>JACEFZ010009065.1:0-727500 GCA_014155875.1 Cepaea nemoralis
GGGTGTTGGCGAGAAAATAGGCTGGTGGCAATAAAGTATACAATAACTACATAGAAACACTGTGAGCGTGTGCGTGCGTGTGCGTGCGTGCGTGCGTGTGTGTGTGTGTGTGTGTGTGTGTGTGATAGAGAGATCTAGGGAGGGAGAGAGAGAGAGAAGAGAGAGAGATGTGAGGAGAGAGAGAGAGAGAGAGAGAGAGAGAGAGAGAGAGAGAGAGAGAGAGAGAGAGGTTTGTTTAGTTAAGACAAGACGCGACACCACAGCTCTAGAGATATTCCCATATGTGCTCTTTCCTCATCTTAAACAACATAGGAAGAGTACTAATACTAATGGTGCCAGTTGCCATCTGATAGTGTTTCTGTCTTAACTTTCCTCGGAGTACTGAGTGTCGGCCAGATCCCGTGGTCACTCCCGGCCTCACCATTCTCTCCAGGCAATAATGATGCATCTGTTCCCCCGCACTATACACATGATCCCATAGTGCTCGAACCCCATCAGCCTAATCGTGCACCTATACCCCACCAAGAGGTGCAGACCCACTCAGTCCACCTGCTCGTTTCCCAACACACCTCGCCGAATATATATAGACACATATATACACATATATATGTGTGGGGGCCGTGGGGGGGGGGGGGGGTTGGGTGGGCGTGTGTGTAATTGTGTGTGTGTGTGGGGGGGGGGGTGATTGTGTGTGTGTTTGTGCGTGTGTGATTGTATGAATGTGTTGTAAGGAGTGTGTATATATATATCATGGCAGCATTGCGACATCATTAGATAATGTGCAGTCATATACATCCCCATAATAACTGCAAGTGCACACACAATGCAATGATATAGCTGTGTGTGGAGACCAAATGAATATTTCTCTTTTTAAAGATTACATTGGTAATATCTTGTTCAGAAGTTCCGAGTTGCAATTGTGATATATTTAGTTAATTATTATTTTTTTTAGATAATGAACTTCGTATTTGTGTATTTGTGTATTCAAGTTTGTTTTTTTTAAAAATCAATTATGGTTTGCACATCGTTCACTTTAATTTGTTCAGAGAGACGTGTTGTGTTATATTCCTCTTGTTCTTCTGGGTATTGTTCAGAGAGACGTGTTGTGTTATATGCCTCTTGTTCTTCTGGGTATTGTTCAGAGAGACGTGTTGTGTTATATTCCTCTTGTTCTTCTGGGTATTGTTTCGGAGTCTGTTGATAATGACATACCTAAAGCTCTTGGAAGAAACCAGCCTTACTCAATAGATGCAAGCCTTCGGGGATTCGAATATCCTGAACACCAATGCAACACAGTCACCACTAATTCTTCCAGGTGATTCACTACTCATCCAGCCAACCAAGCAACCAAGCAACCAACCAAGCAAGCAACCAACCAACCAATCAACTAACCAACCAACTAACCAACCAACCAACCAACTAACCAACCAGCAAACAATCCTGTAATTCGTATTGTGGGTATACACCAGTGCTATCTTTATTGTGATATAACCTTTCGCCAAATAGCTTAAAATTATGTTACCTCTCGCGTGTGATTGTCCGAAGCTATGCTTGCTGGACAAGTCCCAAATTAAAGAAACCCGAGACAAAAACTGCACTGGTCGTAGAATATTTTAAAATGGACAACAGAAATTGAAGTCAATGCATAAATCGAAATGCTGGCAGACGAAAGGTACACATGACACAAAGGTAGACAGTACTGTGTGATTGTATAAGGTTCTATCTATGTTGCGCTCATCTTTAGTCCTAGCGTTTTAGTACTTAGCACAGATATTTTTTGCTCACGATACATCTGACGATTTAACAACTAAATTTAAGCGGCAGTGAAAAGTACTCTTGCATAACCTTAATGGTTTCCTTTACGGATAACGTCTAGAAAATTCTCGAAATCATCCCTTACCCAATGTATGAGACTGGAACGATCCCATAACAGCCCTTGATGGGGTTAAAATAGTATCACTGCGGGGTGTGGGGGGGGGGGGGGGGGTGGTGGTGGTGAACCCAGACCACTGTCCTTGGTAAATAATCTCACTAGTCATTATTCCATTATTCCACCTCCGTTCTTCTTCTTCTTCTTCTTCTTCTTCTTCTTCTTCTTCTTCTTCTTCTTCTTCTTCTTCTTCTTCTTCTTCTTCTTCTTCTTCTTCTTCTTCTTCTTCTTCTTCTTTTCTTCTTCTTCTTCTTCTTCTTTTACTTCCTCCTCCTCCTCTTCCTCCTCCTCCTCTTCTTCCTCCTTTTCTTCGTGCACCTTCAAACATCAGTGTTAATTAATCCGAACAAAGCAACAGTCGACTTGAACTTGTCAACATCTCCATATAGTTTATACTCAAATGGAGCGGGTGGCGTCCAACATTACTTTTCTGTGTTCTGCATATGGTGAACACTCCTGCAACCTGCAACACATGTGTAGCTGTCATTTTACCAGCTTCACAGATACTGGTGAATGTGACTGTGGGGCTGGTAAAACGGCATCTACAAGTATGTTGCAGGAGTGTCCAGCATATGCAGAACACAGACATATATATATATACATATATATATATATATATATATATATATATATATATATATATATATATATATATATATATATATATATGCAGACACAGAGTTTGGCCAATGAACACATACTTGATTAGATTACATCATATCCATCACCGATCTATCCATCTATGTCTGTCTATGTTATTTAGACGTCCGTAAGTTCCTCTAAACATTCCCCTGACATGTCCATGCCATACGCTAAATACTTGTTTTCTCAGCTTGTCTTTCTTATTGAATTTCTGTCGTCCCATGGTAAAATCTGAGTTTGTTAAAAGTGTCCGTAGCCACCCCGGGGGCTTGCAGTGAGATCAGCTTTCATGGCGATGGAAACAGGCTGGCAAATAGGGAAAACATGTCCACGGAACGCTGTCAAGATGTCGATGATGCTATCCGCCAGATAGAAACAGATAGAACTCTCTGTCTGCGGATGGTTGCCACAGAATCACCGCATAGAAATGATTATTTTATGGCACAGCAAACATCTGTGTCTGGTTTCCCCGATCTGAGACCGTATGGGTGCTTAATATGTTTACCGTTACGTGACCATAAACGTATCGCATTTGTTGGGAGTAGTTCGCGGAATAACGGGTGAGAAACTGGCAGAATCGCGAGTCATCATCTGGCTGAGCAATGTCTGAATTTACACATTTTATGGGTGATGGTGATTTGGGGAGAATGTTTTTATCTGCGGGAAGAGGAAATATACTTTCAAGTTAATGGACATTCTCGGCTCATTTTTCTCGTGCGTAAAAGAGAGAAGTTTTCTTCTTAGTTGACATTAAATTGCTTTCATGTCTTAACTTCTATGTATGTCTGTATTTATATTACAGACTGGGTGCTTTCACGGTCATGCTTTACGTTGTCGATCAGATCATAGTGTGCGGCGTTTATTGCTAGGTATTTTAGAATTGTGTAGTGCAACTCTGTTTATGATCATGATGGCAACTATGCGAAATCTTTTCACTCGTCTTCGGTACTGTCTAAACCATCATATCACAGAGATTTTCATTATGGCATACTGTAACATTACATATCACAGAGGTTGTAGCTCCGGCATACTGTAACATTACATGTCACAGAGGTTGTCGTTTTGGCATACTGTAACATTACATGTCACAGAGGTTGTCGTTCTGGCATACTGTAACATTACATATCACAGAGGTTGTCGTTATGGCATACTGTAACATTACATATCACAGAGGTTGTCGTTCTGGCATACTGTAACATTACATATCACAGAGATTGTAGTTCCGGCATACTGTAACATTACATGTCCTGAGGGCTGGCTTGTTTGTGGAATGAGTAACTTGAAGATCCACGTAGCTTAGAAATATGACGACCCACTCTCGCTCGAACAGCACCGGGGTTGAGTCCAGTTAAACACGATACTCGCGGGACAATCCCCCCCCCCCCCCCGCCCCCAATCAGAACCCGATAATGTCCCATTTTCAGGTGGTCTATGGGTAGGGATTGGGCACTTTGACTTCTCAGACAACGGCTAATAACAGAAAGAAGAGTTTGCATGCTGCAGGTGTTAAAACATCTGTCGTCAGTTGTAGATTATGAAGAGTGGGCCGTGCGTCCCGCCAGCCTGGCAATTTGTCAGTATTAGTAACCCACATGGTTGTATGTGCTGGAGCGATGAGGCAAATTTGTCCCCCCTGATAATGTGCTGAAGTGTCAGATGCGCCAGCGGAGAGGCGCACATATCGTAACTTCGGTATGAACAGAGAAGGCGCCGTCAGCGTCATTTTGAGGCCGAACAAGGAGGGAAAAAGGAGAAGCATTTGACGAGCTGCGTATATCCTTGATGTTTGTTTGTGTTGTCAACACGCTTCAGCGTTATAGAGGTTGTAACTCGGGTCTATAGACTGCATAGATGGCCACTCAATCGGTCGGTTACTTACTTACACACACACAAACATGCACGAAGACAGACGTAAACATACACACATATGTGTAATTTCATGAAACATACCGCCGTAGGCACTTGCAGTGTCAAGCTGTCAAATATACCAGGTGACCGTACAATGAGCTGAGTTGACCAGTGCCTTTGGTCTCCGACTTTCTGTCGCTGATAATCCCTCCTCCCCCAGAACACACAATTCTTATAATAATTCAGTAATCATTTTCCAAGCTGGGTCGATCCCAGACCCACACTGATGGGAGAATAGGTTCGGTTAGTGCCTTTTTCCTTTTAGCATGGATGCGTCGTGAAACCAGATGTAACTTAATGGATAACCGATTATCAAGCTTTCGATGATACGCTGCACTATCTCTGGGTGGGGAAATCGAGACCGTGTTTGTGATGTGTGTGAGAGAGGAGGTAGGTATGTGGATAGATACACAGACAGATAGACAGACAGACAGACAGACAGACAGACAGACAGACAGACAGACAGACAGACAGACAGACAGGCAGACAGACAGACAGGCAGGCAGGCAGGCAGTCAGGCAGGTTAGTAGGGAGAGAGGAGAGAGAGAGAGAGACAGAGACAGAGAGAGAGAGAGAGAGAGAGAGAGAGAGAGCATTTAACCACACGTATAATTATGCCACATATAATTATGATCGATAGTTCTCCTAGCCAATGGAAACCGACGGAACCACAAATAGACAAAGAAATCATCTGGTTCACAGTGTATATTTATAGCATTCCCTCCACAATACTCTTCAATAAGACGACTTTGCTAATTCACATTATTTCAGGATTCACTATGCTCAGCCTGGCTGCTTACATTCAGTGCGGACCAAGTCTCTCTCTATGTAGTTATTGTATACGTGTATTGTCACTAGCCTATTCTCTTGCCTACACCCCCTGGCAAAATCAATGTGCACATTGTGAATATTATATTTATATAAAGACGCCGAAGCTGTCTGAGTATATTGAGCTGCAGGAAAGTCGATGTCGACTCGCCTGAATGCGAATTCAGCTCGAGGTAAATCATGTTTACAGTACTAGTGTATCTAAGCATTGTGTTGTTGCGCCCGTTCGCTTTAAACTCAAGCTTGGTCCATACACGCTACTTCTAGGAGCACTGGATTGAATTTTTGCGTGTGGATTAGCTTTCCCTATTACTAATGTCCCTCGCCATCAGACTAACCCATTCCGACTTCAGAGGTACTTGTAGTTTACGTCTCCAAGTCAAGGGCAAGAAGTCAACCTTTCAGTCCAAACTGATCGGTGTATGGGGGTGAACCCGCCACCTCAGCATCAGCACACCGGGTGGTTAAGAACGAGCGCTCGTGTATATTCGTCCACGCCGACCTCCTAGTGGTAATATGAAGTACCTTAGACGAGACTGGCCACATGGACCCATTTGCCACCGGAAGAGACAAATCAAAATATGGAGTTTCAGTGAGGCAGATTCGCGCGTTTTTTTTTGAATATGTCCGTTTTTAACTGATTAAGTGTCATGGGATGAATAATCGTCTTAAGCGACTTTCCGTATCTGACCTGGGCTTATATATCGTATAAATATTGTCATACGTTATAATACAGCATGTCTGCTACCATATGAACAACTTTTAAGGCATAACTGTGACACACCCCTACTTCTCATTTTCCGCCATTAATCTTTGTTTTCTATATGCTGGGACATATAGAAAGAATGAAAGATAATAGGGAAACAAAACTCGCTTACACTCAGGAGATAAATTACCGTAGACCCCGAGGTAGACCAAGAAGACGGTGGAGAGATAATATATATATATATATATATATATACAGACCTACTAGCACTAGGAATCAGCGACAGGCAAGAGAAGGTCAACCAGAGAGACGAATGGAGATGGAGTGTATCTGCAGCAAAGAACCTCAATGGCTCGGAACGCTGAAGAAGAAGCAGAAGAAGAATTTTTGTTTGGGCCAAACCCACTTTTTCTTTTGCATAGAATCTGTTACGGTTGTTCTTTTCTTCATAAAAAAGATATGTGCTGTTTGTTATCCATAAAATATTATAGTGTAACCAAGCATCGTCACTATCACCTTAGTCTGTCCGACGAGGAAGGCAACTGGGCTAAAATATGTGAAGGCCCAACACTTCACATCCCAAACGGCATTATCTGTTAAGCGACTATATTTTGCCTAACCTGTATTAAGCCGCTGACCGTGTCACTGCGTTCCTCTTTACACTCAGTGTTGTATTCTTCAGCGTCTAATGTTGCATGTCCTTATATATATATATATATATATATATATATATATATATATATATATATATATATATATATATATATATATATATATATATATCATCATTGGCACCTTGCCGTCTTGACAGACGATAGTTTGTGCTTTAAAAAGGCATAATAACTTTTAACTATGGCGGTAGCGAGTGTGACTGATAAGGCCAATTTGCGCTGTAAATGTCCGTTCACAGTGGGTGCATGTGAACACGTGGTCATTTCCACCATCATGCACCATCTTACGTCTCAAACGCTTGGTGTGTGACTTTTCTGCAATAATTTTCTCCTTTGACTTTATTCCATTTCTGATATTTGCCCTCCATGCAACACGTTCAGCGGCGACTTGCTCCCAATGTGCATTATCAATGCCTGTATCAATCATGTCCCGCTTACACACATCTTTGTATCGTAGTAGAGGCCGACCCTGAGATCTCTTACCCATCTGTAATTCACCAAAAAAGATATCCTTTGGTATTCTACCATCATCCATCCTCCTAAGATGTCCTATCCATCTAAGTCTACGAAGACTGAGCATGGAATAAACTGTCACACAACCTGATCTTTCCAATACTTCAGTATTTGTGATTTTGTCTTGCCACTTAATACCAAGAATTCTTCGCAGACACCGCATATGAAAGCTGTTTAAGTTGTTCTCTTGGTGTGAGTAAGTTGTCCAGGTTTCACTGCCATAGAGAAGAGTACTAAGGACACAGGCTTGATAGACAAGGACTTTTGTTTTGGCAGTAAGCTTCCTGTTCTCCCAGACTCTTTTTCTTAACCTGTTCATTGTTGTTGCTGCCTTACCAATCCGGATGTTGATTTCCTGATCTAGGGATAATTTGCTATTTACCACTGATCCTAGATATGTAAAATGGTCTACTATCTCTAGTTCGGCGTCGTCAATAAAGATTGATGGTACCCCATGTGCACCTTGTGACATAATCTGTGTCTTCTTTTTGCTAATTGTTAAACCAAATTCAGAACAAGCATTGGAGAATGCAGATAGTAGACATTGCAATTCTTCCTCAGAGTGGGTCGTAACTGCAGCATCATCTGCAAAAAGCAACTCTCTGATCAGTACCCTCCTAATTTTGGTCTTAGCCTTCAATCTCTGAGCATTGTAGAGGCCGCCATCTGAGCGTGAGTGAATGTATATACCACCATCCTGATCATGAAATGCATATTTCAGTAGAAGTGAAAAGTATATTCCAAAGAGGGTGGGAGCTAGTACACAACCTTGCTTAACTCCACTCTTGATTTCAAATTCTTCAGAAGTTGCACCATCAAACTTGATTATACCCTTCATGCCTGTGTGGAACGATTCCACAATGGACAGAAGAGTTGGTGGGCAGCCAATCTTCTTTAGTGCCTTGAACAGACCCTCACGACTGACCAAATCAAATGCCTTTGTGAGGTCGATGAAGGCAATAAACAGTGGTTGATTCTGTTCACGGCATTTTTCTTGCATTTGTCGCAATGAGAATATCATATCAGTGGTAGACCGGTTCTGTCGAAAGCCACACTGTGATTCGGGGTAGACTTGATCTCCTAGGACTTGAAGTCTGCGCAGAACAATTCTGGCAAATACTTTTCCAACAATACACAGAAGTGAGATACCCCTATAGTTGTTGCAGTCGCTCCGATCGCCCTTGTTCTTGTACAGTGTTATGATGCTTGAATCTTTGAAATCCTGTGGGACTTGTCCTTCACGCCAGCATAGCTCTATTAGCTGGTGGATCTGTATAGTGAGTGTGTCTTGCCCACTCCTGATAACCTCTATTGGAATCCCATCCTTACCTGGAGCCTTGCCAGATGCAAGTTCATTTATAGCACACTTAACTTCTGTTATGGTGGGAAGTGTGTCCAGGTGGTCAAGAGTTGGTAGAGCCTCTATGGCGTTGAGGGCATCATCCGCTAGTTTGGTCTCACTTGAGTAAAGCTCCAAATAGTGCTCTACCCATCTGTCCATCTGCTGTTTCTTATCAGTGATGATTTCTCCAGTCAAGGTTTTCAATGGTGCACTTCTTTTGATCACTGGACCGCAGGCTTTCTTTATTCCTTCATACATGCTTCTTATGTCTCCCTTATCACTTGCGATTTGAATGGACTCACATAACTTGATCCAATAATCATTTGCACACTGCCTGGCAGCCTTTTGCACATCCTTCCTAGCTTGCCTAAGCTCACTCAGAGTGTTACGCGTTGGTCTTTCCTTGTTTCTTAAGAGAGCTTTCTTCTTCTTATCAATCAAGGGCTGCAGAGTCTCGCTGTTGGCCGCAAACCAGTCCTGCCTCTTATGATCCACAGTGCCGTAAACCCCTACGGCAGTTTTATAAAGAGTTTCCTTAATTTGACCCCACTTTTCATTTACTGTACAATTTTCTGGTGTATCAGTGAAAGCGTCTTCAAGTTGCTGTTGAAACTGAAAGCACTTTTCAGGATCATGAGTGTTAATAATATTAATCCTGAGGCTAGATTTGTGTTTAGCTGTGTAGATTCTCTTTGGTCTCAGTCTAACCCTTGCAACAACCAAAGAATGATCCGTATCACAGTCAGCACTGTGGTAACTACGAGTCAATGATATATGGTTCAGATGTTGTCTCCGTGTGATGATGAAGTCCAGCTGGTGCCAATGGCCGGATCTTGGATGTTTCCATGTGACCTTATGCATCTCTTTTGTTTTAAAAAAGGAGTTTGTAATACATAGGTCATTACTGGTGCAATGCTCCAGCAGCCTTTGCCCATTTTCATTCATGCGACCGATGTTGTATTTTCCAAGGCACACTGGCCATGAACTCGAGTCCTTGCCCACACGAGCATTGAAATCACCGAGCATATAAATGTAGTCAGATTTTGGAACTGCCTTGATCACGGAGTCTAACTCCTCATAGAACGAATCCTTCACATCATCAGAGGAATCGAGTGTCGGTGCATATGCAGTAATAATGGTGGCAAACCCACAAGAGGTTGCCAAGCGCAGGGATAATAGTCTTTCATTTCCTCCTGCTGGAATTTCAATCATTCCCAGTAGCGAATTCTTCACTGCAAAGCCCACACCGTGTTGCCTTTTTTCTGCCTGCCCTCTACCCTTCCAGAAAAAGGTGTAGTTGTTTTCCCTGAGTGACCCTTCCTCAGCGAGGCGAGTCTCCTGCAGGCCAGCAATATCAATGTTTAGACGATTGAGTTCGGCATCAATCACAGCCGTTTTTCTCACATCGTCAATATTGGTCAAGTCAGTGGAAAATCCTGGACACATGGTTCTCACGTTCCAGGTTGCAAGCCGTAGCTTGAGGTTTCTATTTTTATTTTTGTTTGTACCTGGTGCATTGGTTTTACAGCCTGCGATTCAGATTTTGTCCTAGCCCCAAGCACCCATTGAAGCAGGCAGGCTGTGGCGGATCAGCACCCAATTGGCTGGGGGCTGCCCAGCTTGAGGCGGGCGGTAGCTGATCAGTGACACCTATAGGTGTCTCCCACCGTCAGAGGCAACGCGTGGCGCCCCATGTCTACGCCAACTGACAAGGACTTATAACCCGTAACAGTTGCCTCTCGCTTTGATTCCGAGACCAGTTAAGACCAGGGATGGAGTTATTGCCTCTCCATAGCACAAAGCCTGGGCTAAAATATAGAGATCATGTGTTGCCCATGCAGCATGATCCCTCTCTCGGCCTGCCTAGTTTACTCCAGAGGAAAGGTAACACCCCTACATCTGGAACAAGACAAGCTGCAGAAGCTGCCGGATCAGCAAAGCAATGCTCTAACTGTCCGCCTGTCGGAGCTTCGATCCTAGACCAGTCGCCAACCAAGGCTTAGGGCCTGGTCTGCCCTGCCATGACATTTTGTCTTTAGCTTGCATTTCCTCGCACCAGGGTAAGGCTTGTACCCTCCCAATTGCGCTCTTCCGCCCGAAGCCGTTGGCACAATGTGGGGTGTCGGGTTTGGTAAGCGCCGCCCAACGTTCAGCGCTAACAGAAACCAGGTAGTACCGTCTACTGTTATACGGTAGCTCAGTCATATCTGACTAAGACCTGACACCATATATATATATATATATATATATATATATATATATATATATATATATATATATATATATATATATATATATATATATATATATTATATATATATATATATATATATATATATATAACGAACACTAACAGAAACGTGAGTGTACATAGAAAACCCAAATAATACTAGGGACACGGCCAGAGTACCAACAGGAAAGTACTGCTATAACTATGATGATGAAATTGAGGCAATCAAGATAGCAACAGAGAAATTAATAAATACCAGCAATGGTACTCAACCTGTGGTGCTATTGACAGATGCAAAATCAGTACTCGAGGCGCTCCTGTCTGGGAAATTGCCAGTACTAAAGACACTACTTTCTGAACTTAGCAGTCAGCATAAGGTCACCATACAGTGGATACCATTCCACTATGGAGTATCCGGAAACGACAGAGCTGATCGATTGGATAAGGAAGGAGCAAAAGAAGAACAGTCTGATGTGCCCGTTACATACCACCAAAAGAAAAGAATGATCAAGTCAGTCAGAAAGCCACAAAAACCCGCTCAAGATGACTACAACATTATGAAGAGACCAGAACAAGTCAATATTCTACGCCACAGAACAGGACACAATATATTGCGCACCACATGCATACAAAATTCAAGATTTGTGAATCAGCCATGTGCACATGCAGACAGCAGAGCACACACTCCAAGACTGCCCAAAATACAACATATCTAGGCAAACCTTCTGGCCTAGAGAGATGACAGTGGAAGATAAACTCTATGGACCGCTGAGTGAACTAAAAAAGACAATTACATTTATACAAGAGACAACATTGCCGTTATAAACATATTTCAAGCGAACGAAAGAAGAAGAACTAACAGAAAGATCAGTGAGACACAGAAAGACGTATATTTGTGCTTCATACATTATACTAAGGCATTTGATAAAGTAAAACATGATGAACTGATTAAAATGTTGGAAGATATCAATATTGATGGGAAAGATTTAAGCATAATAAAGAATATTCGCTGGAACCATGTACCAGCAATTAAAATAGGAAATAAAGAGGGCAGTTACGAACATAAAAAAGCCAGGAGTTATCAGTTGGGGTATCTTCGTTGCACTCCGGACATGTCCATAGGTGCTCAGCTCAGGAGTACGACAGGGGAGTGATTGTCACCGGATCTCTTCTCCCTATATAGCGAAGTAATAATGAGAGAGATCAAAGAGATGCCAAGAATACTAATCGGAGGTTATAATATAAACAATATATGCTATGCAGATGACACAGTATTGATGGTGGATAATACAACAGACCTACAACAATTGTTGGTTACAGAATAGACCAGGCAAGAGCTGCATTACATAAAATGAAGAATATCTTATGCAATAAATCACAATCAATGAATGTAAGAAAGAGGGTGATGAAATGCTATATAGAACCAGCTTTGCTGCATGGCAATCTTGGAATGTAAATGAACAAATTATTAAGAACTTAGAAGCAACAGAGATGTGATTCTTGAGACGAATGTTGCGAATATCTTGGACTGCCAGAGTAACTAACAATGATTGCCTGAAAGAGGCTAATAAAACTAGAACACTAAATACAACAATAAGAAAGAGACAGACAGCTTTCTTTGGTCATGTGATGAGAAGAGAGGCATTGGAGAACATCGTAACAACTGGAAAGATCGAGGGGAAGAGAGGCAGAGGCAGGCCAAGTGAAATGATGCTAGATGGATTTGCACGGTGACATGGAGGAGTAACATCAGCAGAGTTGATCCAGAACACCAAGGACCGAGATCTGTGGAGAGCAATGAATGCCTACGCTAGCTGGCAGGACACTTGATAATGATGAGGAAACGAACCCACCACCCTGGCGTCAGCACACCGGAAGTTTAAGCGCGATAAACCCCACGGCCACGTAGACTTCTGGCACAGTAAGCAGACGAAGGACTGCTGTACACGCCTTATGGTGCATTGAGCGCAAGCTGCTAGACCAATATTATTACATACCAATCGGCGCTCGGTAAGCGATGGGGTCAGTTTAACGTCGGCCGTCTTAAAAGTCTTAAAAGTCGACAGGATCGACTTCATTGTCCCGGGTTTTATTTCATATGGTTTGGTCTCTTTCGGCAGGACGACCTGCCGAAATCATCGCACAAAGCACGAACTCCGTAGCTCCGGCGACGATCAGCAGGAGTCTCCGAAAAATATATACTCGTGAACCGAAAGACGTAGCCCGGAATCGAACCAAAAACCTTCGGAGCGCGAGCAGACGGCTTGACCACTTCGCCACGGAGACTCAAGGCCTCTGAACTTCCCGAGACAACTCCCGGTTTAGGCCGGGTCGACCTGAGAACCCAGTCACATAAAAGAAAATCCAAATCTTCCCAAATGGGTATGGAACCAGTTACTCCAGGGTCGACAAACAGCGTCTAGCCACTATTCTACCACGACACCATTTCCTCTTTTCTCAGCATGATTTCTCAGGTCCGTTTACAGAACGTTGCAATTAGTCCCAGCCTTTATTGGCTTTTTGTGACGTACTAGGCAATTGTATGTTCAATAGCTTGCCATTTCCATTCTTAGAAACTCAGAACCGTGTATATGCACTGCACGAATTTGGATACTTTTTATGACGAATTACTTACATTCACATCCTGGGTTAAATATATTATGATCTGTTTTCCTTTTCCATTGTTCGTTGATTTAGATCTTGTTTTAAATATTCGCCCATGTGTCTTTCTTTCTACTGAACTTCCTACTAATCGTTGTGTGTTATTTGGACTCCAGTATCAGCAGTCAGTATTCCCTTTCCTATCCTATATTAGTGGGTGCGTTCAGACGTATCTGCATGAGATCGTGTGCACACGACTGTGTGTGCATTTTTATTCCCTAGTTGTATGTCTCTGTGTGGAAATCAGCATGGCTGAATGGTTAAGAGCGCTCGTTCTTAAACATCCGGTGTGCTGATGCCGAGGTAAAAGGTTCAGCTCCTACACCGGTCAGTTGGACTAAAATGTTAAGTTCTTGTCCTTGACATGGGGACGTAAATTACAAGCACTTCTGAAGTCAGGAGTGGGTTCGTCTGTTGGCGAGGGACACTGTAAATAAGGAAAGCTAATCCACACGCAAAAATCAGTACAGTGCACTAGAAGTGGTAGCACTTGTATGGACTACGCTTGAATTCAAAGCCAGCGAGCTAAAAACAAGAAATAAATCTCTGTGTTAGAGAGTACACATTCGTGTATATGTCTGTGTGAGTTCTCACTATATTGTTAAAAGTGTGCAGCACATGAAACAAATACATGAAACATAATCTAATTAAAGTATCTTGTCCTCAGATGCCCACTTCGTGGAGGCAAAATAAGATTCTAATTGTTTCTTCTGTATTCTCTTGCAGCTTGCACCTAATGGACACATCGTTAGCGCCGGCCATTCTGTTTACCCATGGATTTTCCCCTTGATTGAAGCTTTATTAACACGCCGTCTGCAAACAGTGCACTCTTCGACTTCCACAACGCATGGCAGTTTTCTGATGGCCAAACACGAACAAAGAAGCGCTCTAAGTCCCAGTGCCAGAGAATCCATAGAAGCCTGGTTATTTCAGCAATGTTCAGGGAGCAATTAAAAACATCAAACGCTTTTTACTCAGCGCCATCTGTAGCGAGGGAAATAACCAAGTGGTAACAATCCATCCACTGTTGTGACACGTATTGTTTTATCGATAACATTTCCAGATTAAACACAGCAGCAGCCACACCCTGTACATTCTCTGTCTGTTCTAACTACCTACCTACTTATCCACGTGCCTACCTACCTACCTACCTACCTACCTATCTACCTACCTACCTACCTAAATAACACGTGCCTAACTACCTACCCACCTACCTACCTATCTACCTAACTACCTACCTACCCACGTGCCTAAACTACCTATCTACCTACCTATCTACCTATCTAACTACCTATCTACCTATCTACATATCTAACTACCTTATTACATACCAACCTACCTACCTACCCACGTGCCTAACTACCTATCTACTTAGCTATCTACCTATCTATCTACCTATCTAACTACCTATCTAACTACCTCATTACCTACCTTCCTACCTACCCACGGTCCTAACTACCTATCTACCTACCTATCTACCGACCTAACTACCGACCTACCTACCTATATACCTATCTAACTACCTATCTACCTATCTAACTACCTCATGACCTACCTACCTACCCACGTGCCTAACTACCTATCTACCTACCTACCTACCTACCTAACTTTCTACCTACCTAATTACTTAATGTTCGACCTGTCTGCCTGGCTATATAACTACGCACCTGCCTACTTATCGATCTACCTATCTAACTTTTTTACTTTCTACTTAAGGTGAATGTATTTACTTACACGCTTCTAAATCAAACATTCGAAATTACATTATCTATCTATCTATCTATCTATCTATCTATCTATCTATCTATCTATCTATCTATCTATCTATCTATCTATTCATCCATCTATCCATCCATCCATCCATCCATCCATCCACCCGCCCGCCCGCCCGCCCGCCCGCCCGCCCGCCCTTTTTTCTCTGTCCGTCCGTCCGATAGGTCTGTCTGTCTGTCTGTCTGTCTAACTAGTTGGCACGTAGGCTAACTCCTCTGATAGTCTGTCTTTGTTATTATCTATATGACCATATGTCTGTATGTTCGCCCATCTCTGTTTACCTCTTTCATTTCAGCAGAACATCGACATGCTACGTCAACTTCTGTGAACACAGCCCATGGATTATAGCAGACGCTCGCATATAACTCTTGTCGAAAGTAACAGAAACCTGGTTATTTGAAGGAAAGAAATGCCTTTCTGTATCACAAGAACTGAGTCTCCGAGCAGCGACGTGTAAACAGTTTGCATGTTTACAATAAGAACACGATTTGCCAACAGCTGTACATTTGAGACGGAAATGGGATGTTTTTGCAAATGATGAGAAAACATCGTCTGTATATGGAATACACGATCGTTTGTGGCATACGATTTCTCGTGGAGATAGCAAAAAGCTGATGACAAAAGGTCAAGAGCTGGTCTACAAATATGTGCTTGTAGTTGTGCAGCTTTTAGTATCCACACTGGAATTTCTACAAACGAGAGTCTCTGTTACCAAATGCCCCGTCCTTTCCGAACCTCCCTGAAAGCGGTTTGGGGGATGGGGGTTCGCCTGTGTGTTGTCAGACTCTTCAAGCGTTGCAGGTCTCTCGCCACCGCCATCTGTGTCCTGGGCATCTGGCTGTGTCTAATTACCGTGATTAATTTCGGGTCAGGCGGTCAACTAGGCCAAAATAAACTGAATGAGGATTCTCATTTGCGCATCCACTCTGGTAGTTTGACTAGTATTTTAGCGCTGCTGAGTTTTTCACCAGTTGACAGACGAAGGGAGGCATCACCAAGCGCCAATCGACAGACAAATCTTCTCCTCCGGAATGAGTTAAGAACTTCAGTCACGCGTGATCAGTTTATTCTGAAAGTACAAGGGGAGGAACAGACGTCTAGCCTGATGAAGAATGAGATAATACGCAGCCGGCGGATTCAAGAGATAAAGCCAAGTCATGTAGCAAGATTAGAGATCCTATCCGGGAGAGCCGCCAAGGAGGATCTCCGTTACGGGCAGATAATCAACAGCAATGGCGGCGGTATCGCTGTATCCAGCGGACAAGCACTGATCGATAGCAAAGCTTTCACCGTGATGAATATAAGACCGAATTTTCCGATATCAACCAAAAATCTTGGGAATTTGCAACCAAATTTGACTTGGGAGCCTGGCGTGAATGTTTTCAATGTTTCTATCGGTGGCATTCCCGAGCACGAGCTGTCACAGACACCAGAGAAATCTAAACCGAGCTCGGACGTTTCCTCACGTGCTAAAAACTGGAAATCGACATCTGACAGCGGCGATCGTAAAACAAGATCACAAGAATTAGAAAAGCCGGCAGTTAGGGTAAAATACAGATTACACGGCCAAGAGAAATTCATGAGCGGACCTGCTATACACAGTTCCGGTGAAATACACAATCGACAGGGCGATTTTTATGATGGCAGGAGCAGTGCAATCAATAAAGATTTCAATAGCCATGACTCGAATACAGAAACGGAAAAAACGCAAAGTACAGAGCCGGATAAATCTCTAGTGATGTCAATGGAAACTGGTTACCATTCTCTGAATGACTTTCTTACAAATTCCGACAGCATAATAGAGACACAGTCAGAGACGACCTCTCCCCATAAATCACCGAGGTCTGATTCACTGAAAATATATAGTCCCAGGCGCAATCAAACATTTGTATATCATAATGCCATAGATCATAACATTGACCCTTCACGTCAAACATTGACTTCTATCACATACCCCGAGCACTCGCTAGCCCAGAAAGAGCAACTGAACAACAGGAGCAGAGAGTTAGAAACAACTGCTTCCATTCAAGATGGCCAAAAAATGAACTTATCTAAAACGCATTCAAATAACGATTTAATGTTAGCTGCAGATCCACATAACCAATTACAGAACCGGAGTACAGGAGTACGGCCGCGTTCTGATGACACCGCCAAACACGATCATCCTATACGCACACAAAGACTTCATGCTGCAAACACAAGTGACGTATTCCCGCGTCATACAGGCAATAATGGTAATTACAGAGAAGTTGATCAAGTCATCCCAAAGCAGCAAGTCATGAAATACGATGGGTTTGAACTGTATTCTTACAACGTCACGGCCAGCAATGCACTGCCAATGAACAGAGAGATTCCAGACACTCGACCACAAGGGTAAGTGTATCTACATTTATCAGCATATACTGTTGTTGTTTTATTTGGAGAGTCACTGTAGCCTAATGACTAGCACGCTTATCTGACGGTCCGATTGTCATGTCCCCTTTGCATCGGGGATGTTTTTCCATTGACCTACATCTCCAGAATGACACAACCCAACTGGGTATCATAGAATTCTCTGGAAAATAACGACGGCCGGCATGATATTAAATTAACCACATCACCCACCGAATGCCGTATACTGGGCTAGATCCATACACCCAATGCGTCTCGTGGTGTGAAAGAGGGTCCTTTATTTGACCTTTATTACTGTTATCATCAGGGTAATTTCTTCGATGTTTACACAATATTACCCTCACGTTATCGTAACCTAAATGTAGTCCCAAATCATATATATATATCCTCTATGGGGTGTGAAGTGTTAGAATAGCTCACGTCATTATGAGGGAGAGAATGAGTAGGTTAAGAGCTGCCTTCCTTTCCAGAGAATTTACAGAAAACTATGAGCATTACCAACTTTACCATTTTTGGTCCAAATATGAATCGTTCTCTTTGAAAAGGCAACAATGTGTCTGCCAGATTACGTTCTCGGCCTCGGGCTCTGAAGTTATCAGGTTCGAATCCCATCACAGGGCTAAGAATGTTAATCAAAAATTGTTAACTTCAAACGATATCGCACGTCCTGTGACCACTTAGGCAGTGAGATAGAATGTCAGGCTTTCTCGGGTAAAGCGAACACAGAAGCAACTGTGAGAATCCCCAAATGTATGTTTAACAGAATCACACACGGGATACATATTCTATTATAAAACGGTTGCTAAATGTGCATGTTGTCACAGTTGTTGACAGGTTGGGCATTTTGTCTGATGACACTGCACTGACAATCACGACCTGACCTTACTAAATTATTCCTAAGATTTGCCTGAAGCCACCCCACCTCCATTTTTTCCTCTCTAGGCATCGGGCTGGTGTCTGATGACAGTTAAATATCTAAACCCCATGAACGGAACGTCACCAGTTTAGGCCTAATTCCATCCAAGTATTTCAGGCTCCTGACTGGTGCTACGGAGTTCGTGCAATGAGCTGAGTTCTCCGGACTCAGTCTTGAGTTAACAGTAGAACTGAGCACTTAAGGGTTATACCCGTGTGCCGTGATGTTGATCCGTCGACTAAACTAAACTAAACTAAACTAAACTAAACTAAACCACACCATCCAAGTCTGTATGCTCCGCTGAACCGTGGGCTGGCTGGTAGCCCATGGCTAAGTGGTTGTGTCGCCTGCCTCGTTCTTTGGAGGTTGTGGGTCCGTTTTAGCTTCTGGACTCCATCATTGGATTCAACAACGAACATTTCTCTGAGATTTCGGGGGGTTGTCGCTGGAGCTACGAAGTTCCTGAGACGCTTTCGGCAGACCGCTCAAGGAAAGAGACCGAAACTTTGGGGATAAAACGCGGTGGAATGAAGTAGAAATTCTCGCCTTGCAACCCCTCTATTTACGCCACTCTGTGGAGATTGGCTGGTTGGTGAATCCTCTGGAAGACTGAGCCCCAGGTCTCAATGCCGATACCCTGGAGTTCAGGTCGCCTTTGCCCTGAAAAAAAGACTTGCATCTATTGGAGTGAGACTGACGTGGAAAGTTTTCTCCAGATCCGATGTCGACGTATTTTCCTCACGGGGACTCTGTTGCAGACGCGACCTCTCAAAGCTCAGAAACCAACGGGGTGTTGCAGACCAGTACTGAAGCCTGACATCTCCTCAGATGACACTATGAAGTGTCTAATCATCATTTGCTGTTCTGCGTGGTGCACAATGAGTTCAAGTAAGAGTTGACTGCGACAGAAAGAGTTAAATGAACAATTGCCCTGGACAAAATAAGCGGAGTCATATACCAAATACCAACTTAAATATACAACAAGTAAGCATAAAAACACACGCAACTCCAGCCTTCATATACCAAATGCCAACAGTAATCTTAAATGTACAAGAAGAAAGCATAAAAAATACGCAAACCCAGCCTACATTTTGTTGAAACACATCCCCATTCATCGTCACTACCGCCTCTACCACGGCCACGGGATTACAAATCATTATATTCCGTATCAGATTCAAACTGATCACAATCAATCATCATTTCCCGCCCGCACTAAACGTACACCCATGGAAACTTGCAATAACTAGAATCACACCTATCATATTTTATATCGTAGAAGTATCCATCAGATACTAACGGCTACTGTAGAAGACTGCGCCAGACGAGAAAATCCTCTTTAGTGGTTCATTCATCAACGTTTTCCACAGCGCTTTAGTTGCCTGTGCGATGGGTCCATTGATTCTTCGTTAGAATCAATTTTCTGCCATCACTCACTCTGGCACCCAGGGCTGGTCTGATATACGGTGCATTAGTCTCCTAGACTGTAATGACTGTCAACCTCGTGTATTCAGTTCCTTAGCTCAGCAAATACTCCTCTTGTCCATCTATTTGAGCTCAATCTGTCACTCTCCTCCGCTCGCCTCGCGTTCTTGTTTTCTGCCATTCCTCAATTATATCGTTATTATTCTTTACCGACTCTTGAAACTTAGGCTATTTACTTTAGCATGTGATTAATTATGTGTTTCGTTCATGGTTTAATTCATTTGGTATTTTACTTTCTCAGAGTTTGGTCTCCGGCTTTGCCTAAAAGTTAGTTGCATGTCCTTTACAGGACGTTGCAATCAACTCCAGGATTTGTTGGCTGTTTGTGATTCACTAGGCAATGTTACGCAATGTTCAAGTTGAGTAATTTGCCATTGTTTTCTGAACGACCGAGACTCATACCATCGATATCAACGCAAAGCGGTCTGCATCTTAACAAACAACTCTACAGTAATTTCTTTGTAAATGTCCTGTCCTTTGCGGGACGTTGCATTCACACTATCCCTTATTGACTGTTTGTGATTTACTGGACAGTTTTACTTTCAGTAGCTTGTCATTGCTTTCTGAACGAGAATTCAACGTTTAAGTCTAACTGACCGGTGTGTGGAATTAACCCACTACATTGTCGTCAGCGCACGGGAAATTTAAGAGCGAACGCGTTAAAGCTCTCGGCCACTCTATCATAACATGGGGTGAAACACAGGCTTGTCCATGGGACACATTTTTCAGTCCCATTCCCATCCCATCCCACGGTAATTTTGCCTGTCCCATCCCATGGGATTCCCATGATAATACTAATATCGAATACAGTTCAAATAAAATTATGAAATTTATGAAAGTTTAGGGTTAGTGTCTACTAAATAGGACAACATGTACAAAGAGACATGTAAAACAACATAATTTATTAATTTTAATATTCAAGAGTATTTTATTAAAACAAAGTTTAATCTAAATATGACAATTCAGTGTCATTCTGACACTCTCATTCTGTTTCTGAGTCACTCTGCTCATTCAGCACATTATCAATTTCCTGCTGATCGACTGTTTCTAATAATTCAGTTAATCCAGGTAATCCCTGAACCATTTCCACAATTTTCATCTTACATGCAAATCTGATATACACAGAGTTTATAACGAGAGCTGGTAACATCCGTTTTCGTAACTTACTCAACAACAATCCAGCTGCACTAAATAAGTGCTCTACTGCCGCTGAGGACACTGGTATGGCCAAAATAATTTTCGCACTTGCTGTTAGCAGTAGAAAACTATGTTCATTTTTCCAATAATTTAATGGTTGTGAAGTTGGTTGCCGTAATTTTTGAAACATGGTGACTTCATCCTCAAGGCATTTGTTTCTGGGGTCATCAAACTTAAGTGTTTTGTTTGGTGGAGGATCAAAAAATAAGTCAAAATCACTTTTCGGCTTTTGTTCTACAATTCCTGCTACTTCACATACAGCAGATGATTCAGAAGAAAGATTTAAATCTTTGATGAATGAAATAACAGTTGGAACAACAGACTTAGAAAAAGCGATCCAATCATTGGCCCATTTATTGGTGTCCACATTCCCTTTCTTCTTAGTAACAACTGACTTGACCATGTCTTCTATTTTGGCTTTAATGTCAACTCCAGTAAGGAATGCTGCAGTAACTGCCAAAGAACTGCCGCAATATGGCCAAAGTTTTTCTCCAATAATTTTCTGAAAGTTCTGACAATATTTCTTCACCATGCTGCTGGAAGTTTCTTCGTCAATATCAACAATAACTTTGTACAACTGATAGTCTAGGAGGAAGTATAACAGCAAAATTAAATGAGATGTAGCACCATCAATTTCTAGTTTGTCAAAAAAAGTTTTGAATTTCTCATGTATGTACAGCATTCCTTTAATCTGAACAATATTCGGAATGTGGTTTAAGAATTCTTCATCATCTTCATTAAAGTAATGCGAGTAATTTTTTTAAATGGGCATTGAAACGTTGGTAATATGATCGCATGCGCGCATTTATTAATTTATCCGGTGTCCCACCACGAGATAAAGAATTGATACAAGTATATAAAGAAAAAGGAAGGATAAAAGGCTTTAAAAAGGTTTTTAAAAAAAAGTTGCTATGACATGGCTACTGCTGTCCCATGTGTCCCATGGGAAATACATATGTTTGCTGTCCCGTCCCATCCCATCCCATGGGACGTTTCCCATGGGATTCCCATGGGAATCCCATTCCCATGGACAAGCCTGGTGAAACAAGAGATTTTCCTGAATATCATAAGGACATTGACAAATGTTGCATCAAGAAAAAGATAATACCAAAATGCCATATAACAAGACACGGAAAAGTATTTAACCAAGTCTACGAATTCAAATATTTGTGGAAACCACAATATCAGATGGAAGATGCTTCACGGGGATTAAGAGTAGAATAGGTCAAGCAAAAGTTACATTTCAGAAGCTAGAAGCTACCGTTAGTAACAAATCACTTTCATAGCACGCCAGACAGAGAATACTGAAATTGTACAAGTGGTCTAGTTAGGTAGTTAGTCGCGGTTCCAACTTCACGGCAAAGGGTTGCCCCATTATGCTCCGTTCCTGTGCCAATGAATATCACACAACATGCGCCTCACTGCCTCATGTGACAAGTCTGCTGTATAGCAGTGGCTCTTGAAATGTAAACGAACAGTTTAGGAAGAAGTTGGAGGCAGCGGAGATATTGTTTCTGAGACGAATGTCGCAAGTATCTTGGACAGCCAGAGTATCTAACAACGACAACATGGCATAGGCCTATATGAAAGAATATCATTGTAAACAAATATTAGGTAGAGACGAACTGTGTTCTTTTGTTATAAAAAGAGAAGCGCAGCACTGGAGAACACCACTGGAAATATCAGCGGTAGAAGAGGCTGAGGTAAACCGAAAAAAAACCGGTGTTTGATAGTCTAAGAAGATGGCATAGATAAATGTCATCAGTGTAATTGATCCATAACACCGAGGACCGAGATCTGTGTAGAGTCATGAACGCCGACGCCACGTGACATGGCACACAATGATGACGATCAACGCAAAGTTTTCCAATTTCCCTTCTGTTTATCCCGTCCCTTCTCCTTCATTGGCCTACGCTGTGAGGAATCTAACCACTCATCCATCAACAATCGAGTGGCTAGAAATTGATGACATCTTGCCATGACGGCTCAGCTTTATCATTGACAAAGTGTCCGTTGCCGCAAGCGAGGAGAAAATGACAAGATCTCCACTCTGTCAACACGAACACGGTGGAATGAGTGCTGAAGCGGAGAAGACCGGAGGAATTACAGCATCTATGCTTGCATTGAACTTGCGAATGGATAGAAAGAAACATGAAGATGTGAACTGGAAGCTAACTAGCTGCTTACTTACTTTCGCGTAAAGTTAACCCTTAGACCAGTGGTTCTCAACCGGTGGAATTCCCCCCCCCCCCCCAAAAAAAAGGGGGGGGGGATTTTTAGGGTTTCCAGGTGTGGGGGGGGGGGGGATTAAGATTATTTCAAGATCGCGTTAATACAAGGACAGATTACTTGATATTGTCAGTGTTTTTACCTTCATACTGTACGGTTCTGTACGTCTCACCCTACTAAAATTCAATTTATAAAGTAAGTAGACCTACAAATCATGTTTTATGTGGACGTCTAGACTTGTTTTAGTATGTGCTATTCAATTTAGCTTTAGGGGGGCTGCGTGGTCTCGAGGTATGGTGTCCGCCTTGAGTGCTGGAGGTCCCGGGTTCAAGCCCCAGTGAGGACCGGGATTTTTTCACGTGGACTTCTAGTAAAAATTCCCCCTGGTCTCTGGGTAGTAAGATCAGACGCCCGTGTGTATTGTTGAGAACGTAAAAAATCCCTTAGCAGTTGGAAATCGAAAAAGAGTAGCCTAACAGCGCTGCCCAGGCAAAATTTCGAGTTAAAAATCTACCCAAAGTATTTCAGGATCCTCGCCGGTGCTACGGAGTTCGTGCACTGAGCTGAGTTTCTCCAGACTCAGGTTTGAGTTAGGAGAAGAACGGAGCACTTATGGGTTGCATCCGTGTGCCGTGATGTTGATTCGTCGACTAAACTAAACTAACTAACTAATTTAGCTTCCATTATTACGTATACTGTGTAGGGGAGGGGGCGGGTTTGTAGGTAGGAAATACGAAAGGGGGAAATGACGTTCTGAAAATATGGCGAAGGTGGGCACGGGCCAAATTTTTAGGTAGGAAATACGAAAAAAGGGGGGGGGGGGGTGACGTTATGAAAATATGGTGAAGGGGGGCACGGGCCAAAAAAAGGTTGAGAACTACTGCCTTAGACAGTAGCGGACGGGGTCTAACAATATTGGTAGCTAGATGACAAAGCTATTAAAATTACATTGACATTGTTAATATATTGTGTTATGTTTAAAGGGCCCCATATTATTAGGGGCCCAAAGGGATCTAATTCCATCATTTCGCCTAGAAAACGTTCTAGTGACGGGCGCGCTAGCCTTAGTTGATAGCAAACTGCACTTGTAATGTCATAAACACGGTCAGAGGCTCGTCGCTTGTCAAAGTGAAGGAAAGATTGGCCACCTATTCATCCTTGCTCTCAGGTCTACAAAATGTGATGGTTCTATCGCATCACGGACCTAAGGCAGGAAGCTGCTTCGAGACAATTTATTGTTGATTTAACTTTTTAGAAAATAGCCGCAACAGCTGTGGATAAGAAAGATGTAACAGGTCCGTGTGTACCACTACATGCTAATGACAAGAAGTGAAGTCAGATAAGAGCGCTATGCAAGTGGTCAAAGAAGAATAGTCAGCCAACACAGACCCGGTGTCCTCGACTCTGGGGAGGAGATTCGAGCACTTATGAACTGAATAGTTGTATATGCAGTGAGGATAATTTGACAATTAACTAACTAGCTCACTAGCTACCTAGCTAACTAACTGACTAGGTCGTTGTGTACAAGATAACGACTGTTACACAACGGCCCATGGACCACGTGTTCTCAATAATGCATACTTGATTACATCCCCTATCCCATGGATAGAGTGCAACAGACAACGCCCCGTATCATCCACGAGGTCAGGAAGAGGAGCTAACTAGCCACCCAATCTCATTATGCGGACGCCTAGATTATATGAAGGCTAACAGGTCACACGTTCAAGATAATTAATATATGCCAAGGGAGTAGGCTAATAGTTCCTAAAAACGACACTATATCATGGGAGTAGGCTAATAGTTCATACCTCAAAGACACTATATCATGGGACTAGGCTAATAGTTCATACCTCAAAGACACTATATCATGGGACTAGGCTAATAGTTCATACCTCAAAGACACTACATCATGGGACTAGGCTAATAGTTCATACCTCAAAGACAATATATCATGGGACTAGGCTAATAGTTCATACCTCAAAGACACTATATCATGGGACTAGGCTAATAGTTCATACCTCAAAGACACTATATCATGGGACTAGGCTAATAGTTCATACCTCAAAGACACTATATCATGGGACTAGGCTAATAGTTCATACCTCAAAGACACTATATCATGGGACTAGGCTAATAGTTCATACCTCAAAGACACTATGTCAAGGGATTAGGCCAATAGTTCATACCTCAAAGACACTGCGTTATGGGACTAGACTAAGAGACTACACCTCAAAGGTAGTATATGCCAAGGGACTAGGCTTATAGTTCACACCCAAAAGGCAGTATATGCCAAGGGACTAGGCTAATAGTTCACACCCCAAAGATACTATGCCAAGGGACTAGGCTAATAGTTCACACCCCAAAGACACTATGCCAAGGGATTAGGCTAATACTTCACACCCAAAAGGCAGTGGTACTTCGGGTTACGAACTTACTTCGTTCCAGAACTCGGTTCGTAACCCGAAACGTTCGTAACCCGAAACATTGAAATCAATTAAATAAAGACAATCCGTTTCAAGATGAAAGAATCGTTCTTTTTTATTAACATCCGGTCGTTTACCTGACAAAACGCAAAGAATACGTGTACTTCACGTATTGAATAAAGAGAAAGAAAACAACCAAATGTAAAATTAATAAAAACAACCACGTAAAATAAAAAAATAAAAAAAAAAAATAAAAAGATTTAGTCTATCTTTATTACCAAGAAAACGATCATGGGAAATTTGTCACTTTCTTTGTTATTCTGAATCATTAGTTTCAGGAGTATCTTGTCGCTGTTTCTTGGCAGCCGACTGGGAATCTTTCTGCACCAAGAAACTATCAAGGGAAATTGTCGCTTCCTTTGCTGGAGAATCTTTCTGAAGTGGGCCATAGTGTTATCATTCATCAGGTTTACTGCCTTGTTAGTAACATGTTTGTTAGGACGATGGTTCACAATGAAGTCTTCGAAGTCTGCCCACTTGCTGACATTTCTGTAATCCTGGCAGTTGAAACGGTCACTGACTCCTCATCATCGGACGACTGCTCCTCCTTTAATGTCTTTAGCTGTTCATTCTGAAGATCCACAAGCTCATCTGTAGTACTGTTTGTACTGTACGCGATCGTTTGTCTCCAATGTTACACCTTGCTCTCTCTCTCTCTCTCTCTCTCTCTCTCTCTTCTCTCTCTCTCTCTCTCTCTCTCTCTCTCTCTCTCTCTCTCTCTCTCTCTCTCTCTCTCTCTCTCTCTCTTCTCTCTCTCTCGCCTTCGTTCGTAACCCGAGGCACTGTTTCGTTACCGAGACATAAAATTTTCGAAGTTGTCGTTCGTAACCTGAATTGTTCGTGACCTGAGGCGTTCGTAACCCGAGGTACCACTGTATATGCCAAGAAACTAGGCTAATAGTTCACACCCAAAGACAGTATATGAAAAGCAACTAGGCTAATAGTTCACACCCAAAAGGCAGTATATGAAAAGCAACTAGGCTAATAGTTCACACCCAAAAGGCAGTATATGAAAAGCAACTAGGCTAATAGTTCACACCCAAAAGGCAGTATATGAAAAGCAACTAGGCTAATAGTTCACACCCAAAAGGCAGTATATTCAAAAGAGACTAGACTAACACATCACACCCCAAAGACAGTATGGGCCTAAGCACTTATCACTTAATAGACTGTATCTGTTCATATTCCTGTATCACTTCTAACGGATATCTGTGAAGTCTGTGTCATATTTATTTCGCTAAGTGAAGCTGGCGCGGTGTCAACAGACATGAAATAGGAAACTGCCTCCCGGAGATTAACGAGCAAAAATGTGAAGTTGGAGACGCTACGTGCTAATCAACGGAGACAGAAAGGAACATCAGAAAAGTGAAGAACCATCAACAATGGGGATTTAGTGCTTCGAAAGAAAATGACGCTATACAACTCGAGCATTCACTTTAGAGAAGAGAAAAAGAACATAAAACTTACAGCGAAGGCACGACGTGATGTAAAACGTTTAATGGGCGATGTACGTACCAGTTGTGTGTGGGTTGCTTTCACACAAACGAGCAGAGAATAAGATAGCCACACACAGATAAAGAGAAGCTCATTGATTATGGATATATGCACATGAGTTTTGTTTGTTTTGTTTTTCTTTAGTGTATTAGGCTGATTGTTTGCCTGCGGATTCGCTTTCCCTCTTACCAGTGTCCCTCGCCATCACGCAAACCCACTCTGATTTCAGAGGTACTTGCAATTTACGTCGCAAAGTCAAGGAAGTGACGTCCAAATTTTAGTCCAACTGACGGCTGTAGGGTTTTCCATGAAACTAGTGAGAGATGCTGCCTCCTCCTCCTCTCCTCCTCCTTCTTCTTCTTCTTCTTCTTCTTCTTCTTCTTCTTCTTCTTCTTCTTCTTCTTCTTCTTCTTCTTTCTTCTTCTTCTTCTTCTTCTTCTTCTCCTTCTTCTTCCTCTTCTTCTTCTTCTTCTTCTTCTTCTTCTTCTTCTTCTTCTTCTTTCTTCTTCTTCTTCTTCTTCTTCTTCTTCTTCTTCTTCTTCTTCTTCTTCTTCTTCTTCTTCTTCTTCTTCTTCTTCGTCTGTTTCCTTTCATCTCCCAAATGGAGCACAGGTGGTCAACAATTCACGCCATACACTTCATAGTCGTATTCATGATGTGTTGGACTTTGTCGCTCAAGATTTTCTACAAACTGAGGTAGCTATTAGGTTGTCATAGCCACATTTCCGGTCTAGCTGCTTAGTTATAATCATACACGCGGATTTGATCACACACGTCGTGACCAGTCCACAACAAGGAAACAGACGAGTAACTTGGGTGTGTGTGTGTGTGTGTGTAAGTGTGCGTGCGTGCGTGTGTGTGTGTATAAGGGTGTGTGTGTGTATAAGGGTGTGTGTGTGTGTGTGTATAAGGGTGTGTGTGTATATATAAGGGTGTTTGTGTGTGTGTGTAAGGGTGTGTGTGTATAAGGGTGTGCGTGTATGTGTGTGTGTGTGTGCGTGCGTGTGTAGTGTTGTTCATGTAGCTGTTTCGGTCTGTGTGTGTGTTGTTTGTGTGCTGTTTGTGTGTTGTTTGTGTGTTGTTTGTGTGTTGTTTGTGTGTTGTTTGTGTGTTGTTTGTGTGTTGTTTGTGTGCTGACGAAGGCTTTGGAGACAACGTCCATCTTGTTACTTGTGATCATGTTCTAATAAAGCTTACCATCTACTTTTTAGGGGGGGGGGAGTGGGGGGGAGGGGGGGGTGATTCATTCATTGTACAAATTGAAGTTACCAGTCAAACGCTAACCCTCCGTGTCCCCTCTAACGACATGCATGGTAGGTTACAGCGTTACTGTTCCCTGCTTCCCTTTTGGGCCCAGTTAACGCACGGACGAGCAATATGTTCTAGTGAAGATTTAATAATTCATAAATAATTATTTGGCTAGTTCTCGGTGTTTCACTAGCGGCTGGATGTTGCCGACACTTTTGCTTTCACCAAGTCGAAAAATATGGAGAACTCCGCACTCGTCCAACATTATTTCCTATGCAATAATAATGTTGGTCTATTGAACTACCACATGCGTTTTGTATGTGGCTGTTCACTACATCCCTCTAACCTTCATTTGGTTCCAGAAGGAGCATATGAGTCTTAGCTAGTCTGAATCATGCCAAGTGTGAAAACTACAACATGCGTGTAAAGTCAGTGATGAGTACTTATAGAGAACGAGCCAAAAAACAAAACAAAGACATAGATATTGAAGGAGACACTGGGTAACAGAAAATATGAAAGCTAAGTATACCCAGAATCCCTCATTAACAAATACCCTATTCAGCACACAACTCCCATTTAAAAATGCATCGCCGTGTATTTTATATATATACTAGCAGACCCGGCCCGGCTTCGCCCAGTCCCTGGTGGGGAGCATCTCATTTAATTCACATAAGTAGTCATATAAGCTTCCCGTTCCCGTTCCTGACTGTCTGTCTGTCTGTCTGTCTGTCTGTCTGTTGTCTGTCTGTCTGTCTGTCTGTCTGTCTGTCTGTCTGTCTGTCTGTCTGACCCTGCCCGGCATCGCCTGGCTCCTGGTGTGGAGCATCTCATTTAATTCATATAAGTAGTCATATAAGCTCCCGTTCCCGTTCCCGACTATCTATCTGTCTGTCTATCTGTCTGTCTGTCTGTCTGACCCGGCCCGGCTTCGCCAAGTCCCTGATGGGAAGCATCTCATTTAATTCATATAAATTCCCGTTCCCGACTGTCTGTCTGTCTGTCTGTCTGTCTGTCTGTCTGTCTGTCTGTCTGTCTGTCTGTCTGTCTGTCTGTCTGTCTGTCTAATCATTTATTGGTTGCGGTTAGAACAACCTTAGATAAACGAAGACCAACTTACAAAAAGCATTAGAAAGAGCACTTGAAAGATCTTTACATATTCCCCCAACAATTAACTTGGGTAAATGGAGCGGCGGCAGCAGCAGCAGAAGAAGAAGAAAAATGAGGAGTAGGAGGAAGAGGATGGAGGAGGGAAGAGGAGGGAGGAGGAGGAGGGAGGAAGAGATAGGCGGAGAGAGGAGGAGGAGGAGGGAGGAGGAGGAGTAGGGAGGAATAGGAGGGAGGAGGATGGATTATAAGGAGGAGGGGGGAAAGAGGAGAGGGAGGAGGGAGGAGGAGGGAGGAGGAGAATAAGGAAGGAGGGAGAAGGAGGAAGGAGGAGAAGAGAGGAGGAGGAGTAGAGAGGAGGAAGAGGGAGTAGGAGGAAGGAGGAGGAAGAGGGAGGAGGGGGAGGAGGAGGGAGAAGGAAGAGGGAGAAGGAGGAGGAGGAGGGAGGAGGAGAACACAGGAGTAGGAGGGGGAGGAGGGAGGAGGGAGGAGGGGAGGAGGAGGAGAGAGGAGGAGGAGAGAGGAGGAGGAGAGAGGAGGAGGAGGGAGGAGGTGGAGGGAGAAGGAGGAGGGAGAAGGAGGGAGGAAGAGGTAGAAGGAGGAGGGAGAGGGGGAGAAGGAGGAGGAGATGAATGATGAGGAGGAAGGAGGAGGAAGAGGTAGGAGGAGGGATGTGGAGGAAGGAGGAGGAGGGAGGAGGAGGAGGAGAGAGGAGGAGGAGGGAGGAGGTAGGAGGAAGAGGGAGGAGGAGGGAGGAGGAAGAGATAGGCGGAGAGAGGAGGAGGAGGAGGATTAGGGAGGAATAGGAGGGAGGAGGAGGAAGGAGGAGGAGGGGGTAAGAGGAGAAGGAGGAGGAGGGAGGAGGAGGAAGAGGGAGGAGGAGGAGGAGGAGAGAGAGGAGGAGGTATTAGGAGGGAGAAGGAGGATGGAGGAGCGAGGAGGAGGGAGAGGGAGGAGGGGGAGGAGGAAAGAGTAGGAAGAGGGAGGAGGAAAAGGGAGAAGGAGGGAGACGGAGGAGGAGGAGGAGGAGGCGGGAGGAGGAGAACGCAGGAGGAGGGAGGAGGAGGATGGAGACGGAGGGAGGAGGAGGGAGGAGGAGGAGAGAGAGGAGGTGGAGGGAGAAGGAGGAGGGAGGAAGAGGTAGAAGGAGGAGGGAGGAAAAGGAGGGGGAGAAGGTTTAGGAGGAATGATGAGGAGGGAGGAGGAAGATGGAGGAGGAGGGATGGGAGGAAGGAGGTGGAGGGAGGAGGAGGAGGAGAGGAGGAGGAGGGGAGGAAAAGGGAGGAGAGAGGAGGAGAGAGGAGGAGGAGGGAGGAGGTAGGAGGAGGAGGAAAAGGAAGGAGGAGGGAGGAGGAGGAAGAGGGAGGAGGAGGAGGAAGAGGGAGGAAAATTATGGAGGAGGAAGAGGAGGGAGAGGGAGGATGGGGAGGGGAAGAGGGTAGGAGGAGGAGGGGAGAGGAGGAGGATGGATGTGGAGGAAGGAGGAGGAGGGAGGAGGCGGGATTAGGAAGTGGAGGAGGAGGGAGGAAAAGGGAGGAGAGGGGAGGAGAGAGGAGGAGGAAGGAGGAGGTAGAAGGAGGAGAAAGATGGAGGAGGGAGGAGGAGGAAGGGGGAGGAGGAGGAAGGGGGAGGAGGAGGAAGAGGGAGGAGGAGGATGGAGGAGGAAGAGAAGGAGAGGGGAAGAGGAAGAGGGTAGGAATTGGAGGAGGGGAGAGGAGGAGGGAGAAGGGGGGAGGAGGAGAAGGGAGGAGGAGGGAGGAGGGGAGAGGAGGAGGAGGGAGGAGGCCTGTCTGTCTGTCTGTCTGTCTGTCTGTCTGTCTGTCTGTCTGTCTGTCTGTCTGACCCAGCCCAGCCCATGGTGGAGAGCATCTCATTTAAATTATATAAGTAGTCATATAAGATCCCGTTCCCGACTATCTGTCTGACTGTCTGTCTGTCTTGGGTAAATGTAGGAGGGAGGAGGAAGAGGAGGTGGAGGAGGGAAGAGGAGGGAGGAGGAGAGAGGAGACAGGAGGAGTAGGGAGGAATAGGAGGGAGGAGGAGGGATTAGGAGGAGGAGGGAGGAGTAGGGTGGAGGAGGAGGCGAGGAGGAGGGAGGAGGAAGAGGGAGGAGGAGGGAGAAGGAGGGAGGAGGAGAACGCAGGAGGAGAAGGTAGCAGGAGGAGGAGAGGGAGGAGGAGGGAGAGGGAGGAGGAGGAGGAGGAGGAGAGAGTAGGAGGAGGGAGGAGGCGGAGGGAGAAGGAAGAGGGAGGAGGAAGAGGGAGAAGGAGGAGTGAGAAGGAGGAGAAGGAGGGGAGGAGGAGGAGGAAGAGGAGGAGGGGAGGAGGAGGAGGGAGGAGGAGGAATGTGAAGGGAGGAGGAGGGAGGAGGTAGAGGGAGGAGGAGGAGGGAGGCGGAGAGAGGAGGAGGGAGGAGGAGGAAGAGGGAGGAGGAGGAATGTGAAGGGAGGAGGGGGAGGAGGTAGAGGGAGGAGGAGGGAGGAGGAGGAGGGAGGAGGAGGAGGTAGAGGGAGGAGGAGGGAGGAGGAGGAGGGAGGAGGAGGAGGGAGCAGGCGGAGAGGGAGGATGAGGGAGGAGGAGGGGGAGGAGGGAGGAAGAAGGAGGAGGAGGGAGGAGGAGTGATGAGGAGGAGGGAGGAGGAGGAAGGAGGAGGAGCGAGGAGGAGGAGGGAGGAGGAGGGATGAGGAGGAGGGAGGAGGAGGAAGAGGGAGGAGGAGGAATGCGAAGGGAGGAGGTAGAGGGAGGAGGAGGAGGGAGGAGGAGGAGTGAGGAGGAGGAGGGGGAGGAGGGAGGAGGAGGGAGGAAGAAGGAGGAGGAGGGAAAAGGAGGGATGAGGAGGAGGAGGAGGGAGGAGGAGGAAGAGGGAGGAGGAGGAATGTGAAGGGAGGAGGAGGTAGAGGGAGGAGGAGGGAGGAGGAGAAGGGAGGAGGAGGGATGAGGAGGAGTGAGGAGGAGGAGAGGGAGGAGGAGGAAGGAGGAGGGAGAGGCAGGAGGAGGAGGGAGGAAGAAGGAGGAGGGAGAAGGAGGGATAGGGAGGAGGGGGAGGGAAAGAGGAAGAGGGTAGGAGGAAGAGTGGAGAGGAGGAGAGAGGAGGTAGAGGGAGTAGGAGGAGGGAGGAAAAGGGAGGAGGGAGGAGGAGAGAGGAGGAGGAGGAGGAGGTAGGAGGAGGAGGAAGAGGGAGGAGGAGGAAGGAGGAGTAAGAAGGAGGAGGAAGAGGGAGGAGGATAGGAGGGAGAGGAGGAAGAGGGAGGAGGAGGAAGGAGGAGGAAGACGAAGGAGGAGGAAGAGGGAGGAGGAGGAAGAGGGAGGCGGAGGATGGAGGAGGGAGAGGGAGGATGGGAAGAGGAAGAGGGTAGGAGGAGGAGGAGGGGAGAGGAGGAGAAGAAGGGAGAAGGAGGGAGGAGGAGGAGGAGGAGGAGGGAGAGGAGGAGGGAGGAGGCAGAGGGAGAAGAAGGAAGGAGGAGGAGGAAGGAGTGAGAGGAAGGAGGGAGAATGAGGAGGGGAGGAAGGAAAGGGAGGTGGAAGAGGAGGAGGAGGGAGGAGGAAAGAGGTAGGGGGAGGAGGAGGTAGAGGGAGGAGGAGGAGGAAGGAAAGGGAGGAGGAAGAGGAGGAGAAGGGAGGAGGAGGGTGGAGTGAGGAGGAGGAGGGAGGAGGTAGGAGGAGGAGGAAGAGGGAAGAGAGAGAAGAAGGGAGAAGGAGGAGTGAGGATGATGAGGGAGAAGGAGGCAGGAGGAGGGAGGCAGGAGGAGGAGGGATGAGGAGGGAGAGGGAGGAGGAGGGAAGATGAGGGAGGAGGGTGAAGGAGGCGGAGGGAGTAGGAGGGAGGAGGATGGAGGAGGAGGGGAGAGGAAGAGGGAGAAGGAAGAGGGAGAAGAAGTAGGGAGGAGGGAGAGGGATGAGAGGGAGGAGGAAGAGTAGAAGGGTGGAGGGAGAAGGTAGAGGGAGGAGAAGAGAGGGGGAGAGAGTTCGCCATTCCGAATTCATACTCGTCTAGTTCTTCCCTTCTACACGACTGTAGATAACTTCCTTACACATAAAAAGATGAATTGTTATTGATATTGCCGTGGCATGGAGGAATATCAGCAGCAGAGTTGATCCAAAAAACCAAAGACTGAGATCTACGGAGAGCCATGAACGCCTACGCCAGCCGGCACGGCACTTGATGATGATGATTGCCGTGTGACGATTCTGTGTAGTCACGTCATTTTCTTCCCTTTCCCTAGCGTTTTGGTTAGGGGATTCTTTCATCATCATCATCATATATTTACGTACGTATTTTGGGAGGGGGAGGAGGGAGGAGGAGGAAGAAGAAAAAAAACTATGACAGTTGACAGCTCTGGAATGAAAGGAACGCGTGTAGAAAATTTCATCTCAATCGGATGGGCCGTTCGCGAACAAATAAAGGACATACATATATACATACATACATACATACATACATACATACATACATACATACATACATACATATATACATACATATTTACATACATACACTTTGTTTTATAAATATATATATATATATATATATATATATATATATATATATATATATATATATATATATATATATATATATATATATATATATATATATATAAACACACACACACACACACACACACACACACACACACACAGAAGTATACATTCAGCTATATTTGCCCCAGTAATCTAGTGTGTCCATCCATAGGTTCAGACATACTAACATGATGGCATCCACTGAACAGTATGTTATATGACACTTTAACTCTATAAGAGCCGTAGTACTTTATCATATGAGTCATAGTTACCCATTTGCACGATAATGCTGAAGAACTGTTCAAGTTAAGATGTGTGGTGTTATATTGAAAGTGCTACAGTTATTGTTAAATTTGTAACATGCTTTGTTGTTTCACTACTTATTGATGTAGTAGGTTAATGTTCTTTGATATGTAGTACTGCACAGTGGTTTGCGTCTTTCTGTGTGACATACGTTGTTATAGCTTTAAATTTGTCGATCTGTTGTGTCCTTTCTTTTCTTTCGTCGCATGTCAGTCCCATACATTTCCAGTATTTATTCCAGTTCCTTATTTTATTATCTCGTGTTCGTTTATCAATTTGGTCTTCCGGAACTATTTGATGTTGCCATTGTTTTATTACAGAGTCTATGTCAGTATATTGTGCTTTTGGTACCTTTGGGGGAATTTCATTTTCCCAGTTTGGTTTTGTATAGTCAACGTTGTCTGTTTGTTTCATTTTAACTGTCTTTTTTTAGCGTTGTTGTTGGATACTTTTATTTCCAGAATACTTTGCGTAATATTCATCAGAAGACGTGTCAACCAACCTTTCTGATTGTTTTTCAGCTGAACCTATCGGCTGAATGAGATCATAATCTGAGCATTTATTCATCTTCGTTTTAGTTGTATCGTCTAAGTATGGTGTTAACAATTGTTTAACACTTGCTGCGATCTCAGTAAATGATTGACTCTTTGACTTGTAATTTGAATGGCGAAGGCTGCCTTGGTCTTTTCTTTTTCAGTTAAATTTCGTCTGAATGATAGTGCATCCCATGTGATAACTGCTTGAGTGGAATGTGTTGGTAAATCCAACTCATTCTTGGATGACTGTTGGTCGTTATCTATGTCCTCTTCGTTTGTCTGGTTCACGTCTGCCCATATGTCTGATTTATCATTGTCTATTCTAATCTGTTGGTCTTCAGTGGGGGAAATAAATGATGCCGAGTTTACTTCTGCTATGTTTATGTTCTCCTTTTCCCATTTTTCTATTACTTGTATTGTACACTCTTTGACATTCGGAACATTTCCTAACATTGATTCTGCTGTAGGTTGTGGTAGGATTGCTGCTGTTACTCGTCCTTGGTAGTATGGACAGTTAATGTCTATCATTGCTGTTTTTTGTTTTTCTAAGGAACCCCCAAATGTTCTACAAATTACTTTCTTGTCTATATAGTCATCGTCATTTATCAGTTTCTGGTCTACGCCAATAATTAACGTAGCTGTGTCTCTGATCATTCTTACCGCTAGTCCATTCACTAATGCCAGTTGGACCTTTAAGTTTCCACCTATTGGATAGGCGGAGTGAGCCTCTTGCATGTATTTCTTATTGTTCCCACCGTCGACTTGCCTAGTATCTATGTCTGCTGTATTTGTGTTCTGTTGTTCGTCTTCGTCGCTGCTTGACATGGTGTATGCCAGGTTGGCGTCGGTTAGCTGTCTTAACTTACATACTTTCGCTAGGTGGCCAAAACTATGACAGATAAAACATTTTAAGTTGTTACTGTAGTCAGAGTATGTGTTCATTCTTTTTAGAGACAGGCTGTTGATGTATGAATAATAATTAGGATTACTGTCACACATCTCCAGTGATCCGTGTTGTTGTCTACAGTACTTGCAATCTATCATCATACCTCTCATTGCTGTGTTGTATGGTCTTTGCTGAATTGGTCTATACTGGTAAGGTCGACTTCCTTTATTTTGGTCGTTGTATTGTTGGTATCTATTTGATGGATTACTATATTTTAACTTTGACAATCTGGCTGCCGCTACTATTATTAGCTCAGGTTGCGCCCCTTCTGCAAAGATTTCTTTATGTGCATTGTAGTACGCTTATCCTCTGGACTCCATCTCGGATACAGAAGTGCATTTGTTTTCTATCAGGAAAGTTGCCATGTTATCAGGCACTGCTGAGATTAATTTGTCTCTAATCAATAAATGTCTTAATTTATTAAAGTCAGTACCTACCCCTGTTGATTTCAACCATTTATCGAATAGTGATGTGGTTTCAGCTACAAAGTCTAGGAAGGTCTGGTTTGCCTTCGGGGTTAGAGTTCTGTAAGCTGTGCGAAGTCCAGCTTTGTCAAAGGAAAAATGTGCTAGGACTCGCTCTTTTATGTACTGGCAGTCCGTTCGACGGTTTTCTGTTATCACCTCTACGACTTTCAGAGGGTCCATGAAAAGATGCTTATGAAATAAGATCGCCCACTCTTCAGTTGGAACTTTGTAGTGATTCATGAGGACTTCAAAATTAGTCACACATGCTGATAAAGAGTCACCTTGCGTGAAGTTTCTAATAATTCCCTGATATCTCTTGATGGGGTCCAGGGTTTTGATTGCTAATTTATTCTTTGCAATTTCAGCTTCCTTTTCCATCTCTAACATCTTTACCTTTATATTCCCTTCAATGTCTTTAATCTTTCATAATTGTGATCGGTTGCAAGTTTTGTTTCAAACTGTAGTATTGTTTGCTTCTAGATCTATTACTTTCCTTTGTGCTAAGGCTAGCTTCTATTATCGTTCTGTCTTCTTGCGTTTCTCTGGTCCTCTCTGGCTGCGTGCCTCTTGTGCTGTGAATTTTTGTAGTTCAAGTTCGTTAAGTTCTTTTGCTGCTGCTTCTTGTGCTTGTCTAAGCTCTCTAGCTTCAGCTCTTTCTTCTCTTTTTGTGCTTGAAATTCAGAGACTTTCTTTTTCTGCCCATGCCATAAGTTTTGGACTTGTGAAAGCACATTTCTCACCAAGATGCTACAAAGTCTGCTATGTAGAACATGTTGTTTTTGTAGTACTTGTCTACTATCCAGGTGTCAATAATATGTTGGATGAATCAATGTACAATAATTGTAGATACTACCTGTATAAGTGTGTTGGAGTACTAGTATCTTTGTTGAGTGATGGTTGGGAATCTGAATGGCAGGAGTATCTTTTAGTCAGTGTCGCTGCTGGTCTTGTTCTGCGAAGCTGACTGTGCTGAACCTGCTGTAATGCTGTTCAACAATAATACTAACAATACAGGACAACCATAACACCTATCAGAAGTTTAGCTAAATGATGTAAAACCTGTGGACAAAACAATCTTAATTAATAGAGACATTAATGACGTTAAAGAACAACTAATAGTTGACAAATTTACCAAACAAGACAAAGTTCTCGCTAGCAGTCGAAAATTTACTGAAATTATAAAGTCAATTTCGAATATTAACTGAACGGACCGTACTTTTGGGTGATAATACAATAACTCAAAAGTAGCCCTCCAACCTCCCGCTAATGATGAGGGTGAGTAAACAGAGTAATGAATGGGTGACTGTTGACTCTGGACTACTAAGCAGGACACATACACAAATCAATTGGAAACAACTCAACCTGTGTATATTCAGCTCCGGTGTCCTTGGTGACTTGCTCCAGATGCTTACCTCCCCTTCCGATTGGTTCAGGAATCGGCTTTTCTGTCTCTGGTTTGATTCAGGAGTTGGTACAACTTAGGTCCAAGAAATATTCTGCGCCCAAAAAGAGGTTTCAAACCACCATGACATACTACTGATGACTTTTGAAAAATGTATCTGGAAAAAATTCTTAGATCTTTATACTTTAGTTCATCAGGGCACTATAGTGTTGCTTTGTGTGGCTGACTGCCATTATTTTTTCATTGATTCGAATATTTGAAGTGTTGACACAATTTCACTGTTATGTCTTTTGCAACTATACATAGATTACACAAAAAGTGATATTGGGCCGAGGCGTGGGCTATCTTGTTCCAGTTGGTGGCCATGCTTGTTTGTTGACCTTGGTCAATGTCATTTTCTTTGACCTTTAATTCTGATGTACACTATTTCTTTGTTTGCCTTGGTGACGTGACTTTTGACTTGTAGATCTTCATTTTGATAACACTGTTAGTATTCACATAAATTCACTGTTGAAACATCACTCCTTGCTTACAATTGGGTTCACCTTTGGAAGTAAGACCCACTTTGCCACGGAGTTGTTGCTGTGGCTCGTCTAATAACAACACCAGGCAATTTACAGACAACTCAACGATAGACTTGACAGGAGACTTTTGCGTTCTCAGTTTGACAACTAACGTTTATTGCAGAACAGCCTACAGCGTGGCTCCCACCCACTGCTAACCTTCAGTCGTTATCGCATATTGCAGGTGGGCCGTACACGCCCACCTTGCATCCTCATTGTACAAAATCTGATCGTCAAGAAATTCCCGTGTCTAAGTAGCTATTGTCTTTTAAATCTAGTGTCTACTTACTGCACCTTGCAAATCACTGCAACCAACAGTCACTTGTCACTGTGCCGACCTGATCGCCATTCCGGTCGATTGTGTTGTCAAACAGTGTTAAATGTCAAACTACCACTTGGCCGCGTTTGCGGCTTCATCACCAGGCCTCGGCTTTAAAAGGTGGCTTCATTATCAACGAATTTCACAAAGTGAATATCAATTAACTTGTGCATCAGTCTAAGATACTGTTATAGCTGACTGGTTATGCTTAGACGACTTGTTCTCAACCACGTCATGGCCTATAAATTGTTGAAAATATGTGTGCCGTTCTCAGCTGGAGCGCAGTCATGTGACTTTGTTAGCTCCGCCCACTCCTGTCACCGGTGTTTCCTCGCTTTTTTACTCACCGTGTGTATGGCCGGCACTTGTCTAGTTTTCTCGCATTACACATCTCCGATATTACCTGTATCAATCTGACCAATAAAAATACATCAATTGAAACGAGAAAAAGAGTGTTGAAGTGCTACATAGAATCTGTACTTTTATATGGATGTGAAGCGTGGACAATGAGAAGGCAAGCTGAAAAACATCAGATGGTTGTGGAAATGTGGTTTCTGAGGAAAATGCAAAGAATACCATGGAGAGACAGAAAACCCAATGAACAAGTCCTACAAGATACAAATGAAGATCGTAAACTGATTAGAGACATTAGACGTAGACATTCAACATTTTTTGGGCATGTTATGAGAAGAAATGACTTGGAGATTTTAGTGACAACTGGCAAGGTCGAAGGGAGAAGATCAAAGGGAAGACCAAGAATTAAATACCTGGATGGCTTGGTCACGTGGCAAGGTCGAGACACAAACACGGAGCTGATCCACGACTCTAATGATCGAGTGAGATTGCAAAACATTACCGCCAACGCTTATCGGCGTGGCACATGATGGATGGATGATGGATGAAATGTTTCGGGTTACGAACCTTTCGAGTTACGAACCTTTCGGGTTACGGACCGAGTTGTTGAACGAATTATGTTCGTAACCCGAGGTACCAATCTCTCTCTGTCTGTCTGTGCGTGCGTGCGTGCGCGCGTGTGTGTGTGTGCGCGCGCGCGCACGCACGCACGCACACTAACCATTTCACTTGCTGTTTTCTAATTAAATCTAGTGCTGCACTTTAGTCCTAATTTCATCATTTTAGATTTTCTCTCTTCTTAATAAGTTGAGCATTCTTCTCAGGAATTTCATTTTCATTTGTTGCAATTTTTCTTTTCTCATTTTCTGTCACTGTTAAGGTTTGGAATTGGTAGCATCGAGTTAGTAGGAAGATTGTGTTGTAGAGTACTTTTTTTTAAAGTATCTATTGATACGTGTTTTTCATTTTGGTATCTCATTATCAAAAGACTTTAACCCTGGGGTGGATAAATTCAAAGACAAGTAATTTAGTTCTCCAATTTTTGTGAGTAGCTCACCTTCATCATCATCATCATCATCATCATCATCATCATCATCATCATCATCATCATCATCATCATCAGATTAGTTAGTCCTATGTAAGTAAACAGCCCTTTGTCAACGTCCTAGAGACCTAGGGAAATTAAACTCGGGTTCATACAGGCAACAAACTCCGTTCTTATACTATCTGATATAATTTATTCACAGTAAGCTGGCGAAGAATGGTTTTCGCAGCCAGCTACACTTGAGTACAATATCACAGGAGTTCATAACAAAGCAATCATACACATAATCATTACAACAAACTCTATCATCTATCTTATGAGTAACACTCCTTAAATACACTTGGTTTCTATCCATCAAGTCCCCCTTAAGTTAAGCCCTGTTGCTTCTTCGATGTCCAGTCGCCGTCTGCCCTCTAACGTGTCTCGATCGGACACGGGCCGTAACTCTCCTCGAGCTTCTCGTGGAACAGGTCCTGGCACGCGGTAGGCGGGTTCCACCTGTGTCCACGGAGCTGTAGGCGAACTGACCTATCCTTCTCGAAGGCTCAAGATTGTTCGAGCATTCGAGTGGGTCTCTTTAGTTTCCTTGTATTGGGGTTATATCCCTTCTCTAAATCCCTTCTATCTTTATGTCCATACCGACTCCATGTGAGACTTTGACAGGGTCTCCCCCCCCCTCCCGCTTTTATGGGTTAGTATATGGTAATTAGTCTGTACTAATTCTGTCATAGGATCACATGAAGTTGGTGTTGGTAGTTTCGTCGATGGGAACTTGGCAATCTATATACTTGCACTATTAACTCATGTATTTCTCCGTACACTAATTCAGGGTGATTGCTGAAGAGCTCCTATCTCTTCCATATTCTTAAACATGCTTATCCGACTGAAGTTCCCTGACGCTTCCAGTTGTATTTGCAACCGCGCCCTTCTCAAGTATCCATATGATACCAGGATATTAAACTCTGTATTAGAGAGTTTACAATTACAAATTGTCTTGGCTTATTTAAGAACATCTGCAATTCTTGTCCTGAATGTGTATTTTGATACACTTTTACTTCCGTATGTTTTATAGTGCTCAATATAGATATGCACTCTTGTTTTCTCCCAAGTAACTACTTATGTTCCTGTCTGCCTGTTAGTGTGTTTACTGCCTTGTTACTCGCTCTAATAAAATGTGTGTGATTTAATTGTTAGTGTTTTGTTTTATGAGTATTATCAGTTATCAGTTATCAGTTATCAGTTATCAGTTGGGGTATCTTCGTTGCACTCCGGACATGTCCATAGGTGCTCAGATCCTCCCCCCCCAGCATATGCATCAGCGTCCGGTGGCTAATAGTGCCAGTTCTGTGTTGGTTGACGAGGCGCTTTGTTTTCCCGATGTACCTCTCGCGTCTGGCTGTGCCGATTCTTACTCCCAGGTCTTTCATCCTGGAAAGCGATGTGGAATCACTGGCGTCAAAATCCTCTGTTCTCGCCATATCTTTAAGGGCGTTAATGACATCGGCACGATCCATGGGCTGGCCATCTACAGGGGGTGCAGAGCCAGCCAATTTATCAGCTCGTTCATTTCCCTCGACTCCCGCATGTCCCGGGACGAAGATGAAGGTGACTTTGCGGACAACAGACTTCCGCAGCGACTCAGTCCACTGTCTACGTACAGATCCAGCTTCGACCTTCTGAATCATGCTCATTGAATCACTTAGTACACACACGTTGGTATAATGCTGTGATTCCAGCCATATGAAAGCCTGTGTAACTGCCATCACCTCCATCGTCATGCTGCTCGTGGTCATAGAGTGGGCACCACTGGATTCTTGAACGGTTCGGCCCGCTGAACGGGCTGTAAATGCCCACGCACTTCTCTGCTGCTTTACAACAGATCCATCTGTATAGATGAGCACTTCGGGGCTATCTGAGTGATCATAGATGAGCGCGTTAACCTCTGCATTGACAGCGGCAGGGTTCTGCTCTCTGCACCGTCTGTCGAGTGTGATAATGCAGGAGAAGGTACACTTAAAAGCTGGAGGCACCGGCACCCATTCCTTGCCGGGGTTGATACTGGTAAGACTGCAGACCTGTCCGACGACATCTTCCGCCCGACCCATCCATGATTTGCCCCTCTTTAGCCTGTCACCCTTTTCTCTGAATACAGCGTCATGCAGAGGGTGCTGCTCATCTGCACTTATTTTTAAGTATGCACGAGCTCTCCAGATCTTGATCCTGTGTTCCATTGTCGGGAAGTCAAGGAGGTATCTCATTGCTACACAGCTGGTGTCTCTCGTGCAGCCCAAAATGATGCGCATGGCTTCGTTTTGTACCTTTTCAAGTCTTCCAATCTGTGTAGGGCTGACAGTGAGGATGGCCAGGGCATACTCGATGCGTGAAAGCACAAGTCCTTGGAACAGAAGTAATAGCAGTCTTTGCTCGATATTGGCAGTCGCCATGACTCTCATTGCTGCCAAACCTTTTCGAGCCTTCGTTATGACATAGTCGACATGATCTTTGAAGGACAGGCTACGATCAAGCCTCACGCCAAGATATGTCATTGACTGGGTTCTACTCAGAATGCTCCCATCCATTCTTACTGCCGGCAGGTCTGTTTTCACAATATGGTTGTTTAGTGAGAACCATGTAACCGTTGCCTTTGCAGGGTTGACAAGGGCATCGGCATCAGCACACCATGAGGAAATTCGATCTAGTTCGCCCTGCATATAGTTGGCAACCGCCTGTCTATCTCGACCCTGTCGATACACGAGGATGTCGTCAACGAATGATAGAGTCCTACCCCTCCCATCCAACTGTTGTTCAGTGATCGGCACCGTATACACGTTGAATAGTACTGGTGACAGTGGTGAACCCTGCGGCAATCCTGGACATATCGTTATCGGCTCAGAAGACCAACTCCCGCATCTTAGCACCACCTTCCTTTGGAGTAGAACTGCAGCTATCCATCGTACAAGGTGAGGGTGCACTTTCAGTCTGAGGAGGGTTTGCATCAAGTGCTCGAAAGATACTCTGTTATATGCGTCCTCTAAGTCTATGGCGGCCGCACATGTCTCTTCTCTGACCTGAAATCCTTCGTAAACATCTTGAGCAAAGACCGCCACATTCAGCCATGACTCTTTGTTGCGTCTGTATCCTCCAAGTGTGGGCGGGAAGCAGCCGAGCTGTTCCAAGTCCCAAGCAAGTCTGTGTGCTACAATTTTCTCCAGTAGCTTGCCAACAGTATTCTGCATCGTAATGATTCTGTAGCCGCTTATCTTGGAGTGGTCTTTGTTCGGTTTTGGCAGCGCCAGCAAGTAGCTGTGTAGCCATTCTTCTTTGACCTGACCCCTCTAGATACTGGTGTTGAATTCTCTGGCCAGTTCTTCCATGTCATCATCTGATATCACCATTAGGTCACATTATCGGATGCCGTCTGGGCCTGGGGCGGTGTTAGGTGATTTCTTGAGCATCGCACGCAATATGTCAACTGTGATTGTCCATTCTTCGTCTGTCCCGACCCCCTCGCACAACTGAGAGAGTGTTGTTGTGGTCCTCTGTCTGGCGGGCTCGTCTTTCTGGTCAGTCTGTTCTATGTAGCGTGCAAGAAGGGCCTTACCTTTATCCGCATCCGACTTTTTCCATGCGAGGTCTGTGCCTTGAAAGTCTGGAATACCCCTACGTTGTGCAGCACCGTTCATGCTCTTGTGGAGGCGCCAGAATGTCGTAAGAGATTGCTCGGAGCACACCTTCCTGCAGAACTCGTCCCATTTGTCGGCCTTGGCCTGTTTGGCGCAGGATTTGAATAAAGTCGTCGTCCTAACGACCTCAGTCTTCAGGTTCGCCAACTCAACCTGTGGCATGTTAGCCTTTCTGGCCTTTTGCCAGTCTTTGACAGCCTGCCTCTTTCCCAGCCACACCTTCTCGACCTCTCCATTCCACCATGGTGGCTGCAGCCATCTTTCTTGTCTCCTACGGGAGGAAGTTAGTTTCCTTCTTCTGATCTTGCTTATGGCGTCTTGACCAGTGGTGTCGTACGGGAAGGCATTGGTCTTGTTTCTTTGACTCATGGCCCCGTCTTTCTTGATCAGGATGACACAAGGGTAGTGGTCACTATCGTGGTATCCCAGTGTGCCCCACCGGCACCTTGGTGCGATGGTGGGCGACACCAGAGCTAAGTCAATGATGCTGTCAGAGTCGCCTGGTCGAGTGGCCATTCTAGTGACCTTCCCATAATTCAGACAGATTAGGGCAGCAGATGCCAGGGCGTCCTCCAAATCTTCTCCCTGTCTATTGGTGATGCAATTCCCCCATTGACTGCCTCTGGCATTGAAGTCCCCGCAGTAGATGATATGCCTTTCATCCATATCGAACAAACTCTGCCATTGTCGCACGTCGACCTTCCCATTTCGCGCATAGACGTTAACGATTACAAGCTGCACTGGTGCCATTATTCTTAATGCCTGCACTTGCAGGGCATCGCTGTTCCAGGCGGACATATCGATCTCAGACACTAGTATGTTGTCGCGGACCAGAATGGCCTGTCCGAGGTGCCGCCTGTTAAAGAAACCCTGAAATCCCGCAACTTTGACTGTTCCGTCGGTGAGCTGTGTTTCTTGCAAGACTACAATATCGTTTCCGTAGAGTAGTTTTTCAAGAATGGGTCGGCGTTGACTAAATGATGCACAGTTCCAGTACAGTACTCGAACATTTCCGATACCCAATCTGTCACATTTTAAGCGCCTTCTGCGCGCGCCCGCCCTCTTACCACGTTGTGTCCTAGCTGGTCGTCTGGCCGTCATGTTAGGCTTACCTATTGCCACCGGGCGCCGATGATACGCCGAAAGAAGACCGGACGCGCGTGCACGAACTCCGTTGCACGGTCCGAACTCCATTTCACCACGAAAAAAGCACTTAATCCATGAGTTTTATGAGTATGTCCTACCTAATGTATAAAGTGTGTGCTACATGTGTGTAGTACATCTCTAAGCGTCACGAGCTGGAATATCCTTTGTCATGAATTACGCCATCTGTGTAACGCATGAACAGGGTATTCAAACAGTGATTCTTAGACTGAACCTATTTTCTTTAACACTAAACATGTATACACAATTTTAGACAAGTGTTACATTTTACATTAAAAAACGCAGACAAATTAAAATGAATACTTTTTGCGTACCACTTGTCCGCTCAGTATATCGCTCTCTCATTTAATTCATTCACTCTCTGATTCGCACACCTTTCATTCAATATAATAATTTGTTAAAATATACAAATTCAATTGATGTAAATGTTGTCGCCCTTAGAAAAAGAAACTTGCGATATGCTATATTCAAAGCGCCAAGTACTATCTGTACTGGTGATAAGAAATGGTGTATAAGTTAACTTGCAACAATTGTGTTGGAAGAAAATTTTAATTATGAATGAAAATGTTTGTGACATATTATGATAGAAAATGTACAATTTACATGTTCACATATTTTATGTATATAGTAAAGCACAAATATAATACATATTTAACTAATAACATTAAATTAATTAACTCCAACGACGATCCGTGTGTTGTTCTTTTGTCCGTGTGTTTTTCCAATAATGTTACAGTTCGTAGGTAACGTTTTGGTGTCACATTCCTGTGTTGTCTCTCATATGTCGTAATAGTCATAGTATATCGTTGCGGTTATGTGCGATGTTCTGTTCCGTTAGTTTGCGAAGTCCATTGAATTCACTCGTATGCAAAGTTCTTATTATTCGCATGATAAATTTAAGTTCTCTGATAGATGAAATAACTTCACAAATGTTAATATCCACAGTTCGGATTGTTTTTTATGTACTGCCAATTGCCAATGTGGCGAAATACACTTAACGGTTTGTCGCTTGTCGTCCCGGGAGGAACGTAGAATCAACAAGCACACCTTTAAGTTTATTATCTCTTGGGATTATTGACTGACTTTTGTCTACACTCCTCCCTTCCATCTTCCATTACATATCTCTCTCTCTCTCTCTCTCTCTCTCTCTCTCTCTCTCTCTCTCTCTCTCTCTCTCTCTCTCTCTCTCTCTCTCTCTCTCATATTCCTTCATTACATATTCCGACAAAAGTTTCCTTCATCAATTAATAAAATATTTATTAATAAAAACTATATCTGGTGTATGTATGGACTGTGTATATGTAGTTGGTAGTGTATTCTATTGTTGGTGCAAGAATGAACTCGGAATGTCTAGTCTCCGTATCACATCTCGCCCAGTCTCACGGCCAAACCACAGGACATCAACATATAACAGGACAGGTCTCACCCTGGATGTTCCGTATGCTTGAGTCTGGAGGTAAATCCGTTATTGAACGGAAAAAAACTGTTCACCACTGGATCACCGTAAAGTAATTATATTTCAGTAAGTCTATGACTTTGCCCGAGTCTGCTTCACGAAGTTAATAATCCAACACCGGAAAAACCACATCACCACAGTCCAGCATATTGTATATATCGACTATCAATGTTCTTACTTGTCTATTGTTTCTTCACTATGAGTCTACAGTGTAAACGTATGTAGTTTTATTTGGTTTTGCTTTCTGCAAGATTATCTTCCTTTTTCATTGTTACTTTGGTTATCTGGATATTCTTTTCTTCTTTTTCAGAGTTCATTTAAGGCTATATTTTATTTCGTCTCCCTATTTGACCCTGTCTATGTTCTTACTTGGTTTATTGAGGTATTAGATCTCCGCCCAAATGAAATGCCTTGAGTTTATCAACAAAGCTTTTTCTGTACACAAGACGTATTGGTCTATCTTCTCTGATAGGTCATGATGGGAATTGGAACCTGTGAGATGTATAGTAAATCAAGTGATATGCTTCTGCCACTTAATACTACTTATGTAAGTGCCCTTCTCCAGCCGTAATGAAAAGGCTTCCGAAGGATACACTCACATAAGACATATGAATTCACCAAAGTCTAAACTATTCACTAATAGAAAGCAATGGTAAACGCTATGTACCAACATCTAGTTCCCTATGCTAATGTTATGCTAATATTAGTTTTACCTTATATCCTCTATTTTCATCCCGGAATCGAAATTAATAATTAAGCACATCGGCACTAATATCCCATTGCTTTAAACAATACGGGACTATAATTTCTTTTCCACACCTGGGATTAATAGATATCTCTGTCCAGTTTGGAACACACACTAAAACAGAACCACTTTTCCACCAATTTATACCGAGTAGCCCATCCTCCGTTATTGTTTGATGTTCATACCTCAACACTCGTCTCTTGGCGTATCCTGCACATCAAAAGGCGGTGAAATCACGTAGTGATTAGTTGCTCGTGTCGTTCTGTTCTCACGCTGTTTCCCTGGGTTCCCCTTACGCTAATACTTCAAAGCATCCGAACCCGTTGATCGCCTTCTCCGTTCATTTTTTCCCCAACGCGATCTCCCCGGTTCCCGTGTCCGTCCGATCAGATCGTTAGGCAATGACCTCTGCGAACACCTGTATCCTATTTTTATATCCGTCGGTCAATGATCTTTAATTTACCCTCCTCTCAGAATGAAGTACATGATTGTTAACCCTTCTCCTATATTGCCATTAATGTTACATTTAATTTTATCTGGGAATCACTAAACTATCATCATTCTGTGACACGGTTCTCAAAGTTTCATGTCTGTGGCAGCTATAAGTAGAGTATTAAATCAGCTGTCGACACTTCTAAAGTTCTACAGTAAGTGTAGAGGTACACTGTTTTATGCAACAGACTAAAATATCACAGCTTATCATATGGCCACTAATCAATGTAAATAGTGTTAATCTGCTGGTGCATTGGGTAATCGTGATAAAATGTCGGCAATTACATTATCCGTGCCTTTAATATGATGGATTTCAAAGTCGAAATCCTGTAGCAGAAGACACCATCTTGCTAACCTATGGTTCTTTGGGTCGCCTTCTTTAATTACCAGCAGTGGCGCATTATCCGTCAAGACAACGAAGTGGGAATCTAAGAGCACAGAAAACCAAACTTAAGGCTTCCAACTCAGCTTTGAAATACCTGGTTTCCGCCGCTTTCAGTTTACGGCTGACATACAGGATTGGATGTTTCACGCCTTCATATTCTTGCATCAGACATCCTCCGATTGCGATAGTACTTGAATCTGTGGTTAATATAAATGGTAAATCTATGTTTGGTAATCTCAAAATGGATGGATTGGAACAAATGGATTTCAATTTGCAAATTGCATCCTCTAAACTGATACTCTTACAATTCCAAATACTACATAATTGTATAGGTATCGATGTAAAAATAAGTCTAAACAATGTAAGAGTGAAAATGAATTTACTATAGGCGTATCTCAGAGTTATATGAAAAATTTTGCACCAACAGGAGTTAATGAACTGTAGCATGGTTTTTGCTCTTTCAATTTGGCGCAATGTTGATTGATATATGAATGAGATGGTAAATTTGTTGGTTGTCCGGATAGTGGTGAAAGATACATTTTGAAAGGTAGGTAGTGTTGTTGCAAGTTGGGTTAACAGAAAAAGTAGCAAGAGTGTCAGTAATTTGTCTCTGTTCATTCTACTGCTTGGTGAATGTGATTGTTTACTTTTGTTGGTTGAGGTGTATGTTTCGAAGAAATTGCTGTAATTATCTGGTAAATTGGTGGATGGTGAGTTAAAAATGGTAGTCTTCGTGCTGATGGATTTAGACCTGCATTGTTTGCTGGTTTTGTTAATGCAATAAAGCAGTTTGTTTGTATGCAATCGTTTCTGACTTTGATTTTGTGTGAAGTCAATTGTTTGTGTTTGTTTATTTGCATACTGTTTGCTTGCATGATTGATTATTAATGATGTTATTTCTGTATCTGCATACCTTTCTGTAGATTTATGTGTTGTTTCTGTTTCTGTTTTATGTGTCCTTGGTAGGTGGCAAATTTGCAATGAACACATATGATGACACTTGTTTGTTAATAATACTTCTTTGTCATTAGTAGTGTCCCTTGGATATCTTTGTATTCCTTGGTTACGTTTCTTGGAATTAATCACGTAGTTGTTTCTTGTTTCTAGAGACACAAATTGTTTGGGCTCATACAGTTGGACATTCTGAGTTCTCTCAGTTGGTTTGGTCACTGTGGTTTTGTCTTCACGAGAAACTGTCTGTAATGTGAAGTTGTCTTCCTTGTCTTGTGTCGTAGTGTCGTTAAGAAGTAATGTCGTTGCTGTGCTTCTGTCATTGTTGTTTGTCAGGTAATATGGTTTCGGTTGAGAGTACTTTAAAGAAGTCGAGTCGGTTTGTAATGACTCGTCAAGCTGTTTGTCATGATTAAGAAGAGTTGTTGTTATTGTGCCGTTGATTTCGTCGTTTTCCTTGTCAAGACAATTTATCGCTAACGTAGAATTGTCATCGTTGTTCTTGTCAGTGTCGTTATTGTCCCCTGTTTTCTGTGTCTGGTTGTCCCTGTGGGTTATGTGAGTCATTTGTCTTGTCACTATTTTGGCGTATTCTGTCTGTTGTTGCACATTTACAGGTTCACACTTTTGCTTTTCGATGGTATCCTCAATTCGAGGTTTTATGCTGATGGTGTCATTGAAAGATTCAACCGCCCCTGTGTTGTACACCTCTGTGAATTCATTTGGAATTCCGTCATCGGTGGTCTCCCTTATGCTTTTGGCAGTTTGAGACATACAAATGTGTTCTTTAGTTCTGGAATCACTGCTTGATGTTTGGATGCAGTTTTTTTGTTCCCATTCTTTGATCTCTTCTTCAGAACAGGATCTTATGTTAGGAAGATTTCCAAGAATAATATCTGCGCAAGGATCTTCTAACACCGCGCATAGCACTTGTCCTGACACAAAAGGTGTTTGAATTTCGGCCAGTGCTAGGGGGTATCTTTCGATGGTGCCTGCGAATGTGCGACATGTCACAAAGTCGTGTGTGTAGTCTCTGTCATTAATTAAAGTCCTTTTAATTCCAACCAGAGTCGCTCCGCTATCGCGCATGATTGTACATGGTTTGTTATTCACAAACCCTTTCAGAAATTTTAACTTGCCTTTTGACGCTAAGGCTGCGTTGGCCATTTCGTTGGATATAGGGATTGTATGGCCACATTCCAAGGTGGTATCCAACTGAAACTTCTTACATGTGTTACAGGTGTTATTATTGATGGAATTAATGATTTCTACCGCATTCCCTGATTCATGCTCACTTTCATTCTGGATGTCACATTCATTCAGTTCTTCGATTTCTTCATCCGTAGAAGTGTCTATTAATGCTGCATTGGCCTGCTTCATCATCTTACGTCCGTCACAACGTCCACTAAAATGCCCGTACGCTGAACAAAAGTAACATTTGACCGCTCTCTTATACGCGTTTCTTTTGTTTCTTTGTTTTTCCACCATCATTTGAAGGTGATGTGGGTATGTGGGTGATTTATCACATATTGCGTACTGTTCGTGAGTCAAATGGCAATATTGACACAGGACTGGTTTGGTAAATTTAGAGCGTTGTTTGAACCTATTCTCACCTGGTTTTGAATATTTGGTGTTTGTGACAGCTGCTGTTTCATTCTGACTCATATTTAACTGAAAAATGTCACGACTTCGCTGTGAAATACGCACTACCTTTACTTTCGACTTCTTGAATAGTCTTACAATCACTTTGCCTCAGAAATTTAGAGAAAGGAGTGGGTATTGTATTCATAATCTTGTCAATTATTATTAGCTCTTTTAGTTTGTCATAGCTGTTGTTTGTCTTCGCTGAGGTTATTCATTTTGTACAAATATCTTGGACTGTAAACACATAGTATATGAACGTTTGGTTAGATGATGGTGATAATTTTGAAAACTGCAATTGATAACCTGCTGTGTCTAGTGAAAAATGTTGTAATATTCTTTGTTTTAAATAGTCATAATCTTTCCTAATGCCTTGTGGAATTGTTTCAATCACTTTTAAGGGCTCTAATGCTAAGTTTCTCATAAGAATAAATGCCCAATCGACTTTTGAGATGCTATGATGTGTCATTAAACACTCTAAGTTCTCTAAGTATGCACTTATTGAATCTCCGGAACAAAAAGGTTTGACTAAGCCTTTATATTTGTTTTATTTTTGTTCCTCTTCCTTACTCCTTAATTTATTTACCGAAATTTCCACGGTGCAATCAATTTCCATTGGCTTCACCTTTAGTTGTGTTTGCGTGTCGATTTCCTTTTGTTTCAAATTTGAACTCTTTCGTTTCTGCGTTTAATTGAGCTTGTTTGCTGGCAGCTTCGATTTCTAACTTTTTATTTTCAGCCTCTATTTGCATCATTTTCTCTTCAGCCTCTATTTGCATCTTTTCTCTCGCCTCTCTTTGCATCTTTTTTTCAGTCTTCTATCTTCCATCTGCAGTCGTTTTTGTTCTCTTTCCGCTGTCCCTATCTTCCCTCGCTATGTTTTCTGAATGTGTCTTTTGCGCCCATTCTGAAAGTTTATCGGCCGTATAACCTAATTTAATTCCTAATTCGAATGCACTGTTCTAGTGTTGACATCCTGTAAATTTAGCTAATGTTAAATTTTAGAACTTAAATCCCTTTGGAAATAGTTTGGGTGTACAAAAATTGGTTATGTCCCTTAATGTTTACATTCAACCTTTACTATAGAATAAATTCAATGGTCATAAAATTTGCATGTATATGTTCATAAATAGCAATACATAGAAAAATGTTACATCAATGAAAAATGTGAGTATCGTTTAGGGATTCAATAAGCATGAAATGGGACTTATCTTGGTTACTGGGTTCTTTGCTGTAGAGTTGTTTGGTTTTCCGGTTCTTTGCCACTGCTGGAGACCGATTTAAATGCACACAACTTTCCGCGGAACAATCTGTCGTTGGAATGAAAAAGATTAGTAATTTGTCACAGTAATTGTCCAGTCATGTCAATGTTAAATTTTATAAACATGGTTTTTAAGTAATTTCTAGAGGGACTACGATAGCTTATGAACAGATGATGCGATAGTTGCTGCAAAGTTCAGACTTTGTCATGTATGAATGTTGATATATTTTACTTGGCAACACCAAGAACTGTCGGGAAAGTGAAGTAATCGTCTTGAGCTTGCCAAAACCGGCTTGAGCCCCCAAATAGCCTGTCAACGTCCTAGAGACCTAGGGAAATGAAACTCAGGTTCATACAGGCAACAAACTCCATTCTGATACTATCTGATATAATTTATTCACAGTAAACTGGCGAAGAATGGTTTTCACAGCCAGTTACTCGAAGTACAATATCACAGGAGTTTATAACAAAGCAATCATACACATAATCATTACAACAAACTCTATCATCTATCTTATGAGTAACACTCCTTAAATACACTTGGTTCTATCTATCAAGTCCCCCTTAAGCTAAGCCCTGTTGCTTCTTCGATGTCCAGTCGCCGTCTGCCCTCTAACGTGTCTCGATCTGACACGGGCCGTAACTCTCCTCGAGCTTCTCGTGGAACAGGTCCTGGCACGCGGTAGGCGGGTTCCACCTGTGTCCACGGAGCTGTATGCGAACTGACCTATCCTTCTCGAAGGCTCTAGATTGTTCGAGCATTCGAGTGGGTCTCTTTAGTTCCCTTGTATTGGGGTTATATCCCTTCTCTAAATCCCTTCTATCTTTATGTCCATACCGACTCCATGTGAGACTTTGACACCCTTTTACAAGTCTTGGGACACATTGCGCATATGGATCGATATTTATAAAGACCAAGCGCCACTTATAAAGTTACGTGGTCGGTATCACGCCGGCCGCTTTTACTTGCCAAGACATTTCCTGGTACTCATTTTAGACTGAGTCCATCTGACAGTCGATGACTTAAACATTCGAAATCGCCCTGATCTGGATGCACCCACGACCGCCGGTACGACAGACGAGCGTCTAGCGGCTACACTACCGCAGCTCCGATTAAATCCTGAGATTGGAGTTAAAGATATATGATCATGTCACCCAAAGGTATTATTCTCCGGCTATATTCCATATGCCGGTCTCTCTGGCTGTGGGGTTACAACACTTTCTCTCTGTAATCCCGTTTATCACGCAGAGTCTCGCAGCGGAGCGAGAGCTGAGGCGGTTCGACCCCCGCTCGTGACTTGCGGGATACTGAGCCGGCCGCTCAGAAAGCAATGGCAAACTACTGAGCGTAATCTTGCCAAGAGATCAACAGACAGCTGAAAGATGCTGCTGTTGACAGCTAAGTCCTGTAAAAGGATACGCAAAACATTTATATTCCATATAAGGTAACTGGGTCTATCTAGCCTCGTTTCATATATTCACTGCGTAGAAAGTAGCCAAGAACTATTTGCAATGTATTTTCGTGCATCACCCCCTACCGTGTATCCCCGTATTATTCTAGAAGAGATTCATTTCCTCTTGTTATTCTTTGTTTTTTATGTTTAGGCGTGTTCTTGGTTGGTTGGATTCTGCAGCCATAATTTGTCTTCGGAATGAGGAAGCCAGCCCCACGCCCAACCCTCTTTAGACTCCTCTTACCAAACATAAGGCATGCTATAGTGTATGACTATTCTTTGCTTCTCTTACGGGTTCCGGTAACATACGGGTAGAAATAGCCATTATCGTCTCTTAGGACATTCATGGCAGGTTACAGGGCTACTATTATTAACTGGAGAACTTGGTGACAACTGGCAAGATTAAGGGGAAAAGAACAAGGGGAAGGCAGAGAAGTAAATATATGGATGGCTTGGCCACGTGGCAAGCTTGAGACAAAAGCACGAAACTGATTCACGACTCTGGTGATCGTGTGAGATGGCGAAACATGTCCGCCTACTCTTATCGGCATGGCACATGATGATGGTTCTTTGCTTCTCCCTATGGTCCTGGCAACAGATGATAGTGACTATTTTCTTCACTGTCTTGACAAATGTGTTCATTTGAACACTTTAAGGCATTGCAACAACAGACATGAGATTTCTAAGAGGAATACTCAATGTATCAAGAAGAGAAACACGTGAAATTGAGAAATCAGGACTAAAGGAGGGGTTATAGCAGTGCTCGATTTCATTAGAAAACAAGTTAAATGGTTTGGTAATATAACTAGGTTACCAACTTACAATATAACACAACAAGCAAAGATGTACAGACCAAATGAAAGTAGAAGAAGAGGCCAGCCATATAAACGATGGACAGAAGGAATAACAGATTCCATGGGAATCTCGCTACATGAAGCCCATAAACAAGCATCCTCCCGCTGTTTATGCTTCACCTCGACACCGCAAGGTACAAGAGGAACAAGATGAGATGAAATGAGATTAGATGAGATGAGAACACTTTAAAGCATGCTAACATTTGATAACTCCTCCGTGATAAACAGTGAAAATTAAAAGCAAAACAGACTGCAAATTCTTATGTTTTATTATTTGTTATTTTATTTTCGTAACATGATGTTTGAAGATTCATTGATGAAGACCGTGAAATGACACATCTTCAGTCCTAGCGTTGTAAATGTATACTTTATAAAGTAATACAAAATATAAACATTTCATTAATTTATACTGAAATCTTTATCCTCCAGTACTTTTTCCATTATCACTGGGAAGAAGAACGTGGAGGATGTGATCTGTCAGCATACGTATATTCCTATATTTTATTTCGCGCACATTAAAAAAAAACTTTATAATTAAGAAACAGATGTAGGGTGTAGATTATAAACACTATGGATATGCGTGTGTGTGTGTGTGTGTGTGTGTGTGTGCGCGCGCGCGCGTATAGATGGCCGCGTATCCAATGGGATAAGTGGACTCAATTGTCCTGACAGTCGGAAAAAACCCCTATGTGGGTGAGGGAGTCAAGGGGAAACTACAACATTATCTTCCCAAGATTTCATTAGTATCAACATTTTAGAGTCAGTGAACGATATTAATGGCTGTCTTAGGACATTCTCGCCCCGTAGGGACAGTCACGAGCCACAGGTGACACCAGACCGCCATCACGCTACATATGGGAAAACCAAAACTAAAATGAATAAATTTTAAATAGGAACATGAAATGTTAAGACGTGTCCTGAGGTAGGAAAGATAAACAAAGTTATAAGAGTCATGGAAAATATTAAAATGAATATCCTAAGCATAAGTGAGATGAGGTGGAAGGGATCGGGTAAAATTATAACTGACACACATACAATAATCTATTCCCGAGGGGATACACACGGAAAAGGAGTAGGACTACTATTTGATAAAAAAAAAGACAGCCTTGTCAATTAATGGTTTCTTGTGTAATCCAGATAGAATTATTATGGTCAACATCAAAGGCAAGCCAACAGGTATAAAAATTATACAAGTATATGCACCAATAACAAACAGTAGTCATGAAGAAATACATTTTTATGATGAAGTAGAAAAACCAATGACCAAGTACTACAGGAGACAAATGAAAGTCGTAGATTGATTAGAGAAATTAGACGTAGACAGACAAAAATGTTTGGACATGTTATGAGAAGAAATGGATTGGAGAACTTAGTGACAACTGGCAAGATCGAAGGGAACAGACCAAGAGGAAGACCGAGAGGAAAATACCTGGATAGCTTGGCCACATGGCATGGACGAGACAGGAACACTGAGCTGATCCACGACTCTGGTGATCGAGTGAAATGGCGAATCATGACCGCCCACGCTTTCCGGCATGGCACATGATTGATTGATTGATTGAGAAATGACGATATCTCAAATTAGATCACAAGAAATAAAAATAATACTAACAGATTTTAATGCAAAAATAGGAAAGGGGAAAATGGAGGATGTAGCGAGGAATTATGGTAAACATGAAAGAGGAGCGACGCTAATAGAATGGACACATATAAATGATATTATAATGAGAAACTCCTGGTTTAAACACCATAAAAGACACTTTACACGTGGAAAAGCCCTGATAAGAACATACTCAACCAAATTGCTACATACTTATTAATAAAAGATTTAAACATGCGTTAATAAGTGTTAAGACTTATTAATAAAAGATTTAAACATGCGTTAATAAGTGTTAAGACAATGTCTAATGCTGATTGTAATAGTTATCACGTGGTTAAGAATGTGAGACTTAATAAAGATGTTCTAAAAGCAGATAAAAATATTCAAGAACAATGCGGAGCTACTGTGAAAAATTGGTACAATGCAATAACTAAAATATAGAGTATAAATGAACCATGGGAAATGTTAACGGATTCCAATCGTCAACCAAGCAAAGAAATATTACTGAAGAGAAGCCACATCCAAAATAAAAACTAAGAAACAATGGATGACTGAAGAAATCTTAAAGTTGATGGACAACAGAAAACAGAGTAAAAATGACAAACAAAAGTATAATAAGATAAAGAAATAAAAGATAAATGTGCGAAGGCAAAAGGAAGTTGGTTAAACGAGCAGTGCAAGGAAACTGAATCAGATTCTATGAAAGATACAAAAAATATGCACAGACAAATCAGTGAGCTCACGGGAAGAAAAATAAGAGTTAATACATTGTGTTTGAATTTAAAAATAGAAAAGATATTATTGCAGGAAGGTGCTATAATGAAGAAGTGGAATGCGTATGTAAGAGAATCAAATGACAGAGAAAGGGAAGCATTAGCAGTAGAAAGTAACTTAAAGGTTCACCTATTTCTAAAAGAAGAAGTCGCTGACTCTATGTCTCTATCAAACATATGAAGAAAGGAAAAACAGCTAGGCCAGATGGAACCACAACAGTAGAATTAGAAGTACTCGGAGTACTTGAAGTAGATATATTAACCAAAATTTTGAATTATATTTATAAGTGGATATTCACCTAGTGATACGCTGAAACCTGTATTTATAGCTATACCAAAAAGACGGGAACAATTGAATGCGAAGATTTTCGTACAGTTAACCTCGTAAACCATATTACTAAGCTTCTACTCAGAAATATAATGAAAAGAACAAGAAAGTAAAACTGGAAATTGGTGAAAAACAGTATGCAATATAAACATTACGAACACTAACAGAAAGATTGATAGAGACACAGAAAGAGATATACTTGTGCTTCTTAAATTATACAAAAGCATTTGATAAGGGAAAAAAACATGATGAACTGATTAAAATGTTCAAAGATATCAACATTTATTAGAAAGATATCAGAATAATAAAGCATATTTACTGGAACCATGTAGCAGCAATTAAAAAGAGAGATAAAGTGGCAAGTATTATGAACAAATAAAGCTAAGAGTACGACAGGGATGTGTTTTGTTACCGGATCTCTTCTCTCTCTATAGCGAAATAATAATGAGAGAGATCAAAGAGAAGCCATGAATGCTAATCGGGGGTTTTAATATAAACAATCTAAGCTACACAGATGACACAGTATTGATGGCGGATAATGCAAAAGATTGACAACAATTGCTGGAAATTTTTGTAACAGAGCGTGCAAAGAAAGGACTCTCCGTGAATGTCAGGGAAACAGTAACAATGGCAAAGTAAAAGAACAAGGTTTCACCAAACTGTGAAATGACAATAGAAGGGAAAATGCTTAACCAAGTGGATAATTTTAAATACCCAGAGGCAATTATAAGATCAGATGGAAGATGCACAACAGAGATTAAGAACAGGAAAGGGGCAAGCAAAAGATGCATTTCAGAAAATGAAAAGTATCTTATGCAATAAGTCACTATCATTGAATGTAAGAGAGTACTGAAATGCTATATAAAACATGTTTTGCTGTATCGCAGTGAATCTTGGAATGTAAATGAACACATTAGGAAGAACTTGGTAGCATCAGGGATATGGTTCCTGAGATGAAAATAGCTAATTCATTGGACTGCCTGAGTACTGACAGGGAGTACTGTGGCGAAGTGGTCAAGCCATTTGACTCGTGCTCCGAAAGTTGTGGGTTCGATTCCTGGCCGCGTCCTTCGGTTTACGAGTTAAATGTTTAGGAGACTCCTGTGGGTCGTCGCTTAAAGCTACGGAGTTCGTGCTTTGTGCGACGCTTTCCGTGCTTCGGAAAGAGATCGAGCCATATGGGATAGAACCCGGTGCAATGAAGTCGACCCTGTAAGCGACTTTTTTTTTTAAGCGACTGCCTGAGTAACTAACAACTATTGTCTAAAAGAGGCTAATGAAACTAGAACAGTAAATACAGCAATAAGAAAGAGACAAACAGGTTTCTGTGATCCCGTGATGAGAAGAGAGGTATTGGAGAGCTACGTGACTGCTGGAAAGATCAAGGGGAAGAGAGGCAGGGGCAGACCGAGAGAAATGATGCTGGATGGACTGAGACAGTGGCATGGAGAAAAAACATCAGCAGAGTTGATACAGAACACCGAAGACCGAAATCTGTGGAGAGACATGAACGCCTACGCCAGCTGGCATGGCACTTCATATATATATATATATATATATATATATATATATATATATATATATATATATATATATATATCTTTCTCTGTGTGTATGTGAGAGAGAGAGAGAGAGAGAGAGAGAGAGAGAGAGAGAGAGAGAGAGAGAGAGAGAGCGAGAGAGAGAGAGAGCTAGTATGTTGGATATAAATGTATGCATGCTGCAACTTCAACGAAATAGAATTGACGGAGTAAGGAAGACAAGAGAATCACAGACAGCGTCTTGATAAGTTTATTCAGCTGCGGAGAAACCCTCGTGAACGCTCTCTACACATTCGTGAACTATTGACGATTGTTCCCACTGACTGGAGATGTTCTCAGATAAATAATCTATGTATTCACCTGAGAGAAACTGCACAGACGGGGAATGCTGTATTTCCATTTCTGATGGCATGTCCATCTGGATTGGCGATGTGTTTTCTTCGATGCCTTGACCATCGTGCATTAAATGTTTACCGCTGCCTTCCGAACTGTTCAGTATGGCACCACTCGTGCAGATGCCCACTACACTGTTTGTGCCTGCCACGGAGTTTGCCTTGCTCTTGCGGTGCGATTTCCAGCCTGGGCCCTTGTCTCGCTTTCTTTCTCGAGAAGTCGTCTTGACAAGAGACCGTTTCTTGCCGTTGTTTCCTTTGCGCTTCAGGCGGGCAGGACACTGTGATGCTTCTCTGCCAATGCCGCCAGACTTGTTTTGTGCTTTTGAGCCACCGCTGACATCTCCACTGCCCTGATATGTTCAGAAACATAAAACATATGATCATCATTGAAAATGTGCGTTAAAAAACACAGGTTCGTGCATTTATATGCCTCGCATTTAGAACTGTATATTATTAAGATTACTCAAATATTCCGAGACTTTAGCAATTATGCGCTTCCATCCAATCTTGTGCAGACAAAAAGACTTCATTTTAAATTTATGATTACCGTGGGGATACCAAATTCCCTACATTCGAACTGTATCACTGACTGTGTTTTAAGCATTTCAGCCAAAGCATAATCAATCATTCACTTCATACTGTATATAACTCTGCAGTATGCACATTACGAGATGCAGCGAAATATGCTAGGCAATAAACCGTTTGTGGCATATGTGTTTAAATATATTTAACTATTTGATCTATTGATTCACAAACTTACATTTCTAGGTCAAATGTAACACCCCCACAAGAATTCCGGTTGACCTGCACTACTACCCAACAGCAGAGGTGCTCAGTGACGAATTAACATTAGTTTGTCTTGGGTTAATGATCACTTCCATTGCGCACGGATATCTGCATACGTGCTAAGTAAAAACCACATCTCCACTACCTCCAGTTGCTACAGAATTACATTACTCACTGTCCGAACTTCTCACCCATAGAGAAGAAAATGGCTAACACAACTTTTCAGTAAGGGGATGTTTTGTTTTACCTGTTGCAATATTTCTATTTAATGGCTTTGTTTATTCGCAATCCCGCATACCGCGTTCGGAACACAGCTGCGGGAGATTTTGAAGCCGACTGCGTTACGCTGGTTTTATAACGATATGAGTGTGGGTCGTTCAGAAAGCAATAGCAAACAACTGAAAGTATATTTGCCAAGAAATCACACACAAACCAAACAATGCCGGGATTCCCTGCTACGTCATGTAAAATATATGCAACTAACTTGTATTCGTCTGGAGAGAATGGTGCGGAAGGAAGTAACCAGAGATCTGGCCGTAATTAAGGTCTCCGGGGAAAGGCCAGACGGACACATAACCAGATTGCAGCTGGTACCTTAGTATTTGGACTTTTCGCTGGCTGTTGAAGATAAGGACGGAACGCGTATGGAAATGCCCCGAGTACTGTGATGTCGGTTCTTGACTCCACTCAGATCCTAACTACACATGATTTTCCTAAACTTATGGTCGTACTTGATGTCTGTTCCTGTCCAGTATAATATAAAAGTGCAGCTGTGTAACAAGACTCATTAAACGCACTGGTCTGTGTAATTGGCATTTTGTCTTTTCTGGTCTTTTAAGTATTAAGATGAAAACTGATCCGAGATGTTTGAGAGATTTTTTCCAATGCGACACATCTTATTCATGATCTCAACTCAACTCAGGATCTTAATTATTTCCTCCTAGTATTACTTTATGCCAAATTCTCCCAGTATATCCCGTATTTCTACTGGAATATCATCCAGCCCCCGCAGCATTACCATGTTTATCTTTTTTTCTTTAAATAAATTTCTCTACATCATCTTTCAGTATGGGAGGGCTTTCCATATCTTTACTTACATCATATCATCTTTCGGTATGGGAGGGCTTTTTATTTACATCATCTTTCGGTATGGGGGGCGGGGGGGGGGGGGGGGGGGGGATTTTCATGTCTTTATTTATATTTGGTTCATCGCTTCTAGCTGCATGCGATATGGAGGCTGATCGGCTGGTAAAGGTGGCGGTCGTTCAGAAAGCAATAACACACTACTGAAAGTAAACTTACCAAGAAATTACAAATAGCCAAAAACTGCTGGGGTTTACTGCGATCTCCTGTAAAGAATATGCAACTAAGTAACTGTTCACTTCTGTTATCATTTGATAATAACAGAAATGATAAACCGTAGTGTAAGCTACACCGTGCAGCCAGCACGTCTTCCACTCGTCTGAAGTACTTCGCCTTAACCGAATTTATCAGCACTTTTACTTCCTTGACACTCTGACCAGGAGCAAACACTCGCACATAAGTAATTTAACCTTTCGTATCGTGAGGATATTTTTAAAAACATAAACAGCCAGAATCAGTAATCTAATGTTTTAAAACATGTTAAGACAAAAGACAACTTACAACAAACAGCGGAAAGAGCCAATCGACATTTTTTGCCACATTAAGAGAAGGGGAAAACTGGAACAACCTGTGACAGTTAGAAAGATTTGTAAGGAATGAGCCAGAGGAACACAGCGAGAGAAGATTCTTTGTGTCATGGCACGGAATAGTTATCAGTGCCTGAACTTATACATGCTGTTGGAAATCGCATGCTGTGTAGAAGCATGATAGTTACGTCAGTCGGCAAGGCATATTGATGATGAAGATGATGATGTTGATATGGGAATGAATCTTCGGTGGTAAGTGTAACACTGAATCATCGAAAGCACACAAACAGTGGAATTACCTTGCCTCGGGACCTTGACCGTGCTTTCTTGAATCCCTTCTTGAGATACCTGCTCTTGCCCACACGAGGGGATGTGGTTGCTAGGTTACCCTGCTCACGCCTGGAGTCTGAGACGGTGTTGGACACCATGGACCGCGGCACCGGCACTAGTCTGTAGCTCATATGTGGCGAGTAGTGTTTGTGGGCCTTGAGTCGCGGACTGTCCACCCTGACCTCAGTTGCCCCAGCTAGGAAGTGACAAGATGAGCATCGGTTTTACTTGTTCGACAATGAGTGAGTGTCATGTCACTGTCATCTACTCTCTATAGTACCTTGCTGTGTAGGACAAGGTCTTCAGCCTGAGTAATTAAGGCTGCCTGGCTAGTGCAGTCACCGTGAACTGTGTGGGTTAGGGTTTTCTTTTCTCCCCCGACAGGAAAATACATCCATACCTTACTGAGGATTCGAGCCCGGGTCTCCAGAAGAAGAACCCTGCGTTCTAGCCATTCGGCCAGAGGATCCTGAGTGAGTACATCGACCACAGTGAGGTCTAGACCTGGCTAGTTTTATTAAACACAATTCCATGTGATCAAATGGACGCTGCGGCAACAGGCTTCGATAGTACCCAAATAATAAGCATACACTGATTCATCATCATCATCAAGTTCCATGTCGACTGGCAGTCAGCGATCTTGCTTCTTCACATCTTGCGATCTCCAACGGCATGTATCAGTCCGTGTTCACTCCCTTCCGTGTCAAGGTAAGACTTCAAGCATTTTCTCTGTCTGTCTTCTTCAATCTCTCTTTCCACATATCTTTCCACCTGTCACAATGTGTTCGAATTTTTGTCTTCTTGAAATGTGGCCACAAATTAAAGACCGCCTCTTTCTGGTGTTTGCGGTCTTTCGACTAAGCCTCCTTCAAAATGTCCAGATTGCCTTGTTTGGTTGTCCAAAGAACTCTAAATATTCTTCTATAAAACCACATCTCCAAAGTGTCCATGGATTTTTTATCGCTTGATTACTAATTGCCCGGAATCGCATTCATACGTTAGAACTGGTTCTACGTAGCAAGCAAGAATTCTGACACTGATACAACGTGTTTTTTTTCGCCTATCCTTTACAGGACATTGCTGTCAACATCAGCATCTTTCAGCTGATTGTTGATTTCTTGGCAAGTTTACGCTCAGTAGTTTGCCATTGGTTTCTGAGCGACCGGCTCACATACCCCTAAGTTACCCACGCGGAGAGAACCGCTACCCATTCTCGCGCAACGTCACGTTACTTACGAGAGTATACGAGATTACCAAGAAAGTCGTGTAACCTCTAGACCAGGGAGCCGGCACTGATACAACAGCATAAGAAAATATACAAAATTGTATACTTATTCGACAGCAGGCTAGATGTTAGATAAGTGGTTCTCAACCGGTAGGGAATTTTCCCCTCCCCCCGCCCCCCAGGGGGAATTTTAGGGTTTGGGGGGGGGGGGGGAATTAAGATTATTTCAAGATCGCGTTAATACAAGAACCGATTACTTGTTATTGTTTTCCCCTCTATACTGTTTGGTTGTGTACTTCTCGCCCTTCTGAAATTTATTTTATAACGTCAGTGGACCCACAAATCACGTTTTATGTAGACGTCTAGACTTGTTCTAGCATGTATTATTAAACTAAGCTTCTATTTTTACGTATACTGTGTTTTGTTTTGTTTTTAAAGGGGGGGGGGGGGTATTTATAGGAAGGAAATACGAAAGGAGGGGAGGGGGGAGAGATGACGTTCTAAAAATATGGTGAAAGGGTGCATGGGCCAAAAAAAGTTGAGAACCACTGTGTTAGATGATCAATAGAACTAACTAGCCTTAAATAACAAGTATAAACAAATATGGCGATGTTCGAACGTGGTACGCCCTACACTGTAAATGGGGGGGGGGGGGAGGGGTGGGAGTGGCCACTTATACCTCCGTACACTAAAATATGTTTCGTGATGGTCCTACCACGTCACATGCCCACAGCAGGATCCTAATCAATCAATCAATCATGTGCCATGCCGGAAAACGTGGGCGGTCATGACTCGCCATTTCACTCGATCACCAGAGTCATGGATCAGCTCAGTGTTCCTGTCTCGTCTATGCCATGTGGCCAAGCCATCCAGGTATTTTCCTCTCGGTCTTCCTCTTGGTCTGTTCCCCTCGATCTTGCCAGTAATCAATAAGTTCTCCAATCCATTTCTTCTCATAACATGGCCAAAAATTTTGACTGTCTTCGTCTAATTTTTCTAATCAGTCTACGATTTTCATTTGTCTCCTGTAGTACTTGGTCATTGGTTTTTCTATCTGTCCATGGTACTCTTTGCATTTTCCTCAGAAACCACATTTTTGTAGCCATCAAATGTTTTTCAGTTTGACTGCTCATTGTCCACGTTTCACATCCTTACACAAGAACAGGCTCTATGTACCCCCACAAGACTCTTTTTCTCGTTTCAATTGACATCTTTTTATTGGTCAGTATGTTTTTCATCTTGCTAAAAGCTAGTTTCGTCATGGCGATTCTTGTTCTAATCTCTTCAAGGCATCTCCCATCAGATGTTATGATTGTTCCGAGATAATTGTATCGATTCACTTATTGAAGAATTTTCCCATTTACTTATATATTACGATAAGGACTTCCGGTTTCAAGATGGCGACGGACGGTCGTGTTGTTTTGTGTTCGTTAACTTTTTCGCGTAAGGGATGGATTTATTCATCTCTTGCGTGTAATTGGTGTGCCAGGATGTAAAACCAGGAGTTTCTACTCAAGATCTGCGCGGGTGCTACGGAGTTCGTGCATCGAGCGAAGCCATCCTTGAGTGAATTTTCAGCAGCGTGTGTGGTTATCAGCAGTCTGTGTTTACGTTTTTTCAACATGGCGGAAGAACGTCTTCTTTCCGAGCGATCAACAGTCAACATAACGAAGCGGCGTGGTAGCCGCGCAGGGACAAAGAAGCAAGGTAAGCGCGGGGGTTTGAGACGTTTTAGACTCAAGTGTCACCGTCTAGGACTCAGGAACATCCGTATTCTATATTGGAACTGTGCCAGTGTAAAACAACGGGGCTCTATTTTAGAAACCCTAGTTTACAGGAACGACATTGTAGCACTCCAGGAGACGAGACTGGGCGATCAGCTACTCCGAATTGCCGGCTTCAAATGTTTCTACAACAGACGACATCTGGGAACGGCGATTCTCGTTCGCGACAGCATGGTGGTGTCAGAGCTAGACATGTCCAGTTGGGACAGTGACGATATACAAATACAGGCGTTGAGAGTTCATTCCAGTATACCATTCGTGTTGGTTAATGTTTATGCCCGCAATGCGAGTGTGGACGCCCAGAAGTGGCAGTGCTTAAGTGCCATATTAGGCCACGAGAGAAATGTTATTTTCTGTGGTGACTTCAACGCTAAAGGCAGATCATGGGGAAACACTTCCTCCAATACACAAGGGGAGGAGCTCGAGACTGCACTGGAAACCATCGACCTGGTTTGTATCAACAGTGGCTGTGTCACCAGGACAGCAAGCCGTCCAGGCGATGAGGACAGTGCTATTGATCTGGCGCTAGTTTCACCTTCACTCACTACAGTGTGTAGATGGGGTGTCCTAGGACACCATGGCAGCGACCACCACCCTTGCAGCATATTGGTGGAGAAAGGCAGAACCAGGCAGCACAAGCTAAAGGTAAAGACGTTCCAGTATGACAGTACAGGGCAAGATGTGGTGAGCAAAATAAGACGTGACAAGCGCAGAACGTTTCAGGGCAGGAGAAAAAGCTGGGAGCAGCCACCGTGGTGGAGTTTCGAGGTGGAGAAGGCTTGGGTGGATAAGCGTAGTGCTGTAAGGAGATGGCAAAATGCCAAGAAGAACAGAGCTGGTCATCCTAGTCCCTGCTTGCACTTAGAAAGAGAGATGCACACAAAAGTAAGCTATTTCAAAAAACTGGTCAAGGTGGTTAAAAGCGAAAAATGGGCAGAGGTGTGTCAAAGAGTAAGCACAGACAAGTCACTGAAATTGTTCTGGCGACTACATAAAAGCATGAGTGGGGTAGTCAAGAATAAGAGCATTTCTGACTTCCAAGGTGCTGACCTCATCTGGCAGAGGACTGATGAGGACAAGGGCAAAGCCCTCTTTGAACGCTACCTTGAGCAGAGCAACCAGACAGACATGGGAGGCCGGAATCTGGCCAAGGAGGTCACCTCAGACAGATGCAAGGCCCAGAACACTTCGGATGAAGACACAGTGACAGTGAAAGAAATCAAGGCTGTGCTTCGACGATCAAAAAACAGTGCTCCAGGTCCTGATGGCATAAGATACGACGACATAAATAGGTGTACCGACAATGAGCTAGAGAAACTAGCAGACATGTACAACAACAGTATAGGGAGTGCTAACATCAAGGAGGAATGGTTACATAGCTATCTGATTCCCTTGCCGAAGCCTGACAAAGACCACAAAAAAATTCAGGGATATCGAATTATAACCATGCAGAATACAGTAGGCAAGCTGCTGGATAAGGTAATTGCCAGGAAAATATCAAGCCAACTAGAGAGGCAAGGTGTTTTCCCACCTACCCTGGGTGGGTACCGTCCAAAAAGAGAAACCTGGACCAATGCAGCAGTCTTTGCCCATGATGTCTATGAAGGTTTCCACTCAGGCACTGAAACTGTTGCTGCAGCGATTGATCTTGAGGACGCATACAACAGAGTACCACTGGATTTTTTAATGTTTCAGCTTCTTGAACTAAACGTAAGTCCATTCCACCTTAGTTGGATCGCTGCAGCCCTCTTCCAACGGAAAGTAGTTTTTAGATGTGGCAGTTGGACTTCGGAACCAACAACAATATATCCTGGCCTACCACAGGGATCACCATTATCTCCGGTACTGTTCAACGCCTACACAGTGAGAATCACCAGTGAGCAGATCACTGGACCTGGCAGGACATTGTCATATGCCGATGATGTTTTAGTGTATCGTCAGGGTAAGGATAGAGAGGAGGTTGCTGTGGAACTACAAACCGAACTCAATCGCATAAGTACTTGGTGTGATGAAGCTGGGGCAATGGTCAACCCAACAAAGGCAACAGTGACTTGGTTCTCGTTGAATAATCATATTGTCAACAATCCAACACCAACTGTAATGCTGTGTTCAGAGACGGCGGAAAGAACGCAGGCAATGAATTACCTGGGGATACGGTTTGATCGAAGCCTTGCTTATAATGTGCACATAGACCAGGTGATAACAAAGGCCAAGCGGGGCTTGGCAGCGATGCGGGTGATGGCGGCAGCAAACTGTGAGCAGCGCCATCTATGTCTTCTGTACGAGGGGCTGGTCATGTCTGTTTTGGAGTATGCAATTGCAATCCTGACTCTCAGCCATAAGCAGATAGAAAGGATGGAAAGGATACAGAATGAAGCTATGCGCATTATTCTTGGATGTACAAGAGATACAGCATGCAGGGCGATGCGCTACCTTCTTGATTTTCCAACCATTGAAGAGGGAATGCAAGTTTGCAGGGCACGCGCCTACCTCAGAATTAACGCAAACACACAGCATCCACTGCATAGTGAAATTAGGAAGGTGAAGGGCAGCAGGTTAAAAAGAGGACGGTCGTGGATGGGTCAAGCCGAAGACATTCTTCAACAGGTGTGTTCACTTGAGGACTTAGAACCTGGCGAGGAGTGGGTGCAAGTGCCAACAGACTTCTGCACATCCTTTTCAGTTTGCATCCAACTAGATAGAAAATGCAGACAAGAAAATCCGGCTGCTGTGGAGGCTGAAGTACAAGCGTTGATTTTCGAGAATTCGCTAGACAGTGACGCGGTCATCTACACAGATGGGTCGGTCGTCCGACATGTGAGAAGCTCATGGGCCTTTACAGCTCGGGCCGGAGGGAGAATTGTGAAGGAGGACTCTGGTGCTTTCACTGAAACCACAAGTAGCCTGACCATGGAAGTCATGGCAGTAAGTAAAGCAATAACATGGCTCGAGACACAGACATTCACTAGGGCTTGTTTCCTTAGCGACTCAATGAACATGATCAAGAGGATAGAGGAGGGGTCGATCCGAAGAGAATGGTTGCTGCCTCTGGAGCGGTCTCGGCTGGCAAAGATTAGTTTCATCTTCGTGCCAGGTCATGCGGGAGTACAAGGAAATGAGCGGGCTGACAAGCTCGCAGGTGAGGCTACTGTGGAGGGCGGACGCGCCATGGACCAGGCTGACATTCTGAATGCTCTACGAGAAGTGAGACTTTTGCAAGAACCAAGTGATGACTGTGAATCTACAACAATGGCCAGACTGCGAGAGCAGCAAATTAAAAGAGGGGTGGCCAAACAAGAACACTACGCAGGAAGCCAAAGAAGATTGATAAACCAACACAGAACTGGCGTCGTTAGCCGCTACACGCTGCGGGATTTGCTGAGGAGGGGATCCGAGCACTTATGGACTGAATGGTCCGATGTGCAACGAGGATGATCTGTCGACTAACTAACTAACTAACTTATATATTACATTGTGGTACTTCGTTCTTCCTAGTGACGACCATAACCTGTGTCTTCTTACAATTTAATTCCAACCCCAGCTGCTCACTGTGTACAACAACCGCATCTACTAATTGTTGCAGATCCTGTGCATTGTCTGCAATCAATACTGAATCATCTGCATCCTAATACGGAGGCGTTGTTAAGGCGTCTTTTCGTGGTGCGGTTTATCTACAGACTGGATCACTAAGCTGGCCAGCGTTCTAGGATTGCCAAGCCTCTATCGCGGATGTGAAGTTCCAGTAGCTTGTAGCATACTTGGAGAAGAAACTTATATTTTCTCCTACCATTTCAGTTGAAGTTTTAATCCTCTTTTGCAATGTTCATATTCACATGTGATTACGTGTTTTTAAGCTGCCGTGTTAACAATCCAAGTGTCGCACACGTGTGTTGCCTCAAGAAATATGCAAGCTCATAATATTATCACTTTTGTTATTGTGACGTAATACTGTTCGGAGGATTCTCAAAATGCCTCCTCAGCTTTCCGAAAGTATAAAAGAGCTATAAAATGTAAAAACAATGCTAGCATTACCAGCTCAAACAACACTCCGACTGTTCTATCTGTTCCAAACCATAAAGATTTTCATTTCTTTAGCTTTTGTAGAACAATGTTTATTGTTCTTTTCATTTATATCATTACTTTTCTATCGTCATTCAGCAGTGAAGCTAGATATTCAAAGCTGCGCTCGTTCTGAAATTTCTCTTCGTTGAGAAATATATAAGTTGCATCACATTTATTTTACGGGTTGCCATTTTGGGGTGTTTTGTTTGTTTTTTCATTTTTTTAAATCCCCTTTTTGTGTTGTTAATAATAATACTGTGACGTCAGCGTGTCGAAGTTCCTGTGTGTATTTCTACGCTCCAACACCCCCCTCCCCATCACCAAAAAAAAAATCCCTCCTCATCCCAATGACTACAAAGAGATAATATTGTTCCTTATCATTATTTTCTTTAAAATTTCTCAAGTTTTCGGTACAAAAGTTAAACAGATAAGGGGACGAAATGCAGACCTGATTGACTTCCTGTTCTGTATTAATCTTTATCAAACCGGTCGTTGTATCATCATATATTCTCACTGCTGCCTTTTGATCTCTGCAGTGTGTTATTATAGTATTATGGTACGTAATAACAACACTTATAAAACAATTAAAAGGAACCTAACATATCTTACCGGCGCCTGCACCTTTATCATCAATGGGCATCTCAAAGTGGTTGTAATGTTCACTTTCAATGAACGGGTAATACTCTTCGGGGGAGAAGCCATAAACTGGTTTCGCAGACTTGGAAAATAGAAAAAAAAAGGCGAAATTATAATTATGTGAACAAGATAGTCGAATTACAAATAACGAGAAACATATATGAGAAATATATGTGACAAATACATATTTACACAGAAATCATAAGCATAAGGCTTGCAGAAATTCGTAAACCAGCGCAACAATCATTCGATCACTTAATATTTAAAGATTCATTTGTACTGGTGGAACTACAGGACATAGTTGATCTGAACTGATTCAGCATCAAACAAAAAGTAAGTTTGAACCAAACTTGGTACACAATCAAATGAACAAGTATTATTACGTAAGTTTCCGTTCACTGAGCGTTCACATTGAAGTAAGATGCTACAAAACAAAACCAGCAACACGGTGACCCCAGTATGGCGACATGTCGTGTTCTGTCCAAATGGGAGGTCACATCTGGCAATATATTATCCTTATTTCTGTATTTCAGTAAGATATTTCATATTCTAAAGGAGTGTCTTGTTGGCTATCGACTGGGCACTTACCTTGGTCCGCTTGCCGCGGTAGACAAGTCTTCTGTACCAACAGCAGCAAACCATGAGAATGTGGCAACAAGATGTCACTAACAACCAGATCAGGCTACAACAAACCGCCGATGTTCTGAAAAAACGCACACATGAAAAAGTACAGCAATATTCGCATACAGAGCTTGTGTTGTACCCTGTTATTTGCTTCATGTAAACCGTTAATGATTTTGCAAAGGCATTTATATAATGGAAGCTGCGGAAGTCTAATGGCTAGATGTTCGCCTCCTGGTCTGGTGATCACGGGTTCAATCCGCAATAGGGTGGATTCTAATTTTTTTTTTTAACTGACGTAGGTTCCCAGGTCGACCTAGCTAAAAATGGGTACCAGAAATGCCGTGGGAAGCAAAGGCGCCCGATGTGATACCCACCACGTTACCCAAGGCGATTGATCATTTAAAATAGAGGTCTAGCACCATGTGCCCGATTCGCCTTAGTGCGTGTACACTGGTCATTGTCACATTGACCACATGAAAGCTAAAGTGTTAAGACAGAAGTACATGCAGACAGACACTGCTGCTGGTCTGGAAGTCGCGTGCCTTCACATATTCTAGCCCAAAACAGAATGAACTGGGATCCCTTCCAGGCCGCTCTCGTGCCCATACAATTCCTATACAATAGGGGCCACTGTGACGAAGTGGTTAAGCTGATAATCAGAAGATTGCGAGTTCTTTCTCGGACTCCGACAATCGGTTTTTAAGAGCGAAACCCTGGAGTTGGTCGCTGCAGCTTACAACGCTTTCGACAGTCGGTTAACTGCTCTGCGCGGAGATACTGATGCAATGAAGACGATGCCTTTTAACCCACTTTTCAACACTGTAAAGTTCTGGAATTTACGCTATACTCAAAACCGTACTAGTAGGTGTATTAACGGAGTTGATTGGGAACTGCGCAAAGTGGGGGAAAGAATGGCCCCGTATTTCTCCAGTTACAGTCTATACAATTTGATGGTGTTATAACATCACAGACCCATAGCAAGAAACTGCTTCGAGATAATTCTAACGAATTCGAACACTGCTGGGGACTACACCTGAACCGCTGTCTTGGCTTGGGTTTGCTTTCTGGTAAAATTCACTTCACACGGAATCGCCGATAAGTGCTCCAGTCCCCTTGCACGGATCCCATAATGTGGGCCTGCTAGGAACCCAACCGGTGTACATCAGAAAAAGCAGCGGCTGCAGCAGGATATAACGTAATGAATTGGAAACAAATAGGTACATTTAGCTCATGCGAGAAGAAACGTACTAAACACAAACACGTTGCACATATCTTAAAGAAGATCCATCGTATACCGGAATACAGGTATATACCTGTATTCCGGTATACGATGGATCTCCTTGTAAGGTATGTACAACGTGTTTGTGTTTAGTACGTTTCTTCTCGCATGAGCTAAATATACCTATGTGTTTCCAATTCATGACGTTCAGTAGTTTGCCTTAACTTTCTGAACGACTGACACTCATACCATTTTATGAAAAGCAACGTAAGACGGCCTGCTGCCAAATCGCCCGCAGCTTTGTTTCGACCACGGTATGCGGAATTACGAATTGCGCCCGTAAACTCTTCGACACAGGGCCGGTAGTATAGATAGTTCACAGTAGCACTGCCGTTTGACTGTGAAGTTTCCGGCCGGGACATATGATATATGGTGTGAAGTGGTCAGCTCCCTTCCTCGTAGCGTTTCCTTCGCAGACAATTAGAAAAGTATACGTGTCTAGTACTCATTTTGATCATCCTGGGTCGGACACAGCGGTACTGCTGGGAGATATTCCTGACTCTGCTGGTGAATGAACCCGGGTCATTATCGTGAAAGACAAGCCCACTAACCACTATACCGCCGCGTATTCTAGGTGGGGGTTTTACACATCCGATCCACCACCCCAGGATCAAAGGAATTGTAGTAAAGATTTAAAAAGTAGTGAAGTTTATTTTTACATGCCTGGAGGCACATCTGACAGATGGTGCTACACCCACCTTTGCATAGACCAGTCCCCACTCGGTGGGTGATGTGGGGGTATCAAGTCGAGAGTCTTTACTTCCCAAGATAATTTTGGCACCCATTTTAGCCTGGGTCGACCTGGAAGCTCATTTGAATTTTTTTTTAAATCCAAATTTCGACCAGCTGCAGATCGAACCCATAACCACCAGGTTGGTAGTCGACAGTCTAGCCACTACTTTACCGAGGCTCCCATAACCACCCGGTTGGCAGTCGACAGTCTAGCTACTACTCTATCGAAGCTCCCATAACCACCCGGTTGGCAGTCGACAGTCTAGCCACTACTCTAACGAGGCTCCCATAACCACCCGGTTGGCAGTCGACAGTCTAGCCACTACTCTACCGAGGCTCCCATAACCACCCGGTTGGCAGTCGACAGTCTAGCTACTACTCTACCTCGAGGCTCCCATAACCACCCGGTTGGCAGTCGACAGTCTAGCCACTACTCTACCGAGGCTCCCATAACCACCCGGTTGGCAGTCGACAGTCTAGCCACTACTCTACCGAGGCTCCCATAACCACCCGGTTGGCAGTCGACAGTCTAGCCACTACTCTACCGAGGCTCCCATAACCACCCGGTTGGCAGTCGAAAGTCTAGCCACTACTCTACCGAGGCTCCCATAACCACCCGGTTGGCAGTCGACAGTCTAGCCACTACTCTACCGAGGCTCCCATAACCACCCGGTTGGCAGTCGACAGTCTAGTCACTACTCTACCGAGGCTCCCATAACCACCCGGTTGGCAGTCGACAGTCTAGCTACTACTCTACCGAGGCTCCCATAACCACCCGGTTGGCAGTCGACAGTCTAGCCACTACTCTACCGAGGCTCCCATAACCACCCGGTTGGCAGTCGACAGTCTAGCCACTACGCTAACCAGGCTCCCATAACCACCCGGTTGGCAGTCGACAGTCTAGCCACTACTCTACCTAGGCTCCCATAACCACCCGGTTGGCAGTTGACAGTCTAGCCACTACTCTACCGAGGCTCCCATAACCACCCGGTTGGCAGTCGACAGTCTAGCCACTACTCTACCGAGGCTCCCATAACCACCCGGTTGGCAGTCGACAGTCTAGCCACTACTCTACCGAGGCTCCCATAACCACCCGGTTGGCAGTCGACAGTCTAGCCACTACTCTACCGAGGCTCCCATAACCACCCGGTTGGCAGTCGACAGTCTAGCCACTACTCTACCGAGGCTCCCATAACCACCAGGTTGGCAGTCGACAGTCTAGCCACTACTCTACCGAGGCTCCCATAACCACCCGGTTGGCAGTCGACAGTCTAGCCACTACTCTACCGAGGCTCCCATAACCACCAGGTTGGCAGTCGACAGTCTAGCCACTACTCTACCGAGGCTCCCATAACCACCAGGCTGGCAGTCGACAGTCTAGTCACTACTCTACCGAGGCTCCCTTGTTGTTCCCTCCTGTAAATCGAAAGCTTGGTTCGAATGTAGCTGAGAACAATATTCTCAGTCATCACCATCATTAAGTACCATCTACGAATTGAAGTACGTGTCTAACGTGTCTGCAAAGTCTTCTGTCCTTTGTCTTTGGGTGCACGTATGCAGACTACTTTCAATGCAGTTTCTTAAAGAGGATTCTGGTGCTGTTATCCTCAATACCCTCAATCTTAGTAATTTAGTCGGTCGCGGTTCCAACTTCGTTGCAAAGGGTCACCCCATTATGCTCCGTTCCTGTGCCCATCACACAAAATACTCCTCACTGCCCATGCATCAGTAGTGCAGGTTGTTGACGCTAAACTATAGTAATTGAAAATCGTAAAGAGTGGCTTAACCTGCGGGTAACCTGACAAAATGTTATAGCTAGGAAACCTACACCATGCCAGCATAATGGTACTGTGTTGATTCTAGTACATACGTATTTTGATTATTTTCCGTGTTAAGACCATCCTGTGTCGTTAGAAGCAGGAGGTCAAAACACTGATGGATAATCTCACAGTTGGAGGAGGCTCTGAATCTATTTAATAAATCTCCCATTTTCTTCTCATCCTGTAAGCCTCTCGGTCAGATTCTGTGTGTTAAATAACATCTAAGACAATCCTCCTTTTATCTAAATCAGTTGCTGTGAATAAAACTAGTCAGTCTCTATTTTAAGTAAATCCAGTGCCGGGAACTGAATCAGGCAATCTTCCATCTCCGGCCGGCTCAACCGGTAAACACTGAGAATTTATTATGCATGTTAAACAATATCTAAACCAACCTCATCTTATGTAAAGTCACTATATTCATCCCTTCAGTACTACACACCAATCATTTGCCATAAATTGAACCAATCAATTTTCCATTTGCTTCTCACCCAGTGAACGACGACGTTTCATTATACGTGTTTAGTATCATCCAAGCCAATCTTCGTTTTATGTAAATCACGCCAGCATAACGAACAACGAATAAGCGGACCACCTGGTAGCACCAACACAAGCGGGAAGAAGCATGGACACTGCCGATATCGTCAACGCAGTGAGGACCCAGCTGGTCAATACCCACGAGTCTCTGACGCTAGTTCGATACAAGACTTGATAGTGAAGCCTGGCCAAGCATGTCTTTGTCGTCTTTGTAGGCGAGAGAGGAGACATTACAATCAACTATTCGTGGGGACAGTGAGCAGAGATACATTGAGACGGCTGCTGCATCGTATGACAGAGCGCCCATGGTAATAACCAATGTGCGGAGATATCGATCATTATAACATAACACAACATGTAAATCAAATACTGTTAATTGAACTTATCAAGCTACATTTTCCGTCCGTTTAAACCAGTCAACGTTGCGATTACATTTTATATGTACATTTTTTCCTCTCGCTTTGAACTCGAGCGTAGTCCATATTGAATTATTTTTGCTTGTGGACTAGCTTTCTCTATTACCAGTGTCCCTCGCCATCAGGTGTACCCACTCCGACTTCTGGGGTACTGTGCTTGATATTTACCTCCCCAAGTCATGGACAATAAGTCAACATTTTTGTCCAAATGACCGATGTAGGGGTTGAACCCGCTACCTCGCCATCAGCACACCTTAGAAGTTTAAGAGCGTGCGCGCTCATACATTCTGCCATGCTGATCTCCTACATGGTTAATGGTATGTAAGCCAATATTCATTTAATATAGATCAGTTACCGGGAATTGAACCAGTCAATCTCCAGATATACGTAGTTCTGCCCCAGGTGGTTGGTGAAACCGTTCACTTGGTAGACGTAGATAAAAGCAATATGAAGACCGTTGAACAGCAAGGGCTGTAAGATATGGGCCATCCTACTGGGTATGGCTGTGACAGAAATATGTATGCCAGCGAATGAAGCCAACAGGGCAACGAAAAGTCTAGATTCACCCATGTGCACTTCTGAAAATAATAATAATAATAATAATAATAATAATAATAATAATAATAATAATAATAATAATAATAATGAGGAGGAGGAGGGGAGGAGGAGAAGGAGGGAGAAGAGACAGGATGAAATTAGTAGGATAAAGAAGACAAGAGGAGAAGATGTAGAGGATTAGGCTGAAGATGATTAGGATGAAGAGGAGAAAGATAAACGGAGAAAGAGGACGGAAAAGAAGGCGAAAGAAAAGGGAGAAGAAGATTATGATGATGATGATGATGATGATGATGATGATGATGATGATGATGATGATGATGATGATGATGATGATGATGATGATGATGATGATGATGATGATGATGATGACGAAGTCATTATAAGGATAATGATAATACTGACAACATTGATAAAAACGATGATGATCATGATTAGCTCGGTGTTGATTTATACTTAAGAACCATATTTACTGCTAACACAAGAAACATTGCAGTATATTTACTGCTAACACAAGAAACATTGCAATAGATTTACTACTAACACAAGAAACATTGCAGTATATTTACTACTAACACAAGAAACATTGCAATAGATTTACTAGTAGCACAAGAAACATTGTAGTATATTTACTGCTAACACAAGAAACATTGCATTAGGTTTACTACTAACATACGAAACATTGCATTAGGTTTATTACTAACACAAGAAACATAGCAGTAGATTTACTACTAACATAAGAAACATTGCAGTAGGTTTACTACTAATATAAGAAACATTACAGTAGGTTTACAACAAAAACCAGAAAACATTGCAGTAGGTTTACTACTAACACAAGAAACATTGCAGTAGTCTACTACTAACACAAGAAACATTGCAGTAGGTTTACTACGAAAACAAGAAACATTGCAGTAGATTTACTACTAACAGAAGAAACATTGCAGTAGATTTCTACTAACACAAGAAACATTGCAGTGGGTTTACTACTAACATAAGAAACATTGCATTAGATTTATTACTAATATAAGAAACATTGCAGTAGATGTACCATTAACATAAGAAACATTGCAGTAGGTTTACTACGAACACAAGAAACATTGCAGTAGGTTTACTACGAACACAAGAAACATTGCAGTAGGTTTACTACGAACACAAGAAACATTGCATTAGATTTACTACGAACACAAGAAACATTGCAGTAGGTTTACTACGAACACAAGAAACATTGCAGTAGGTTTACTACCAACACAAGAAACATTGCATTAGATTTACTACGAACACAAGAAACATTGCATTAGGTTTTCTACTAAAACAAGAAACATTGCAGTAGGTGTACCATTAACATAAGAAACATTGCATTAGGTTTACTACCAACACAAGAAACATTGCAGTAGGTTTACTACGAACACAAGAAACATTGCAGTAGGTTTATTACTAACTTAACAGCACAGAGGCCCATGTTCAACCCTCACTCAAGGAAAGAGAATTATTTTTTCAACCAAGCCTCGTGTTCCCTTGAGTCAGAAAACATACAGGTCTTACATCATCATATCCCATAATCTGCTTTACTGATATGTAAAGGAGATCGCTTTGCTTGTTCTGTAATGGCATACAGGGTAGCTTTACTTTGGATTCTTGAACGGATTCTTGAACGTAGATCCCTTCTGTAGCTGCACACTTTTGCCAACGTGCAAACAGCTGATTGAATAACTCATGGATCCATTTGCTGAATCCTCTCTCAGCTGTATTGTCTCACTTGTGATAACGTGCTTTATTTATTGCATATCCCTTACAGGACGTTGCAGTCAACACCAGCATTTTTCAGCTGTTGTTGATGTTCTTGGCAAGATTACACTCAGTAGTTTCTCATTGCTTTCTGAGCCACCGGCTCACATTAACTAACAGTAACTAACGCGACACGATCCGCTGCCGAATCTCGCGCAGCTGTGTTCCTCACGTGGATATACGGGATTATTGAGAAAGTCGTTAACACCTTCGCCGGGGAGGCTGGCGATAACCTGTTCCTTGAATTAATGCCGCTTCCGTGGTGATTTGAGTCGATAGAACTAAAGCTTCCAACTGGTGTGGTATTACAAATGATGAGGATATTTTCTCAACGCTAACTCTTCTGTTAACAAGAACAATGTTTCGAAGATGCTTGATGATTTTCCTTATATAGTTAGTCGGTCACCCACCGCGTGGATCACAATCGGCACTAATACGGCCTTCACGAATAGGCTTGTACCACTCAAAAATTTTGCAATTTTATCAAAAGGATATAACCAGATTCTTTCTGAAGCAAGTTATGTCACTAGTGGTAATTTCTAAAGCATAAAATTGACATTTGAACATCGTTCGGTCAATGACATTGTCAACTTCGACGATATTACACGCACATCAAACAAACTTATGTCATTAAGGTTGAAGATGGACTGAGAAAGTTCCATCAACTTAACTGAGAAGGATACTCAGCAATCCTGTTTCGTCAAGGTCACTGCCATCTTAACAAATATCATTTTCTAGAAAGCATTATCTTATTGGCATAGTTAAAAGGTATGAACTCCCGTTTCCATTTAGTCATGGCATATATGGGACCACGGTACGTGGCCTATATTTCTGCGAGGAACTGATACCAAGGGACAGGGTGATGGAACTGCCAGTCTCACGCCGAGAAACTTGTGTTTCCGAAACATTGTCATAGTCTGTTACAAATGAAGGACCATCGGGCGGCAGGCTCGTGTACTTGCCACAACATTAACGCGCCTCCTAACAGATATGCAGAAAACAGTATGGCTTGCCAGTAAGAAAAACATCTATGGGAATATTACGGCCTGTGTGTGCGTGATCTAGAGAATGGAGAGCTATCAGAAACGGGGCCGAATGATAAAGACGCCAGTATCAAACCCTGCTGATCACGTGACAGTGGATGGAAGGGCCACACAATTGCCACACATTTTGTCCCAGTCTAGTAGTTGCCACACTCTTTTTTTTTTTTTTCGTTTTGTCATGCTTTCCCTACACTTTTATTTCTTCAGAGGTCCGATTGCTTCTGTTAACTGCCTTTTTAAAAATCTATTTAACATCTAATAAAATTCATTATGGTTGAATGTCAGAAATAGAGAATTGAAATGCTGTATAGAACCTATTTTGCTGGATGGCAGTGAATCTGAGAATGTCAATGAACAAATTAAGAATAGCATGGAGGCAGCAAAGATGTGGTTCCTGTGGAGAATGTTGAGAATGCACTGGTCTGCCAGAGTCACTAACAACGACTGGCTGGAAAAGACTAGTGAATGCAGAACATTAGACATAATTATAACAAAGAGACAAATGGCGTTCTTTAGATCGTATAATGAGAAGAGAGCACTGGAAAGCACCGAGCAGACGACAGATCAGCGGGAGAAGAGGCAGAATCAAATCTAGAGATGGACAAAGATTGTGACATGAAGAGATATCATCATCATAGATGATAACGAGTACCAGGGATCGAGACTTGTGGCCAAAATCCAATGTATATGTCTGATATTCGGTCAATTTTGTCTCTATTCCCACATTTCAACGGCTTTAATTCTGACTTGTAACTGCTTGTTCAGTATCCATGATTCTGAACCATATATAGTACTGCAGACTACACACAGCAGGTGAAGACAGTTCGCAATCGAGTTATACAACCCGATATGTCGGGTTTGAAGACAGCTACAAGCGTTGTGAGAGTAGTGCGGTGATTTTTACCAGGGTATGAGCGTCGGCCGTTTAGACAACCGTGTCAAACTATTGAACGTAAAATTGTCTAGAACATAACAAGCAGCCATTAAATTCTGGGGTTGGCTGCGACGTCCTTTAAAGGACATGCAACTATCTTTATCAGCTGAAGTTCTATTTTTTTTTTGCTATTTTCAAAATAGGTCTCGTGTACATGTATGTCCTTTGACACAAAGTGTACATGTATGTCCTTTGACACAAGGTTACATGAAGGTCCTTTGATACAAAGTGTACATGTGTGTCCTTTGACACAAAGTGCACATGTATGTCCTTTGACACAAGGTTACATGTATGTCCTTTGACACAAGGTTACATGTATGTCCTTTGACACAAAGTGTATATGTATGTCCCTTGACACAAGGTTACATGTACGTCCTTTGACACAAATTGTAAAACTCAACATTACATCACTCACCGATATGCCTTTGCTTAAGTTCACATTGTCACCTACTTCACAAGACATCGCAACTACAACATTACATCACTAACCGATATCACTTAACCACGTTCACATCGCCACCTATTTCACAAAACAATGCACCGACAATATTACATCACTCACCGATATCCTTGATCACGGCGTAATACATCACGTTGCAGGACAGAATGTTGGGGTAGAGGACGTTGTACATCAGCCAGATGAGTTTAAAATGCCATGGCGTGTGATGAATTCTTACTTAAGATAGAAACAGAAAGAACAACAATTCGTAGATCAATATAAACGTAGCCCCATGCTAGATACTGTCGTTGGGATATGAAGTAAGTGAGCAGTGCCCTTTCACGTGCCTTTGCGGCGTTCATACCTCTCCACAAATCTCACTTTCCAGTATTCTTGATAATTTCTATTAACAATATTCTTCCATTACATCGTGTTAGGCCGTCAAGTAGTACTTCTCTCGGTCTGCCAGTCTTTTCTACCGTTCCAGTCGTCATGGTGCCAATGCCTCACATCCCTGCCTCTTTCTATTTAAATTAGTTGCATATCCTTTACAGGCCGTCGCAGTCAACACTAGCATTTTTTGCTGTTGTGATCTCTTGGCAGGTTTACGTTCAGTAGTTTGCAATTGCTTTATGAATGACTGGCACCCATATCATTTCCTAAAAACCAACGCAAGGCGGTCTGCTGCCAAATCGCCCGCAGCTGTGTTTCAAACGCGGGTATTCGGGATTACGAACTGCGTCCGTAACACCTACGCCACGGGGCCGCCTCCTCTTTCTATTAGTTGTGTAAAATGCTCTATTCTCAGTAGTCACTCCCATGCATTCGTCGTTAGGTAGACTTGCCGTTCAGGGTATACACAACAATCTCTAACATCGCCGGTGCCTCCAAGCTCGTCCAGCTGTGTTAGTTCACATTTCAAGATTCGCGGCCACACGGCAGAACACATTCGATATAACAGTTCAGTCCTCTCTGATGTTCTAGTCAAGTTATATATTTCATAAGATATTTTTCATCGTCTGGAGTGCGGGATATGCTTGGTCTATTCTGCTCTTTATCTCCATAACGCATCTTCCATCTGTCGTGAATAAATGTAATGCTTGGCTGCCGGAATGAATGTAATGTTTGACTGTCGGGAATGAATGTGATGTTTAGTAGTCGGCAATGAGTCAGATGTTTGCCTGCGGGGCTGCCTAACATGAATGTAATGTTTTGCTTCCGGGAATGAATGTGATGTTTGGCTGTCGCGAATGAATGTGCTATTTGGCTCCAGAAGTGAATGTGATGTTTGGCTGTCGGGAATGAATGTGATATGTGGCTGTAGGGAATGACTGTGATATCTGGCTCCAAAAGTGAATATCATGTTTGGTTGACGGAAATGGCTGTGATATTTGGCTGTCTGGAATGACTGTTTAGCTGTCGGGAATGAATGTGATATGTGGCTGTAGGGAATGACTGTGATATTTGGCTCCAAAAGTGAATATGATGTTTGGCTGATGGGAATGTCTGTGATATTTGACTGTCTGGAATGACTGTGGTATTTGGCTCCAGAAGTGAATATGATGTTTGGCTGATGGGAATGTCTGTGATATTTGACTGTCTGGAATGACTGTGGTATTTGGCTCCAGAAGTGAATATGATGTTTGGCTGTCTGGAATGTCTGTGATATTTGACTGTCTGGAATGACTGTGATATTTGACTGTCTGGAATGACTGTGGTATTTGGCTCCAGAAGTGAATATGATGTTTGGCTGTCTGGAATGTCTGTGATATTTGACTGTCTGGAATGACTGTGATATTTGGCTCCAGAAGTGAATATGATGTTTGGCTGATGGGAATGTCTGTGATATTTGGTTGTCTGGAATGTCTGTGATATTTGGCTGTCTGGAATGTCTGTGATATTTGGCTGTCTGGAATCTCTGTGATATTTGGCTGTCTGGAATGTCTGTGATATTTGGCTCCAGAAGTGAATATGATGTTTGGCTGACGGGAATGGCTGTGATATTTGACTGGCGGTAATGACAGCCAAACATCACATTCATTCCCGGAATAAATATGATGTTTAGCTGTCGGGAATGAATGTGATGTTTGGCTGCCAGGAATTATTGTGATGTTTGGCTGCCGGGAAGGAATATGATATGTTGCTGTCGGGAATGACTGATATTAATATATTTAAATAATATTAATATATATTACTATTATTAATAAACTACAAGGGTGATTTGTCCAATATCAATTCGAAACTACAAGGGTGATGAGTCCAACATCAAGTCTACACTACAAGGGTGATGTGTCCAATATCAAGTCGACACTACAAGGGTGATGTGTCTAATATCAAGTCTACACTACAAGGGTGATGTGTCCAATATCAAGTCGACACTACAAGGGTGATGTGTCCAACATCAAGTCTACACTATAAGGGTGATGTGTCTAACATCAAGTCTACACTACAAGAGTGATGTATCCAATATCAAGTCGATATTACAAGGGTGATGTGTCCAATATCAAGTCGACACTACAAGGCTGATGGTCCAACATCAAGTCGACACTACAAGAGTGATGTGTCCAATATCATGCCGGCTGCTTTTACTTTCCAAGGCAATTTCTGGTACCCATGTTAGTCTGGGTCTACTTGGGAGCCCATATCAATATTAAAAATATAGTGCCATATGGGTTGACCTTTGACCATTTGATCTAACATAAGAGTGCTTTGCCCAAGACGTATAAAAATATCTTTTACTTACTACTTACATGTTATGACGATGGGTCGACCCCCAAGGGCGTACTAGTCGGAAAACAATACTACCACCGTTAGGGATTGGACGGCGATCACTTGCTTGTCACTATGCTCCCGAAAAAAACATACATCCCTAATACAAACTTTAAAAAAAAAAAACATGAATCCGGAAGCAGAAACCTGCTATGGATCTACGATGTGTTAGGACCATTGTATATGGTGTATTTTTGATGACTGCAGTTTTTGAAAATATTCTGGTCCAAGTTTTGTATTCCCCTTCTGTAAAGTTCATGCAATATAATAGGTAAATATAAAACTTGGACCGGCAATATTTTCAAACACTGCACAGTCAAAAGAATACACCCTGTTTTATTTTACACGCCTGGGAGCATGGAGGGATGGATGGCCAGTTTTTGCTTCCCTTCACAGTCGACCAACTTAAGCACGCAGTAGTTTGTATATGTTATATAAATGCAAATAATATACCATACCCAGTATAACTCTGTGTATATTTCATACATGTATAACTTTGCGCTTGTTATACACGTGCATATCATATACCATACCCAGGATAACTCTGCGCATATTATATACGTGCAAATCATATACCATACCCAGTATAACTCTGCGCATATTATATACGTGCAAATCATATACCATACCCAGTATAACTCTGCGCATGTTATATACGTGCAAATCATATACCATACCCAGAATCGGAGTAGGGGTTCTGTAGTATGTCCACGTGAGAACTATCAATTCCAACAGCGAGTGCAGAATGATGAGTATGGAGAGCCAGAAGTGCATGTAGGTGAACTTGGAATACGGTGTGGCTGTGGGCAGAACTTGAATCCCCGGGAAGAAGACGTGGGCGGTCAGTAATATTGTAATCAAAATACTAAATACTCGCCACTGCAGATACTGAGTCCGCTGTCCATACTGGAAGGAAACACAACGGAATACTATCATAGTTTAGTTGGAGTTGATATAGTTTTGATTGAATGTATATATTTTAGCAATCTCCCTCTAATTTATTTGTAATGAGCGAATACAAAATGGTGTCGTTATGATGAGCTAATCTTACACACTAGTTAGAGTAACTTCGTCGCAATTTGTTAATAGGGGGTAGTTCTGAGGTAAGGAAGAAAAAGGAATAATGTACGATAGATAGATAGATATACAAAGCAACAAAAAAAAACGAAACATAAAGAAGGCAAATACAGACAGACAAAGAAAAGAAAACAAAAAGACACAGAAGGCAAATACAGACTGGATCTTTTATCCAGGACACTTTGATGTGGTTGAAAATGAACAGGCAGGCAGACTGGCTGGTGCCGCATCACTGAGGGTGATTTGATGCATGATACGGCAGGTGTGGGGAAGGCCCTCGGGGAGCGCGTGAATAATGCAGAAGAACAGATAGACTATCATGGTCTAGAGCAGTGTTTCCCAACCTTTTTTTGTGCTATGCCCCCCTACCTAAGCCTTTCTAAAATTCTTATGCCCCCCCCCCCCACCACGTAACATATACATTATTTTTAATATTCAAAAATTGAAATGTTCACTAAAGAAACTTGAATGGTAGGTTTTAGGAAGAAATCAAAATAGGAAATTATTGAACAAATACAGTAAGTAAATTTTCAAAACATATAATGGAGAACTGAAATTCAAGTACAAAATAATTTTAATGAAAGATTTTTCTATATTATTTTAATTATTAGTAATTATTTATTATTTAAATTTAGTGAGATCCTTGCTCTTGATGCTTGCTGCAAAGAGATTTTATGTCAGGTTCCAATTTAGTTAACTCAAGTCTGCCTGTTTTGTTATATCCAGCCGATTTCTTCCATTTTCGAATTGCCCCCTAAACAATCGAATTGCCCCCCTGTGGGGCGTGGGCCCCACGTTGGGAAACACTGGTCTAGAGATAAAGCGACAGAAAGGGGTGGTCAGAGGATCTGGTCGACAGTCGTCACTCAGAGGTAAAGCCAGACGGAATATAATCATATTAAAACGGTCACCATTAGTATTGGAGTTCTCTGGCTGTTGAAGATGAGGACTGGGAGTTTATAGGAATGCCCCGAGTGCAATTATGTCGTTTCTTAACTCAACTCAACTCAGACAGACTGTCAAAGAAATCGGAAAGTGACAGTAACACGTCAAAGACAGACAGACAAAGCAAAGAAACCGAAAGAATTAAAATACAGACAGGCTAAGAAAACAAACAGAAACGAAAAGAAGACAAATTAACAGACATACCAAATAAATAAAACAGAAGGAAAGCAAATAAAGAGAGACAGACGGAAAAAAATTAACAAGGATGGTAACTTATTAACACACGGAGAGTTGCGTAAAATGTGTTACATAAATTTATGAATGGTCACACCAACCGTTTCCTCAAACAGTGTGCTTACAAACATCAACCATTACAAACATTAAGTTCACATACATCAACCATTACTTCAAACATCAATCTCATAGACATCAACCATTACCTCAAACATCAAGCTACAGACATCAACTATTACCTCAAACATCAAGCTCACAGACATGAAACATTACCTCAAACATCAAGCTCACGGACATCAACCATTACCTCAAACATCAAACTCATAGGTATCAACCATTACCTCAAACATCAAGCTCACAGATATCAACCATTACTTCAAACATCAAGCTCACAGACATCAACCATTACCTCAAACATCAAGCACTTAGACATCAACCATTACCTCAAACATCAAGCTACAGACATCACCTATTACCTCAAATATCAAGCTCACATACATCAACCATTACCTCAAGCATCAAGCTATAGACATCAACCATTATCTCAAACATCAAGTTCACAGACATCAACTATTACCTTAAACATCAAGCTCACATACATCAACCATTACCTCAAGCATCAAGCTCACAAACATCAACCATTACCTCAAACATCGTCCTCACAAACATCAACCATTACCTCAAATAGCATCCTCACAAACATCAATCATTACCTCAAACACTGTAAAATCTACAAATTCGTAATGGTTCAACCAGAACCGGGTGGCGTTGAATTCTTTCAGCAGTTCCTGGCGGACAAACTTAGATGGAATCAGGTGACATAACACACGACTCATGGAGCTCCTGGTGATGATTCACATAACAGGAGAATACACTTGCGTGTGCACACACGGCATGGGTTAACATGATTTACATCACAGAAGAATAAATACGGTAAAGCTGTGAGTATGCAAAATAACTACAGCAACAAGAAGACGATACAATGACAGTTTTATATGAACATGATGTCTAGGCTCGTCGTCTGCTAAAGGATGGAAAGACTGGCCACCTATTCGTCCGTGCATTGAGGCCTATAAAATGTGGTGGCTCGAATACAACACAGGCCCACGGCAGAAAATTGCTTCGAGACTATTTTTTGTTTTTACATGAATACAGTCACACACAAAAACTACCCCTGAAGCTGGATGGCGAGGGACTCTAGTATTAGGGAAAGCTAATCCACACGTAACATTCTGTCTTGTGCTACTAGCAGTAGTTTTTATGGACTAGGACTAGGTTCAAAGCGTGCCTGCGATCGAGTGCCAAACAAAACAACAACAACAACAAACACACACACAAAGATAGAATTGGGCTGATGAAGGCTTGTTGTTTTCGATGTGAATAAATTAATATTTAAGCTAAAACAATTAAAACATATTGTCACATGTATTGTGACTATGTGACAGACAATACCTGTGACTGTGTGTTTTAATTGGTTCAGCTTGAGAATTATTCATTTATTCACTTCAGATAATATATAACTCTGCAGTATGCACATGACGAGGTACAGCAAAATATATCAGGCAATAAGTTGTGTCTTCTATGTTTACATTCTTCTTCTTCTTCTTCATCGTCGTCTCGTCCTCGTCGTCGTCTTCGACTTCTTCTTTTTCTTCCTCTCCTTCTTCATCGTCTTCCTCTTCTTCTTTCGCCCTCAATCCTCCATGGAGAAATATGCCCTCAACCAACTCATTTCAAGTCATGCCACCGTCGGCTATTCCATGCAACTCAGTTAATGTCCTCCTCATATTATTCATTTCTGTCTCTACCTCTATTCCCCGTATGTTTTAGGTCTTCCTTTACATCTTTAGTTCTGAGAGTTGCAGACAATGACATTTCTAGGTATACTATTCTAGCTTTTCTAACTGTGTCCTGTCCAGCACCGCCAGCGACTTTTCTTTACCTCTTGGTTTACTGGTACTTGTCTAGTTCTCTTCTTGGCGATTCTCTCAAACTTTCAACGTGAAACAAGAAAGATATAATAGAACTTTAACATTCTATGAAACTCCAACTCTCAACATGCAACAAGAAAGATACAATAGAACTTTAACATTCTATGAAACTCCAACTCTCAACATGCAACAATAAAGATACAATAGAACTTTAACATTCTATGAAACTCCAACTCTCAACATGCAACAATAAAGATACAATAGAACTTTAACATTCTATGAAACTCCAACTCTCAACATGCAACAATAAAGATACTATAGAGCATTAACATTCTATGAAACTCCAACTCTCAACATGCAACAATAAAGATACTATAGAACTTTAACAATCTATGAAACTCCAACTCTCAACATGCAACAATAAAGATACTACAGAACTTTAACATTCTATAAACTCCAACTCTCAACATACAACAACAAAGATACTATAAACTGTTAAACTGTCATTTACTGCCTGTAGTACCTTGCGGTGTAGGACAGGGGGGTCTTGGGCCTGAGAATTAAGGCCGCACGGCTAGTGCAATCGCCGCGAACTGTGCAGGTTAGAGTTTTCTTTTTGCCTCGGGCAGAAAAAACTCCACGCTTTACCGAGGATTCGAACCCGAGTCTCTCGAAGGAGAGCCTGGCATTCTAGCCACTCGGCCAGCAGCTCCAAAGGGATACTATAGAACTTTAAAATTATATGAAACCCCAACTCTCAACATAAACAAAATGCTCAGAGCAGATATCAACTATGGTTAATAATACATCATGTCAGTTTTTTAAAGCAATATAGCGAAAGCAATAACATAAAACAATACAAAGAGAGCAATGTAACGGGGGGCAATAAAATAAAACAATATAAAGAAAGCAATGTAACGGGGGCAATAAAATAAAACAATATAAAGAAAGCAATGTAACGGGGGCAATAAAATAAAACAATATAAAGAAAGCAATGTAACGGGGAAAATAAAATAAAACAATATAAAGAAAGCAATGTAACGGGGAAAATAAAATAAAACAATATAAAGAAAGCAATGTAACGGGGGCAATAAAATAAAACAATATAAAGAAAGCACTGTAACGAGGGCAATAAAATAAAACAATATAAAGAAAGCAATGTAACGGGGGCAATAAAATAAAACAATATAAAGAAAGCAATGTAAAGAAAACAATATAACGAAAGCACTGTAAAATGTGCCATGGACAGACGGAAAATCAATGACCAAGTCCTACAAGAAACAAATGAAAACCGTATACTGATTAGAGAAATTAGACGTAGACAGTCACAATTTTGTGATGAAATAAACTGGAGAAGTTTGTGACAACTGGCAAGATCGAGGGGAAGCGAACAATGGAAAGGCAGAGAAGTAAATATCTAGATAGTTGGTCGCGTGGTATGGTTGAGACAAGAATGCTGAGCTGGTCCATGACTCTGGTGATCGTGTGAGATGGCGAAACATGACCGCCAACGCTTATCGGCATGGCACATGATGATGATGATGATGATGATGATGATGATGATGATGATGATGATGATGATGATGATGATGATGATGATGATGATGATGATGATGATGATGAATGTGAAGAAAGCAATATAAGAGAAGCAGTGTAAAGCAATATAACGAAGGCACTGTAAAGAAATCAATATGAAAAAATCCCAATAGAGAAATCAATATGAAAATATCCCAATAGAGAAATCAATATGAAAAAATCCCAATAGAGAAATCAATATGAAAAAATCCCAATAGAGAAATCAATATGAAAAAAAAACACTATAAAGAAAGCTATATAATGAAAGCACTATAAAGAAAGCAATATAAGGAAAGCTAAAGCAATGGAACGATAGCAAGCTCACCTGCATGAAATGTAAGTAGAATATTGCTTCTGTAGATACGGATTATGAATTCTCTGCTGATACCAACGCTACTGATGTAAAAATTACTGATGTAAACTGGGTAACTGCAAGCTTGGCCCAACACGGCAACAAGAAATTCAAAGACCCAAGGACACGGATGTTTCTTGCAAGGACTTCTTGGAAATCTGTATGTCTGCTGCAAATCTCTGGGACCATTAAGAGCATTGACTTCTGGCAATACTGCAAGTTCTCTTTTGGAAGCAACACTTGCATCTAAGAACATGGCGTCACAAATCTCTCATTGCTTTGATGTCTGTTTCACGATTCTCATGTTTAATCGAGCAGAATTGTTTCTTCCTGGCAGGAAGCAGAGAGGAAGTGTGTGATAACAGGGAAATCTCGGCGCAGGATGTTGACAGGGGGCGTTTATGGAGATTTTGATGTAATGGAGACTGGCATACAAATATTGATGCATACAGGGAGATAAGATACATTGACAGGAAAGCTGGGAGGTGGGATGGTGGTATGAGGTGTGCAGATTAGAAATATTGATTCTAAAATAGATAGACAGACAGAAAGGCAGATAGACAGACAGCCTGGCAAATAGGCATGCATACTGACAGATTGATAGGTAGACATACATGCAGACAGGTAGATAGCTAGGTAGACAGACAGGTAGATAGCTAGGTAGACAGACAGGTAGACAGTTAGGTAGGCAGATAGACAAAAATGAATAGATGTTTAGGGAGCCAGACAGTCGGACACATGGACCGGTGGACAGATAGACAGACAAAGAATCAAACTTACAGACAGGTAGGCAGTTAGTCTGGCAGGCAGACAGATATACAGAGAAATTAGCAGACATATGGGGGGTGGGGGGCCCCCAGAAGACTGATGCATGGATCAACAGACAGACAGACAGACAGACAGACAGACAGACAGACAGACAGACAGACAGACGGGCATGCAGGCGGACGGACGGACGGACGGACAGATAGACAGACAGACTTGCAGGGAGTCAAATGAGTTTAGTTTAGTTTAGTCGACGGATCAACATCACGGCACACGTGTGTAACCCATAAGTGCTCCGTTATACTCCTAACTCAAGCCTGAGACCGGAGAATCTCAGCTCAGTGCAAGAACTCCGTAGCACCGGCGAGGATCCTGAAATACTTTGAGTAGATGCTCAACTCGAAATTTTGCCCGAGCACCGCCGGTAGGCTAGTCTTTTTTCGATTTTCAACTGCCAAGGGATTTTTTACGTGCGCAACAATACACACGGGCATCCGACCTCACTACCCAGAGATCAGGGAGAATTTTCGTTACTAGAAGTCCACGTGAAAAAATCCCGGCCCTCACCGGGGCTTAAACACGGGACCTCCAGCACTCGAGGCGGACACCATACCTCAAGACCGCTCAGCACCCCTAATGAGTGGAATGGCATACAGACTGGTAGATGTACAAACAGACAGACGTACGGACAGATGGATGGCGGCTGGTTGGCTTGATGGCTATATTAATGGACGCAAGTCGGCACGCATACACGGACGCACAAACGGGGCCATGTTTCGGACAGACAGACGAACGGACATACATAAACGGGTAGGAGGGCATTTCCTGGAGAGTGAAGGCGACCGCGAGATGTTGACAACGTCACACATCGACTGCCGATCGGTCTGAGAATATGGAGCCAGCACCACATATCAAACTTAACCAAACACCCATCAAATATGGCGGGAGAAACAAAAATCCTCCACTTTATTTACATGTGGGTTGAGTGTGCAAACAGTTCAGAGCGAGAACTGCCAAGTGTACGTGAAATGGGCCCCGTTTAGGACGCCACAACTTGAACTATGAGATTGTTTATGCTCGCTCGCTTTGAACTCAAGCGTAGTCCATACACACTACTTATGGTAGTGCTGGCTGAATTCTGCGTGTGGATTAGCTTTCCCTATTAACACTGTCCCTCACCATCAGGCGAACCCACTCCGACTTCAGAGGTACTTGTAATTTACGTCCCCAAGTCAAGGACGACAGGTCAACATTTCAGTTCATCTGTCCGGTGTAGGGGTTGAACAGATAACCTCGGCATCAGCACAACGGATGTTTAAGAACATGCGTTCTTACCCATTCGGCCATGCTGACCTGCGAACTATAAGATTATAAACGTTATATGCGTATCCAATTTTGTTTACAAGACGACGCAATCAACCCCAGCATATGTGGATGTTTGTTTTGTTTGCCATTTCTTTCTGAACGATCGACGCTCATACGATTGTGAAAAGAAGGAAAAAGGGGGGGGGGTGAGAACAAGGTAGTTTGCTACCAAATCATCTGCAGCTGATTTCGAACCTGAAAACGTGAAATTGCGTTTACTATCCCTTAGCCACAGGCGCTGGCCAAGTCACGATAAATAGATTTACTAATGCAACAGAGAAAGATACCGACAACCAGGATGAATACAGAAAATACAGGTCAGCATGGCCGAATGGATAACAGAGCTCGTTCTTAAACATCCGTTGTGCTGATACCGAGGTAACATGCTCAACCCCTAAAACAGTCAGTTGGACCAAACTGTTGGACAAAAGTAGAAGGTACAAGAGGTGATGAAGCGTGTAGACATTTCTAGTATACCTGCTCTTGCAACACTGCCGCTTTACACTCAACAATCTCAGCAATCTGTGTGGACTTTTCAAATCGGCTAAAGCACATTATGCAGGCGTATCTAGCACAAAACCGGCGCCAAGATTTCACATTGTCAGCGACTTTCCATGCAGAGCTCCAAAAGAAAACATTCACTACATATTTCTAATCTTCATCTTCTAATTACTGTCCCTACATATCTGATTTATTTATGGATAGACTATCTGGACTAATGAAGTGTATCAGGGGGGAGAACGCGCTGTGTTACTCAAGTGCTAGCTAGTGCGTGTTACTAGTCGTTATTAGGGAAATCCGTAGGATTTCCAATTTGAACATTGCGCATCAAGCATTTAGTAAAAGCAACTGACGTCATGAAAAAGTATGAAAACATTCACAGGAAAATTCGGAAATTGTGCAGAGACAAAAGAAGCATGGCTTGATTAACACCAAACCTTACTCAAGACGACTACCACGTTATGGACAGACCAGAACAGGTCATTCTTCTGCGCCTCAGAACAGGGCACAATAGATTACGCAACCACATGTATACAAAATTCAAGATTGGTGACTCAGCCATGTGCACATGTGGTTTGGCGTCGCAGACAGCAGAGCACATACTCCAGGATTGCCCAAACTACAACATATCCAGGCGAACCTTCTGGCCTAGAGAGACAACAGTGGAAGATAAACTCTATGGACCGCTGAATGAACTAAAAAAGACTGTTAGATTCATACAAGAGACAACATTGCAGTTATAAACATATTTTAGGCGAACGAAAGAAGAAGAAGAAGATTAACATTGCAGGGAAATTGAGAACCAAAACAAGACCCGGATACCAAATTAATGCACACAAAAATTCATGACTTGACTAAGAAAAGAACACACACATAATAGTAATAATTGGCAACATCATAATAGAAACACATTAAGTTTTAAATGCGTGGACCAAAAAGGTGGAAATCGCAAGGGCTAAGCCCACTGAAAACCGACCTTGACGGGAGACATTTCGCGAATGAGGCCGAAGTTGAATGTGAAGTGAAAACGTGGTTTAGAAAACAGAGCATGCAGTTCTATGCGGCCGGTTTGGGAAGGACTGATAAAACGATGGATAAGTGCATCAATGTTGGTGGAAATTATGTTGAGAAATAAAGGGACAATGTATGTATAAAAATTAACTGGTTTCAGTTTATCATATTTAGCTATTTTTCTACAGCCATTTGTGACTTACTTATTGACTTTCCCACGTAGTTAGTCGCAGGTCCATGGCAACGGGTCGTCCTAATTATGCTCCGTTCCTGTGCCAGTGAATATCAGACAAAATGCTCCTCACTACACTATGTGAACAATGGAATAGACAAAAGTATCGGCAAGCCAACAGCCTGCACAGGTACACTGTGCATAATGCCGCCGCCAGAATGCCAAGACAAAATTCCTCCACGAAAAACAGTTCATCATCGATGGAATCGGCAGTCACCAGAAAGACTTCATTGGCCCCGGTTTTATCCCATATGGCTAGGTCTCTTTTTGCAGGGTGGTCCGCCGAAAGCACCGCACAAAGCACAAACTCCGTAGCTCCAACGACGACGCCCAGGAGTCTCCTGAAAAATGCACTCGTGAACCGAAAAGGCAAACTAGTCAATTCAGCGACAGTCGCCATCATTCTGAACATGCAGTTCACACTACAAACAACCGCGGACAGATGCAAAAGCATTCCATGCAAAATTCACAGCTCACAGTGTCGCGCCACGCACTCACTCAGTAGAAGGGCGATGGAACCATGCACCAGTCCAGCATGAGGAAAATGCAAATGCAAACCATAGCCACAAGCGTAAACAGTCCAGAGGCCTTAATGGTCTACATGCCTATCCGCCATGTTGGGGACCGGAAGTCTCAATAGACTGTAGACTAAGTCTCAGCCCAAGCCTCCTTAGTCATCTCTTACGACATGCATGGAAGGCAGCAGTGTTACTATTCTTCGCTTCCCTTATGGGCCCCGGCAACACACAGGCACTGTACTTCCCAGGAGCACATCATTGTCTTATCTGCTGACAAATGTGGGCAATCATGGTTCACCATTCCACACGATCACCAGTCTCACATCAGTTCTGTGTTCATCAAGGTATTTATCTAGTTGTCTCCCTCTTGCTCTTTTTTTTTTAAATCAAGTTTACCATTATCAAAACATACACACATGAAATTAAGTACAAAAATGCCGCTGACGCAAATTTTGTGAAACAAAATATTTTAATATAAACCATATTTTATAACACCCTCTTGTTCAATACATCAAATGACAATGTACGAAAATAAATAACCAGCTTGCTGTGACAATAAAGACATACAGCAATAGCAAAGGGACTTCATGCAATTTCAGAAGAACCTAGTAAAGCATACAGACTTGTCAATGCTTGTTATCCAATGGTAAAATAATGCAACTTCAACTACAACAAGAATTCATCAATCTTAGCCATTAAAAATTACATGCCTATCTCCGAATATACCAAGTAATAAGATAATTTGGCTTAAACCGATCTTAGAAAAATATAAATGATGTAGAATTATGATAATAAATATTTTGGAGGTAATCAATTATCTTGATAAAATAACAAGACAAAATTGTAGGGGAGAAAGTCGATAATACAAACAGGTGGGATAGAACTAGATGAAGTACGATACACTAGACAGTAAAAATAAATTGACAATGAAAAATAATGAATAAAATTATGTAGGTTTGGAAAAGGTTTAAACCAAAAGCAAACAACTAAAAAGCAGTAAATATGATGCATAATCAAATGAAACCCGTGGCAATGCTTTTATTACAAACTTATGAACGGTATATCAGCAGGTGTAGCAGAATGAAACACAGCAACTGATAGGAAGCGAGCATGCACCTGGCTCATCAGAATAAGTTGTCGTAGGCGTTCAGACACACATCTCACTGCTTAGAGAGATATGTTTCATTTGGTCATATGTTTCATTTGCCTTATTCTAGTAAATATTTCAAAAACAGACATCTCCAAACATGAAACAAATATACAGATGCGTGGTGTGGACATGTTTCTTCTTATTATTATTATTATTATTCTTTTGCCCTTTATCTCCCACTGGCGTCCAGGCCTTCAACCAATTCACTTCAAGTCGTCCTATCCTTAGTTATCCTGTGCAGTTTCACCCACATCTTCCCAATATTATTTATTTGTTTATTTCTTTTCTCTATGTGTTTTTAGGTTTTATTCTATTTATTTTGCCCTGTGGATGCCAGATAAATCCGTTTCTAGTTATAATATTCTCAGGTTTCCTCATTGTATATCCTGTCTAGACAACGAATGGTGAGGGGATTTGGTGAAATTCAGATCAAAATTGATAATAAAAATATATCAATAATAATGGATGGATGGATGGATGGATGGATGGATGGATGGATGGATGGATGGATGGATGGAGACAGATACAGAAAGAGTTGGACAGAAAGACATGCAGGCAAGTAGACTGGTAGACAAAATATTATACTCAGCATAGCAAGTGTGCTATATACAATGAAATTAACAATAACATCAGCCACAAGTTTTACCCTTCTTGTAATTTCAGTTATGAATACATTATGTCTGTTCATACATCCAAAACATTCATTAAATTTTACATCTTTCATCAATTTTTCCATTTAACATGTTATCCTGACAGACTTCATCATTCGACTGTTGTTTATAGATAAAATGCAACAAATGCAGCATACACTATTTTTAGAAAAGCTTCAGCTTTCAGAAAGTGATTAACAAAAAACCCAGAAAGCATATAGGGCAGCTTTAAAGGACATGATACTAGGGTAAGTTAATAAGTCACAAATGGCTGTAGAAAATTAATAAACTATGATAACAACTTGAAACCAGTTTATTTTTATACATACATTGTCCCTTTATTTCTCAACATAATTTCCACCAACATTGATGCACTTATCCCATCGTTTTATCAGTCCTCCCAAACCGGCTGCATAGAACTGCGTGCTTTGTTTTCATTTACCGGCCATTCCACAGAACTGTATGACTTACTTATTGACTCACCCTCGTAACTTTTCCACCCAGCTATTGCACCGCTTTATGGACATTTGTCAGCATAATCAATGAACACCCACCTTGGCGGGAGACATTTCGCGAATGGCGCCGAAGTGAATGTGAAGTGAAAACGTGGTTTAGAAAACAGAGCACGCAGTTCTATACAGCCAGTTTGGGAGGACTGATAAAGCGATGGGATAAGTGCATCAATCTTGGTGGAAATTATGTTGAGAAATAAAGGAAAAATGTATGTATACAAATAAACTGGTTTCAAGTTGTTATATTTAGTTATTTTTCTACAGCCATTTGTGACTTACTTATTAACTTACCCTCATATTACAGGACACCTTGAAGATTTACACAAATTAGGAATGTGAATACTGCTTCCTTGCTCAACCACCAACAACAGTGAATTAAAGTGCATCACATTCATTCATTTGTTCAGTAAGTATTTTGTAGATCTTAAAGTGATTTTACATCAATCTATATTACAACCTATAATGTATCATAAAACCGGCCTCCATGGCTAAGAGCTTGCAAACACGATTTGTAAGCCCGTATACCCGGGTTAGAAACTCAGCGGTGCTAGTTTTTTTCAAAAAAGGTATAGGAGCCGGTCTTTCAGAAATCAATGGCAAACTACTGAACGTAAAAACTTGCCCAGGAATCACAAACAACCAAAGTGCTGGGGTTGACAGCTACGTCCTGTGAAGGACATGCAACTAAATTTATATTATTTTAATGTATCATAGAAGCATTCAAGTGAATCTACCGCTAGAGCTGTTGTGTCGCAAGCAGGCCAACCATCAAATACTGATTGACCACAGAGGCACTTAAGAAAGTCTACCATCAAAAGATCATGTACTATGCAGGCACTCAAGATGATTCACCACCACATTCTAATGTGCTACAGAAGCACTCAGGCTGGTCTATCACCAGCAGCTAATTTCCCTTTTCAAAGAACCATCCCCCACTGGTCCAAGCCTGACATCCAGCTCATGCCTGTGGCTGCTAGTAGCTGTCAGTATGCAACAGCAGCCACCCCCAGGCGACAGCAGCCACCCCCGGGCGACAGCGGCCACCCCCGGGCGACAGCGGCCACCCCCGGGCAACAGCTGTGACAGGCTGGCTAAACCAGGCGTGGGTACCCGATTTGGTGTCAAACTAATCGGTGAATTGGGGTATGCCTACCCAGCATGTGACAACAGGATTCGGCAGACTGCGCAGAAGAAATCATTCCTGATTCAACGGGCAAGACAGCGTTTACCTGCAAAGCGTTGTGGAACATAATGAGCACGGTAAGGCACGTAGAGCGCCCTAGTCATCCACTGCACCTGTATTCGTCTCCAGTCGTCTCGACTTGTCTTGCCACTGAACTCAGACGGACTCAGGCGAGAGAGTGAGGTCGACGAATTGCGCAACTCTTCCTCACTTTAATCCAATTCATCGCGCAAGTCATTCTTCATCTACTCACGGCTCCATACTTTCAACCCCACTGGATGATATGAATGGTCACCATCATTCTTGATGGACAAACAACAACAGAAGCTAATACACCATAGATGCATATAATCTACTTTATCACCAGAAGCTAATGTGCCAAAGATGCAATCAATCTGGCCTATCACCAGAAGCTAATGTGCCAATGATGCAATCAATCTGGCCTATCACCAGAAGCTAATGTGCCAATGATGCAATCAATCTGGCCTATCACCAGAAGCTAATGTGCCAAAGATGCAATCAATCTGGCCTATCACCAGAAGCTAATGTGCCAATGATGCAATCAATCTGGCCTATCACCAGAAGCTAATGTGCCAATGATGCAATCAATCTGGCCTATCACCAGAAGCTAATGTGCCAAAGATGCAATCAATCTGGCCTATCACCAGAAGCTAATGTGCCAATGATGCAATCAATCTGGCCTATCAGATGAAGCTAATGTGCCAAAGATGCCTTCAAATTGGCCTATCACAGGAAGCTAATGTGCCAATGATGCAATCAATCTGGCCTATCACCAGAAGCTAATGTGCCAAAGATGCAATCAATCTGGCCTATCACCAGAAGCTAATGTGCCAATGATGCAATCAATCTGGCCTATCAGATGAAGCTAATGTGCCAAAGATGCATTCAAATTGGCCTATCACAGGAAGCTAATGTGCCACAGATGCATCACCAGAAGCTATAGATGCAATAAAGGTACTAAACTACACAAAAGATGGCACACACAGCATCAACTGTAAACTGTCATACTGTCATTTACTGCCAATATAGTACCTTGTGATGTATGGCAGGAGGGTCTTTGAGCCTGAGGAATTAAGGCTGCCTGCCTAGTGCAGTCGCTGCGAACTTTGCAGGTTAGGATTTTCTTTTTGCCCCTGACAGGAAAAAAATCCCACACCTTACCGAGGATTCGAACCCGTGTCTCCCGAAGGAGAATCTGGCGTTCTAGCCAGCCGCTCCTCACAGCATCAACTAAGTTGGCCGATTAACAGATAATGTCCCATAGGGGACACCAGAAATGTATTCAGTTCAGCCCCTTGCGAATCATTATCCCTGCAACCCAGACGTGTCCCTTGGGTGCTCAGATATCATCCAAAATAATCCATTTGCATGCAATATAATCCATTAGTGCACGGCAACTAACTGTTTTACATAAATTCAAAATACTTAAGCAGTATATGTACACCTTCACACAAACAAAACACAAAATCAATCTTCTAAACAAATAACAAGAATGCAATAAAAATTGTTCCCATCAAATATACATCAATAAATAAATTATGACATGTTGTTTGGGTAAATTATGACCAAAATAAAGCACAAAATCAGAAATGTGTTGTCAGGCTAACAGAATATATTTACAGGAAAGGGGCATTACCGAATGAAAGTCATAATTATTTTAATTATAACTTATTTTAATTATAAAAATAATGTTAATTACAACAAAAAAGACAGAACAGCATATTCTCTAAATTTAACACTTTGAACCCTATGCCCGCTGATTTTCAGAAACCAATACATGAGCTCCTGAAATGTTAAGATAATTTGACTTATCAGCAGATGATGAACTAAATCTGCATCTTCCTCTTCTTCTTTTGCCTTCTAATGCTCTTTGGGCAAAGGCCCTCAATCAGCTCTCTCAAAGTTCAGTTTGTGTGTCATGACACAAAACTATCAAGAATCTTCTCTTGCTGTCTTCCTCTATCTCTCTTTCCGCAAATCTTTCCGATTGTCATAACATGTTCCAGTTTTTGTCTTCTCATAACTTGGCCAATAAAAATACGACTGCTTATTTCTGATATTTGTCTTAAGTTGTTTTTGCAACTTAGCTTCCCTCAAATTGTCCAGATTGCTTATTTTGGTGGTTCAATTAATTTTCAGTATTCTTCTATAATATATCTTCCGGTGAAAATGGTGATGACGTGACGCGTTTATTCTTCAGGAGACGCTGTTTTAGTGTTTTCCTGTGGATTATGTGGTGTTATTTCGTATTCATTTATTGGAAGTGTTCAAAAGAAGCCACAGAAGGCAGGTGGTGGATGAAATTTTGAGGGCAGCCAACAGATATTTGTTGGTTATGGTCTCAAGTTTCACGACGGCAGGCAGAAGATCTTTTCAGTCGGACAATGGCTGCGGTTACACGGCTAGTATGGTCACTGCCATGAAGGAAAGCAACGGCAAACTACCTTCTTTAAAAGTGCCTAGTTCATTATGCTTCGCCTAAAGACAGATCATCGCAAGACAAGGACAGAGACATTAAAATTAGCAACATGGAATGTTAGGACGTTAAACGACGAAGAAAACTTAGATAACATCAAACAAGAAATGGAAAGAGAGAAAATTAATATTTTAGGGATGTGCTAAACGAGATGGACAAGAGCAGGCATCAAGATAGATGAAGATTTTAAGATTATTTATTCTAGAGGAGAAGATCGACAAAGGAGGGTAGCAATTATCTTGGGCCGGAAAACATCAAAATCTGTTCAAGGATATTGGCCGTAAACAGAATTCTACAGTTAAATTAAGCAGCAGACCTTTTAGCATAAATGTTATTCAAGTATATGCCCCAACAGGAGAATCCAGTGAAGATAGTGTAGAGGAATTTTATTATGACATAGAGTCTGCTTTAAAAAAATGTAAAAATTCAGAAATAAACATCATAATAGGGGACTTCAATGCAAAAGTAGGAAATCAAGGTGATAGATACAAAGTAGGAAACTATAGTTTAGGAGAGAGAAATGAAAGAGGATACAGACTTGTAGAGAGGGAAAAAGAGCAGGAAATGATTGTAGAAAACACCTGGTTTAAGCAACACCATAGAAGATTATGGACATGGAGGAGTCCTGATAGCAGGATTCAAAACCAGATTGATTACAATCTGATTAGCAGAAGATTTAGAAATGCGTTAACAATAGCAAAAACAGTTCCCAGTGCTGACTGTTATAGTAACCACAGATTACTTACAGGAACATTGAGGATAAAGTTAAAGAAAGTCAAGTATATAACAGGATATAACACTAAATATGATTTGTGTATATTGAGTAATGACAAGGAAATACAAAACAAATTCGACATAGAAGTACAGAACAGATTTGATATATTGTCTGATCTAGAGATTCCAGGATGTGGATGATCAATGGGAAATGTTGAAGAATTCAGTCAGTTTGGCTGCAGAAACAACTATTCCAAAATTAAAGAAGGTGGGTCATAAGAAATGGATGACTGAAGAAATTTTACAACTATTGGAAACAAGAAGGCTCAACAAAAATAATTCTGTCAAATATAAAGAAATTCACAGACAAGTCAGAATATTATGTAAGGAGGCAAAAGAAGCATGGTTTGAGAAAAATTGCTTAGAAATTGAAAAACAACACAACAGTCAAAATAACAAATTAGTGCACAAAAGAATTCAGGAACTTACTAATAAAAGAACAAGTACATCGGCAGGCTGTCTAAAAACTAAAGATGGCAAAATCATAATATAAAAAAATCAGATTCTACATGTACGGTCAGATTATGTGAAAAACCTTTATGATGATAACAGAGAGGAAGCAGTATGATATTCGATTTAATAATGAAGGACCGCCAATTTTGAAGATGGAGGTTCAAAATGTTCTTAAATATATGAAAGCTGGCAAGGCCCCCGGTGCAGATAACATCACAATAGAAATGATTAAAGCTTTAGAAGAATTTGGACTAGAGCAAGTCACCAGACTGCTGAACACATTATATGATACTGGAGATATACCTTCTGAATTATGTAACTCTGTATTTATCGCAATCCCAAAGAAATCAGGAGCCTTGGAATGTGATCAACATAGAACAATTAGTATAATGAGTCACATCACAAAGATTTTGCTACGAATTATCATGCAAAGAGTGAGGAAGAAAATACAACCTGAAATAGGGGAAGAACAATGTGGGTTTGTCGAAGGAAAGGGTACAGTAAATGCTGTGTATATGCTGCGAACAGTTATTGAACGTGCTATAGAAGTAAACAAGTATATACATCTTTGCTTTATTGACTACACAAAGACTTTCGATAGAGTTAGACATGTCAACATAGTGGATATGCTTGCAGATCTACAAATTGATGGGAAAGACATTAGACTTATAAAAAGCATGGAAACAACAAGCTGCCATAAGGACTGATAATGAAGTGGGACAATATCAGCCTATTAAAAGAGGTGTTAGGCAGGGATGTGTAATGTTCCAGATCTTTTTTCCCTATACGGTGAAAATATTTTCAGATATGTAGAAGATAAATGGAATCAGCATTGGAGGATGAAACATCAATAACATTAGATATGCAGATGATACAGTATTGATTGCAGATAATGAGCAGGATCTGCAACAATTAGTAGATGCGGTTATTGCACACAGTGAACAACTGGGGTTAGAATTGTAAAAAGACAGATTATGGTCGTCACTAGGAAGAATGAAATACAACAATGTAATATACAAGTAAATGGGAATATTCAACAAGTGAATCGGTACAGTTATCTCGGAACAGTCATAACATCTGATGGGAGATGCCTTGAAGAGATTAGAACAAGAATCGCCATGGCGAAACTAGCTTTTAGCAAGATAAAAAAAATACTGACCAATAAATAGATGTCAATTGAGATGAGAAAAAGAGTGTTGAGGGGCTACATAGAGCTTGTTCTTTTGTATGGATGTGAAACTTGGACAATGAGCAGCCAAGCTTAAAAACATCTGATGGATGCAGAAATGTGGTTTGTGAGGAAAATGCAAAGAATACCATGGACAGACAGAAAAACCAATGACCAAGTACTACAGGAGACAAATGAAAATCGTAAATTGATTAGAGAAATTAGACGTAGACAGTCAAAAATATTTGGACATGTTATGAGAAGAAATGGACTGGAGAACTTAGTGACAACTGGCAAGATCGAAGAGAACAGACTAAGGGGAAGACTGAGAAGAAAATACCTGGATGGCTTGGCCACATGGCATAGTTGAGACAGGAACACTGAGCTGATCCACGACTGGTGATCGAGTGAAATAGCGAGTCATGACTACCCATGCTTTCCGGCATGGCACATGATTGATTGATTCTTCTATAAAACCACATCTCCAAGACTTCCAGGGATTTTTTCCCGTTTACTAATTGTCCATGATTCCCAGCCGTATTTTAAAATTGGTTCTATGTATTCAGCAAACAGTCTCATTTCTATATTGCTCCCATATTGTTCATTTCTGTTTTTTTTTTACTCTTCTCTGCGAGTTTTTTGGTCTTCCTCTATTTATTCTGTCCTATGGGTTCCAGGCTAAAGCTCTTCTAATTATACTATTCTGTGGTTTATGTGTGAATCTACATTAGCACCTTAGAAATGTTCAAAATGTGGAAATGATCAAAATGTCTTGTTAATACAGATATGATCGGGTTTATTTTCTGTATTGTGGTCTGGTGATGCTCACATTGCTTCACATATTTTTTTCATTTCTCCTATGACATATACATTCACATTGCAAAAATTGGTGACTAATTCTCCATTTTCATTTATTTAATTTCGTGACAAATTCCTCCTCAACTGATTCATCCTTACCTTTAGTTGGTGTTTAATACCGGATAACTTTCATGTTTACTTTCTCTTTTGTTGATCTAAATGTTGTTATTCTAGAACTCACTGCTTCCCACTCTATTAGTGCCTTCTTTGCCTCTTTAGATAGGATTAGATTAGGGCACTCCTTCACTGTGAGAGGCATTTTTCCTATGTGTGGCCTAACAACAGCTCTTTTCCCATATCACTTATGCTGTCTTTTTGAATTCATGCATAGTTCTAACATTTCAGGTAGCATTATGGAGATTTTCCTAGTGAAAGGAGTTTAGTCAGCAACACAGTCTCCTTACAGTTTTCTTCGCATCATGTCATGTCTTCTATTTCATCTTGGGTGGCTGAGATATTTCTCTGTTCTTTTCTTTAGACTTGTTAATGGTTGACTGGATTTTGCAGCTCAACTTTTTCATAGGATGAAGTAGCCAGTTCCACGCCAATCCTCCTAAGTGACTCCTTAGACATTGTTGGCAGGTTACAATTTTACTATTCTTTTTGTTTCCCTCAAATGAAGATGCCGGTTACACTGTCGATCTGTGATCTATTCTAATAGTTGAGTTCAGTTGAGTTGACCTAAGAGCCGACATCACTACACTCAGGGCATTCCCATATGTGCTCCATCCCCTCGATCAACAGCCAGTGAAAAGTCACACTACTAATCATTCATAACGCTAACTGATTGAAAGTTGTTGTGGTCTTCCCTCTCAGTTTTGAAATTCGTCCAATACCCCTGCTGATCCCCTGCAATCTCATTCTTTTCACATATTGGTTCTCTTCTAATAAACAAATCTTGATCTTCATCATCACTACTTCCAGTGTCTGCGAGACTTCTTTTGAAGTAATCAAATTAGACCTTCTACATTTTTGATGACTAGTATTGGGTATTGTGGCGGAGATTCGTGGAGAGACATGAATGCCTACGCTAGTTGGAAGGGCACATGATGATGATGATGATGATAAAGCATTGGGAGAGTTAATGACTGTCTCATCCATTGTAAAATTCACAGGGAAAAAATCAAGTTAAAAATTCACGATATTTCTGCTACCTGGTAAAGAAATCTTTGTTTACAGTTATCCCATCATTCCGTGAAATGAGGACTGTGATTGGTTGGTATTGTAATACATGGTGTATTTCTAATGACTGTGCAGTGTTTGAAATATTGCTGGTCCAAGTTTTGTATTTACCTATTATGTTGCATGAACTTTATAGAGGGTGAAAACAAAACTTGGGCAGGCAATATTTTCAAACACTGCACAGTCATTAAAAATACACACCCTATATTAGAACCGGGTGCAACCCTCCAAATATCACTTCTGCTGGCTAGTTGAGATAAGCTGAGTCTAGAACCAACATAACAACACTCAGGACTTTCCCATACATTCCCCGCCCTCATATTCAACAACCAGCGAAGAGCCTGAATACTATTAGTACCAAATGCAAACTGAATATGCATCCGTCTGGCCTTTCCTCAAATAAATGAGTGTCAGCCAGATCAGATCCTCTGGCCACTCCCTGCCTCACTATTCTCTCCAGGCAATAATGGTATACCTGTTCTTTCATATTATCGTGCATTAATACCCCATCCAGAGGTGCTGGAATACAATGTGTATAGAAATCACATTTTAAACTTTTAAAAATTGGGATCTTCAGATCAAACGGTTCAAATGTTACCAAGAATAGAATAAGAACATGTCTACCTTTCTTACTATAACTACTTTTTCCAATAAACATTTCATTATGCACTTACAGTGTGTGTGACACACAGACACATACACATAAATGTGTTTTTAAATAAAACCACCCCCAACTATGTGTGCATGCACACACATGCACACATGTATGCAACAAGAATGATAACATAAATGCATAGCTTCTGGGCTATAGATGCAAGGAATGCAAAAATATATTCAGAACACAAATTAAAGGAACAACTTTTTTAACAAATGGCTGAGCATAATATTGACATGCTTTTTTTTTTAAAAAGATGTGACCAAGTGTAAATATCCCATAAACAAAGAAAAGAAAAAAACAACTTCAGCTTAACAAACTTAGCAGACAGTAAAATCAATCAAACAATTCAATGCCAGGGCTGCTTATTTTCAAACAAAACATTAAGAGATACCAGCTTCTGTATACAAGACATTGGCACATTGCAGAGATGATTTTATTACAAGTTGAGTAGAAAATAAAAACATCATGTAGGTAAACATAAAAGAAACAATACGTAATCTCATGACAGATACACTCTTAGGGTGTGGAGTGCTTGGATTTCACATATATTAGGTCATGGCACAATGAGGTGGGATGATCTGTTTCCTTCGTAACATACTTGCCTTCCCAGGTAGACAAGACACATCTCTGACAGTCATTACGTGAGGCTTAGTCTCCTCCTCTTCCTCCTTCTTCTTATTCTTCTTCCCCTTCTTCCTCTTTTTCTTCTCCTTCATCTTCTTCCTCTTTTTCTTCTTATTCATCTTATTCTTCATCTTCTTCTTTTGCATCTTCCTCTTCTTCTTATCCTTCACCTTCTTTTTCTTCTTCCTCTCCTCCTCCTCCTTCTTTTCTTCTTCCTCTTCTCCTCCTCCTTTTTACTTGTCTTCCTCTTATTCTTTTCTTCTTTTCCTATTCCTCTTCTTCTCCTCCTCCTTTTCCCTCCTCTTCTTCCTTATTCAACATCTGGATAAAAATCTGTGGTCCGTGGCAAATAATGCTTTGTATCCCAGAGTTCAGTGTGGCTTCTAGCAACCACAACTGCTGCCCAGCCTCTCAACAGAGGGGACATGTCTGTAGGATGTACACTGGAGTTTGGAATGGTTGGGAGGAGGGAGGATCCATCTTGCATGTCAATCAGGGATATGTGACAGGCTGAGATGATACAGGTGTGCTTGCAGACTGAACCCTGGTCCCCTGTGTTGTCAATCCAGTGCATTAACCACTACTATACCACATGCTCTTACGTATACCTAAGGAGATAAATATTATTTTGGTAATGAAAGTCTAGCAGAAGCCACTGCTGCAGTGCTGTAGTTGTTCCTGCACTAAAACAATATGATCTCTATGGGTGTCATATTATTAAAGATGTTAAAGCATCTATGCCACAATAAACAAAAAAGTTGGATTTCTAGGAAAATACATCCCAATGATGTCACTTTCTTACAAAGATATCTTTCAAAGGTTTTATTCCACAATGACAATGTTTTTTCCCAAGATGTTTGCTTTTGAATAAAGAAGACACAAGCAATAGGTTGCACAATGAATTGCCTGACATATTTCAAGCTGAAATATACAATAAACATATTCCCACAGGAATTTAGAATTTCTACCACAGAAATCTTAAAATCATTATCATGTCTTTTTGTTTATACAAAGTTGGCTTGGCTATATAAATAGTAACTGCCTGAGCTAATCTTAACATTCATTCATTGTTGTGTTTATTCATTTTAAGTGCAGATATGCTATGCATCAGGGTCATGTACTATAATGACCACATTGTGAGGAAATCACGACGATGCTCAAAATCACCTGTTGCTTGTCTATCAAGGTGGAACTGAATCATTACATGTTCCTGACTTCATCATTTCATAAAGAGTGGTTAACTCCATATAATGAACTGTGACAACAACTTTCTGATTTGTGTTGATTCTACTGGGATGTACAGATGCATTTCGGTACTGTTTTTATTATGGCATGACTGCACACCACTACCTTGATTTGCTTGGCTGGTACTAAAGCTAACAAACTGGATGAAAGCAGTTAGTGACACATAGCTTGACTACTTGCATCAGGGCCATATAACATACTGACCAAGACCTGCCTGTGGGGAATCTTGTAAACAGACATTAGTCTGGCTAACAAGGAAAGGCTTGACCATGGTCTCTAATATGATGAACCCTGCCAAAGACTAGATCATTTGCACACCATGTGACTGCAAGGGTATTTCAGTAATTCCTTCTGATGATGTATGGTGAGCAACAGGCATGTCTTGCATACTGTACGTGGAAATCATGAAGATGATTGGAATGATGTGCAGTGATGCTTACCTATCAAGACAGAACTGAGTCAACACCTGTCCCTGGTTTTACCATTTCATAAAGTTGATTAATTCCATACAATGGAGTATGACAATAACAAATGTCCACAAATAAAAACTGTCTACTGCCTACAGTAACTTATGGTTTAGGACAAAGGGTTCTGGAGCCTGATGAATTAAGGCCGCCTGGCTTGGTGCAGTCGTCGCGAACTGGGCAAGTTAGGGTTTTCTTTTGGCCCCACACAGAAACCCACACCTTATCTAGGATTCAAACCCTGGTCTACTGTTGGAAAACTCTGCATTCTAGCCACTCGGCCAGCCGCTCCTCGACAACAACATCTATTCTACTGGGATATATGGATGTCTGCCTTGTGGTTTTATTATTATTATTATTATTATTATTATTATTATTATTATTATTATTATTATTATTATTATTATTATTATATTATGACACAGTCTTAATTTGACTGACTAGGATCAGCAACCACAAATTGGATGAATGCAGTTAGAAATACACAGCACAGTTTATAGACCAATCAGCACTCAATGGGTGATGTTGTCAATATCACTTTGGTCTACTTGACTTCCCAAGACATGTCCTAGTGCCAATGTTTAGGCTGGGTCCCGCTGGGAGCCCACGTCAATTAATAAAAATCCCCTTTGAAGGGGATTCAAACTTATGAACAGTGGGACAGCAGGCAAGTGTGCTAGCCACGGCACTACCCTAGCTACCGTCTGTAGATGGCCGGGTGCCCCTAGCTTACAACTTCACTGCCATTCATCACTGCTCATGGGCATCTGTGAAAGGAGAGGTATAGCGACACAAGAGTGAGCAATTACCAGCTTACTCCCATGCAACTCACAACAATGCCAGTTCATATATAATGCCATGTCCTATGTACATAAATAATTGCATTAGATCACAATGTGAAGAACTATCACAATCACATTGACAAGGAAGACACACGTTAAAACAGCAAATATCACATACGGAGACAGCAGCCCTAGCAGTAATTGTCATACAGTCTCTATTAGATTTTGCTGCCAACGCGATGGACTTGGTGGCTCTGGAGGTATACTCATCGAGGTGACCTCGGATGTTGGGGAATCCAACTCTGATGACTTGTGACGGTGTCGTCTCTTGTGATTTGTCCATTTTCTTCTGAGATTGTCAATCTTGAGGGGAATCATAGATAAGTGATATATATTTTGGTAAGTATTATAATTTTCAAAAACTACTCACTGAGAGTAGGGTGGGAGTGAGGAGGAGGAGGAGAAGGAGAAGAAGAAGAAGAAAAGGCAGTGAGGCAGCATGTGAGGGGAGCAGAATTCATTTGATTTTGAGCACTCACAAGTATCTGTATATAGGTTAAATTTAAATGTATTTATTTTTTTTAATGTTTACCATGTTATAATTTCATTTATCTATTTCAAAACAACGTTTATCATCTTATATTTATATTTATTTAATTAAAAACAATGAGTAACATGTTAAATTTACCTTTATTTATTTCAAAGCAATGTTTAACATGTGAAGTTTAAATGTACATATTTCAAAACAATGGTAAATATGTTAAGTTTAAATTAACTTTTTTCAAAAATAAATTCACATATTAAGTTAAATTTATTTCAAAACAACATGTAACATATGAAGTTTAAATTATTTATTTCATAACAATCTTTAACATGTTAAATTTAAATTATTTATTTAAAAATAATGTTTAATATGTTACGTTTACATTTATTTATTTGAAAACAATGTTTAACATGATTAGTTAACATTTATTTATTTATTTCAAAAAAATTTTTAACATAAGTTTAAATGTAACATTTTTATTTTTCAAAACAATGTTTAAGATGTTAAGTTTAAATGTGCTTCACAACAACATATAACATGTTAAATTTACATTTATATAAAAAAAAAAACAATGCTTAATATATCACATTTTAATTATTTATCTCAAAATAATGTTTATTACAGTTATATTTATTTAGTCCCAAAAAATAAAAAACATTTCATATATGTTTTAATTATTTATTTTAAAACAATTATTAACATGTTAATTTTAAATGTGCCTATTCTTCCATACATTCAGGTCTACGAAATGTAATTGCCCTATGACATAACAGACCCCATTGCACAACTGCTTCTGGACAAATTTTACCTAAAATATTACGATTTTAGCATTGAATAAATAATGAATGCAATGTGTAATAAACAAAATTTCAGCTCACATTTTCAAGCTTTCCACTCCCTCAAAAAGAAATTTGATTACAATGTTCAATAAATTTGTTGAAAAATCACAATAGAAATGAGATTCCTGAGAAGAATACTCAATGTATCAAGAAAAGATAAGATCAGAAATGAAGAAATCAGGACTAAAGTGGGGGTTATAGCTGCACTAGATTTTATTAAAAGGTAGCAAGTCAAATGGTTTGGCCATGCAAGTAGGTTACCAACTAACAGTATACCACAACAAGCAATGATGTACAGACCAGAGGGAAACAGAGGAAGAGGCCGACCACATAAATGATAGACCAGTGTTTCCCAACCTTTTCTGTGCTATGCCCCACCCAAGCCTTTCTAAAATTCGTATGCCCCCCCCCCCCCCTCCACACCCCTCCCCCAATATGTACATTATTATTAATATTAAAAAATTGAAATATTCACTAAAGAAACTTGAATGATAGGTTTTAGGAAGAAATCACTAAGAAATTATTGAGCAAACACAGTAAGTAAATTTTCAAAACATATAATGAAGAACTACAATATACAAAACACTGATTAGACCAGTTGTGCTGTATGGCTCTGAAACCTGGAGTACAACTAAAGGAGACAAAGCCTTGTTACAAACCTTGAGAATAGTCTTAAGACGCATCTTTGGGCCCATTAGGGATTCATAAAGTGGAGAGTGGAAAAGGAGAAGCAACAAAGAGATTTATGATCTCAATGGCTTGGAATGCTGAAGAAGAAGAAGATAATGGAGAACTGCAATTAAAGTACAATAATTTTAATGAAAGATTTTTCTATATTATTTTAATTATTAGTAATTATTTATTATTTAAATTTAGTGAGATCCTTGCGCTTGATGCTTACTGCAAAGAGATTTAATGTCAGGTTCCAATTTAGTTAACTTCAGTCTCAAGTTATATCCAGCCGATTTCATTCATTTTCGAATTGCCCCCCTTAACAACCAAATTGCCCCCCTGTGGGGCGTGGGCCCCACGTTGGGAAACACTGCGATAGACGCAGGGAATAACAGAGTCCATGGGAATATCAATACATGAAACCCATAAGTGGGCACTCCCCCACTATTTATACTTCACCATGACACCGCAAGATATAAGAGGAACATGATGAGATTAGATGAGATGAGTTCAATAAATTAATCAACCAAACTATACTGCTATATAACATATAGCCAAGAGTGTAGGTTAAGATTCTGTATATTACTTTCCAAAATATTATCAACGTATTTTGTTTACATGTATGTATGTATTTACAAAGGCATTAGTATTTGTTTTGTTTTTAATAAAGCAAAGCCTTAGCATTGGATATAACTCATCCCGGGAAGGTTAACCCGGTCAAAAAATGCCCGAAGAAGTCGGATGTGTCTGCCTAATGGCGCAAGAACGCAGCTCTGCTGTAAACAGGCACAATGCAATCACATCCGGAAAAAAAAAAAAACTCTGGATGATCGCAGAAGAAAAAGAAGATATAACTCATGCCCAAAAAATACACGTCCTGCAGCAAGAAACTACTGCATGTATGTGAAGTGTTAGCACCATTTTTAGGCTGAGTGAATGAAGGAATTGGTGGTCTTTCCCTCACATAGTGAATGTTGAGAGCTGACATTGAACCCTTACCCAAACATGCCCATGTTTTTGTCAGCGTGATGGACATGCTTTGTATTTGTTTTAAGTTGCCTTGACTTTCATAGGTTAAAGTTAGCTGCATATCCTTTACAGGACGTCACAGTCAACGCCAACATTTTTGGGTTGTTTTTAATTTCTTGGCAAGTTTACAATCAGAAGTTTGCCACTACTTTCTGAACGACCAGCACTCATATCATTTTATAAAAATCAATGCAAGGTAGTCTGCTGCCAAATCACCCGAAGCTGTGTTTTGAGGGCAGTATGGGAATTACGAACTGCATCTGTAACCCCTTCGACACAAAGCCAGCTCTCATATGTATTGTCTTATATCTAAGACAAGGGACATAGTGCGCAATATAAGACTTGCAATGTCTGACAGACTCCCATTTCCAAGTCTACCTCACCTACACGAGATGGACCCTGTTCTCCCTAGTAGCATTCCACCTGAAGATTAGGGTTTCAATCGCTAGCATGAGGTTGGATAGAAAAGTAAACGAGGTTCAGACAAAATCTAGTTTTCCCAAGCCAGTTGGGACAATGATAAGCCCACCCTCACATTTAAACCATGCTGAAGTCATCAATAATGAACAAGAAAAAACAGCGAAAACCAGTATCCTGCAACTCTTGCTTTCCTCTTCTTCTTCAATCATTAATTTCCTACTGGAGCATCAGCTCTCAACCAACTCACGCCAAGTCGGTCTATTTTTTGCTATTACCTGCTGTTCCAACCACGTTCCCCCATATTATTTATCTGTCTCTTGTTCTCTTCTCTGTGTGTTTTTAGGTATCCCTCTATTTAATTTGCAAGTCTGTGACCCAGACTCCTTGCAGTTTTTTTTCACATTATGTTAAACCTCTTCTAAAAGTGTCTTTTTTCCTCTTGGATAGCTGAGTTATTCTTTTTTCTGTAGCTTTACACTTGGTCATGGTTTCTTGAATTTTGCAGCTAAAGTTTTCTAATTGACGTCCAAAGACCAACCATCCTTAATCATCTCTTACGACATGCATGGTAGGTTACATAATTATTCTTTGCCTCCCTTAAGAGCCCCAGTAACACATGAGCAAATTCTTGCTTTGCTTTTATATATAATCTGCAGGAATTCAACCAGGCCTGTTTGCAATACTTTATAATACAATATCCTCCTGCAATCTCTATCTTCCTAATGACAACACACATTTCTTTCTCACCTTCTCTCCTAGGAAAGACAGTATGGTGAGGATTACTAGAACTGCTAAAGCTACATGAGTCCAGAAGCGTAATCTGTCTCGATACAAACGCCTGGTAAAACAAACAAGATTGGCAATCAGGACAGAAACATTACAATAACTTATCAAGAGATTAATCTTAACTGTAAGATATCAATCAATTAATCAGTGCCATCTCCACAATGAAGATTGACTGCAATGGATCTCCAACACTGTCAGTTTTTTGCCTTGATTGTACATTCTGTCAGACTGCTGTTGGTCCATCTCTTAATGCTGTCTTCCCACTTGTATCGTTGTCTACCTCTTGCTCGCTTGACTTCAACCTTACCCTCCAGTATGGTTTTTATAAGAGTGTTATAGTTTTTATAAGAGTGTTATTATGTCTTTTTAGCCGGCTCCATGGCGAAGGGTTACGGGCACAGTTCGTAATCTCTCATATCGCGTTCGAAACACAGCTGTGGACCGTTGAACGTAAACTTACCAAGAGATCACAAACAGCCAAAAAATGCTGGAGTTGACTACTACGTCCTGTAAAGAATATGCGACTAACTTTTCATGTCTTTTAACGTGGCCAAAATATTTCAACTGTAAGATATCTTTAAGTAAAGGCAATAACCATTTCAGAAGCCATGGTAGTGCACTGGTCAGCATGCTTGCCCAGTGATCATGTGTTCAAATCCCCCTCAAGACAGGGATATTTTTTAATTGATCTGGGCTTTCAGGTTGATCCAGTTTAAAATGGGTGCCAGGAAATGTTCTGGGAAGTAAGGGCAGGGACACATTAATCACATCACCCATCATGTGCTGATAGGTCTACACAATTACAGGGCTAGCACCATATACCTGACACACCTCAAGCTGTGGACAAGGTTCCTTTACTTTTACTTTACCTTCATATCCCTGTCAAATATTACTCTTACGTGGAAAATCTGAAAAGTTCATTGCATGGGCGTCATCAAAGGTGGAAAAAGCGTCCCAGTGGTGCGAAATGGAACACTGCTAGGATATAGGATAGCAAATCCATTATGTGGAAAATCTGAATCAAAAGCTCACTGTTTTAATGTCATCTGCAGACTACATTCTTCTGGTTTCTGGAGAAACAGCCTGTGGTGAACGGAAGGCTCAATATATGGAAGTGAAGCTAAGCAGCCATGTGCAGGATGTGATGATTCCTTGGGCAAGTGGTACCTGCGCCTTTCGGCTGACACATCTGACTTCTGTGTGCATTTGTTGACCGGGTTAGCCTTCCCGACTGTGGGGTATGAAGGCAAAATCTTCACATACAATAGGTAATGGTATAAAAAAGTAGGATGACCACATCCCTTCCTTGCTGCCTTTTCTTTCTCATTCATCGTTTATGAGACTGGATACTGATGGAGCTGTAGTAGCGAGAAAAACCAAAGTCGCAGAAAACAATATGTGAAATACCTTCTCTTTATTGACCCAATGTTTGTAATTTAACAGATGCAATTAAGATGAGTTTTTATGGCCTGTTGACTAAAAGTTTTTGATCTTAAACCAAATGTGTCGCATGGACTGTGGTGAGATTGTGCTTCTTACCCAGAATGGAATGCTGTGGGTTCCTCTGCCTGATTCTTAGTCTCCCTCTATCTGATTATTAGTCTTCCTTTACTGGATCTTTAGTCTTCTTCTACCGGATTTTTAGCCTTCCTCTACCTGATTCTTAGTCTTACTCTGATTCTTCCTCTATTTCTTAGTCTTACTCTATTTCTTAGTCTTACTCTATTTCATAGTCTTACTCTGATTCTTCCTCTATTTCTTAGTCTTCCTCTGATTCTTAGTCTTCCTCTGATTCTTAGTCTTCCTCTGATTCTTAGTCTTCCTCTGATTCTTAGTCTTCCTCTGATTCTTAGTCTTCCTCTGATTCTTAGTCTTCCTCTACCTGATTCTTAGTCTTCCTCTGATTCTTAGTCTTCCTCTGCCTGATTCTTAGTCTTCCTCTGATTCTTAGTCTTCCTCTGATTCTTAGTCTTCCTCTGATTCTTAGTCTTCCTCTACCTGATTCTTAGTCTTCCTCCACCTGATTATTAGTCTTCCTCTGATTCTTAGTCTTCCTCTACCTGATTCTTAGTCTTCCTCCACCTGATTATTAGTCTTCCTCTGATTCTTAGTCTTCCTCTACCTGATTCTTAGTCTTCCTCTGATTATTAGTCTTCCTCTGATTCTTAGTCTTCCTCTGATTCTTAGTCTTCCTCTACCTGATTCTTAGTCTTCCTCTGATTCTTAGTCTTCCTCTGATTCTTAGTCTTCCTCTACCTGATTCTTAGTCTTCCTCTGATTCTTAGTCTTCCTCTGATTCTTAGTCTTCCTCTGATTCTTAGTCTTCCTCTGATTCTTAGTCTTCCTCTGATTCTTAGTCTTCCTCTACCTGATTCTTAGTCTTCCTCTGATTCTTAGTCTTCCTCTACCTGATTCTTAGTCTTCCTCTGATTCTTAGTCTTCCTCTGATTTTTAGTCTTCCTCTACCTGATTCTTAGTCTTCCTCTACCTGATTCTTAGTCTTCCTCCACCTGATTATTAGTCTTCCTCTGATTCTTAGTCTTCCTCTACCTGACTCTTAGTCTTCCTCCACCTGATTATTAGTCTTCCTCTGATTCTTAGTCTTCCTCTACCTGATTCTTAGTCTTCCTCTACCTGATTCTTAGTCTTCCTCTGATTCTTAGTCTTCCTCTGATTCATAGTCTTCCTCTACCTGATTCTTAGTCTTCCTCTACCTGATTCTTAGTCTTCCTCTACCTGATTCTTAGTCTTCCTCTGATTCTTAGTCTTCCTCTACCTGATTCTTAGTCTTCCTCTACCTGATTCTTAGTCTTCCTCTGATTCTTAGTCTTCCTCTACCTGATTCTTAGTTTCCTCTGATTCTTAGTCTTCCTCTGAATCTTAGTCTTCCTCTGATTCTTAGTCTTCCTCTACCTGATTTTTTGTCTTCCTCTATCTGATTATTCTTCTATCTACTTCTTGATCTTCCTCTATCCTTTATTTTTTGTTGTCAACCTCTAGGTCTATAGTCACAACTGGTTCAGTAGTAGACAGCAGGCAGTACCAGACTGGGCTTCAGTTTCACAAGATGTCCTAAATACTTTACTTGTCGCCTCACTATCAGCTCAGTGCAGGAAGTAGTGTCTACGACATTTCTAATGTCACATATTGTGGTTCTATCCCTTCTAGTGATGTATCTGTGTATTACTAAACAACACAAAATGTATTAGTAGTTTGTGATTTTCTAGATAATTTTACGCTTAGTAGTTTGCCATTGCTTTCTGAACAGCTGATGCTCACACCATTGTGAAAATCAGCACAAAGAAATCAACTCTCAAATCACCTCCAGCAGATTTCGAACCCATCATCATCATGCAGCAGGTCCTTTACAGAACATCGGTCTCATCACAACCCGTCTAAAAGCCTCTCAGTCTATTGCCAGGTCTCCTGCCTCATGCACCCTCATTCTCAAGGTGTCTGCAATGTCCGGTGTACATCTTCTGGTGGTCAACCATGGCCTCTTCTGCCAGGAACCACGCCTTCCATCATTGTTCTCTCCAAGCCACTGTCATGTTTAACACAGCCAAATTATTTTAATTTCCGAGACATGATACTTCAAAACCATAGATAAGATTTTTTTTAAACAATATATTACTCTTATCTCTAGAAAACAAAATACCTAGTGGAAAAAAAAGAACATCTTCCTACCATTCTCGCAACTCATCCATGTGCAAGAACCTATTTCTATAGTCCCGCGGCAGCTCAAACTGAGATGGAACTGGAACCAAGGACTCATAAAAGTCTTGAAGAATTGCCTTTACCTGTGAAATGAAAATATTTTTCAACCTAAATTTATTTTAACATACATTCAATTCAATAACTTTGATTACAATGATTTGAGAAACAGACAGGCGGACAGACGGTTAGATGGATGGACAGGTGGACAAATAGACAGATAGAGGGAGTGAGAGAGTGTGTGTGGGGGAGGGAGGGGGAAATGTCATTATGATAATCCTCCGCCTTTCATCTCCGAACAGAGTATAGGCCTTCACTCAACTCATACCAAGCCATTTGTAGACTGGCTCATGACTGGTTGGATTTTTCAGCTAAAGTTTTCAATGGAATGAGCTGGCAGTCTTCAACCCAACCCTCCTTATTTGCCTCTTATGAGATGCATAGTCAGTTACAGAGTCGCCATTCTTTGCTTCCCTAATGCACCCCCCCCCCCCAGTAACACAAAGCCAAGATGTATATAAAGCTGTATATACATCATCATCATACACTTTGCCTGCTGGTGTAGGCAACTGCATCTCTGCACAATCCTCAATCTGCAGCAGACTTCGAACTCATCATCATCATGTAGCAGGACCTTTACAGAACATTGGTCTCATCACAACCCGTCTAAAATAAATAATTATATATATATATCAGGAATCTGTCCATGCCCTGATACTGGGCCATACTAGTATCTTCTATATGTGTTGCCCTTTATCCTTCTGTCCATTCATCCCTCTAATTATTGAATATATTCCAGTTTTTCTCTTCTCAGTTTCTTAACTCTGTAAAAATTAAGTTTAAAACAATGTTTTTAAATACAGAATTTGAATAAAGAATATACGTTATTCAAGATGAAAATCATTCATTCATTCTCATGTTAGCAAATGTTGACAACAAAACAGTTGGCTTTTAAATATTAACAATATCATGGAAAATATTCTAGAACAAAGAAGATTTCTTAAAGTAATATAAAAGAGAAGACCATGCTGACCTGTGTTATAAGTATTAGCTTAGTGTCATGTTTTTCAATACAACCAAGCTGACTTATCTCTTGCACTGGCTTTCTTCTCAGTTAAAGCTGCTCTATGATGTCTAAATGTGTTAATTTCTATTACCATGAAATACTATTTATTCTTCAATACATATATACTGAGGAAGAAAAATAATAACACACACATATATACCCATGCACATTCACATTAATGCACACACACACACACACACATTTCCAGGGCCTCAATTTCACGTCCTCATTATTTATTCGCCAGTCTCTCTGGCCTAGGAGTTAAACGACTTTCTCCGTAATCCTGTTTATCCACGTAGGGTAATGCAGCGTGCGAGAATTGGAAGCAGCCCTCGCAGCGTTGGTAACTTACGGGATAAATGAGCCGGCCACTCAGAAAGCAATCGCAAACTGCTGAGCGTAATCTTGCCAAGAAATCAACGACAGTGGTAAAATGCTGGTGTTGACAGCGATGTCCTGTAAAGGATATGTGGAAAAAAAAAATTTACTTATTCATTGTCCACGATCCTGAACCTTGCAGCAGATGAAGCATATTACCAACTCCACTTAAAAAAGCAAATAACAATCTTCATCTTCTGCACAGGACACAGGATAAAATAGCCCCTGTGTACAGATAGGAGGTGCTGATGAATGTAACTGTGCAACTGATAAAATGACAGCTAAACATTTGGTGCAGAAGTGTCCAACATACGAAGAACAGAGAAAGCTATATTGGCCTATATTCTCTCTATTTGAAGCTAACTCTGTGATCGCATCAACAAGCTCAAGATGACTGGTGATTTGTGTGGGTGTGTTCAAGCTGATGTCTAAAGGTGTACAAAGTAGAAGAAACAGAAATATTCAATTACAAGTAATTTTATTTTTTCATTTGCTCACTTTGAGCTCAGACATAGTCTACACCAGACTGATTTTTGTGTGTAGGCTAACTTTCCCTATTACCAGTGTTCCTCGCTATCAGGCAAACTGACTCCAACTTCTGAGGTACTTGTAATTTACATCCACAAGTCAGGGACGAGACGTCAACATTTTAGCCCGACTGACAAGTGTAGGGGTTAAAACTGCTACCTCGCCATCAGTACACCGGAAGCTTAAGAGCAAGGGTTCTTTTTTCATTCGCCCATGCTGACCTGTGTTATAAGTAATTTAAACTGTCTTCTTATACTGGGCGTATTTTTAATAACTGTACAGTGCTTGAAAATATTGCTGGTCCAAGTTTTGTACTTACCTATTATGTTGCATTAACTTTACAGAGGGTGAATACAAAACCTGGACTTGCAATATTTTCAAACACTGCACAGTCATTAAAAATACACCCTATAGAACACATCTTCTTTGCTCCTGTGACTGAAAAAAGGTAAAGAACACTTACAGTTTTAGCTTCATCCTTCCGGTGATCAATGTTGTCATTCAGACAGATGAACTTTCTGTAACAAAAGACAGATTTTCATAATTCTATAGGCATCTTGAGTTATGGTAGCATAGTAGTTATCTTGCATGCTAAGATGGTGGTTTAAGTTCAACCCTAGCAGAGAAAAGATTACTTTTTGTTGACAAGCACAACTGTTGGGTCGACCCAGCCATAAAATGAGTCATCAGACACAGTTCTGAAAATTGTCTAGGAAGGAAAGATGATGATGAGGAAAGCCACCAGCCTCCCATCCTCATATGTCATGACCTAGAATATGTGAAGGCCTAACACTTCACATTCATTCATTCATTCATTCATTCATTCATTCATTCATTCATTCATTCATTCAGTAGCATGTCCTTTGCAGAACCTCGCTCCCATAGCAACTGTCCAGAAAACTTCTCTGTCATAAACAAGATGCCCAGCATCATTAACTGGAGATCATCCGCCTCATCCTGCACCCATCTTCTCTTTGGCCTTCCTCTTCTTCTCTTCCCTGGCATATATCCCTCCATGTTTGTTCTCTCCAAAGTTTCATGACGTTTCAAGTAACCAAACTGTCACTACACAACACTTCACATGTCAAAGGAAATATATGCTATAGGACTGCCTTTATGGCATCTCATGGAGTTTACAACATATATGCTGAGAACTGCACCCTCTTGTTACTGATTGTGACATCTACTCATTTCTAAACAAACTCTTTAATAATTTAAGTAGCCCACACACAAAAAGCATTCAGGCAGAAATAAGCATTGCTGACATGAAGTAACATTAATACTGACTAGAGAAAAAGAATAATCGCTACACATATCTGACCCATGGGGAATTCTTTTTTAAACTGACATGGACTCCAAGGTCGACCTAGCTGAAAATGGGTAACAGAAAATGTTATGGGAAGTAAAATCAGCTGACATGATACTGACCACATGACCCATCAAATGCTGATTGGTTTATCGACATATGGAGCCACCACCATATACTCACCATGTCCCAGGGCATGGAAATGGTCCATTACTATTTTTTTTTTATTTTTACATTATATCGGACACACAGAACTATGTGGCTCAACGTTATCAACATATCACATGACAGAGAGGATTGGAGAGTTGATTGCCAATGTCTGCCCCAAACCAGGCACCCTTCCTTCTTCTGCTTCTGCCCTTTATCACTTAGAACATAGGCCCTCAACCGACTCAAGCAAAATCTGTATTTTTCGGTGTCCTTTTATTTTTTTCCACTCTGTGGGTTCAATATGAAGGACTTTCTAATTATACAGTTATCATATTTCCACAATTTGTGTCCTGTCCCATCTGAGTCTTTTACTCTATATTTCTCCACTTTCACCTGTTGCACTCCTGGCTGCCGGGTACTGCTGTCACAAAAGTTTTTCCTTTTTTTCTTGTACTGCTGTTTTAAGGTAAAAGTAAAGGTAGTCACATAGCAGGTACTGCCATTGAAAATGCCAGTGAAATGTTAGGTCTTCCCATATTTTAGGTCACAACATTTGAAGTGTGGTGGCCTGTTCCCATCCACAACACTTGTGATTCCCAGTCAATTCCCAGGATTTGTACTTTTTTTAACATCTTTTTCCTCTATCATCTCAGCCTACTTCTTAACATGTTGTTATTAGGGACGTTCATTTGAAACCCGTTCCAATGGCTTTATTACAAAAGCATGAAAGAAACATTAACAGGTGTGGCAGAATTAAACAAAGCATCCATTTTGAATGAATTATGCACCAAGGGTTGGTTAGAAGAAGTCGCCGTAGGCATTCAGGCAAGCATCCCATTGCTTAGGTAGGTGGCGAATGCCATCCGCAAAAAAAGAATTGTGGTTCCTTGGATTGAACCAAGTGTTTACCGTTTTCATTACGTCTGCATCTGTGTGAAATCGTCGCCCCTTGAGAGATTTTGTTAGAGGTCCGAACAAATGAAAATCACATGGTGACAAATCAGGACTATAGGCTGGATGTTGCAGAATTTCCCACTTCTTCCTTGCTACTGCTTCCTGTACAATCTTTGACATGCGGATGAGTATTATCGTGCAACAAAATCACACTGTAAGAAAGCATGCCAAGTTGTTTATTCTTGATGGCTTTTTGCATCTTGTCTAGTGTTTGCAAGTAGTGGGTAGATTTGATGTTGACACCAGGTTCTTTAAAGTCGGCCAACAATAGTCCTTCATGGTAAAAATGCGCTCAGCATAACCTTACCAGCGGAAACTTGAATTTTTTGGCTTTTGGTGATCCAGCATGCTTCCATTGCTGCTCGGCTCAAAGTGGTGACACCATGATTCATCGCCTGCCACTATGCAGAAGAGAAACGCATCACCCTCAACTCTGTAACGCAGCAAGTGGTTCAAACACCATCCCATGCGTTCCTCTTTTTGGTGGTTGGTCAACATCTGTGGTACACACTTTCCGATATTGCAGTTTCTTACAAACGACCTTTTGAATTGTCCCAATTCACACATCAAATTCTTTTGCTAGCGAACGTATGCTTCGACAATGGTTCATCTGCACTGCTGCATCAATTTTGGCAATGTTTTTTTCTGTTGCAACAATATGCGCTTGACCAGGCCATCGAAGATCTGTCATGAACTGGCGTCTTTTCCGAAACATTTGTGTCCAGTCTGTCACTATTTTCTTCGACACACATTTGTTACTGTACGCTGCCTGCATTCTTTGATGAATGTCCACTGGCCGACATCCTTCAAATGAAAGAAACTGAATCATTGCTCTTTGAGCTTCTTTGGACGGATTTTGGATCAACCCAGCCACTTTCTCAACGGTCAGAAACAGAACCTATGCATCATGGGACGATAGGCATGTGCTCTTTTATTCACTGGTCAGTATTATCACATGACTATAATATATGATCATGTTCAACGTGCGCAATTACACGTAGTGCAGCACAAACCAATTTTAAATGAACACTCCTTATACAACACTTAAGAAGATTGTGAACTCAATGTATGTTTCTTTTACTATTTAAATTATTCTCAAGTATCTGGTTATTATTTTTGTTATCAATAAGTCTGTAGACTTCAATTCTCCTCTCACCCTGATGGCTATATACATCTTGTTTCCCATGTGGCCGTTTGATCTATATCTAGAACAATAGCTCTCTGTGGATATCATGAATATTATGAGAAAGCAGTTAGTTTTCATTCCTAGTCCTTTCCATGTTCCAGCATTCCTTACAAGAGCACTCAAATGGCAGATGGGAATTAAAGTTAATTAGAATAGTAGATCAATAACAGTCAGATATATATATGTTATATTTATGAAACAACAATGGGCTTGCAATAATGATATTTTTTTCAGTGCAAAATTGTAAAAGTTACTTTCTAAATGTCATTTAATACCTTATCGTGTGTCCGAGAGACTTCACCACAACCAACATGGCTGTTTCCAAACTCAACCACAACAAACATGGTTGTTTCCAACTCCAACCACAACCAACGTGGCTGTTTCCAACTCCATCCACAACCTACATGGTTGTTTCCAAATCTTATACTGAAATCTTTCAAGAGGCTAAGTCTCAAGAGGCAGACATCTACAGGTTGTTAAAGTAATTCTTAGAACTCTCTATGACGCAAAATCAAGCAAATTTTGCAACGAAACAAAAATGTTGCAATGCCAGTTTTTCATTTATCTAATTCATATTGTTCCATACTTACTTGGGGTGCTTTCTGATGTCATCCAGCTGGCCGACCACATGGGACACATTGGTATGAACCATTTTGAAGGCAATGTCATCATCATTAACAATTGTTGTTCTGAAATTATCAGGAATCTTGGTTAGACGCCTGGATGGCTGGTTAAAATTCTCTGGAAAACTGAATTTTAACTCTTAAGTCCATGCACTGGTGTTAAGATTATCTCTGGAAAACTTAATTTTAACTCTTAAGTCCATGCACTGATGTTCAGGTTATCTTAGCCCTAAAAGGGGCTGGTATCCATCGGAGTGAGGTTGGTGTAGAGAGTTTTATTGTGACCCATTACCAAAGTAATGGACAGGGGACAGTGTTACAGAGCTCTCCTTCCCCTCTCCAGGCTCAGAAACTGGCGTGGGTATGCTAGAGTTGTATGAAACTTCACATTTGTAGAGAGACATATTAGGATGTAACCAGGCCATGACTTAGCTCAGGACTGGGATTAGGGCTAGGTTGGTGTGTTTCCTCCGCATGTTTTAGGCATTTCAATGTCAACAGACTCTGACCCAATGTCAAGAAGGAACTCAATGGGGATTAGAAAGCATGACCATCATAGACCAGCAAGCAACACAATAGGGATTTGAAAAACATGACGATGGATTGACAAGCATCTCAATGGAGATTTGAAAACATGACCGTCGGAATGGCAACCATCTAAATGGGGATGTGAAAACATAACCCATCGGCCCAGCAGGCAAACGTGCTAGCCACTGCACTACCCCCAGCTCCCATACACTGCTAAACTCTAGTAAAATATTTATTATTTACATAGAAAACACCATCTCTTATGTTCACATGACCTACAAACTTCCAAAATAACATTCTGCATAAAATATAAAATTTCTGTAATATTTAACATTAACAACTAATTGCCACTTACTTATATTTTGACACTGCTAAACTCTAGTATAATATTTATTATTTACATAGAAAACACCATCTCTTATGTTCACATGACCTACAAACTTCCAAAATAACATTCTGCATAAAATATAAAATTTCTGTAATATTTAACATTAACAACTAATTACCACTTACTTATATTTTGACACTGCTAAACTCTAGTAAAATATTTATTATTTACATAGAAAACACCATCTCTTATGTTCACATAACCTACAAACTTCCAAAATAACATTCTGCATAAAATATAAAATTTCTGTAATATTTAACATTAACAACTAATTACCACTTACTTATATTTTGACACTGCTAAACTCTAGTAAAATATTTATTATTTACATAGAAAACACCATCTCTTATGTTCACATAACCTACAAACTTCCAAAATAACATTCTGCATAAAATATAAAATTTCTGTAATATTTAACATTAACAACTAATTACCACTTACTTATATTTTGACACTGCTAAACTCTAGTAAAATATTTATTATTTACATAGAAAACACCATCTCTTATGTTCAGCATGACCTACAAACTTCCAAAATAACCTTCTGCATAAAATAAAATTTCTGTAATATTTAACATTAACAACTGATTACCACTTACTTATATTTTGGCACTGGTCTGAACTTGCTCTTAACTACCTGGACTAACTCTTCACAATGCAGAAAGAGGTACTTAGTTACAAGCGGCTGAAACAAACAAGCACAATGTATATGAATTTCAGTTGAAATTGAGTCAGAAACCTACATCACAGCACTCACTCACGACATTCCCAGTACGTGATCAGTCCTCATCTTCCTCAGCCAGCGAAGAGTCCCAACACTAATGGTGAATTCAAAACAATGTTTTCCCATAGTTAATTTGAATAACGAAAACACAAACAATAGATTACATGATTTATTACCTGGCATATTTTGTTGCATCTCATCTGGTACTTCCTGCAGAAATCTAACTAAAGGTTAAGTTTGAGGTATGACATATAAGCCTCTGCCCTGGCAACATATACAAATGAGAAAACCCATCCACAACATAATGTTATCATATGTTTGGATTCTGAAATGAACATCAGGATCAATGCTAGTACAAAAAATGTCATACACTTATGTTGTGATCCTCCTCATAAGATCAATGTGAAGATACTGATGCTCATATGCAGGTTGATTACAAATGAATTTCTATTCCACACATCATCATTATCATTACCCTTGGAAAATAAATTCCGTTCGTTTGTTCATCATCATCATCATGTGCTTTGCAAAGTGGCAGAGGTATTCACATCTCTCCACATATCTCAGTCCTTGATGTTCTGGATCAATTCCACAGATATTTCTCCATGCCCATAGTCTTTGACCATCAAGTATCATTTCTTCTATTCCGCCTATACCTCTTCTTCCACATGATCTTTTCAGTCACCATAATGTTCTCCAATGCTTCTCTTCTTTTTACATGACCAGAAAACACTTTTTGTCTCTTTCTTATAGCTGTCTATAATATTCTACTTTCATTAGCCTCTTCCAGGCGATCACTGTTAGCAGAGAGCAGGGCCAAGAAAAAGTGAGGGAGAGGGAGAGTTTGTGTGAACACAGATGCACTTATGTGCAGGTGCACACAGAACACATGCTCACACAAATAGACACAAAAGAGCTCCCACCTACTCACTTACACACATACCAACCAAAGCTCCATAAGCCCAAGCAATTTTTAGATACATACCATAACTCTGACGGTATTTATTATCAATTAAATACATACATAACTCTTAAAGTATTTCTTAAATACACACCATAACTCTTTTAACCCTTTACAGGGCAGACGCTTGTCCGTTTTTTAGCCCTGAATGGGCAAGATTTTTTCAGGTTTGGCAAAATTTCGGGTCGCGTTAGTAAAAACATCACAAATAAGGTGTTAGTCAACCGATTTTAGTTAAATAGACAACACAATGAAGGGAAAAGCATGCAGAATATGTTACTCACGTGATTGTTGTTGGTAATCCATATATGAACACAAATATTTACGAAATACAGCATGTTGTTTGTGATTTTCCGTCATCTATACGGCAATTTACAAACACATTTTCAGAATCATAATCACTTTCTTTAAAGTCCGACTCAGACTGCTAATGCAAAGTAATGCTTTGCACTGATATCTAGCTCCGATTAATAGTCAACTTCGTGCCCTTTAATGTCATTTAAATTGAACCTAGCGAAATCTCGGCTATCACTTCAAGAATCGCCGAAATCTGTTTTGAAAAACAGCGTAAAAGTCCCGAAAACTATCCAAAAAAGTCTGTAAAAGTCCGTTCAAATTCATAGTAGCGCGTTTACAAATGGCGGCCACGTTGTCAAGCTATCGGCGAAAGCGAAGTAGCCGTCGGAAGTGTCGGAAAGCCGAGAGATCGCATTTTTACAATGCATAATAGTATCGGACGTAATCAGCCGATCCGCTCGTTTAAGCGATCGGCCGCTAACGGCCGCTCTGCCCTGTAAAGGGTTAAGGTATTTCTTACCAATAAATTGCAAGCCATACCATTTTTAAATACACACCATAACTCTTAAGGAATTTCTTATCAATTAAACACATACCATAACTCTGAAAGTATTTCTTAAATACACACAAAAACCCTTAAGATATTCTTATCAATTAAGAATTAGATGTTCTGCAAGCAAATTTTCATTCCCAAATGAATGGCCCAGAGGAAACAAACTGTTTCTAATCACGGCTAATATACACACACAAATTCTTATGCTAATGACATATGTTACCATGCTCTTGTCGTAATAAACTTCACGCTTGTCATCCGAGAGGTTTTGCAGAGTGGGGTCTGTAACTGACTGGGAACAGTTCACAAATATAGCCTCCAGACCAGTTAATGTCTGTCAAATTAAAATTATGATAATTAGAGAGTACCTCAAAGTAACTGTAATTTATAAGAAGCTAACATGTAAACAATAATAACACATATAGTTCTGCTCTAATTGATCATGTCTTTTGGCACTGTAGTATCAGATTGGGGTCATATAGGTTAATGTGCTTTTCTGAGTGGTCCAGGTTGAATCTCTAGCATGGGCAGGATTATTTTCCCAACCAATACTACTCTGGTGTTGACCTAGCATTATAATAATGGGTACCATGCTTCAAGCGAACCTTTGTATCAGTTTTTCAGCTTACTTTCAGCTTTCTTGCATCAGAGTTAAGGACAGATGTCGCCAGATGTGAAAGACTGGAGTTATTGGCTGGTTGGTTGGCTGGTTGGTTGGTTGGTTGGTTGGTTGGTTGGTTGGTTGGTTGGTTGGTTGGTTGGTTGGTTGGTTGATTGGCTGGCTGGTTGGTTGGCTCGTTGATGAACTCCTTCTTGCAAGACTAAACCTTAGCTCTCAAGTCTATTGCATTGGCATTCAGTTTGTCCTGAAAAGGGATAGCATCTGTTGGGGTGAGGTTGGTCTAACTCAGTGTTCTCAACCTTTTTTGGCCCATTCCCCCCTTTACCATATTTTCAGAACGTCATTCCCCCCTTTTTGTGTTTCCTCCCTAAAAATCCCCCCCCCCCCCCCCCCCCCACACACACACACAGTATACGTAATAATGGAAGCTAAATTTAATAGCACATGCTAAAACAAGTCTAGACGTCTACATAAAACGTGATTCGCGGGTCTACTTACGTTATAAAATGAATTTCAGAAGGGTGAGACGTACAGAACCGTAAAGTATGAAGGGAAAAACAATATCAAGTAATCGGTTCTTGTATTAACACGATCTTGAAATAATCTTAATTCCCCCCCCCCCTCTGGAAACCCTAAAATTCCCCCCTGGGGGGGAATTCCCCACTGGTTGAGGACCACTGGTCTAACTTGTATCCCTGCCTGGTTACAAAGCATCATCTCCACAGGGAAAGTGTTGCAGTGCTCCTCTTCCCCTCTCAAAGCTCAGAAACACCTGGGGTATGCAAGACAGGTACTGGAACTTTGTGCTGTGAAAACATGGTCAAACAGGCTCACATTTTACATTTCACTACAAATGCAACTGGTTCCTGGTAGCCTGCGTAAATGTGTGTTCATTACTTAGCAAAACCATATATTTTATACTCTATATGCAAAATACAATGATGACATTATTATGGACAGAGAAGAAAACAAATGCTGAGGTATTGACAGCTGCAGCTGTTAAAAGGATACTCATTTAAATCATAATGGAAAGACAAATGATATTTATGGGGCCGACACCAACAGAATTGGTGAAACAGAGAAATTAGCCTTGTGTAGGAAAATACTATGCAAGAAAGGCAGAGAAAGACAGAGAAAGATGTGTGTGGTCAGTTTAAATAACTGCAACAAATAATACATAAGTAAATCAGCTTTATTGAAATATCAGATGACAGGAGATCAGCATGGCCGAATGGATAAGAGCGCTTGTTCTTAATCATCCGGTGTGCTGATGCCAAGGTAGCTGATTCAACCCCTACATTAGTTAGTTGGACTGAAAGGTTGACTTCTCATCCTTGACTTAGTGATGTAAATGACAAGTATCACTAAAGTCGGAGAAGGTTCGCCTGATTGTGAGGGGCACTGGTAATAGGGAAAGCTAATACACACACAAAAACCAGTCTAATGCTGCTAGAAGTTATAGCACGTGTATAAACTATGCTTGACTTTAAAGCAAGTGAACAAAAAGAAAAAGAAGATCAGATGACAAAGAGGCTTGCAGAGCTTATGGTCACCGATGTCTGTTCCACCACAGGTACCTGAAGAAGAGAATACAAATACACAGAAGTTTTTTGTTGTTGTAACATTTGTATGTGAAAGGCTGGATCTATCACAATTTAACAATGTAACTAAAATTCACAACAGTTCCACATACCTCCAAGTAGAGTGGCAGATCGTACATTCTTGCTGCTAATGTTCGAATTTCTCTGTCAGATAGCACTCTAGACACGAAAAAAAGAGACAAATATGGTTCGTTGGTTAGTTGGTTGGTTGGTGAGTGGGTGGGTGGATGAGTCACCTTTCCTCACAAACGGTCACTTGGTTGGTCGGCCGGTTGGTTGGTTGTAAATTCTCGGCAGACTCTGAGTTTAACACTGAACTGTAATGCAATTGCGTGCATTCAGGTCTTCTTAAGCTCTGATAATGGACTGCACCTACTGGAGCAAGGTTGATATAGAAAGAGACTTCTCCCAACCTGTTATCAAAGAACCATCCCCCTGTGGGCTGTGTTGAAGAGCTCTCTTTCCCTTCTCCAAGCCCAGGATAACAGCATCAAGACCAGTACTGACCTTCACATGTACAGACAGCCATATTATGTTGTGGGGGCAGTGGTAGTGTGGTGGTTAAAGAGACTTCTCCCAACCTGTTATCAAAGAACCATCCCCCTGTGGGCTGTGTTGAAGAGCTCTCTTTCCCTTCTCCAAGCCCAGGATAACAGCATCAAGACCAGTACTGACCTTCACATGTACAGACAGCCATATTATGTTGTGGGGGCAGTGGTAGTGTGGTGGTTAGACCCTTGCCTGCTGCCCAAGTCATCATGGGTTCAAACCTGTATCGGACTGGGTTTCTCACATTGACCTGAGCTCCCAGGTTAACCCAGGTTGATGAGTGAAATCACACACTGAGGGAGATACTGAGGAGGGGATCTCAGCACTTATATACTGAATTGTTCAATCTGCAGTGTGGGTAATCTGGCGATTTACAAACTGATGTGTGAAAGATAAGTGGTTGAAGGGGCTGAATGTTGGGCATACATACTCAAATTGTGATCCTTTGATAATAAAGTTTGTTTGGTCATCCATCTGTTCCTTTTTTTAGGGGAGTGTGTCACACCTTGTTACACATCCCAAGGGTCAGTGTGTCCAAGTTTGGCGTGCCTTTGCGTAAGATTTCTTTCATGTAGATGGATTCCATCCAAGGTAACAGTTTCTATCTACCCATGGAAAGGATTCTTCCCTAACAATTTTGCCAGGGCCATAGCCTCGTGGCCTACTATTTGCAATTTCCAACTATTGTAGGATTTTTAACATGTACAACTTGCATGTGGAACCTCCCGTTTTTTTGCCCTCATCTGGAGGCTAGCTTTCTTACTTCACTACACAAGCAATCAGGGTGACAGATGATCCCACTGGGTGTCAATGGTTCTTGGGACAATGTCCACCCTGTGATGAGATCAACAATGTAGCTTCTGAGCTTGAAGCAGCCATGATAACCTCTCAGCACAGCTGCTCTATTGTCTAGAGTTCAATCCCCAGTAGTGGAAGGATCACATTTGTTTCTCAAACCAGTACAGCTCTGTGGGGTCTGCCCAGCATTATACAATGGCCAATAGAGATTTTTCTATGATGCAAAAATAATGAGGAAGTGAGCTAGTCACCTCATCTCATTATAACAGAACCTATTTATATTACAGGCCTAACTCTTCACATCCCTAGGTAATATATGTACTTTTCTTTAAGATAGTTCTACATTTTCTTAACTGAGGAGATGAAATTATAAAGTCAAAATGACGTATTCCCTTAGTGAATGTAACCAACGTGGAAGCCATAAACCACATACTGCACAATTTCTTGCCTGGCATATTGAAATTATAAAGGCAGCAGACAAATCTCTTGAATTTGTATATTGGGCCTATGCTCACAGGCCAAAGTGCCTTAAAACAGGTAGTAGAAAATGCCCCGGGGAAAAAAGGCAACCAGCATAATGTTGACAACATCACCCATCAAGCACTATGTACTTAATATGCCTCAATGCACATAAAAGGATCTACAGGGGTGTATTTTTAATGACTGTGCAGTGTTTGAAAATATTGCCAGTCCAAGTTTTGTATTTACCTATTATGTTGTATGAACTTTACATAGGGTGAATGCAAAGCTTGGACCGGCAATACACCCTATATTACTTTTAACATACAAATATACATCAATGAATTCCTACAAATATGCGAATGTGCACATGGATTGCACTGTCTCAACAAGACATCACGACCGTCACTGTGAACACTTTCAATAGGTTATAATTAATATGTGTAAACGTTGAATCCAAATTTGGTTAAAAACTCAGATCACAAATATTAATTACATTACAACCATTAAATTTGTTTTTAAAACATAACCTCTCTCTCTCTCTCTCTCTCTCTGTCTCCCTCCCTCTCCATCTATCTCAATCTCTCTCCATTTCATTACTTTTTTCTCTCTCCATCTCTCTTCTCTTTCAATCTATCTCTCTTCATCTATCTTTTTCTCGCCCTGTCTCTCCTTCTCCCTTTCTTTCTCCAACTCCATATCTCTGTCCTCTTTCCCTCTGTCTCTACTAATTTCTCTCTCCTCTTTCACTCCATCTCTTCTCATCTCTCTCCTCTTTCCTTCCATCTCTACTCATCTCTCTCTCCTCTTTCCCTCCATCTCTGCTCATCTCTCTCGCCATCACTTTCCCCTCTCTTCCTCTCTGTTTGTTCATTCATACAGTGCTACATGTAATTTCTAACCACAAATATTATCACCATACTGCCTTAGCAACACCACCAGTTCTACCCATGAACTACGACCTCCCTGCTTGTATCTTCCCCTGTGTGGACAGTGGGGAGAAATTTGTGTGATATTTGCTGGCACCGGAATGAAGCATAATGGGGACGACCCGTTGCTGTGAAGTTGGAACCTCGACTAACTAACTAACCTGTGTGTTCCAATTCAACAATCATCTAATTATGACAGCATCACCACTAACCCAGAATGATCTGTATCCATCATGTCAAACACCTGTTCTACAGTAATTTCCTCTGTGACTCCCATCAGATAGTAGTAATAGGCAAAAGCATACTGCATATCTGTAGAACTGCGGATTTTGTGAGAGGAAGTTGTGTCCCACTCCTTTGGAAACCTGTTACAAGGAAGAGACACTTACTATAATGATTTCAGAAAACAGACATTCATTATTGTTTTAGTTAACACTGCGTGATAAACGGGATTATGGAGAAAGTGGTGTAACCCCTCGGCCAGAGAGACCGGCGTTTTTCACCTTACTCTTCTGTTTTATTTCAACTACCCTCAGAAGGATTATCTTTAAAGTGATTTATGACTATTAACAAGACCAAACTAGTCAAGTTTTCAGCATTAAAAACAGTATGGTGCATAAAAGATATACAAACTGAACACACAACCAATATAGTATGAGGTGAACATTCTGGCCACTTGCCACTGTAATTTGTGTTAATTGCTGATAATCATTCATGTTTATTCACTCATAAAACTTGTGTCACACGGGTTTCTTTATGTTGACATTGATGATGCACTGAAAGAAGGTTTTAAGACCATGATGAAGTCCCTTGAAAGGTGGCTGTAGATGGCAATGTTAGTAGTTCATTGCACAGCCTTTACAAGACGTTGCAGCATATTTGGGCTCTTTGTGATTTCTTGGCAAGTTTACATTCAGTAATTTGCTATTGCTTTCTGAATCATCGGCACTCATACCTTTGTATGAAAGCCAACACAAGGCACTTTGCTTCCAAATCGCCAGCAGTTGTGTTTCAAATGTGGTGTGTGGGATTACGAATTGCATCCACAACCCCTTCGCCACAGAGTCGGCAGATGATAATGATGTCAGTTAAATTGTTAAATACAAAGTCGGATGTGATGAGGTCTTCCATGTGAAGAACTGTGAATAAAGCACAGCTTACCACCATATTGGCCCGCCATGACTACAACCTGTGGAGGACACATGACTAACCCAGGCCTACTGCCAACCAGTCCGTTTGTGCTGTGCTGAATCCTGACCTGGTTGCATCCTAATATACCTCTCCTCAGATGTGAAGTTCCAGCACCCATCTTGCACACCCCACTGATTCTCTAAGCTTGGAAAGGGAAAGGAGAAGAGTTCCTGTGGAGATGGAAACTGGGTTACGGGCCACGAGGATATTCTCTACCAAACCTCACTCCAACAGATGTCAATCCTTTTTAGAAGTGAAGGGACCTGAACACCAATGCATCAGAACTCAGGGTTAAAACTCGCATCTTCCAGAGGATTATCAATAAACCAGTCAACTAACCAACAAACCAACACAGTTGTGCCATGATGCATGTTATGTTGTACTCATTCATTAAGCCTGTGGCCCAGTACGACATGCATTTTTTTTTTCATTTTGCCTCCCCATGCCTCTGACTGTCCTCAACCTACCTGCGAGGCTGCAGGTGTGTGTGTGGATCTCATTTTGTTGACCTGTCTGAATTGGGAGAGACTCAGCCAGTGGCTATGTTATGAAATGGCATAGCTCTTGGAGTTACTGGGACATGGAAGACATTTACTACAATCCCTCCATGTTGAAGACACGAATGATAAGTATCTCATTCATACTGCTACATGCTTACTAGATGTGTCTTCTGATATCATCCAGTTAGCTGACCACCGGTGACACATTCATGTGAACCATTTGGAAGGCATATATCTTGGGGTCATTGGGACCCACAAAGATTCTCTAACGCTACATACTGGGGACAAGGAAGAGTGAACACAATTTTTTTTCTAACAGTTTTGTACTCTGATATCAGTCTTGTAACAAAGATACAAAAGATTTCTCTGGGATGGGACAAAAAAGGTTATGGGAAATAAGGGCGGTAATGTCACAACAAAGTGACATAGTATTTATGCAGTCTATCATTTCATACTCCTAGATTAGTATCTGCCATTGGAAACGACAGACACTCTACAAGTCCTAAACATTGGATAAACCTGGCTCATAAACACTATCATGTCTCAGAAATGAAACATTTTGGCAACATTAAATTTCACAGTGGTATAGAAGTGGTACAGCATGTTTCTTGGAAAACGAGGTCGCCACTTACCAAAACAATGATGAACACTAGATAATAAAGAAATCTTCAATATAACAATGAGAAGGCAGAAGTTCCGAAAGATTTAGTCTTTTTTAACGGGCTGTGGTGAGAGATGTGCTTTGGAAAAAGAACATCCTTTTAGATGATGATGTTTTAGATGATGATTAGATGATTAGATGTTTTAGATGATAATTAGACGTTTTAGATGATGATGTATTAGACGATGATTAGATGAGATGTCTTGTCACCAGATCTCTTCTCTCTATATAGCGAAGTAATAATGAGAGAGATCAAAGAGTTGCCAGGAATACTAGTTGGAGGTTATAATATAAATAATATACGCTATGCAGATGGCACAGTATTGTTGGCGGATAATTCAACAGACCTACAACAATTGTTGGACATTGTAGTAACAGAGAGTGCAAGAAAAGGACTCTCCTTGAATATCAAGAAAACAGTAACAATGGTGATATCAAAGAAAATGGTGACACCAAAATGTGACAGAAATAGAAGGGAAAATTCTTAACCAAGTGGATAATTTTAAATACCTTGGGGCATTTATAACATCAGATGGAAGATGTACAACAGAGATTAAGAGCAGAATAGGGCAAGCAAAAGCCGCATTTCAGAAGATGAAGAGCATCTTATGCAACAAGCCACTATCACTGAATGTAAGAGAGTGCTGAAATGCTATGTAGAACCAGTTTTGCTGTATGGCAGTGAATCTTGGAATGTAAATGAACAAATTAAGAAGAAATTAGAAGCAATAGAGATGTGGTTCCTGAGACAAATGTTGCAAATTCCTTGGACTGCCAGAGTAACTAACAACGACTGCCTGATACAGTCTAATGAAACTAGAACATTATATACAACAATAAGGAAGACACAAACATCTTTCTTTGGTCATGTGATGAGAAGAGAGGCATTGGAGAACATCGTGACAACTGGAAAGATCGAGGGGAAGAGAGGCAGAGGCAGACCAAGAGAAACGATGCTGGATGGATTGAGACGGTGGCATAGAGGAATACCATCAGAAGAATGATCCAGAACACCAACGACTGAGTTCTGTGGAGAGCCATGAACGCCTACGCCAGCTGGCCAGGCACTTGATGATGATGATTAGATGATGACGACGGTGATATGAGGAAAACCAGTAAAACAAACAAATAAAAAAGCAATAAAATACTGATTTCACCTATTGTGTACTGAAGCTACAGTTACCTGAGGTAACTTATGATCCTGACTCTGTAGATTAGCATTTCAACTCATTAACACATCAGCATTGTTTATAAATATACAGAACAACTTATCTAACCTGTCCTGAAGTTCTTGCATGATATTCTTGTCAATCATATGAGGCATGTGGCCAGGTACTTTGCGAGAAGTTATACCAAATTCCTTATTATAAATGCGATTGACATGTCGCAAAGAATCTCCAAATGTATCCAAGAGTTGCCTTCCTTGCCAGCCTTCAACAATATATTCATTTTCTAGCCTTGCTTTATCCCTAGAAACCTGTGAAAAGTTCAGTTCACAATTTGTATGGATAGTATTTTTAAATGTTTATTAATTCACAGATTTAGCCATTTATTCTAACAAACAAATGGCATGAAACAAGCTGATTGTAATGGCTACAACACAGTTCTAACATACAATGCACACACTTAGTTGAAAGCAAACAGTCCAAACAAAAACTAGTGTAGCATTTCTCAAACTTGTGATTTTCCCCTCTTTTCCACAAATAATGAAAGTATAGGCCCCTTTTCATCATTCATAGAGTGAATTGGAATGCACTGTTTCATCAAGCTTCTTGCTCGATACATCCAACTTCGATAAGCATTTTTGGAGGGTCTGCTTGTCCTTTTTTTTTGCCTTTATCTGTCTAGAGACTACCTACAAGAAGGTTTGTGTGTCTCCTATTCTGGTTCCTATCCCTTGACCTGTTCAACATGGGAGACAGTACCAGTAGCTCGGCACAGCTCTTGGGGGTCACTGGAACAGACAAACCCCTCTGCCTCTTCAAGAGAGAGACACTTCAGAGGAGAAGGATCCTTTTTACAGGCCTGTAGGTGTACCGAGCATATGCTAACCCCCATAATTTTCTAAACCAACAACACTCAAGGTGCACTGTGGACAATATCACATCATCTGCCTTTACCTCCCAAGACATTTTCTGGTACCCATTTTATATGTGGTTGATCTGGGAGCCCAGAATAATTTTCAAAATTGCATATCCCGCTTTTCCTTAGAGGCGTGTGTAATACCGGGTGTTTGTAAAGTCTCACTACACTTTGTATGTAGAACATTTTAAAAATGAAGTACACGATGTCATCCAAAAAATTTGCTCCACAGTCCATCCTGAAGCAATATGCAACAACTGGCTGTCGTCTGCTGGAGTAATTCTTTGCACTCCAAACAGAATGGTGTTATCAAAGGAAGAAAGAATTTTTCAAATTTGTTCTACATACACTGTGTAGTGAGACTTCACAAACACCGGGTAGACTGGTGTGTATAAGGAATAAATACATGTAGCACAGGTATATGTGGCTTCAGAAAGTTGTGGCATTACTACCCGACTCACAAGAGCAAATTAAAAGACAGCAGCAATTTACTGATAAAGTGCTGAGCACAATCAACACTGTAAACAGAAAACAACGGCACAAACCTAGAAGATGGAAAAATATGCTGAAAATGACCAATAGGCATGAAACAAATTGTATTTGATAGATAACACAAAATGTTATGGACTCCAAATCATGTCATTCTCATTCTGAAATTTCTTCTTCTGTGATTTTAATTCAAGGGAAGTTGGTCTGAGGGCCTATGCTTCTTCTGTGTTCTTAATTCAAGGATGTTGGTCTGATCCGTAAAAGAACCCTGTACACAGATACCTTCATAAATATAGGGAGGACATGAGGGGGAGACCTAAAACACATGGAACAGAGAACTAGAGATGATGAATAATATAGGGAGGACATGAGGGAGAGACCTAAAACACATGGAACAAAGAATTAGAGATGATGAATAATATAGGGAGGACATGAGGGAGAGACCTAAAACACATGGAACAGAGAATTAGAGACGATGAATAATATAGGAAAGGCATAAGGGGGAGATGCAGAAGATGGCAAAATATATGATGGCTTGGCGTGAGTTAGATGCAATGGATGATAAAGGGCAGAAGAAGAAGAAATTCATACTTCTTCTGGCTTGTGTCCTCTTTTCTTTTCCCAAGGAAAGCCTCCCATATCTTCAGCTGCTCCATCTATGCTGACTAGTTTGAGAAAATCCTCATCACTCATCTGAAAAAGCAACACTGGTTGAAAATAATAGAGTAAACTGTCATGGCATTTAGCTGTATACGTCTTTAATATTCAATGCCAAAGTCTATGTAAACTAAGATTTCACATACTTATCTATAGAAGCCAAGGCAATTTGAACGCAATGCTATTACATCCAGGAAATAATTTTTGCAATGAGACTAACGATAAAGTTGCAGCCCTTTACAGGACGTCGCAATAAACCCCAGCATTGTTTTGCTGTTCATGATTTTCTAGGCAATTTTGCATTCAGTAGTTTGTCATTGCTTTCTGAATGATCAACGCTCACACCAATGTGAAAGACAAATCAAGGCAGTCTGCTTTCAAATTTCCTGTGGCTGATTTCAAATTTGGTATGCGGGATTGTGAAACTGCATTCATCGCCCTTAAGTAACCTACGCCCAGCTGCAATCAAACCATACAATCATGTAACTGGGCAGGATGTAGTTAGTGATGCAGGATGGTAGCAGGGTAGACAAAATCACAGGCAGGTCTGCAAGCAAGCACAACCTGAAAGAGCAAAACATATACATACAACTCATGTATGAATTGTTAACGTAACTATTACACTTAAACACCCACAGAATCAGGAGAAACATACAACTGCCTTTCTCCACTTTTAGCTATATAAAAAAAACTTTTATAGGTCAGCATGGCTGAATGGATAAAAATGTGTGTTCTTAAACATCCAGTGTGCTGATGCCGAGGTAAGGGGTCCAACCCCTACACCGGACAGTTGGACTAAAATGTTGACCTATTGTCCTTGACCTGGCAACGTTAATTACAAATAAGAAGGGCAGAATTCAGAGAAAGGCAGAATGTCAGATGGGTCTGCATGCCCAATTCTTAACCCTTTGAAAATAAAGTTTGTTCGTTCGTTCGGTTGTACCTCTGAAGTCAGAGTGGGTTCGCCTGATGGTGAGGGACACTGTTAACAGGGAAAGCTAATTCACGCACAAAATTCAGTCCAGCACTCCTAGAAGTAGTGTGTACGGACTACGCTTGAGTTTAAAGCGAGCAAGCGCAAAACAAAACAAAAACATAAACTTTCACAACATCAACCTACCTCAGCTTCCAATCTGTCCTTCTTCATTTTCATCCTTGCTTGATCTTGCTTCACTTCCATTTTGGCCAACTGATCAGACCAGTACACAACCGCCAACAACTTTCTCCCAGTCCTAGTTTCTTTACTGGCAGTATCATTCCCCACAACACTCAACAGTGATTTATCCTGCTCATTAACGTTAGAACCAGCTTGTGGCTGTGAGTCGCCAGCCGATCTTTTAGAATCTATGAAACCTGAGCGTAATCTATGAGGTTTTAATTCCGCTGACGATTTTGGTTTTGGGGTTTTTTCTGAAGGCTCTTTCTTGGATTTGGCAGTGTCATCTGAATTCTGAAGTGGCTGAGATTTGTGAAATCTGGCTGGATTAATTTGAGGAAATCTGCTGTCCTGTTTAGGTTCTGCTTGAGGTTTTTCTAAAGATGTCTCTTTTCTTGGCAAATCTGCTTGATATAGACCATTCTGAGGTAGTATTTCCTGATTGATTAACTGTTTCTGCCTATTATACAAACTACCTTGTTGTTGCTGTTGCTGTCCAAGATTCTGAAAATCTTGTATAACCTGTAGCTGTGGATGTAACGATGGTTGAACTCCTCTGGGAAGTCTGTTATTTGGGCTTTGTTCATTCATTTGCTGTTTGTGGTGTTCATCATCAGCCAAAGATGTTGTGACAGGTACAGTGCTGGATGCTTGGCTTTCATTCAGTTTCCTCTGTTCTTCTTCTTCTGCAAACCTCTTTTTCTGTTCATTAAACTTGGGTTTAAGAGCTTCAAGTTCTTGTCCAAAACGTTTGATTAACTCCTGCAGCCTTACATTCACACCAAAATTTGTCAGGTCACCTAAACAGAGGAAAATAAACTAATGAACAAATGAACATCACAGAAATTTTAAACTGACATTTTTACTCTCTCTCTCTCTCTCTCTCTCTCTCTCTCTCTCTCTCTCTCTCTCTCTCTCTCTCTCTCTCTTAATAAAGGGCATGCATGCCCAATTTGTGACCCTTTGAAGATCAAGTTTGTTCGTTCTTTGTGTGTGTGTGTGTATGCGAATGTGCGCATGTTTTCTTGTTAACAGTATCACTATCATAACTGAATTTCCATTCAATGATGGATCTATCTTAACTTAGCTTCCATCCAATGATGTGAACAAAATTAACCTCAATTCAATGATACTATGATCTTAATTCTAACTCCATCAATGGTGCTGTTTTCTTACGTCCATTTACTGTTACTAGATTCAATTATTCTCCATTCAGTGATGTAACTATCTGAACTAAACCTCCATTCAACAATTAATATGTATAAATTATTAGAGCATAATATCTTAACTTATCCTTCATTCAATTATGTTACTATCTTAACTTATCCTTCATTCAATGATGTTACTATCTTAACGTATCCTTCATTCAATGATGTTACTATCTTAACTTATCCTTCATTCAATGATGTTACTATCTTAACTTATCCTTCATTCAATGATGTTACTATCTTAACTTATCCTTCATTCAATGATGTTACTATCTTAACTTATCCTTCATTCAATGATGTTACTATCTTAACTTATCCTTCATTCTATGATGTTACTACCTTAACTTATCTGTCGGAGTGGGTTAGCCTGATGGCGAAGGACACTGTTTATAGGGAAAGCTAATCCACATGTAAAATTCAGTCCAGTACTACTGGAAGTAGTGTGTTATGGACTACACTTGAATTCAAAGCGAGCAATCACAAAAAATAACACAACAAAACAAAACACGGACACACACAAAAAACATAAATTTCACTAAGTGATGAATTTCTCCAACATAAATTTCACTCAGTAATGTTACTATTCAAAAATAGGTCAAAGACTTTAATCTAGTAATAGTGGCATGTGGTTATTTCATCTATATCTTCATGACAAATAATCATCCTCTTTCTCCTCCTCCCCTTCTTCTTGTCATTCTTCCTTGTATAGGTGGTTAGGGAGATATGTGAGTGTGTGTGTGTCGAGGTAGGGAGATGTCAGTTGGTGGGAATGTGTATGGTTTGGGGATGTGTGAGTGGATGTGCAATGTGTGGGTTGGTGGGGGATGTGTGTGCGTGGGTGGGGAATATGTGGTCGATGGAAATGTGGCTGGGTTATGGGTGGTTGGAGGTGTGGGTGGGGGAGAGGATGTGTGGGTTAGGATGTGTATGTGGGTGGGCGTGGGATGTGTGGGTTGGTGGGGGATGTTTGTGGGTGGCGAATGTGTTATGGTTGGGGGAACAGGTGAGGGCAGTGTGTGAGGGTGGGGGATGTGCGGGAGGGGGCTGGGTTGCTTGGTGGGGTATGTATGTGTCCCTGGGTGTGTGTGTGTGGGTGGGGTGATGTATGGGTAGATGGGATATGGGCCTCATAACATGGTAATTTGTCTTGATTATGTTTACAACATTCATTTCACAATGTTTATCTTTCTTCCTATGTAAATGTATAATGTTCTTGATGAACGAAAGACGAGTGATTGGAAAGGCCGAATGTAAGACGGGCCTGCATGCCCAATTTGTTACCCTTTGAAAATAAAGTTGATTTGATTTGATTTGTAGCCCTTTACAAAATACAGGCTTTCAACCATCACAGGACCTTATATAATCTGCTAACTCTTACAGTTTCTTCTTTTTATCATGGAAATCATATTATTAGAAATTAGTGTTTCGTTACTGTATCAGCGTTGTGAAGGATTGTGGTGAAGGGATTACAAATGAAATTCACAATGCCACACACCGTGTTTGAAACACAGCTGTGGGCGATTTGGAAGCGAACCACCTTGCGCTAGTCTTCACACAATGGTATGAGTGCCTGTCGTTCAGAAAGCAATGGCAAACTACTTAATGAAAACTGGCCAAAAAATTACAAACATCCAAAACATGCTGGGGTTGACTGACATCCTGTAAAGGATATGCAACTAACTTACTATATCAAACATAAACAACAACAACAAATTACCATCTTTATTTGCCTCATGAAGATATTCTAGTTCCTTTCTTAAGGCATCAGACATAGGCACACGTGAAACAACTGGTAAAATATCAGGGTCTATACCCTCCGGAAGTGGTTTGTCTAAATCTGTTCGTTTTATCACGGATGTGACAGGACCTCTGCAGTTTCACAAAAAAGAATGTGTCATTCAAAATTTTCAAATGATAACATACGAAACAAAAACTAAAAGTGAGATGACACTAAAATTACAAGTGAGAACACACAAAAATTACAATTTAGATTACATAAAAATTACAAGTGACATCACACAAAACCTACAAGTGAGTGTCTAAAAATACTGCAAGCGAGAACTAAAATTACTCTAAATCTGTTAAAAATCTCACATTTGTTGTTTGTACTGCTCTATTTATTTTTCAACTGTTTTGATGAATGAGCTGGTAATTCCTGTAACTGTGCATTTCTTTTTATCTCTGTCCATCATATTCTCAACATTCTTCTCAAAAACCAAATCACCAATGATGCCAATTTCTTCATCATTTCATTACTTGTTGTCCAGGATTCATATCCATACATAAGGTAGACCATACATAAGGTAGACCACACATAACCTTTCAGAAAGTAACATATTTTTTTTCTTAACAGAAAGCATCTGTTGGATATTTTTCCCAAGACATGCTGGTGTGGTGGGAAATGAGCAGGCAGATGATTGGCTGGGTCTGCACCGCTCAGTGGGGTATTGGTCCATGATAAGGAAAAGGATGAGGAGAACAAAAGATGAAAAACATGAGAACAATGAAGAGAACATGAAAATTTGAAAAACAATGTGTACTTATTTCAGAACCTCAGGCTGTGATACTGAGAATCACTGGTGTATCATAGCATGGAATTCTGAGAAAAGTAGCAAATTTTTTTTTTCAAATATTTATTTTCTTTTCATTGTTCACTTTTTTTCATCTTTTCACTCTCCTCATCCCATTTTTATGTCTTAATGTAGTCACTGGAGTGCCTTCTCTGTGATTACATGTTGTGTTTTGTGTATGTATTTGTTTGCTGATGAAGGCTAGTCGCCGCAACGTCCTATGTTTTCCGTAATTGTATTCTGTAAAGCTGCATTACTTTGTGTTATCTTATATTGTTTACATTTCCACAGCTTTACCGCAGTTCCACTAATTTTATCCATACTTTATCTTATATTACTAATGGGGAAACTGGAATAAACCCATTCTGAATAAATAATTAATTTTCACAGTTAACTATTACTAAGATAATACTATTATATAACCAACCTTTGAGAGATAATGACCTCCTGAAAAGCTGTGGCATCAAGATGGTCATCTATGTTCACATCTACTTCTTTTGTTTTGTTTTTTATGCTGACAGGATCTGGCTTAGGTTTGCTGACTGATGTATCAACCAGCACAGTTAAATTTATCTAGGAAAATACATAATTTCTAGTTATAACAGAGAAACCAAGACTGAAACAGATTATGCATTGCTGCAAACATATTCACTCTTAAAGAAACAGAGGCCTGTGTTGCTTCTTCTTCTTCTCTTCTTCTTCTTCTTCCTCTTCTGCCTTTTATACCCCAGTAGAGGATAGCCCCTTAACCAGCTCACACCAAGTAATCCTATCATTTGCCACATCCTGCAACTCCTTCCATGTCCTCCCCATGGTGGTAAAAACTCTGCTGCGGAGCAAGCATGACAGGGGGCTTCCGATCATCAGAAGAGGTCTCCCCATTTGCCAAATGTTTTGGTCCCTTTACCCTTTTGACACTCTCAGGGGTGGGCCCGCCTGGGTTATGACTCCCAGGTGCTTTTCTCCTGTTGTGCACTTGCATGTCCTTTGAGACATTGTGTATCACACTTATCCCACATTGACATCACTATATGTGTCTGCCCAGAAGCCATCCTGCCCTCGATAAGGTGAACATTGTGCGCTGAGTGTATCTGCCAACATTATCACTGCACATAACTAGTCGTGGAAAAGCCAGTTTCCTTCTCTGCCCGTTAACCTTTCTCCTTATTTCCATGATACCAATAGACATCATTGCAGCCATGTTGCCTTCTTTGTACCCTGTTCACAGCTTAAGGAACCATCATCCTGCATTCTCCTAGCGAAAGTCAGCTCTTACTTTGGGCTAGTTATATTACAGTTTGGGCCAGTACACCGTTTTATGCACCTCTTTAACTCATATGCCAGTTTTGTCTGACATCAATATGCATTTGTGTAATATTTACTTCCTCTAAACAGATTCTATCAAAGGCAATGGACTGTACCTGCAGATATGTTTTTTCCCTAACAGTTTGCCAGAGCAGTGACATTATTAATAATTTAAGGTGATTGCCAACTGCTCTAAAATTGTTAAAGTGCGCAAACTGCACACAGGATTTCCTGTTTTTCCACCTTTATCCCAGGAGGCTAGGTGTAAGACTTCAAACCCAAGAAATCAGAGAGATATGTGAAATCATCAGAAACCAATATTAGTCATAAATGTACCCAGCCTTAAGCTGGAAATTAAACCCAAGTAACTGAGTGAGAGGCCGGTCTCCCTGGCCGAGGAGTTAGCAGCTTTCTCCGTGACCCCGAATGCTCTCGAGGTTGACGTGAGAGCACGGGAATTGGAGGCGGTTCGAGTCACGCCAGTGACCTATGAGAGTATGGAGCCGGACGCTTAGAAAGCAATGGCAAACTACTGAGCGTAATCTTGCCAAGAAGTCAACAATCAGCTGAAAGATGCTAATGTTGACAGCGATGTCCTGTAAAGAATATGCAAAAATAAAAAAACATTTTAAAAAAAACAGCCCGAGACAGACACTATATCCTCCCACACACATATATTCAAGGCAGCAGAAACAACACTAAGCAGTCAAAGCCTCATGATTTACCAACATTTCTCCTACACACATATATTCATGGCAGCAGAAACAAAATTAAACCGTCAAAACTCATGATTTACCAACATTGTGTGTGTCGTTGCCATGTTTAGCGTAAACCAGGTAACCTGAAGCCTGAGACAGACACCATTCCCTCTCGACCACATGTCCCCCACACACATACATTCAAGGCAGCAGAAACAAAACTAAGCAGTTAAGGACTCACAATTCACCAACCTGTTGTGTGTCGTTGCCATGTTTAGTGTAAACCAGGTAGAAACTCAAATTTGTGGCATTTTGGCCTTTGTTCAATACCATGGTCATGATTCTGAACTTGTTGCCCACGGCCACGGCTCTTAAGGCAGTGTTAGTTTCATAATTGGCAGACTTGACTTTTCCTTTCTCGCCAACCAGTTCTGACAGGTTGAAGTAGCCAACCATTTCACCTAAGAGTTTGAAAGAGCCAGAATATAGATTAGCATATTTCAATGCTTCATTCAGTCTTTTCTCCTCTACCTTAGGGGGTAGAGGCACCTTACAATCATATTTTTATTTTGGCACAGCTGTACTAAAGATCTGTGGTAGCCGAGTGGATGGTGGGAGCCATGGTTGGACAAGTAGGCCCGATTGCCATGTCTCCGAAACCCCACAGGGTCAGAGATTTCTAACAAAATGGTCCCCAGGTCAGTCGTGTCTAAAATGGGTACCGGGAAATGCCTTCAGAAGTAAAGGCAGTTGCATATCCTTTCAGGATGTCACAGTCGACCTCTGAATTTTTTGATTGTTTGTGATTTCTTGGCAAATTTACATTAGTTTTGCCATTGCTTTCTAACAAAAAGCACTCATATCCATGTATTAAAAATCAACGTGTGGTCAGCTGCCAAATTTCCCACAGCTATGTTATGTGGGATTATGAATTGTGTCCGTAACCCCTTCACTACTGAGCAAGAAGTAAAGGTGGTCAGTATTATTCTGGCCACATACCCAGAGAGAGCTGATTGGTCTACAAATATGGTCTATTACCATTATGCCCAATGTGTCATAAGATGTGTCACAAGGGCCTTTACTTTACTTTACTTATAGGAGATAGTGCACTCAAGAACTAACCAGATAGAACTGCGATCATAATATCTCTTGAAATTGAATGTTTTCATGTCCACACGGCTACTAAGTCAACAGTTTCATAAAACGGGTACCAGAAAACAACGAGCACGACACTGAAGGCAAGTGAATAACTGTGCCAAAATACTGTTTTGATTTGCAATAACTGATGCACACACAAAAATGCCAGTATGAAGTCTTGATGAAATCTCCTAGAGAAATGAAATGCACATCCCCTCTGATGTGTCTCCACCTTGTCGTGGTAGAGGGACTCGCATGTTCTATAACAGTGGCAGGTTAAGGCGAACAAGCAACAAACATTACTCCAAGGCCGTTCTTTCTATTAAGCTACTTTAATCAGATTCACTTCAGTTCAGGAATAAACATACGTTAAAACAACCCACACTTCAAATCCAGATGTTGCCCAGCGAATCACACGTCCTTCTTAGATGGTGGGTCCTTCACAACTGACCTTGTTTCTATGATCCTCGTCCTGGATGACCCCCCTAGCTACATAGCAGTTCTTAGCTACCCCCCTACTATGGTGCTTGCCTGTGCACTATTTCATTATTGACTATGCACACCTCACTCTGCCCCTTCTTCCTATTACTAACTCTGTTATAGTTCCAATGACCCCAAGAGCTATGCCGATGGTAGCCCTGCTACTGGTAGGGTCTCCCATGTCAGGCAGGTCAAGGGATAGGAACCAGACCAAGAGAGACACATCTGCTGCCTTGCAGGTAGACTGGGGATAGTCAAAGGCTTGGGAGAGCATACCCAAAAAAAGATTGTCGAAATCGGATGCACAGAGTCACAGGCTTGATAAAACAGTGCAACGTAACTCAATCCATGATGTCACAAATTAAAATTGATCAGTATGGTGCTAATCCCATGAAGTCCCATCAGGCGGTGATAGTGCCGGGCCCCCTGCCTCGAGGGAGTCCACCTATTACTACTGGTGGTCACCTTCCCCTGTGCTGTGGAGTCAAGGCACAGAGGAATTGGTTAAGAGCTACTGACCAAACTCCCCGGATGCTCAACATACTACAGTGGAATGCCGAAGGAGTTTCTAACAAGAAAGTCTCCCTAACAAAGCGACTTCATAAAGATAGAATAGATGTGACATGCTTTCAAGAGACTCGCCTCAATGCCAATCGCAGATTTTCAGTCAGGGCATATCAGGCAACACGTTTCGACTGCGAAGGACATAAAGGAGACGTTCTAATACCTACACGAAATACAATACCTTGCAGCGAAGTATCTATGATCTCTGACAACCAAACAGAAATTATAGGTGTTGATATAATGATAAAGGCCATGAAAATAAGAATTTACAATCTGTATAGCCCAGCAGATAAGGACCTCACACTTTCAAATATGAAAATAACTGACACAAGCTGCATTATCATTGGAGACTTTAATAGCTGTTCAGAAAGATGGGGATACCCAGATACTGACAACAGAGGAAATGATGTAAAGGACTGGGAAATAGACTCAAATTTTCATCTACTCAACAAAGCGGACAACACACCAAGCTTCTACTCTAGAAGATGGTTTACCACTTCTACTCCAGACTTAGCTTTCTGCACAGGAGACATCCACCACAAAATCGATCACCATGTTCTTGACCAATCAGAAGGTAGTAACCACAGACCAATCAAGCTTGTAATGAATGTGGAGTATGTTTCAAAGGAGCAAAAGCCTTAGCCTCGCTGGAATTACAAACGAGCTGACTGGGACAAATTTGCTATATTAACAGACAAATATTGTGAAAACATAAATACAACTACATGGCAATATGAAACAAATGGTGGAAAGTCTAAACAAAGCAATGATACAGACGGCCACTGAGTCCACTCCAAGAGGAGCTAAGAAAAATTACAAACCATACTGGACTGAAGAACTATAAATTTTGGAGGACAAAGTTGAAGATGCCAGGAAGACAGCAGAGAGAGAATAAACAAAATGCAAAGTTAGTTGTCTCAATACTGAAGAGCAAAAACAGCACAGAACTAACAGACCTAAGAGCAGCACTCCATGGACTATGTCAGAAATCAAAAAAAAGTTGTAATACAGTGATCCCATCACATTGCAGTATATCTGGAAATGAAGAGGCTGACAGACTGGCATAAGAGAGCAGATGACTACTTCAGCCTGACATAGACATAACCTATAATGAAGCAAAGAGGTTTATAAAAAGCACTTATAGAACCAAATGTGAATTGGAGCATCCAGGCCACCAGAAAGATGATGCATATTACAAACTCAACCGAAGAGAACTAGTAGCAATCTTCAGACTTCGCACAGGACATAACAGACTGAAATACCACTTGTTCAATAAACTAAAGATAGGAGATACCGATGAATGTAATTGTGGAACTGGTAAAATGACAGCTAAACATTTGCTGCAGGAGTGTCCAATATATGCAGAACAGAGAAAGATATTTTGGCCCACACCTGCTTCATTTGAGGACAAGCTCTATGGAGATATCAACAAGCTCAAGTTGACCGCAGCTTACTTTAACAACACTCAGATTGACATCTAAAGGTGCATGAAGAAGTACTTAGACTGCCACACTTTATACCACAGGTATGTCGGTAGCAAAAGTGTCCCAGAGTCATGAAATGGAATACTGCTTGGCTAGCAAATCAATTACGTGGAAAGTCAGAATCAAAAGCTCATTGTGTGGGCATCATCAAAGGTGGAAAAAGTGTCCTAGTGGCACGAAATGGAATATTGCTTGGATAGCAAATCCATTACGTGGAAAGTCCGAATTGAAAGCTCACTGTGTGGTTGTCATCTGCAGACCTGCAGACTGCATTCTTCTGGTTTCCGGAGGAACAGCCTATGGTGAACGGAAGGCCCAATATACGGAAGTGAGGCTAAGCAGCCATGTGCAGAATGTGATGATTCCTTGGGTGAGCCCAGTACCAGAGCGCTATGTGTCGGCTCTGCAATTATGAAAGCCTCCTTGGATGGTGGGGAATACCCATGGTCTGCCCCTACCTTATCTTGAGGGCTGACTAGGATTTCTTTGGCTGCTCTAAATGGGCTAGATGGGATGGGGGATAACACCACACCAGTGAGAGTCAAATGTCCTAAGAAACCCCCGGGAAAGTTAACTTGGTCAACAAATGCCCGCAGAAGTCAGATGCGTCGGCCTAATGGCGCAAGAATGCAGCCCTGCTGTAAACAGGCACAACGCAATCATGTCTGAAAAAATTCTCCTGATGAACGCAGAAGAAGAAGAAGAAACGCACATTATGAAATGCAAAAATAATCATAATAGTAATATGCATTCAACAATAGATCAGATATTTATCTTACGACAAATAGCCGAGAAACATTGGGAATATAAAAGAGATCTCCATAACATTTTTGTGGATTTTAAAAAGGCTTATGATAGTGTCCATAGGAATAGTCTATGGAATGTTATGCAGGAATTTGGAATACCAAGGAAGTTAATTAACATGACCAAACTATGCATGGAAGATACTTATAATATAGTAACATATAAAGGCAGGAAATCAGACCCCTTCCAAATAACATCTGGCTTGAAACAGGGTGATGCACTATCGCCGCTACTCTTCAATCTGGCTCTAGAGAAAGTTGTAAGGAAGGTAAAGGAGGAATGTGATATTGGAGGAACATCCAAGCTGCTTGGTTATGCAGATGATATAGATATTATAGGGCAAAGTGAACAAAAGACATTAGAAATATTGACTCACTTAAAGGAAAAAGCCCAACAGATGGGGCTGGTTATCAACCAAGATAAGACAGAATATATGGTAATTTCAAGAGACGGAATGGCTAAAAACTCTGGCCACATACAATAGATAATATGACCATTAAAAGAACGGAAACATACAAATACCTGGGTACAATCTTCAACTGCTCCAACATCATAAGGGAAGAAATACAAACTAGAATCAACTCTGGAAATAAGATATACTATGCACTACAACATCTACTAAAATCAAAGGCGCTATCTCGTAACACCAAAATCACAATATACAAAACACTGATCAGAGCAGTTGTGCTGTATGGCTCTGAAACCTGGAGTACAACGAAAGGAGACGAAGCCTTGTTACAAACCTTTGAGAACAAAATTTTAAGACGCATCTTTGGACCCATTAGGGATACACAAAGTGGAGAGTGGAAAAGAAGAAGTAACAAAGACATTATGATTTGTTTAAGTCCCCGCTAATCACTGGTATCATGAAGGCTAATAGACTACAATGGCTGGGGCATATAGAAAGAATGGAAGATAATAGGGAAACAAAACTCGCTTACACTCAGGAAATAAATGACCGTAGACCCCGAGGTAGACCAAGAAGGCGGTGGAGAGATAATATACATACAGACCTACAAGCACTTGGAATCAACGACTGGCAAGAGAAGGTCCACCAGAGAGACGAATGGAGACAGATTGTATTTGCAGCAAAGAACCTCAATGGCTCGGAATGCTGAAGAAGAAGAAGAAGAAGAAGAAGAAGAAGAAGATAGTAATATGCATAAATTATATACAAATACAGTGAAAGTATTTTCAGAAATATTGAAGATATGGAAGGAATCAACATTGGGGGACGATGCATCAATAACATTAGATATGCAGATGATACAGTCTTGATTGCAGACAATCTTCTCTATGACAGTGAAACCTGGACAACTTACTCACACCAAGAGAACAATTTAAACAGCTTTCATATGCGGTGTCTGCGAAGAATTCTTGGTATTAAGTGGCAAGACAAAATCACAAATACTGAAGTATTGGAAAGATCAGGTTGTGTGACAGTTTATTCCATGCTCAGTCTTCGTAGACTTAGATGGATAGGACATCTTAGGAGGATGGATGATGGTAGAATACCAAAGGATATCTTTTTTGGTGAATTACAGATGGGTAAGAGATCTCAGGGTCGGCCTCTACTACAATACAAAGATGTGTGTAAGCGGGACATGATTGATACAGGCATTGATAATGCACAGTTGGGAGCAAGTCGCCGCTGAACGTGTTGCATGGAGGGCAAATATCAGAAATGGAATAAAGTCAAAGGAGAAAATTATTGCAGAAAAGTCACACACCAAGCGTTTGAGACGTAAGATGGTGCATGATGGTGGAAATGACCACGTGTTCACATGCACCCACTGTGAACGGACATTTACAGCGCAAATTGGCCTTATCAGTCACACTCGCTACCGCCATAGTTAAAAGTTATTATGCCTTTTTAAAGCACAAACTATCGTCTGTCAAGACGGCAAGGTGCCAATGGGGATTGCAGACAATGAACAGGACCTGCAAAATTTAGTAGATGCGATTGTTACACACAGTGAACAACTAGGGTTAGAATTAAATTGTAAAAAGACACAGATTATGGTCGTCACTAGGAAGGACGAAATACCACAATGTAATATACAAGTAAATAGGAATATTCTTCAACAAGTGAGCAGGTACAATTATCTCGGAACAGTAATAACATCTGATGGGAGATGCTTTGAAGAGATTAGAACAAGAATCGCCATGGCAAAAGTAGCCTTTAGCAAGATGAAAAACATATTGACCAATAAAAAGATGTCATTTGAAACGAGAAAAAGAGTGTTGAGATGCTACATTGAACCTGTACTTTTATATGGATGTGAAGCGTGGACAATGAGCAGTCAGGCTGAAAAACATCTGATGGCTGTAGAGATGTGGTTTCTGAGGAAAATGCAAAGAATACCATGGACAGCCAGAAAGACCAATGAACAAGTCCTTCAAGAAACAAATGAAGATCGTAAATTGATTAGAGAAATTAGACGTAGACAGTCAAAATTTTTTGGGCATGTTATGAGAAGAAATGGATTGGAGAATTTGGTGACAACTGGTAAGATCGAGGGGAACAGACCAAGGGGAAGACCTAGAAGCAAGTACCTGGATGGCTTGGCCTTGTGGCATGGTCGAGACAGAAACACGGAGCTGATCCACGACTCTGGTGATCGAGTGAGATGGCAGAACATGACCGCCCACGCTTACCGGCATGGCACATGATGGATGGATATACAAATTAAATGCTCTAATTATAACCGTATATTAATATAATGGACTGAACACGGCAGAAATATAATTAAAGCAGCAGACATGTATTCATTTGTAGAAGCAAGGCCTGTAAGGTGTATCATGGATAAATATGAATCACCGACTCCCAATGTGCCAGGTGGCAGTGCTACTGATCTCTCATGGAGATGCCAAGTGTACAGAGTCAAGTGCCGGGAATAAGTGCAATACTAATTATTACAGTCTCTGTGTGCAGAAATATGAATTGCTTGTGGTCGTTATCTCAACTTTGTGTACAAAAGATCTGTGACTGTTCCATGACATGCTGACATACTGGCATGCTCTTACTGGCCAAGTACTCATATGCTTTAATTCCCACTGAGGCGGGTTTTTGTTATATTGAATTGGGTTCCCAAGCTGACCCAGTCTAAAATGGTTACAGGAAATATCCTGGGAAGTAAAGGCTAGACAGACTGATGTTTATTTTTTTCATTCATTCACTCATTTTGAACTCAAGCATAGTCCATGCACGTGCAACTACATCTAATGCACCGGACTGATGTTTACGTGTGGATTAGCTGTCCATATTACCAGTGTCTCTCGCCGTCAGGCAAACCCACTTCAGAGGAAACAGCGTGATAATGACATCACCCATCAAGTACTGGTCTATAAAAACGTGGGACTAGGAACATGCACTTCATACGTCTCTAGGCATGTAAAAGGGTCCTTTACTTCATTTACTGATATTTTATGAAACCAGTTCACACCCTGAGCCATACTGGTGAGAACAAATCATGCTATCACTACTGGGATTGAACTCAATCAAGTGCACTGACCACTATTTGACCGCAGCTTCCAGTTGTACACTATCATATACTACAAGCAACCTACCTGGGGGGAGTACATAATGAGACTGTCCTAGTTGCAGGTTCAAGTTGTACAACTGATCATAGTTTTCAGTCCCACAGTCTCCAATATCATAGCCACAGTCCAAGTTGTTGCATGCCTGAAATGTTAGCAAAGATTTAAGCAACATCTTTTGGATGTTAACAGTCGTGCCCATAATCTGGTGTTCACACATTTCCACACTATGGGTCATTGTGGCATGTCTCATATTCAGACCACTGACAATTAATCTTGCACACTTCATGGAAGAGACCTAAGACTCTGGAGACACGCCTCATTTGTAAATTACGGTCAGTTTCACCTCATAGCCACAATGTCCAATACAGCTTTTTTTTTGGCGCTCGATCGCTTTGAACTCAAGCGTAGTCCATACACACTAGTATAGTAGTGATAGACTGAATTTTGCGTGTAGATTAGCTTTCCATATTAACAGTGTTCCTCACCATCAAGTGAACCCACTCCAACTTCAGAGGTACTTGTAATTTATGTCCCCAAGTCATGGACAACAGGTCAGCATTTTAGTCCAGCTGTCCGGTGTAGGGATTGAACCACTTACCTCGGCATCATGCGTTCTTACCCATTTGCATGCTGACCTGCCAATAGTTTAATTTTACTTTTTTTTTCTTATTTTAAATCACTCTTCTGCCATTCTCACCCCTCTATCTGTGTACTTCCCTTTTCTTTGCTGTTCACAACCCAGTCATTCTATACAGCCTGACCTCCTCCATCCCAGTCATGTGTTACTATAGAGAGCGAACAATAGTGCAAACCAGACACTTTGTGTTATTTCTCAAAATAGTTCCCCTGTCTGGCAACACTCTTGGTCTACCTGTCCACTAGACCTTCTAAGAAATAGATTTTGGATGTGGCCTTAAACCAATTTTTGCACAGCACCCATTACCTCATTGTCAACTGCAAACCTCTGCTCTGGAGAAGCTCTGGACACAGAGCTAGAGGAGGGCCAAGAAACATTGAAAGGTTCTACTAAACATAAAAACCAAAAAAAGAGGGAGATCTACAACGCATGTAGAAGAGAACTCAAGGCAGAAGTGAATAATATGGGGCAGACATGGGGGGAACTGCATGAGATAGCAAAAGATTGGACAGCTTGGAGTAAATTTGTTAAGGGCCTATGCTTCCATGGAGGATAAAATGCATAATATATCCATAGAATTTTCCAAAAGTTAGTCACGCTAATGAAAGATACCCATACATATCACAGCCATCCCTTTTTCTTTTAACCTTGTGTATAAATTCACAGTAAAACAAACAGTAAAGTGAATTAACCAAAACTAGTGCATACAAATAAACTACAAACATTCATTAACTGATGCTGCACAAAACAGAAGTACTAAAATGGAAGGACAGAATCACCAGTGAGGAGCTCCTGGAGAGAACTAGGCAAATACCACTCAACCAAGAGGTGAAAAAAGACACTGATGCTGGACAGGATACACATTGAGAAACCTGAGAATTATATAACTAGAAAGGCTTCTGTCCAGAATCCACAGGGCACAAGAAATAGAGGAAGGCCTAAAACACATGGAGAAGGGAAGTAGAGAAATGAATAATAAGGGGAGGATATAGACGGAGGTGTAGGCAGTATGAGGTAAGGACGGGAGGGCATGGAGTGAGTTGGGTGATGGCCTTGCCCCAATGGGGGATAAAATATGAAAGGAGAAGAAGCGTCTACTAGTGGTTGGAGAGCAGCTGTTGCTGAAATACAAAACATGTGACTACTAACCTGATCACAGTACTTGTCTGCAAGCCAGTTGTTAGCACACCCAGTGGCACAGTATGCTGGAGATGTACATTTTATAAACAGTTTCATTTCTTGACAACCGTGAATGTAATGAAGTAATGAAGAAACTGGAGTCAGTGAAGATATGGGTTTGTTTGTTTTTTGTTGTTTTTTTTTTTTGGAGAAAAACTGGAACGATGAAGATACAAACAATAAATTGCACAGTTTATTTCCTGGCATCTCACTGTATTTGGTAAGATACATACTGCAGAATTCACACAACACAAATTAAATCAATAAGATAAATCCTTCAAACTGAAATATACAACACACATATTTACACTGTAATTTCATTTGACAACCACAGTAATTGTAAATTGACAATCATGTCTTTTTTGTTTTCACAAAGTTGGCTTTTGTATATGAATGGCAATTGCCTCGGCCAGCTTTAACATGCATTCATTTTGTGTGCTACACAACAAAATGCATCGTCCCTATTAATCACATGACCGGTTTTAAAAATATTGCGTCCTATTGATGACATAGGCAATTACCAGCGTGTAGGTTTTACCAAGTTACCAGTATTTGTTTATTCTTCTGTTTGAGAAGAATGTTGAGAATATCCTAGACAGAAAAGAAAACAAATGCTAAGGTACTGAGATCTGCACATGTTACTAGATCACTCACAAACCAAAAGAAAACAATATGGGGGTTATCAACAGAAGAGGTAGAATAGAGAAACTAACTTTATGTGTGAAAATACTAGGCAATAGAGCGAACAAACAAACAAACAAAAAACTGTATTTTCAAAGGGTTAAAAATTGGCCATTGGACTGTATTACATTCATGCCCTTCTAATCTCTCTCTTTCATACATTATTTCACCCATACATCACTTATAAGGCTACCAGGGAACAACAACAATAATATCAATATATGCATTATAAAGTGAAATATGCAAAAAGTCATTACTACCTGACTCACTAATAAGAAAAAGATGAAGAAGAAGCACCCAACACACCAATACATCCACACACACCCACACACACAGTGATGGACAGACAGACATACATGGGCACATCAGTGTTATCTGTATTTGGTGTACCTATCTTGTTAGTTGATGCCTCTCTCTCTCTGTTCATGTGTGTGTGTGGGTAGTGGGGAGGGGGAGAAGTTAAAGGACACGAAGAGAGATGGATTGAGAGTGGGGTGAGAGACAGTGAGAAATGGCTTGGAAACAATTTTGTTCTAAATATTTATGATTAACAACCAACATCACAGCACACAGGACAAGTTCATAAGTGCTCAGTCACTCCCAGCAGAAGCCAAGGGGCATGGATGAAGTTTTATTTCCAAACCTAAATGTGGGAGAAAGTGGAGGGAAACAATGGAAGGTAGTTTGCAAAGGGAAGACAACAGTTTTAGTTTAAAGTTTGTACCGAAGCAGTTTCCTGCTAAAGCTATGTGATGTGATAGAGCTATCACATGCTGTAGGCCTGAATGAATAGCTGGCAAATCTTTCCCTCACTAAAGAAAAAGTCACTCAAAAGTCGACAGGGTCGATTTCATTGCACCAGGTTTTTATCCTATATGGCTCAGTCTCTTTCTGCAGCGCAGACAGCGTCGCACAAAGCACGAACTCCGTAGCTCCAGAGACAACCCTCTGGAGTCTCCAAAAAATTCACTTGTGAACTGAAGGACGCGACCCGGAATCGAACCCACAACCTTCAGAGCCCGAGTCAAGCGGCTTGACCACTTCACCACAGAGACTTCCTGGTGTCCATCTCTCTTCTTGCCCTCTAGCTTCTTCCCTTCCCCACTACCCACACACATACATTCACAGAGAGAGAGAGAGAGAGAGAGAGAGAGAGAGAGAGAGAGAGAGAGAGAGAGAGACAGAGAGAGAGAGAGAGAGAGACAGAGAGGGGGGGGGGGGGGCAACAACACCCTCACTTTAGTGAGCGATGAGCCTAGGCATCAAACCCGCATCCAACCAAACTCATGACATTATCAACGCGGTTCTCTATCACCTTCGTAAAACACCTGCCTAACAGTTTCAAGTTGAGGGATAATATCAAAAGATGGAAAGGAAAGAAAGTATGAAAATGTACTAGTATGGCAACAGACAGAGAAGATGGGAGAATCACTGAACTAACTTACCTTGTCTAGATGGTAACTTATCTGACCTGATGAGAAATATAAAAGGACTCACACACTGAGACACTTACACACATAGTCACTCAGAAATCGGCCATGGTCTCCATGGAAGCCTGCACCAAGCTGCACTGAACCTTTTGACCCTGCTGAAAAAAGCAACCATCTTGAAATCTGTGAATCTTCAAATGTGGGTCAATGAAAATGTGTCACAAATGGTTGTTTTCATGTATTAATTCATTAACTCATTTACTCTTCTTTTTCTTCTTCTTGTGCTTCCTCTTCTTTTGCTTCTTCATCTTCTTCTTCTTCTTCTTCTTCACGCTGGCCACCTATAATTTTTCAGAAAATTTCAATCCATTTTTATAAGGCTGGGCCAACACTGCAGTCATGTGAACCATTACAAAAAAATCTTTTCCTCGATTGGGATTTGAACCAAGGATTGCCAAGCCAGCAGGTGAATGAGTTATCCACAGCACTATCATGGATCCAGGCCATCCAGGCCACTGTCAATATTCTGGGGGAAATCCTGGTAAGATTTCCAAAATTAGAAAACCTACCCACAACAGCCGGCTGTGTGGTGAAGGGTTTACGGACGCAAATTGTAATCCTGCATACCGTGTTCAAAACACAGCTGCGGGAAATCTGGAAGTAGACCGCCTTGCGTTAGTTTCTATACAATGGTATAAGTGTTGGTCGTTAAGAAAGCAATGGCAAACTACTGAACATCAACTTGCCAAACTTGCCCAGGAATCACGAACAGCCAAATAATGCTGGAGTTAACTGATACATCCTGTAAAGGATATGCAACTAACTAACCCACAAAAGGCAGTTTTTAACAGAGGGGAAATAAACCCAAAACAAAAAGCTGTGCAGAAGATGGATGTAATAGTGAAATATTCGAATATAACAGTTTTGCTATGAAATAGAACAGTGTAAACAACGTCTGTAACAGTGGTAAATGAGGATGGAGATTACAATTTCATATATTATTGACATATCAACCTTCAAAGTGAAAAACAAAAGAGCATGCTCACCAACACAGTCTCCGCCATCCCAGTCACACTCAGATGAATTGCATGCCCGGTCACAGTACCCGTCCCTGATCCAGGTGGAAGGGCAGCCTTCGTTACAGTTTGGGACAGGCCAGGTTAAATAAAGCTGGGGAAACAATAACCGAGGCTGTTAAGTGACATGTATCAGCATTATCAGGTGGCATGCCTATAGATGTGGCATTCATGGTTCGCCATGACATAAAGACACCAGGATCATGGGTCAGGTATGTATTCTTGTCTGAATTATGCCATGTGGCAAAGCCATTAAAGTACCTATCTCTGTCTCATCCTCGCTCTCTTTCCATCAAATTTGTCAGTTGTCACTAAGTTTACAAGTTTATTTCCCTCCATAATATGCTCACAAATCTGAACTGTCTATGTCTAATTCTCTAATCATTTGCTTCTTGAAGTACTGTTTCATTAGTTTTTCTGTCTGTCCATGGTAAATATGGCAATCCACTATAAATCTAAACACTATAAACACTATAAATTATAACACAATGAATTTGTGACTGCTATTAAACTATTTCTTGGGGGTTCACTGTGGTGGGTGCTCCTTGACTTCCACATTCACATTCATCATCCAGTCCTTGCCAGCTGGCGTGGGCGATCATGCCTCTCCACAAATTGCAATCTCGGATGGCATGGATCAATTTGTGTGTTCACTCCCTTCCATGCTATGACACAAGACTCAAGAATCTTCTCATGCTGTCTTCTTCCATCTCTCTTTCCGCAAATCTGTCCGGTTGTCACAACATGTTCCAGTTTTTGTCTTCTCATAACATGGCCAAATAATGATGGCTGCCTCTTTCTGATGTTTGTGATAAGTTGTCCTTGCAACTTAGCTTTCCTTAAAACATCCTGATTGCTCATTTTGTCTGTCCTAATAATTTTCAGCATTCTTCTATAAAAGCACATCTCTAAGACTTCCAGGGATTGTTTCGCCTGTTTACTAATTGTCTAGGATTTGCAGTTGTATGTTAAAATTGGTTCTATGTAATAGGCAAGAAACATCCACGTTATATGGTATAAATATGCAGTCCTATGGCAGATGTGCCTAAGTCAAGACAGGAAAAAAGCAACAAGAAGGTTAAGAGATAAATAAATGGATGGTTTGACCATATGGCATAATCGAGACAAGAACACGGATCACAGTCTGGTCATCGTGTGAGATGGCAAACCATGACAGCCTACACTAATCAGCATGACACATGATGCTGATGATGGCAGATACTGGAGTGTAGTATTTCCTGGTACCCGTTTCAGGCTGGGGAACAGTGGCTAGCACGCTTGCCTGCCGGCCCGGTAGTCATTGTTTGAATCCCCATCAATGATTTTATTTTGTTATTGATCTGAGCTCCCAAGTCGACCCAACCTCAGATGGGTGCCAGGAAATCTCCAGGGAAGTAGAGGACAAAACTGCCGGCCAATGCAATGCTGTGGCTTCAAAAGAAATAGAAATAACTGTGGATGTTGTTTGTTTGCCTTCTATAATCTACAAGTGGTTGGGAAGCATCCCCCTACTGCACTCTGCTTGGCCTGTTTCCACGTGTTTCTGCCTCTTGCCAGTGTTTCAGTTTCCAACAGGGTTTTTGCTGCCCGTTTCTGAATGTTATCTGCCCAGTGCATTATTTTTCAATTTTACATCAGGCTGTTATATTAAGCATATAGCTAGACTACATAGTTGATCTAGACACATGACCGTGCTCTTGGAGCTTGCATGTTTTTACAGTTAGCATGTCTTTATCCAAACCCTACACATTGTCTTCTTCTTCTTCATTTATTTTTAAAGGGAAGTGCATCACACCTATTTATGCATCTGAAAGGTCAGTATATCTAACTTCAACAAGTATTCATGTCAGGTCAGCTTCCTCTAGACAGATTCCACCCCAGGTAATGGGCTGTATCTACCTGTGAGTACGTTTTCTTTCCTAACAATTGTTGCCAGGTCAGTGGCCTTAGAGCCAACTATATGTAGTTTCCAACTGCTGCGGGAATTTCAACATGCATAACTTGCACACTAGACCTCCTGTTTTTTGCCCTTATCCAAGAAGGCTAGGTACCCAATAGATCAAGGGACCGTAAAATATTAGACATGAATGGTTTTGGAAAAATTGCCAGCTCTATTCTGAAATAAAACCCAGTGATTTCTGAGCCTGAGGCGGACACCATACCCTCTCATTCATAGCTCCCCTACACACTGCCTATTGATATTTTGTCCAGTGACATTGGATATATCACCTTTATTTGTTATTTCAAGGATGTGTCTGAATATCTCATCTCCAGTGCTAGAAATATTATTTTCTAATTTATCATTTAATGTCACTGTGTTTTACACATTCTGCATTTCATATTCTCTCATTACTGATTCCTTTAGTCCTCTCCCTTGTCCTTATACTCCTTAGTTCTGTCCTGGTGATGAAATCATTTCCAAACTAAATTCCTGAAGCACAAAGTAGTTAACAGCGATGATTACATTTCTATCTCACAATATGCCCAAGCCATTGTTTTCCTTGTCTGTCTACACATTTATTGTCATTTCAATACATGCAGAAGCTGTATATTTATTCATAGTTTGTTTACAGTGGATATGGAGTTCCACAAAAGTGTGCAGAATAATAAAATGTAATTTAATTTTTACACCCAATCCTGATGTGCAAAAGCGAATCATGGACAATTAGCCAACAAGTGAAGAATTATGTGGAAGTTGTGTAGATGTGGTTTTATAGAAGAATGATGAGAACGTTTTTGATGGATAGAAAGAACAATGAAGATATCGTGAAAGAAGTTAATTCACAAAGAGAACTGGTTATTTATATCAGAAGAGGACAGTCCATGTTCTTTGGGCATGTCATGAGAAGGGGAATGCTGGAGTATATCACCACAACAGGAAGGTTGGAGGGCAGACCAAGACAGAAGATGTTGGTCAGTTTGACATTCATGCATGGAGGAACACCAGTATCAGATATTATTGGCAGCACAAGAGACAGAAGGCTGTAGACAGATGGCCACAGAGCATGGACTATAAGAACAAATGTTGACACATCAAAACAAGAGAATTGGCCCACAAGATTCTGCTGCTGCTATTCTCACAAATTACAATAATTAGGTACATATTCTTTCAAACCTTCTGTCCTGTTGAGTGAGAGAAGAAATCATCAGGCCAAACTGGACTACCAAACATGACGTCATCATTCAGGTAGAGGAACTTATCGGACAAGCCAGGTATTCTGTGGATATTTGCTTCAATGGCCGGTGAACTGAATGTAGGCAGGTGACTTGCATTGAGGAAGAGCTCCTGTTGCAGAAGACAGTATTATACTTCACAGTGAATATTTGTAACTATGACTTGTACACACGACCTTATACTTTTGCCAGCTCTTTCTCTATCCCTCTCCCCTCCTGCCATCCTTCTCCCCCCCTTTCTCCCTGTGTGCACTCTCTCTCTCTCTCTCTCTCTCTCCTCTCTCTCTCTCTCTCTCTCTCTCTCTCTCTCTCTCTCTCTCTCTCTCATGCCTCCCTCGCCACTTTCCTCAACCTCTCAATTATAATACAATCCTTATAGTTAAATGCAATAAGGATTTTTTCTTGCAGAAAATAGCATTTAATTCTCTCTCCGGGGGATGGGGGGGGGGGGCCAAAATCCTTTTCAATTAAGTATCATATGAATTTATGGAAAGAGGAAGTGGAAGAAAATGAGAAAAGATTCCCTACAGCTTTTTGTCATGGCACGAACAAGTGCCAACACACAAATGATTGCCTGCGCCTGTCCGCAAGGCACTTGATGATGATGACGATCACATTTGCTGCAGACATTGCTACAATATTTTTCCCTACTTCTTTCTTTCTTTTAAACCACAGGAAGTGAAGAAAAAAATACATACATCATGTGTGATAATCGTCAGACGTGGGTTGTCCAGATTCAGCCAGTAGGGAATTTGACCATTGGTGACTATGAAGATGTGCCTGACCCAAGGCGCAAACTGCTCAATAGACCTCAAAGAATAACGGAGCTCCTGTTAAATATTACAAAATATTAAACTTATTATTATTATAACCGATGTTGGAAATGTTTAAACAAAATTATATCTGATCGTACAAAAAAGTGTCAATTATCAACACAATAAGATTAAATTTAAATGCTTGCCAAAGATGAAATTCCTACAAATAATAAGACTGCAAAAGAAGCATGTTCCAGTAAATTATGGACTAAAGTCAGCTGGCTTAGTTTGGTCTGGTTTGCACTGCATACATACTTTCCTAAGTGCTCCAGTTTGGTCCCATGGATTACACGAGGCAAATGATAATAGAATGCAAGAACACTGAAGCACTAGCAAGGATCCAAATATGTGTACACACAACATAGCACAAGCAAGGATCCAAATGTGTGTTCATCTAATATAGCACTAGCAAGGATCCAAATGTGTGTTCATCTAATATAGCACCAGCAAGGACCCAAATGTGTGTTCATTTAATACAGTGCCAGCAAGAACCCAAATGTGTGTTCATCTAATATAGCACCAGCAAGAATCCAAATGTGTGTTCATCTAATATAGCACTAGCAAATGTGTGTTCATCTAATATAGCACTAGCAAATGTGTGTTCATCTAATATAGCACTAGCAAATGTGTGTTATCTAATATAGCACTAGCAAATGTGTGTTCATCTAATATAGCACCAGCAAGAATCCAAATGTGTGTTCATCTAATATAGCACCAGCAAATGTGTGTTCATCTAATATAGCATCAGCAAGAATCCAAATGTGTGTTCATCTAATATAGCACTAGCAAATGTGTGTTCATCTAATATAGCACTAGCAAGGATCCAAATGTGTGTTCATCTAATATAGCACCCGCAAGAATCCAAATGTGTGTTCATCTAATATAGCACCAGCAAATGTGTGTTCATCTAATATAGCACTAGCAAGGATCCAAATATGTGTACACACAACATAGCACTAGTTTAACCCTTTACAGGGCAGACGCTTGTCCGTTTTTTAGCCCTGAACGGGCAAGATTTTTTCAGGTTTGGTAAAATTTCGGGTCGCGTTAGTAAAAACATCACAAATAAGGTGTTAGTCAACCGATGTTAGTTAAATAAACAACACAATGAAGGGAAAAGCATGCAGAATATGTTACTCACGTGATTGTTGTTGGTAATCCATATATGAATACAAATATTTACGAAATACAGCATGTTGTTTGTGATTTTCCGTCATCTATACGGCAATTTACAAACACATTTTCAGAATCATAATCACTTTCTTTAAAGTCAGACTCAGACTGCTAATGCAAAGTAACGCTTTGCACTGATATGTAGCTCCGATTAATAGTCAACTTCGTGCCCTTTAATGTCATTTAAATTGAACCTAGCGAAATCTTGGCTATCACTTGAAAAATCGCAGAAATCCGTTTTGAAAAACAGCGTAAACGTCCCGAAAACTATCAAAAAAGTCCGTAAAAGTCCGTTCAAATTCAATGTAGCGTGTTTACAAATGGCGGCCACGTTGTCAAGCTATCGGCGAAAGCAAAAGTAGCCGTCGGAAGTGTCGGAAAGCCGAGAGATCGCGTTTTTACAATGCATAATAGTATCGGACGTAATCGGCCGATCCACTCGTTTAACCCTTTACAGGGCAGACGCTTGTCCGTTTTGTAGCCCTGAACGGGCAAGATTTTTTCAGGTTCTGTAAAAATTTCGGGTCGCGTTAGTAAAAACATCACAAATACGGTGTTAGTCAACCGATTTTAGTTAAATAAACAACACAATGAAGGGAAAAGCATGCAGAATATGTTACTCACGTGATTGTTGCCGGTAATCCATATATGAACACAAATATTTACGAAATACGGCATGTTGTTTGTGATTTTCCGTCATCTATACGGCAATTTACAAACACATTTTCAGAATCATAATCACGTTCTTTAAAGTCCGACTCACGACTGCTATAATGCATAAAAGTATCGGCCGGAATCAGACGCTACGCTCGTATTTAGAGATCGGCCGGTAACGGACGCTATGCCTTGTAAAGGGTTAAGCGATCGGCCGCTAACGGCCGCTCTGCCTTGTAAAGGGTTAAGTGTCTGATACTCAGCCCCTTCCATGTAAACTTCAATTTGGGAAGCAGTGATGTTATTTTTTACAAGGGTCAGTATCCCACCCTTTCGCCTGTCCTTTCGGTCAGATAGGTAACATTGGTAGCCTCTGATTTTGAAGGCTATATTATCGTTGAGGTGAGTTTCTTGCAAGCAACATACAATTACTTTTTCTTGGTCCAAGATGTTTTCTAGTTCTATTTTGTTGTTGTTGCTGACTCCCTCCGCATTCCAGTGCATTATTTTTAGTCTTTGTTTGGTATGGCCAGACACTCTATTCTCAGGTCCCCTGGCTCCACAGGACATTTAAGAAGGACCTCCAGTAGTTGTGGTTGGACCCTTTCGAGGTATAGGGCCCAGCACTGCACCTGCCTGTGGGTCCAAAGCAGGGCGAGCACCATAACATTTAGCAGTAGTCGACATATTTTATGACGTGATTGCGTGACATCCTGATTTCTGTGGTGCACCTCCATCTTCAGCACCTTTCCTTTGCTAGAGCAGACTGTGGTCTTACTCGAGTTTAGGTGTGTAGGCACACACACACACGTGTCTGCGCATGCATGTATGTGCATACACATGTAGAGTGTTCTGGTCATTTCTCGGCGCCAGTGACTCGCCGCTGCCCCTTCTTCTGTTAGTTAGAACAGGTCCGCCATGAGAAGGCCAGGAGTTGGACTTTTGCTGCAGTGGTGATGAATGCACGAGCCTTTGGGAAATTTATGCAAGGTTGGGCGCTCACCCCAACCCCGCCTCCGGCTACATAACAGCAACATTTGGAACCTGAATATAAACCTAAAACTGTATGTTTATACCATGCTTACCTCATTATCTTCAAATCGACTTGCTGCCACAACATCATCCGTAACAACCTGAAAAATTAAAGGCAAGTGTATTACCTCTTTAAACCATGGTCACTCTGCATGAAAAACGGTATTCCCCTGAGAAAAATATGATTACAGTATAAATGACATGGGTTAAGACTGAGGTAGAGCTGTTAAACAATATGTGCTGACGGTGGGGTAGTGAGTTTATTTCACACACTGGTCAGTTGGATTTAAATGTTGACTTCTTGTTAGGAAAGCATTGGTGAACTACTGAATGTTAAACTGCCTAGAAAAATTTAACCTGGGGTTGATCGCAATGTCTGCAAAGGACATGTATTTTTTAAATATATATAAAAAAATATATTTTTTAAATATAAAAATATTATATTTCGCCGGTCTCCGCGGCCAGAGGCTTGCGAACTTGGTTCGTGAGCCGATTACCAGGCGTTCAAAACTCAGCCGCGCCCAATTTGTGCAGCAGACCGTGTTGTGTTGTGTGTGTTGGTATAGGAGCTGGTCGTTCAGAAAGCAATGGCAAACTACTGAACGTAAAATTTGCCTAGTGCATCAACAGCAGCTGAAAAATGCTGGTGTTGACTGTAACGTCCTGCAAGGGATATACTTCTTCTTCTTCTATTTCTACTTCTGCGTTCATCCGGAGTTTTTTTTTCGGACATGATTGTGTTGTGCCTGTTTACAGCAGAGCTGCATTCTTGCGCCATTAGGCCGACACATCCGACTTCTGTGGGCATTTGTTGACCGGATTAACCTTCCCAGGGCAAGGGATATACAACATTTTTTTTATAAACAACTATATATATATATATATATATATATATAATAACATAAATAATAACCATCCGAAAAACTTCTCGGTCATAAGCAAGATGTTCCATGTTCAATACACCCATCTGGAGATCATCTGCCACATCCTGCACCCATCTTGTCTTTGGCCTTCCTTTTTCTCTCTTCCCGGGCATATACCCCTTCCATTATTGTTCTCTCCAAACATTCCTGATGTTTCAAGTGACCAAAATATTTCAATTTTCTTTGTTGTATCATTTTTAGTAGCCAACCTACTTCAATTCTTGTCGTATGGATGTATTTGTTTTTTTGTGTGTGTCCAAGTTGAGTTGAGTTAAAAACCGACATCACTGCACTCAGGACATTCCCATACGTGCTCCGTCCCCTCGTTCAACAGCCAGCGAAGAGTCATACTACTAATCATTCCCACTGCTATCTGATTAAAAGTTCTCCTGGTTTTCCCTCTCTGTTTTGATATTCTTCCAAAACCCCTGCCAATCTCATTCTTTCCACATATGGGTTCTCAATCTGTTCCTCCGCCTTCTCTACCTGGTCCCACAAGCGCACGACCACCTCCCCCTTGTTCTGTGTCCAAGATACTCTTAGAACCTGTCTATAACATTTATATTCAAAAGTACTTATGTTCAGCTTGTCTAGTAAGTGTTCAGGTCTCACAGGCGTATGTTGCAATGGGAAAGATGCTATTTCTTAAAAATCTAATTTTTGTAGTTCTATCTGTCCCACTAACAATTTATTCAGTTGTTTTAGCTTCTGCCTATACTTTGTGTGTGTTTTTTTTAATATTGAGCAAAAGAAGTCATAAAAAGGACGTATTAGGAAAACTAATTACTATAACCAAATAAAATCATGTAAAAAATGTTCAGATAATCAGTGCACTGTGATTCTTGAGACGAATGATGCAAATACCTTGGATGAGTAGAGCAACTAACACTGATTGCCTACAAAAGGCTAATGAAAGAAGAACATTGTACACAACTATAAGAAAGTGACAAACTGTTCCCTGAAGAGAGGTAATGGGGAACACTGTGATGACTGAAAAGAACAGTGGTAGAAGAGGCAGAGGCAGACCAAGATAAATTATGCTTGATGATATAGAACAGTGGCTTCATGAAATGTCAGTAGTAGAATTGATCCAGAACACCCAAGATGGAGATCTGTGAAGAGACATGAGCTTGCACAGGTCACTTGATGTTTCAGTCCAAAAACTAGTATGAGTGTTTTAACATGCCACTCCACCACAGATCTAGTTTGTGACTTCTTAACCCTTTACAGGGTAGACGTTTGTCTGTTTTGTAGCCCTGAACAGGCAAGAAGAATTGTCGGGTTCGGAAAAATTTTGGGTTATGTTAGTAAAAACATCACGTATAAGTTGTTAGTCAACAGATCTTACTCAAATAAACAGCAAAATGGGGGAAAAGCATGCAGAATATTTTACTCATGTGAAGGTTGCATGCAATCCATGCATGAACACAAATATTTACAAAATATGACACATTTTTGGTGATTGTCAGTCATCTATATGGCAATTTACAAACACATTTTCAGAATTAGAATCACTTTCTTCAAAGTCTTCAAAGTGTCTATGTACACTGCCCACGCTGGTATCACTGATATCTAGCTGCAATTCAGTCGTCTTCGTGCACTTAAATGTCACTTAAATTGAACCCAGCGAAATCTCTGCTATCACTTGAAGATTAATCGAAATCCATTTTGAAATACAATGCGTAACCACCACCACCACCACCCCCCCCACCCCCCCCCCACACCCCCCCCCCCCCCCCCCCCCCCCCATTTTTAAAATCCATTCAAATTCAAAGTACGCACTCGCAAATGGCGGCCATGTTGTCAAGCTATCAGCGAAAACGAAAGTAAACAATCGGAAGCCTCGGAAAGCCGCGATATCGCGTTTTACAATCAATCAATCAATCAATCATGTGCCATGCCGGAAAGCGTGGGCGGTCATGACTCGCCATTTCACTCGATCACCAGTGTGTTGTGGATCAGCTCAGTGTTCCTGTCTCGTCCATGCCATGTGGCCAAGCCATCCAGGTATTTTCCTCTCGGTCTTCCTCTTGGTCTGTTCCCCTCGATCTTGCCAGTTGTCACTAAGTTCTCCAACCCATTTCTTCTCATAACATGTCCAAAAAATTTTGACTGTCTACGTCTAATTTCTCTAATCAGTCTATGATGTTCATTTGTCTCCTGTAGTACTTGGTCATTGGTTTTTCTGTCTGTCCATGGTATTCTTTGGATTTTCCTCAGAAACCACATTTCTGCAGCCATCAGATGCTTTTCAGCTTGACTGCTCATTGTCCAAGTTTCACATCCATACAAAAGAACAGGCTCTATGTATCCCCTCAACACTCTTTTTCTCGTTTCAATTGACATCTTTTTATTGGTCAGAATGTTTTTCATCTTGCTAAAGGCTACTTTCGCCATGGCGATTCTTGTTCTAATCTCTTCAAGGCATCTCCCATCAGATGTTATAACTGTTCCAAGATAATTGTACCGATTCACTTGTTGAAGAATATTTCCATTTACTCGTATATTACATTGTGGCACTTCTTCCTTCCTACTGACGACCATAACCTGAGTCTTTTTACAATTTAATTCTAACCCCAGTTGCTCACTGTCTACAACAACCGCATCTACTAATTGTTGCAGGTCCTGCGCATTGTCTGCAATTAATACTGTATCATCTGCATATCTAATGTTATTGATGTTTCGTCCTCCAATGCCGATTCCATTTATATCCTCTACATTTCTGAAAATATTTTCACTGTACAGGGAAAAAAGATCTGGAGACATCACACATCCCTGCCTAACACCTCTCTTAATTGGCTGATACTGTCCCACTTCATTTTTTACAATGCTTTACAATGTTTTACAATGCATAATAGTAATGGGCGGTTTGAGACAGTTTGCCCGTACCGGGGTACGGACGGAAACGGACGATTTGCCCACTAAAGGGTTAAGGAACTGAGATGGTGATTTCTACTTTCCTTCCATTTCCACATGCTATAAATACTCCATGTATGATATGAATGACAGTTCGGATATGAATGAGATACATGAACCAATGACAGCAGAGACAGAACCTGAACCCTCATTACCCGGGAAGGTTAACCCAGTCAACAAATGCCCGCAGAAGTCGGATGTGTCGGCCTAACGGCGCAAGAACGCAGCTCTGCTGTAAACAGGCACAACGCAATCACGGCGAAAAAAAACTCCGGATGAACGAAGAAGTAGAAGAACCCTCATTAGATGAAATTGCATGGGCAATAAAAAAAACCTGAAGAATGGTAAATCACCTGGATGTGATGAGATACCAGCTGAACTAATTAAAACGGGAGGTGAAGAAAGCATACAAATCTATCATGCATTATGTAAAAAGATATGGAAATAAGGTATATGGTCAACAGATTGGAAGAGAACTATCTTCATTCCAATATCAAAAAAGGGCAACCTGAAATTATACACCAACTATAGAACTGTTGCCCTGATCAGTCATGCAAGTAAAATTCTATTAAAAATCATAATGGGAAGACTTTGCACGAAAATGGAAGAATGGTTCAAGCTGGATTTAGACAAGTAAGAGGAACAAGAGATCACATACTCAACATGCATTTCTTCTTCTTCTTCTACTGTGTTCGTATGAAATGTTGTTTTAGACGTAATTGCGTTGTGCCAGTTTACAGCAGAGCTGCGATACTTGCACCTTTTGGCTGACACATCCGACTTCTGCGGGCATTTGTTGATTGGGTTAACCTTCCCGGGCAACATGCATTTAAGAATAGAGAAGTGCAGAAAATTTAATGTAAACCTATTCTCATGTTTTGTGGATTATTCAAAGGCATTTGACTATGTACATAAGAAACTTTGGGAAAATATGAGGAATATGGGCTTTCCATCACATGTAATACAACTCACAAAAATGCTCTTTCTAGACCAACAAACAGCGGTTAAAATAGATGGCGAGACATCAGACTGGTTTGACATCAAGCAAGGAGTCCGTTAGAGCTGTGTGCAGTCCCCCTATTTGTTTAATCTGTAGGCCAAAAATATAATGAGAAATTTTAGAGATGATATAAACAGGGAGCTATATGATGCCCTAAATATCGGTGGTCACGACATACCAGAGATTCGATATGCTAATGATACAATATTGCTATCCACAACACAGAATAGTATAGAAAACCTAATAGCCTCAACTCAATTGAATATTGAAAATCACAACTTATATCTTAACATAGCAAAAACAGGTAATGCATACTGCTATGAAGATAGATATATATGTTAACGTGGAAAAATTGGTGGTGGAAAATTTTGAATATCTTGGGTCATTGATTACCAACAATGGTTACACAATGAAAGAAGTTAAAAGACAAATATCTATTGCTCTTCAAGGACTTAACCAACTGAATAAATTCTGGAGAGGGACAGATAGAACTACAAAAATTAGATTTTTAAGCATCCATATCTCAAGAGCTGAATATTGAAGAAGGTTGGCTATTAAAGACGATAAAACAAAGAAAATTGAAATATTGTGGTCACTTGAAACGTCACGAACTTTGGAGAGGACAATAATGGAGGGGTATATGCCTGGGAAGAGAGGAAGAGGAAGGCCAAAGAGAAGATGGGTGCAGGATGTGGCGGATGATCTCCAGATGGGTGTATAAGACGCGGGACATTTTGCTTATGATTGAGGGGTTTTCCAGAAGGTTGTTATGGGAGCGAGGTTCTGCAAAGAACATGCTAATGAATGAATGAATGAATGAATGAATACTCCACTGCAGGTCATTAAACATCAATTATTGCATCCTTTGGGCTGGTTGTGAAGACTAATGGGTTTGTCCAGAATGTAATCAGATCAGTCCGGCTAACAATCAACAATGATAATATGAATGTCCCCCACATTATTCTAAAGTAACAAAAGAGTCTTCATAATGTACAGATGCCATAAACAAAGTTAGCAGAATGCCTAACACCATCTGTGTTCTTAGATTAAAAACTCACAAACTTGAGGTCCCAAACTAATTTCACTGGGGACAGCCTCAGTTCTTTGCTTTCAATTGTGAAATTCTTGCCCTGGAAATAAAAAGCACACTGCTGCAACTATGCTGCACGACAATGAAGTACAATACAATTCTAGTCACAATGGCATGAGCAAGAGGTATAGAATCAACAACCCTACATCTATATATTTCCAAACAGGCTGTGTCTTCTTCTTCAGTAGCCAACAAAGAGTTCCCATACTAGTAATATCAGTGGCAGCCTGATTAAATGTCCACCTGCATTTTCCCCTATGCACTGATTGTCTACCATACCTTCTGCTCAAACCCTGCTGAATAAGCCTCTCTAAATGTGGAGCCTCTGTTTTGCTGCACTGTCCACTCAGTTTCTGTTTTGCTGCACTGTCCACTCAGTTCGAGAGAGCTTCACCACATCAGCCTTGTCATAAAGTAGCTCACTGACCAAAGAAGCAGCAGCAGGCAGTCTGTCAGCATGTTCATTCCTTCACATGAGCCAACAAATATTTTAAAATTCTTTTCAATTAAGTATCATATGAATTTATGGAAAGAGAAAGTGGAAGACAATGAGAAAAGATTCTTTACAGCCTTTTATTGTGGCATGGATAGGTGACAGCACACAAATGATCACTTGCATATCCATGATATGCTCTTGAAATTTTTCATGTCTAGCGATGCAAGCCACTCCACGTGACCATACTGCTTATCTGGTCACCAGCTCTTAAAGGTTTGCAGATGAGCATCTGCGGCCATAATATCCCAATGTTCATGACTGCTAACTTAAACCAAACATTTTGCTTCTTTTTCTAGTCATAATTTGTTTTTGTTTTTAAATTTTGTTTATCAGTATTTTTTGTATTAAGATAGTTCTAAAAGAAAAATAAAAGAAACAAAAATTTGGAAAATAAATGTCAATCAAACTTTAAGCAAAAAAGAGCAATTTATTAAAATCCTTATAAATAAATCTGATGAAATTCTTCTTTAAAAATTAAGATAAGATCCTTGTAAATAAAAGAGAAAAATCCATTTCATTAATTTTGATGAAATCCTTCTATTTAAATTTTATACCATTTTTTTCTAATTAAATGTGATAAAATTCTTCTAATTAAATATAGTAAAATCCATCTAATTAAAAATTATCAAATATTTATAATTAAATATGATAAAATCTTATTAAAATGGTAACATTTTTCTAATTGAATATTATAAAATCTTTCTAATTACAATTATAACATTTTTCTAATTAAATATGATAACATCCTGTAATTAAATATAACATGTTTCTAATTGAATATAATAACATTTTTCAACTTAAATATAACATGTCATTAAACGTGATAAAATATTAATTAAATAAGATAAAATGCTTATTATTAAATGTGGTAAAATTATACCAAGAAACTATTTTAGAACTGATCAAAATTGTGTGACCTTCTTTATAAATACATGTGATGGGACCCTGTCTAACTTAACATAATAAAGCATTTAAAAATTCCTTCTAATTAAATGTAATAAAACCATTAAAATCAAAGGTTTACCATTCAATTGCATTTTAATTTAATGTTATAAAATCTAGATTAGATACGTTACAACCATTTGAATTCAATCTTATAACATTTTTGTCATTAATTATGATAAAATCAAAATTATTTATGACAAAAATGCTATGGCAAAGGATATCATCATCATCGTGCCATGTTGTTAAACGTGGGCGGTCATGTTTCGCCATCTTACACGATCACCAGAGTTGTGGATCAGCTTCCTTGTTCTTGTCTCGACCATGCCACATGGCCAAGCATACGTGAAAACATACTGACTAATACAGAGATGTTAACTGCAACAAGAAAAAGCATGTTGAAGTGCTACTTAGAAATTGTACTTTTGTATGGATGTGAAACGTGGGCAATAAGCAGACAAGCTGAAAAACATCTAATGGCGGTGGAAATGTGGTTTCTAAGGAAAATGCAAAGAATGGACAGCCAGAAAAACCAACGAGCAAGTCCTATAAGAAACAAATTTACGTCTCAAAGTCAAGGATGAGGAGTCAATATTTTAGTCCAAATGTCTGGTGTATTGGTTGAACTCCTTACCTCTGCATCAGCACACCAGATGTTTAAGAGCATGTGTTCTTATACATTCAGCCATGCTGATCTCCCTTGCACCAATGTAATTGCTAACAACAAAGTGTGATCAATAACTACCATACTCACTTTTATAAGCAGCTCATAATGGGAACTCTGAATCATCTGCAGCAGAGCTAGGCCCTTCTCAGGATAAAGCTTTGCCTGGGGAGAAATTAACATATGTCAAATGGTGGCCAAAAGATGGCTCTTTCTACCTATTTTTGTTTTTTATTTTCATTGATTTGTAATCAGCTTATATCAGCAATTGTGTTTCCTTGATGAACTGCACTGTCTCCTGCAGATCTTGCAGGTTTCCGTTGAGTTTAAATTGGTTGAATCCCTTCAAGACACAAAACTCAGAACTGTACTTCACTGGATTTATGACGGAGTGACGAGCTCAGTAATATTTATACCATGACATAACATGTATACAACACCTGACACGACATGTTTACCCCACCTGACATGACATAACTTGCATACCCCACCTGACATGGCATAACTTGTATATCCCACCTGACATGACATAACTTATATATCCCACCTGACATGACATAGCATGTATACCATACCTGACATGACATAACTTATATACCACACCTGACATGACATAACATGTATACAACACATGATTTGACACAACTTAGCATGTAAATAATACCTCACATGGCATAACATGTATACAACACCTAATATGACATGACATAACATGTATACCACAACTGACATGACATAACACATTTACTACACCTGACATGACATAACTTATATACCACACCTGACATGACATAACATGTATACCACACCTGACATGACATAACATGTATACCACACCTGACATGACATAACATGTAAACCACACCTGACATGACATAACTTATATACCACACCTGACATGACATAATATGTATACCACACCTGACATGACATAACTTATATACCACACCTGACATGACATAACACATTTACTACACCTGACATGACATAACATGTATACCACACCTGACATGACATAACATGTATACCAACCTGACATGACATAACATGTATACCATACCTGACATGACATAACATTTATACCACGCCTGACATGACATAACATGTATACCACACATGACATGATATAACATTTATACCACACCTGACATGATATAACATGTATATCACACCTGACATGACATAACTTATATACCACACCTGACATGATATAACATGTATACCACACCTGACATGACATAACACAGAATATAAAACACAAACTACTGTCAACATACCATAATGGATGCCTTATCTGTAATATTCAGTCTTTTTGCAACTGCTTGCTGTATGTCCCCATCACCAAACTGGGCTGGGAATCCTGACATCATGACTATGTCAGGCACCAGTATACCATGTGGCAGACTTCCTTCACTGGTCTGAAAGTATGCATTTGAACACAATAGGTTGTACAGAGCTTTAGATGCGATATTAGGGTTTAAATTGACTATTTTGGTGGTGATGTTGCATGTGGACAGAACACGAGTGTGGTTGCTTACAACTTAGTGTCCCTTGCCCTGGGCAAAAGCTACTCTACCAACTTTCAAGTTGATGTTTCATAAGATAACCAGCACCCTAGATAGATTAAACTTCTCATAAGGTACTGGTGCAGAAACCATTAATACTCACACCAGCAGAAAAGATGCTGACAGATTGCTGAACAACAAATCTGATGCTGCTGAAGTCTGTTACCCACCTGTCTATGATGAGCAAGAGAATGCTCAAAAACTATCAACAAGCAAGATACTTATATTAAAGATTTGTGACAGTACTGTTTTAACTGATAAAGTCGTTATCCTCATGTAGCAGGTTCTTTGCAGAACATCGCTGTCAAGTCTTCCCATCAAAAAGTTTCTTGATTTCTTTGCCAGTTCTCCTGTCCCATGCACTCTCACACCCAAGATGTCTGCACTGTCCTCTGTCCATCTTCAATCTGGTTGACCCCTGAATCTTCTTCCAGGAACCATGCTCTGCATCACTGTTCTTTCCAAGCCACTGTGACATTTACTATGGCCTGTGACATTTACTATGTATGGCCTGTGACATTAACTATGGCCTGTGACATTTACTATGGCCTGTGACATTAACTATGTATGGCCTGTGACATTTACTATGTATGGCCTGTGACATTTACTATGTATGGCCTGTGACATTAACTATGTATGGCCTGTGACATTAACTATGTATGGCCTGTGACATTTACTATGTATGGCCTGTGACATTAACTATGTATGGCCTGTGACATTAACTATGTATGGCCTGTGACATTAACTAAGTATGGCCTGTGACATTTACTATGGCCTGTGACATTTACTATGTATGGCCTGTGACATTAACTATGTATGGCCTATGACATTTACTATGGCCTGTGACATTTACTATGTATGGCCTGTAACATATACTGTGTATGGCCTGTGACATTTACTATGGCCTGTGACATTTACTATGTATGGCCTGTGACATTTACTATGGCCTGTGACATTTACTATGTATGGCCTGTGACATTTACTATGTATGGCCTGTGACATTTACTATGTATGGCCTGTGACATTTACTATGTATGCCCTGTGACATTAAATATGTATGGCCTGTGACATTTACTATGGCCTGTGACATTTACTATGTATGGCCTGTGACATTTACTATGTATGGCCTGTGACATTTACTATGGCCTGTGACATTTACTATGGCCAAAGTACTTCAGTTTTCGAGGTTTTTGATGAGAGGGGAAGGAGGATAATAGTAGATATTTGTTTAAGCAAATCCATTTACTTCTGTGAACCACTACTTTCATTTACCACCATAACTCTTTCAGTTCCAGGAACTGCGTGATAGGTTACTGACTCTTCTCCATTTCTCCCGGACATCATACCATTTATCTACAGGACTTACTATTTACTAAATAAACCTAGTGCCCTCATAGGCAACTTTCATTCTTTTTATTCTGACAATGAGTGTGGCATGCAATTGTTTCTTTCCCTGGTGGTCTCCATGACGACATGGTCTAGCTGTCTGCCTTGCACTCTGAAGGTCATCTGTTCATTTTCAGGCAGTCATTCAGACCAAGAGTGCAAATTTTCTGGAGACCACTGAGAGTCATCGTTAGCGCTACAGAGTTCGTACTCTATCGATGCTCTTGGCAGATAGCTTGCATTCTGTGGAGAGAGACTAAGCCAGACTGTGCAAAACCCAGTGCAATGAAGATGACCCTTTAGTATTCAATCTTGTAATAACCTTTCCTGAGATGTCTTTAATACAAAAATGCAAATTTTGTGCAAAATTGTCTGGAAGTAAAAGCATTAAAGCTATCAACAGAATAAGATACTATTACATTTGTACACTCACATAGAATCCAGGCTTCAGTGTATGGTTGGTGCCTTGGAAATACCATCCCCCAGCTTTCATTTTCACAATCTGCTTTACTGTGTATGTATTGAAAAAAAAGGAAACAAAGAAATCACAGCCAGGTAGTTTTTAACTTAAATTATTTGCAATAAGCTTTTGCACAATTATAAGCAAGTAAGAAAATTAGGGACCCTTTTACACGCTCTGAGGTGTATAGGATATTTCTAGATCAATCGCCATTTGATGAGTGATCCATTTGATTAGTGAAATGGTCACTATCACACCACACGCCTTTATTTGCCAGAACATTTTCTTGTACCCATTTTAAGCTGTGAACGAACAAACGAACGAACGATCTTTATTTTCAAAGGGTAATAAATTGGGCACGCAGGCCCGTCTTACATTCGGCCCTTCCTATCACTCATCTTTCATTCATCAATTGTGCATGTTACATTCACATAGGAAAAAAACATTGTCAAATGGATTTTGTAAACATAAACAATGCATGTTACCATGTTATGAGACAGGCAGACACACGCACACACGCACATTCATAAACACACACGCACTCATACATACCTGCTTATATACTTACATCATTTGCAGAAACACTCACAGTTGTGCACACAATAACATACAAATACACACTCCCTCACATACACTGCATGCATGCACACATACTCACACAGACATATACACATACATGAATGTACACACACACACACACATAAACACACACATACACAACCATATACACGTACACACACATACACACATACGCACTCATGCACACACACACACACAAATAAGCCCTGGCACATTTGTAATTTCGGCCTCACTGGTATGTGTGTGTGGGGCATGAGGGATGTGTGGGTGAATGGATGTGTGGGGTGTGGGGGTGTGTGTTGGTTGGGGGATGGGTGTATGATGGGTGTGGGGAATGGGTGTTGGGGTGTGTGTGTGTGTGTGTGTGTGTGTGTGTGTGTGTGTGTGTGTGTGTGTGTGTGGGTGAGGGTGTTATGGGTGGAGGGGAAGTGTGGGATGTGTGTGTGGGTGGGGGATATGCCTGGGTGGGTGAATGGATGTGTGGGGTGTGGGGGATGTGTGTTGGTTGGGTGATGGGCGTATGATGGGTGTGGGTAACTGGGTGTTGGGATGTGTGTATGTGGGTGAGGGTGTTATGGGTGGAGGGGAAGTGTGGGATGTGTGTGTGGGTGGGGGATATGCCTAAGTGGGTTAGGGGTGTGTATGGGTGGGGAAGTGTGGGTGGGGAATGTGTATGCAGGTGGGTGGGGGATGTGTGGGTGAATGGATGTGTGGGGTGTGGGGGATGTGTTGGTTGGGGGATGGGTGTGTGATGGGTGTGGGAAAATGAGTGTTGGGATGTGTGTGTGTGTGGGGGGGGGGGGGGGATATGCCTGTGTGGGTGAGGTTTGTTATGGGTGGGGGAAGTGTGGGTGGGTGGTGGGGGAGGTGTGGTGGGTGTGGAATGTGAGGGTGGGAGAGGAATGTATGTGAGGGTGGGGATGTGTGTTTGGCTGGTTGGTTGGGATGTGTGAGTGTGGGTGGGTAGATAGGGGATGTATGTGTTGATGGCTGGGTGAGGGATGTGAGTGGTTAAGGGATGAGTATGTGGGTGGGGGGATGTGTGTGGGGAATGTGTGTATGGGTGGGGGATGTGTGTGTGGGAGATATGTGTGTGGGTGGGTGAAGTGTGGGTGTGGGGGTGTGGGGTTGGTGCAGAATGTGTGGGTTGTCAGGGGATGTGTGTGTGTGTGGGTGGGGGAATGTGGTTGGGGAATGTGCGTTTGGCTGAGTGGTTGGGAGTGTGTGGGTGGGTGGATATGTGGGTGGGTGAGTGGATGTGCATTTGGGAATGGGTGGGGGATGTGTGTGTGTGGTTGGGGAGATGTGTGTTGGTGAGGGATGTGTGGGTGGGGGATGAGTGGGTAGGTGGGGGAATATATGTGCCTGGGGGTGTATGGGTGGTTAGGGGTATGTGTGGGCAGGTGGAGGATGTGTGGGCGGGTGGAGGATGTGTGGGCGGGTGGAGGATGTGTTGTGGGTGGGGGCTGTGTCTCATGGTAATATGCATTGTTTATGTTTACAACATTCATTTGACAATGTTATTTTTCCTATATGAATGTATCATGCACTATTGATAAACGAAAGATGAGTGATAGGAAGGGCTGAATGTAAGATGGGCCTGCGTGCCCAATTTGTAACCCTTTGAAAATAAAGATCAATCAATCAATCAAATTTATGACCACTGCGCAGACAGGCCCAACTAAACAAATGGTGAGGACAAGACATATTGAAGCCATCAGATGATATCTGGTAATAAAATAAATACAAATTAATAAATGGCAAGGAAAACCCAACTAACAAATGGTGAGGACAAGACATAGTGAAGACATCAGATAATATCGTAACTAGACAATCCTTTGTTAGGAATTTATCAGATTAGATAATTATCATCATCATCATGTGCAATGCTAAGCATGCTTGATATTCCCGGTCATCACAGCTTTCTTCAGTGCCTCTCTTCTCATCATGCCATTAAAACATGAGGATTGTTTTGTATCTATAACTTGTTGTGATATATAGAGGTTAATAAAACAGTAACTGACACTTTTTTACATGCCTTAGGCACATTGGGCATTGGTGTTAAACTCAAAGTTTGTAATAGGCCACCTGGCATGCAGTGGGTGATGTGGTAAGTATCATACTAACCATTGTAGGTCAGCATGACCGAATGGATAAGAACGCATGTTTTTAAACATCTAGCGTGCTGATGCCGAGGTAAGCGGTTCAACCCCTACACCAGACAGCTGGACTAAAATGACCTAGCTTGACCTGGAGATGTAAATTACATGTACATCTGAAGTTGGAATGGGTTCACCTGATGGCGAGGGGCACTGTTAATAGGGAAAGCTAATTCACACGCACAATTTAGTCCGGCACTACTAGAAGTAGTGTGTATGGACTACACTTGAGTTCAAAGCGAGCGAGTGAAAAAAAAAAAACTGGCCACCTTAATTTCCCAAGGCATTTCCTGGTAGCCACTTTAGGCTGTATCAATCTGGGAGCCCTGTCCAGTTTTAAAAGATCACATCATCAAAACATACCGAGTGTCTTGTCTTGCTGTTGGTAATCCAATGCCTGTGTGAACTGACCTCTTGCTGTACTTAGATATCACATGCGTGTTTCCGGAGCCCGTATAAAGGAAGCAAAACATAGTTACACTGCAGCGTACCATCAACCAACCATGGGCAAGTCTACCAAAGGCTTGGCATGAGTTGGCTGAGGGATATGCTCCATTGACAGTTGAAAGAAAGAAAGAAAGAAAGAAAGAAAGAAAGAAAGAAAGAAAGAAAGAAAGAAAGAAAGAAAGGAAAGAAAGAAAGAAAGGAAGGAAGGAATGAAGGAAGGAAGGAAGGAAGGGGGAAGGAAGAGGGAGGAGAAGGAGGAGGAGAAGAAGAAGAAAATATTAATCTCTGTAACCAAGTTTTGGATTCCTAGTATTCTATGAAGAAACCGCAAGTCTGCCTCTAGTTTCTATCTAATCTCATTATTCAGTGTCGATGATTCACAGGCATTCAGTAGCATAGATAGTATGTAACATACTGAAACTTGTTTCCTAACTTCCAAGGACAGATATATATTATAGAGAAATGTCTTTATTCTGTACATCTCATTATTTGCTCACTGTACAACAAAAATAAATCACCAGCTATTACACATCATTCTCTGGCGACCTTCTTTTTTAGCTTCATCAAGGTCATGGTTTTGGAAATATGAGCCGAAGCTATTTTCAGGCACCAGGTAAATATTTCTAGACATTATGGCGACTGGGGGGCCTACATTTTTCTGCTCCTGTATATACATATATTACGTTAGGGAAGTTGATAGTGAACTGCACTGATAATGTTACGAGCACAGTTCGACGTGGCTCATTGCCTGCAAATTGTGGAAAAGACTGGCCACCTATTCCTCTGTGCATTCAGGCCCACAAAATATGACAGCGCTTTAACATTACCGGCTTATTGCACAAATCTGCTTCGGGACAAATTATTTGTAATTTGTATATGCATATATATGAAACAAACCTTACCTTCAGCTTCATTGTTTAAGATTAGCAAGGTCATGTTGGTAGGTCCTTCAATTTTTTCCTTAATATTTTTTAGATCTGTCACATTGTGAAAAATGCCATCAGCTTCCATCACATCATTCAACGCCATGTTACTGGACAGTGGAGGATATAGAATGATCCCCACACAAAGACAGTTTGTGTATGTGCACTGCTCTTCTCTAGAAACAGAAAGAGTAAAATAATATATAAAACTGTCAAATGTAAATAAATTTTTGGCACTTGCTTGCTTTGAACTGAAGCGTAGTCTATGCACATGCTACTGTTTCTAGAGCGCTGGACTGATTTTTGCCTGTGGATTAGCTTTCCCTATTACCAGTGCCCCTCACCATCAAGTGAACCCCTCAGAATTCAAAGGTGCTTGTAATTTACGCCCCCAAGTCACGGACAAGAAGTTAACATTTTAGTCCAACTGACGGGTGTAGGAGTTGATCCGCTACCTCCGCATCAGCACACCAGAAATTTAAAAGTGAGCACTCTGATCCAACCAGCCATGCAGTCCTCCATGGTATCATTTAACAATGAAGCGTTGCCTAGTTATAATTGCACTGGACCAAGGGTGGCAGGTATAGGCAGCGGGTGATGCAGAAGTGTCCATACAACAGCTGATAAATGACAACACATGACCAGGCAATGTGATTGTATACACTGATGGGTTTGTGGTGAGAAGTCAAAGGAATGGATAGTGGGGTTTCATTGCAAAGAGAAGTCAAAGGAATGGATAGTGGGGTTTCACTGCAAAGAGAAGTCAAAGGAATGGATAGTGGGGTTTTACTGCAAAGAGAAGTCAAAGGAATGGATAGTGGGGTTTCACTGCAAAGAGAAGTCAAAGGAATGGATAGTGGGGTTTCACTGCAAAGAGAAGTCAAAGGAATGGATAGTGGGGTTTCACTGCGAAGAGAAGTCACAGGAATGGATAGTGGGGTTTCACTGCAAAGAGAAGTCAAAGGAATGGATAGTGGGGTTTCACTGCAAAGAGAAGTCAAAGGAATGGATAGTGGGGTTTCACTGCAAAGAGAAGTCAAAGGAATGGATAGTGGGGTTTCACTGCAAAGAGAAGTCAAAGGAATGGATAGTGGGGTTTCACTGCAAAGAGAAGTCAAAGGAATGGATAGTGGGGTTTCACTGCAAAGAGAAGTCAAAGGAATGGATAGTGGGGTTTCACTGCAAAGAGAAGTCAAAGGAATGGATAGTGGGGTTTCACTGCAAAGAGAAGTCAAAGGAATGGATAGTGGGGTTTCACTGTAAAGAGAAGTCAAAGGAATGGATAGTGGGGTTTCACTGCAAAGAGAAAAAGAGCCTCAACCAGCTCATGCCAAGACCTTTGTAGACTTATTCATGATTGATTGAGTTCTTCAACTAAAGTTTTCTAAGCGATTATTCTTATTCATTCGTCTGTTTGAAATTTGTCTATATCCGCAATGTTGTCTCTTGTATGAATTTCACTGTCTTTTTTTAAATTCACTCAGTGGTCCATACAGTTTATTTTCCACTGTTGTTTCTCTAGGCCAGAAGGTTTGCCTAGATATATCATATTTTGGCCTTCGAACAAACGAATGAACCTTATTTTCAAAGAGTCACAAATTGGACATGCAGGCTCGTCTTACGCATGACCCTTTCAATCGCTCATCTTTCATACATCAATTATCTATTGCGCATGCAACCTTCACACTGGGGAAAAAAACATTGTCAAATGACAGTTGTGAACATAAACAATGCATATTATCATGTTATGAGACAGGTAGGCAGCCAGGCACAGCGCGCGCCCATCCACCCACCCACACACACACACACACAGACAGACAGACAGACAGACATACCTGCATACATTTTTTTTTGCATATACTATTTACAGGACATCGCCATCAACACCATCATTTTACTGCTGCTGTTGATATCTTGGCAAGTTTATGTTCAGTAGTTTGCCATTGCTTTCTGAACGACCGGCTTCCATACCAACACGTTAAAACCCAAAGCAATGCGGTCTGCTGCCAAATCGGCCGCAGCTGTGCTTCAAACGCGGGTAAGCGGGTTATGAATCGTGCCTGTGAGCCCTTAGCCATGGAGATCGGCACCTGCATACATACTTACATCATTTACACTAAGTCTCACAGTTATGCACCCACTCAACAACACACATTTACACTAACTCTCACAGTTATGCACCCACTCAATAACACACATTTATACTAACTCTCACAGTTATGCACCCACTCAATAACACATTTACCACACTCCTATGAGATGAGACAGTCCGTCTCACGCCAACCTACGACATGCATGGTAAGTTACACAGCTACTCATCTTCACCTCTATTACAGGCCCTCGTAACACACATGAGTAAACATTTTTCATTACCAGTACTAATATGATCAAAGTTATGGAGGAAGCTTTTACATTCCCAGATCCCCGAGACTCATTTCATGAAGTTGGGTTGACCCCAGAACAGCACTCGTTTTTTTTGTGTGATTTCTTGGCAAGTTTACATTCAGTAGTTTCCCATTGCATTCTGAACGACAGGCACTCATGCCATTGTATGAAATACCAATGCAAGGCAGTCTGCTGCCAAATCACCTGCAGCTGCTGTTCGAATGCCGGATGGGAGATTGCAAAATGTTTCTGTAACCCCTTTGCCACAGAGCTGCACTTGATAAGGAAAAACAAGTTTATTACTAAGAACTGAACTCAGGACCACTGTTTTTGGTAGGCAAGTGCACTAATCTCTACACCATCATGACTCCCTGTTTGCATAAGTCTTGTAAATAGAAACTTATTATTTGCAATGGTTTTTTTTTCCTATAATAATATTACTGTGACTCGCTGCATAATAAGCATTTCCTTCACTTTCCTGTTACACACACAGCATGACAGTTAGGCATTTACATACATTTAAATTTGATACTCAAGCACAAGTTTTTTTTAACCACAGCAGCTCAGAAATATTATACCGAAATCCGCTACCCGACACCGTTAGCACAGCTGGCACATCAATGTTCAATAATCCAGTACAAGATTAGATCAAGCCTCTACTGTCTACGTCTGCCTCGACTGTACAAACTACAATACATGGCTATCATAAATGCATCACATCTGCTACCAATCCCACAAAGACAAAAAACAACAACCCCTGCCATCATGTGAGATCTAGGCAAGCCGTATCAGTATGGTCTATATCATACGTGCATAGTTAGTGTGCTACAATACAAATGTTTGCCTCAAACATTTCAACGCTGTGAACAATAAACAAACTCACAAGTTTTGTGATAAAGAATGCTTATGGCGGTAAAGATTTTCAACTACAGAATGCATTTCAATGTATTAATTAACACAGCTGATAGGGAGCTAGGCTGATAATGTCATGAGCGAAGTCGGCCGAAGTTTCGACATCTGTGTTCATCATCTCGCTAAGTGAGGGAAAGACTGGCAACCCATTCAAGCCTACAAAATCATCTGTAGATGACGAAAGCCTGTAAATCATCTGTCATCTCACAGACCCATAGTAGGTTCTGCATTGGGACTTCATTTTTCGTTTAATTTAAACTGTATTTATGGGTGCAGCCATGGATGAGGGGTTGGAGTCCCCATCTCAGACATAAAAGGTACAGGGTTTAATCTCAGGGCTGGGAATCTTTCCAAGAACCAGAGGTAGCTAATGATATCACAAGTTTGCCTGATCTCTTAGGTAGTGGGAACAGACACCTCGCCTTCTCAGATAAGGGCAAAAAGTAGGAGGCTCTTGTATGCAAGTTATGAATGTTAAAGATTCTGTGATATTTAAAACACTGCATGGAGTAGACCACAAGCTGCTCCCCTGGCAAAATTGTTAGGAAACAAAACCTGTCCATGGATAAACAGAGCACATGACTTTGGACAGAATCTGTCTAGAGGAGGCAAACCTGGCACAAATACACATGGAAGCCAGACACAAACCACTGAGGTGCACAATTAGATGTGATGCACTCACCTTGAAAGAAAACACACATGAATGTGACCACAATTAAACCATTTTCCAAAATAAACATCTGAGAGCTAAGTTTCTTTTTTCTTTACGCTCGCTTGCTTTGTACTCAAGCATAGTCCGCAACACTACTTATAGTAATTTTGCAGGTGGATTAGCTTTCCCTGTTAACAGTGTCCCTTGCCATCAGGCAAACCCACTCCGACTTCAGAGGTACTTGTAATTTACGTCCCAATGTCAAGGATGATAGGTCAAAATTTTAGTCCAACTGTCTGATGTAGGGGCTGAACCCCTTACCTAGGCATCAGCACATCGGATATTTCAGAACCTGCATTCTTATCCATTCGGCCATGCTGACCTACAGCTAAGTTTCATGGACTGCACAATCAACTAAGCTACTCATATTTCTCATTTCCTCCCAACCCCTCTGCTGTGTGTCCACCGTGACAAGGTAGAGGGGCTTGCACGTTCCAATGACCCCAAGAGCTATGCCGACGGTAGCACAGCTCCTGGTAGGGCCACCCATGTCGGACAGGTCAAGGGAGAGGGACCAGACCAAGCGACACACAAACCTGCTGCCTTGTAAGTAGACTGGGGACAGTCAAAGGCTAGGGAAAGCACCCCTAAAAATGCTTGTCGAAATCGGATGTACTGAGCCACAGGCTTGACAAAGCAGTGCAACGTAACTTGATTCATGATGTCACAATTTAAAATTAATCGTTATGGTGCTAATCCCGCGAAGTCCCATCAGGTGGTGATAGTACCGGGCCCCCTGCCTCGAGGGGGTCCACCCATGACTACTGGTGGTCACCTTCCCCTGTGCTGTGGAGTCAAGGCACAGAGGAGTAGGTTAAGAGCTATTGACCAAACACGACGGACACTCAACATACAACAGTGGAATGCCGAAGGAGTTTATAACAAGAAAGTCTCCCTAACACAGCGTCTTCATAAAGATAGAATAGATGTTGCATGCATTCAAGAGACACACCTCAATGTCAATCGCAAATTCTCAGTCAGAGGATACCAGGAAACACGTTTTGACAATGAAGGACACAAAGGAGGAGTTCTAATACTTACACGAAATGCAATACCTTGCAGCGAAGTATCTGTGATCTCTGACAACCAAACGGAAATTATAGGTGTTGATATAATGATAAAGGACGTGAAAATAAGAATTTACAATCTGTATAGCCCAGCAGATAAGGACCTTACTCTCTCAAACATGAAAATAACTGACACAAACTGCATTATTGTCGGAGACTTTAATAGCCGTTCAGAAAGATGGGGATACCCAGATACTGACAAAAGAGGAGATGAAGTGGAGGACTGGGAAATAGACTCAAATCTCCATCTACTCAACAAAGCAGATGACACACCGAGCTTCTACTCCAGAAGATGGTTTACCACTTCTACTCCAGACTTAGCCTTCTGCACAGGAGACATCCTCCACAAAATCAATCGCCATGTGCTTGACCAATTAGCAGGTAGTGACCACAGACCAATCAAGCTTGTAATGAATATGGAGTATGTTCCACAGGAGCAAAAGCCTTTGCCCCGCTGGAATTACAAACAAGCAGATTGGGACATGTTTGCCATACTAACAGACAAATATTGTGAAAACATAAATACACGATATGGCAACATGAAGCAAATGGTGGAAAGTCTAAACAGAGCAATAATACAGGCGGCCACTAAGTCTATTCCTAGAGGAGCAAGGAAAAATTACAAACCATACTGGACTGAAGAACTACAAATTTTGGAGGACAAAGTTGAAGATGCCAGGAAGACAGCAGAGAGAGAACAAACAACTGAAGCGAACATCTCTCTCAAAGCCATCTCAGCAAAATATAAAAGAACAGTAAATCAAACAACAAGAGATTGTTGGAGGGAAAATACAGAGAACCTGAATTTTGACAGGGATGGAAATAAACTATGGAAACTAGTGACAGCCATGAACAATGAAGGACCTAGAAACAAAGAAATAACAATTAAACAAGAAAATGCCTTGCTTACAGGAAAAAAGGCTGCAAATGCACTAATGGAACACTATGCCAGTGCAAACCACATTGATATTACAACCGAACAGAAGAAAGCAATAAAAAACAAGCAGATACATCATAGTAATACAGAGACAGCAGCAGAATATATGATGGCAAATCTAACAATGGAAGAAATGGAACAGTCAATGAATACCCTAAAAAAGAAGAAATTACCAGGAAAGGATGGTATCACAAATGAAATGCTAATAGGACTAGGCACTAAGGCAAAAAAGAAACTACTAGCAGTCCTAAATTACAGCTGGAAGAGAGGAACAGTCCCACAGGCATGGAAGGAAGCTATACTAATACCAGTCCCAAAGAAAGGAAAAGACCTGGAAGAACCAAATGGCTATCGACCTATCAGTCTACTTAGCTGTGTAGGAAAATTAATGGAACGCATTATCAATGGCAGGCTAACATGGCATCTGGAAGAAAACAAACTCTTAACACCACACCAAGCAGGATTCAGAAAGTACAGATCCACTGAAGATCAAATAACCTATATAGCTCAGGAAATAGAGGATGCCTTCCAAGAGAAAAAACACACACTAGCGGTCTGGATAGATTTAGAAAAAGCATTTGATAAAGTATGGAAGGAAGGACTGAAAGTAAAACTGCAAAAAATGCATGTTTGTGGGAAAATGTATAAATGTATCAGCCACTACCTTGAGAACAGAACTGCCAGGACAAAAGTACAAGGACAAACCAGCAAAATGATGCTGTTGGAGCAAGGTGTCCCCAAAGGAGGAGTTCTTTTACCAACATTATTCCTAGCTGATAAATGACATCACAGAAAATGTTCCAGCCAGAGTACACACATCCTCCTTATGGACATCTGAAGAATATATTAGTACAGCTAACAGCAGAATACAGCAAGCCTTATTAACGCTAGAGGACTGGTCAAAATCATGGCTAGTGAAGATAAGTGAGGAGAAAACAACATGCACAGTGTTCTCCCTCTCAAATAAAACTCAGCAACCTAAGCTGGTATGGAATGGAAAAATATTGCGCCATGAAGAAAATCCAAACTATCTTAGGAGTCACCTTTGATCGTCGCCTGACATGGAAGACACAGGTTGAGAAAAATCGAACAAGAGCACAGCAAAGAATAGCAATCATGAAAAAGCTTGCTGGTACAACGTGGGGAGAAGATTAGAAAGTTCTCAAGAAGTTATATACTGGACGGGTGAGGTCAGTACTGGAATATGGCATTGCAGCTTGGGCAACAGCAGCTAAGTCAAACTTTAACAAAATAAGCAGAGCCAATGGAGGATAGAAGAGATAGCAGAGCCCAGCAACAAGCAGAAAAATTCAGAAGATTGACAGACCACTCTATGTATAACAGGTTTAATGGAAAGGGAAGACTGAAGCGTGGCAACTTTGTAGAAACTGCAAAATGAAAGATTAGGGCAGATCCCATACTTAACATATCAACAGTCAAACAATGCACACAAGTTCCCAGCTTGGAGACAGCAGCAACTGCCTGAGATGATAGAAAACATTCCTTATATTGAGAAAAAGAACACTCAGAATGAAACCGAAAAAAAAAAAATAACCCTAAACTACATAAAAGATCATTACCCAAGCAGCAATTGGACCCATGCATATACAGATGGATCAGCCAAAAATTCAATAGAAAATGGAGGAGGAGGAATTCTCCTAAATTTAAAAAATGGAATGGAAAAAAAAAACAGTCTGTGGCAACTGGAAAATTTTCAAGTAACTTCAAAGCGGAGGTAGAGGCTTTGAAAACTACAGCAGAAATGCTCTTGATGGAGGAAAATAAATAGAAGCAAATAGCTATCTTCACAGATGCAAAGTCAGCTGTCTCAATACTGAGGAGCAAAAACGGCACAGGACTAGCTGACCTAAGAGCAGCACTCCATGGTCTATGCCAGAAATCCAAAAAAGTTGTAATACAGTGGATCCCATCACATTGCAGTATACCTGGAAATGAAGAGGCTGACAGACTAGCAAAAGAGGGTGGACGACTACCACAGCCTGACATACACATAACCTATAATGAGGCAAAGAGGTTTATCATCATCATCATCATCATCATCTTCCACTTCTGCCGTCAAGCGTCGTGGGGAGGAATAATTTGCGTTCCAGCGCCCGGTGGATGGCACTGGATAGTGTCATTCCGTGTGGTTGTACAATGTCTCTGATGTTGTCAATCCATTTTCTTCTTGAAAATTGAGGTTTATAAAAAGCACTTATAGAACCAAATGTGAATCAGAGCATCCAGGCCACCAGAAGGATGATGTATATTACAAACTCGACCAGAGAGAACAAGTAACAATCTTCAGACTCCGCACAGGACATAACATGCTGAAATATCACTTGTTCAATAAACTAAAGATAGGAGATACCAATGAATGTAATTGTGGAACTGGTAAAATGACAGCTAAACATCTGCTGCAGGAGTGCCCAATATATGCAGAACAGAGAAAGATATTTTGGCCCACACCTGCTTCATTTGAGGACAAGCTCTATGGAGATATCAACAAGCTCAAGTTGACTGCAGCTTACTTTAACTACATTGAGGTTGACATTTGAAGGTGAAGGTGCATGAAGAAGTATTTAGACTGCCGCACTTCATACCACAGGTATGTCGGTAACAAAAGCATGTGACGATTCCTTGGGTGAGCCCAGTACCAGAGCGCTGTGTGTCGGCTCTGCAAGTATGGAAGCCTCCTTGGATGGCGGGGAATGCCCATGGTATGCCCCTGCTTTCCCTTGAGAGCTGACCAGGATGTCTTTGGCTGTTCTATATGGGCCAGCTGGGATGGGGGATAACACCACAACAGTGAGAGTCAAACGTCCTAAGAAACCCCCGGGAAGGTTAAACCGGTCAACAAATGCCCGCAGAAGTCGGATGTGTCGGCCTAGCGGCGCAAGAACGCAGCTTTGCTGTAAACAGGCACAATGCAATCACGTCCGGAAAAAAAACTCTGGATGAACGCAGAAGCAGAAGAAGATTTCCTCCCAAAAAGTGCACTCTAAATAATGACAGTAAAATTTCATCCTGATAGAAACAAACTGGCTCATGTATTTTTTTTCATTCACTCACTTTGAACTCAAGCGTAGTCCATACATGAGTTACTACTTTTAGTGCTCTGTACTGATTATTGCGTGTGGATTAGTTTTCCCTAATATCAGTGTCCCTCGCCATCAGGGAATCCACTCCAACTTCTGAGGTACTTGTAATTTACATCCCCAAGTCAAGGATGAGAAGTCAACATTTTAGTCCAATTAACTGATGAAAGGGTCAAACCCGCTACCTCGGCTTCAGCACACCAGAGGTTTAAGAGAGAGAGCTCTTATCCAATTGGTCACGCTGACCCCTACTGACCTGTGTGTTACCAGGGCTCTTAAGGTAAAGCCAACAACAGTAACACTGTAACCTACCATGCACGTCATAAGAGGCAATTGAGGAGGGTTGGCATGACACTGTATTCCCCATCCACTTAAAAAAATGTAACTGCAAAATCCAACCAATTATGACGAACCGATAAAGAGCTTCATGTGAGTTGATTGGGGGACTAGGCTCCCTTGAGAGATGAAAGGCATAGGAAGAAGACAAACAAGCAAGCCAGTTATGTTAAAGATTTGTGACAGTACTGTCTTAACTGATTAAGTCATCATCATCATGTTAAAGATTTCTGACAGTACTGCCTTAACTGATTAACTCTTCATCACCATGTAGCAAGTTCTTTGCAAAGCTTTGCCATCAACACAAACTGTCTTTCTTCTTCTTTTGTCCTTCACTGTAATATGCTGTTAGGCGTCACAGGCTTGTTTGATGATTGGTTTCCGAATTAGGGCTCTCTTGGTTTCTTGGTATGCTGAGATGTGGGTTTTTAAGGTCTTATGACTCCGTTGATCCATCTTTTTCATGGTCTTCCCCTACCTCTTGATGTTTCCATTTTCGTGGTCTATGCTTTTGCTGCTGGTGACAAGGGTTCATTCTCAATAGATGGTTGAACCAGTGAAGTTTTTGTCTATCAATGAATTTAACAACTGTTGTTGCTCCAACTGTTTTATAGATCTCCTCGTTTCTAATATGGAGTTTCCTTTATTTATTCGCTGCTTTTCTCAGGCATCTCATTTCACAAATAGTCAGTTTTCTTCTTTGTTCTTTAAACAACACAAACTACAAAATTGTCATCATCAACTCTAACCAACTACAAAATAGTCATCATCAACCCTGACTACAAAATAGTCATCATCAACCCTGACTACAAAATAGTCATCATCAACCCTGACTACAAAATAGTCATCATCAACCCTGACTACAAAATAGTCATCATCAACTCTGACTACAAAATAGTCATCATCAACTCTAACGGACTATAAAATAATCATCATCAACTCTAACCGACTATTAAATAGTCATCATCAACTCTAACCGACTACAAAATGGTCATCATCAACCCTGACTACAAAATAGTCATCATCAACTCTGACTAATAGTCATCATCAACTCTAACCGACTACAACATGGTCATCATCAACTCTGACTACAAAATAGTCATCATCAACTCTAACTGACTATAAAATAATCATCATCAACTCTAACCGACTATAAAATAGTCATCATCAACTCTAAATGACTACAAAATAGTAATCATCAACTCTAACAACTGCAAAATAGTCATCATCAACTCTGACTGCAAAATAGTCAACATCAACAATGACAGACTACAAAATAGTCATCATCAACACTATCTGACTACAAAATAGTCATCATCAACACTAATTGACTACAAAATAGTCATCATCAACACTAATTGACTACAAAATAGTCATCAACACTAACTGAAACCAGCAAGGAAGCTGCATTAAGAACACAAACAATACAAGGGGCTTCTCATAAGTCTTTAGCCTGACCATGAAGGAGTAGGCGGAGAAAATTGAAATTTGGCACATGTATAGCTCATTCAATTTGTAATGGACATATGAATTATGAATTTCCCTCCTCAACTGGTTTTCCCGATATGGTGCATGGCACAACACAACCTATTGACCAGATCTGCACATCCAACAGTTTGTCAGAAAAATGGAGAAATCAGACGCCAGGACTGTGATAAAATTCTTGATGTTACAGGGGGAAAAACCTACAGAAATACACAGGGAGATGGAGCCAGTGTTTGAGGAAGTCTGTCTTTCGTATGCTTCTGTAAAAAATTGGTGTTTGCAGTTTAAGTGCGGCCATTCCCAAGTTGCTGATCTGCCAAGATCAGGATGACTGTCCTCAGAGTGCAATGATGCAAATGCTGCAAAAGTGAAGAAAATCATAGACCAGGATAGGAAAATGACAATTGCAGAGATATCGGGTTCAGCAAAACTGAGTAAGAGTACAGTTTTTAGAATTTTACACAACAGACTGAACATGAGAAAAGTGTGTGCCCACTGGGTCCCGCGCCTGCTGACATGTGAACAGAAACAAACACGGGTTGATTGCTGTGGCCAGTTGCTCAACATGTGGCGGTCGAAAAACATGTTGACGACCATGGTGACGGTAGATGAGACTTGGATTCACCATTATGACCCAGAATCCAAAATTGCCAGCATGCAGTGGAAAACCCCGGGCTCGCCAACACATGTCAAGCCAAGAGCACAAAAATCTGCAAGAAAAGTGATGCTGACTGTTTTTGGGACGTCAAAGGTGTCATATTGAAAGATTACATGCTTCATGGCAACACGGTTAATGGGCAGTACTATGCAGATCTCCTTATCAAACTAAGAAAGGCTGTGACCAGAAAACGAGGGATAGCGCGTACGCAAATTCTGCCTTTGCTTCAAGACAACGCGCCCTCCCATAAAGCACGGCTTGTGCTGCAAACTGCCAACGATTTGAATATTGAAATTCTTCCACACCCACCATATTCTCCAGATTTGGCTCCATCAGACTTTTTTCTTTTCCCAAATCTTAAAAAACAGCTGAAAGGAAATCGTTTTGACAGTGACGAAGATGTCATACTGGCTTGTGATAACTGGTTTAGTTCGAAAAATAGGTTGTTTTATTCTGAAGGTCTTTTCAAGGTCATGCAGAGATGGCAGAAATGCATAAATTCAGGTGGTAGCAACACTGAGAAGAAATAAGCACTGTGCCAAATTTCAATTTTCTCCACCTACTCCTTCATGGTCAGGCTAAAGACTTATGAGAAGTCCCTTGTACAACAGTTACATTAATCTCAATATACTGAATGGTTCACTGCTTACAAGGTATCAAATTTATTCTTTTTTTTTTCATTTAATCTCTTCACCAAATCTCTGAAGCAGAATAATGTTAACATTCCACAAAATGCAATAAAAAAAAAAAGCAGGAAAAATAACAACACAAAACTGGAATTAACAACTTTTCTCAGAAGACGCTTGTAATCAACAAATGTGTAAGAAATGAAACACTCTACATTATAAATACATACAAGATAAGTTTTCCAAAAATTAAATTAACTCATAAACTATCATGGGTATAGGAAGTAAAGGTAGCTGATTTGATACTGACCACACCACCCACTGAGTGCCGATTAGTCTATTAAAATATGGGTTTAGCACCATATATCCTACATGCCTCATGGCATGGAAACGGGTCCTTTACTTTTACAATTATGGGCCACAGATGTGGCACACTGGAAGCATTTACACTCTGTGTAGGTGACCTGTCATAGTATTTTCAGGAGCAAGACATCTTTTTGGTGATATCAATTTCCTTTCCAAGAAAAAGTAAAAAACCCTTTGGAGAAAAATTAAAGGACCCTTTTTACACACCGGAGCACCATATAGCGTTAACACCATATTTTTATGAATCAATTAGTACTAGAGAGGTATTGTGGTCCATATAACACCGGCCATCTTTACTTCCTAACACATATCTTGGTATTCATTTTAGATGGGGTTGGTCCAAGTCAATTTTTAACAAATATCCATCTCGATCTCGAAGGGGATTTAAACACGTGACCACAGGCAGCCAGGCAAGCATGCTAACCACTGCAGATCTCTCAAATATACTACAGATATTCTGTTCAGAGTAGGCTTTATGTTGGAAATTTATCCTGGACAGCAGTTTTTTTTTTTCAGCTTACTCTCATATACAAACAAGCACAATATGCAAAACAGGACCTTCTAATTTTTGGCCCAATACTAAGGGATTACTCTTGCCTGCTGTATCATTGAACATAGATTTGAATTCGCATCAAGGCTGATTTTTTTTTTAACTGACCTGGGCTCTGAGTCTAGTCCATCCTCTTATGGGCACCAGGGCATATCCTGGGAAGTAAAAGTGGCCAATGTGATTCTGACCACATCACCCCCTTGTGTGCCAATTGATCAATAATAAAATATGGGGCTAGTACCATATGTCCAATAGGAATCTCGGTGTGTAAAAAGAGGCCCTTTACATTACTTACACAGGGGTCAGGAGAGGAATATGAAATCTTCAGAAAAATGAGCTCATAATTCAATAAAACCAAACATCAGTTTTAGTCTGTAAACATGAATGTTTTCCTTCACAGGATCAGTGAGCTCAAGTATCTTAGCAGAACATGTATCCAAACATCTCAGTTCAACCAAGTAACAATGATGATCATAACAGAAAAGAGTATCAAGAACAAAAGTGAGGCAACTTTCACACAGGTAAATTTATATTCATCATAAACATAACACAACACGGTATACATAATAATAAGCATACTTGCACCTTCACCATGATATGAGTATTTGAACCAAATTCCATTCATGTAACTGTTATAAAGTTATAAAACTGGAAAGGTTACCAAAAAAACAGTCTTACCTCTTCTTGCCTTCCTGTTTTCTACAAAATGGTAGTTTGTACACAATTCGACTTTACAAAATATCACCAAAATTGGATTAACAATAAACTCATATAAACATGGCAACATTTAGAATTACAAAAAGACAGCAAAAATGAATGTGATCATTTGAGATGCACCAACAAATGAAGGATGAATCAGTTAAGGAGGAATTTTATATTAAACTTCAAAGTATTTTAGATAATCAAAGAAACGGCAATATCAAATTTTTTTTGAATACCAGCAGATTAGAGAGAAGATACTGGTCAAGCTGCCAAAGGAAGTGGACTTGCAGGATTATGAAAATTACAAAAGAATAATGTTATTGCCAGTTCTTGGGAAAATGTTAAGCAGGATCATGGAGAGATTAAGAGATGTAACTGACAAACTAAGGGATCAACAAGCAAGCTTCTGATAAGATACTACACTTACCAGACATTACGTATTTTAACAGAGTAAAGCACTGACATGAATTGGTTACTCTAAATTGGCCTTGCAGATTATGAAAAGCCTTAGTCCGCACTGATTACAAATCTCTTTAGAAACTGACGAGACACTATGAGATCCAACAGAAGATTATTAACTTAATAAAGACAACATATAAAGACATGAAATGCAGAATTATTATTTATGAGGGAAAACTAACAGATATGTTTATAAAAATAAGAATAGGAGTGTGACAAAAATACCTTTTATCACCTTTATTATCCTTACAGATGTGCGTAAGCGGGACATGATTGATACAGGCATTGATAATGCACATTGGGAGCACGTCGCCGCTGAACGTGTTGCATGGAGGGCAACTATCAGAAATGGAATAAAGACAAAGGAGAAAATGATTGCAGATAAAGCACACACAGAGTGTGAGAGACGTAAGATGGTGCAAAATGGTGGTAATGACCATGTTTTCACATGCACCTACTGTGGGCAAACATTTGCAGCAAGAATTGGCCTTACCAGCCACACTCGCCACCGCCATGGATCGTAGTTATTAAGCCTTTTTGAAGCACAATGTACCAAACTATCGTCTGTCAAGACGGAAAGGTGCCAATGGTGTATCCTTACTTACTACAGACTGGATTATGAAGGCAACAATAACCACCAGTTTAAAAAAATTGAATTCAATGGACTCTGACAGAGCAGCTGTTGATCTGGACTTTGCTGAGGACATTGCTCTCCTTCACCAATCATGAAATCAATTGCAAGATAAATTAAACACACTTGATGGGAGGACATAACAATTACAAGTAGGTCTACAAGTTATAGGGGAAAGACAAATAATAAATCAAACAAATGATGATCTAGTCTCCCTTGGTGAAACCTCAATTAAAGAAGTGGATTCATACACACATTGAAACAGCAATGTAGATAAAGATGGGAGAACAGAAGAAGATGTTAAAATAAGAATACAAAAGGCAAGAAAGGCTTTCATACCACTAGGAAATGTGTGGAAGTCAAAAGAAATTAAACATGGCACTAAACTTTCATCAGTACTACTGTATGGATCAGAAACAAGGAGAAAGGCTAAAACCGTTACTAATAAACTACAGACATTCATTAAGTGGTGCCTGCACATAATAGTGTAACTAAAATGGTATGACAGAGTCACCAATGTAGAGCTAATGAAGAGAAATACACAAATTCTAGTGAATCAATGGGAATATAAGGACAAAAGAGGAAGAATAATGTCAACCAAGATGAGGGAACAGGCCGAGATATTAAAATAAGAATATGTAAGGCAAGAGGAGCTTTCTTAGCACTAGGAAGTGTATGGAAGTCAAAATAAATTAAAACTAATGCCAAAGTTGGATATTTAACTCTAATGTAAAATACGTACTGCTCTATGGATCACAAACATGGAAAAAGACCAACACAATTACTAATAAACAACAAACATGTATTAACTGGAGATTGTGCAAAATAGATGAACTAAAATAGTATGACAAAATCTCTAATAGCTTATGGATAGAACTAAACAAATTCCAATGAATGAAGAGGTGAGGACACAATGCTTATCTGGATAGGTCACACACAAAGAAAACATGTTAATATTATAACTGGAAAGTTCTTTCTCTGGTTCTCACTAGGTAAAAGAGAATAGAAAAAGACCTAAAAACACATTAGGAAGAAAATGTGAGAAAAAGTGAATAATAAAGAGAGGACATGGAGAAAGCTGCAGATGAAGGTAAAGCTAGAATGGTTAAGTATGAGTTGGTTGATGGCCTATGCTCTTTTGGGGGTCTAAAAGAGGAGGAGGAGGAGGAAGAAGTAAAGAAGAAAGAGAGGAAGGAAGAAAAAGAGGAAGTCATGGAGGAAGAAGTAAGAGTAGAAGAAGATGGAGATAAGGAAGAGGATGAGACAGAGAAGGTGGAAGAAGTAGTAGATGAAGAAGTGGACAAGAAGGAGGAGGAGAAGAAGAGGAAGAAATACTGTTTTCAGCTGGATTCAAACCCAAAATTTTTCAAGCCAACCATACCTCTAAGCCACTTCAAACCCCTAGATTTACTTTACCTCCATCAGGTAAAATGTACTGCCACACCAGGGTAGGAAATCTATGTAACTAGGTCAAGATAAATACAATACTAGCTCAGCTACAGCCAAGGTAAAAAGCATCAGTGAGGGAGAGGTCACCTCTAGGCATTGTCCATTGAAAATACAATATGTAAGACCTGTGAGAGAAACATTACTAACCTAGGCCTAATCCCAGCATACATGTGCAGTGCTGAACCATGACCTGGTTACATCCTAATTATATTGTGTTCAGCAGTCTGATGACCTGGTCTATTCCATATTATTCTAAGGCATTGATCATTTGGACCCAGAGTCTTGCCAGTTTTCATATGGTTAACCCTTTACAGGGCACAGCAGCCATTTCCGGCCGATGCCATAAAACGCGCTTAGCGGCCATTTCCGTCCGATACTATTATGCATTGTAAAAACGCGATCTCTCGGCTTTCCGACACTTCCGACGGCTACTTTCGCTTTCGCCGACAGCTTGACAATGTGGCCGCCATTTGTAAATGCAATAGTATGAATTTGAACGGACTTTTACGGACTTTTTTTGATAGTTTTCGGGATATTTACGCTGTTTTTCAAAACGGATTTCGGCGATTCTTCAAGTGATAGCCGAGATTTCGCTAGGTTCAATTTAAATGACATTAAAGGGCACGAAGTTGACTATTAATCGGAGCTAGATATCAGTGCAAAGCGTTACTTTGCATTTGCAGTCTGAGTCGGACTTTAAAGAAAGTGATTATGATTCTGAAAATGTGTTTGTAAATTGCCGTATAGATGACGGAAAATCATAAACAACATGCCGTATTTCGTAAATATTTGTGTTCATTTATGGATTACCGACAACAATCATATGATAACATATTCTGCATGCTTTTCCCTTCATTGTGTTGTTTATTTAACTAAAATCGGTTGACTAACACCTTATTTGTGATGTTTTTACTAACGCGACCCGAAATTTTACCGAACCTGAAAAAATCTTGCCCGTTCAGGGCTACAAAACGGACAAGCGTCTGCCCTGTAAAGGGTTAAGAGCATTCTGAACTTCCATCTTCAACATTGATGGTCCTTCATTATTATTCCGAATATCATATTGTTCCTCTCATGTTTCACTATACAGATCTTTCACATAATCTTATCATTTTCAATTAAGATTTGGCCACTTGCAGATGTGAAGTTTCAGCACTGGTCTTGCTCACCCTACTGGTTTCTGAGCCTGGAGAGAGGACAGAAAGCACTGTAACATAGACTATGTGGAGATGGTACTTTGGTACCGGCTCAGAAGAAAAGTCTGTACACAAACCTCCCTCCAATAGATGCAAGTCCTTTTTGGGGTTTCAATGCACAGGACTTGAAGTGTTATAACACTTCCAGAGCATATACAAACAACAACAACAATAATAATGAGGCACATATGACACAGCTGACAACCCATTAACGTATGAACAATTAGATGGAAAGATGCTAAAACTGTTGCTCAGTCGATGTAATGAACAATCAGCAGTTACCACTCTCATACCAATAAAATAATAAAGAAATAATAAAACATAAATGAACAAAATGATGTTTGTATATTCACTGATTGCATCATGTTACAAAAACTAATAGAGACAGTGAATCCACACAAATAAAAACCTAAAATGTACTCAACTGCTACACATAGCAACAGACATACAAACAGCAGACAATACAATCAGTATACATCTTCACATCAAAACATACAGCATGAAAATAAAAAGGAAGTTCATACCTGCTAAGATTACCCTTCTTATCCAAAGACATTTTTAGAAGCTCTAGTTGTTGAATCAGCCCTGGGTCAGTGCCATTCACCCAAGTATAGACAACATCAATTGGTAGAGGAGATGATAATCTGTTGTAAAAAGCATATAAAATTAGCTGGTTCAGGGATGAAAATTTCAGTTCCCAAAGAGGCTAATGGCAAGACTGGACAAAAATAATACAGATTAACAAGGTTAAACATGGAAAAACAAGGGAGTCTCCATTGTGTTAAAATGCCTGCCTAGTACTCCAAAGGTTGTGGGTTCATTTCTAGACTCCAGGAGTCATTTGGTTCATAACACCCTTTTTCTTAGAGACTTTTGAGGGTTGTTGCTGAAACTATAGAGTTCATGTTCTGTGCGGCACTTTCAGCAGGCTGCTCTATGGGAAGAGACTGATGTGAACAGGATAAAGGTGCAATAAAGTTGATCATCTCATTCTTAAACTCTTTTTAAAAGCTTTTAAACAATTACAAAACAAAATAATCATAGTAGATTCCATTTTTGTTTATGCAAATACTAACAAAAGTCTGACATTTCTATAAGGATGTGTCTCAATTGATCTCTATTAGTGTCCTCTTCTTCTTCTTTCGTTCGCTTGAAATATGTCTATAACTGCAATGCTGTCTCTTGTATGAATTGAACTGTCTTTTTCAGTTCACACAGCGGTACATAGAGTTTATCTTCCACTGTCATCTCTCTAGGCCAGAAGGTTTGCCTAGATATGTTATATTTTGGGCAGTCTTGGAGTATGTGCTCTGCTGTCTGCGACGCCAATCCACATGTGCACATGGCTGTTTCACCTATCTTGAATTTTGTATACATGTGGTTGCGTAATCTATTGTGCCCTGTTCTGAAGCACAGAATAATGAGTTGTTCTGGTCTATCCATAATGTGGTAGTCATCTTGAGCAGGTTTTGGTGGCTTTCTGACTGATTTGATCATTCTTTTCTTTTGGTGGTATGTAACGGGCACATCAGGCTGTTCTTCTTTGGCTCCTTCCTTAGCCAATTGATCAGCTCTGTCGTTTCCGGGTACTCCACAGTGGGATGGTATCCACTGTATGGTGACCTTATGCTGACTGCTAAGTTCAGAAAGTAGTGTCCTTAGTACTGGCAATTTCCCAGACAGGAGCGCCTCGAGTACTGATTTTGCATCTGTCAATAGCACCACAGGTTGTGTACCATTGCTGGTATTTAGTAATTTCTCTGTTGCTATCTTGATTGCCTCAATTTCAGCATCGTAGTTATGGCAGTACTTTCCTGTCGGTACTCTAGCTGTGGCCCTGGTATTATTTGTGTATTCTATGTACACTCCCGCTCCTCCATTTCAAACAGCATTTTTAAAAGTACTCTCTAAAGGTGCTTATGTAAGCTCATCCTCAAGTGTCATCTCCACATTTAAGGCTGAATATAATGAGTCTCCAAAACTATCTGTCCCTACACTGCACTCATCCAGACTTCTTCCAGTTCATCTTTTGATGCTGTCCACTCATGTCTTCCTCTTGTAGGCTTTACTTTCTCTTTTCCTTTGAGAAATCCTTTAATACATGCTTTAAAGACAATAATATTTAAAGATGCTTCAGTTTGGATTTAAGAGTGGTTCTAGCAAGGAGGGGGACATATGAGGAGATGAATTCAACAAGTGTACAGCCAGTGTGAATGTTGGGCGGCACTCACCAAACCCAACACCTCACATTGTGCCAACGGCTCCGAGCGGAGGAGTGCAATTGGGAGGGTACAAGCCTTACCCTAGTGTGAGTTAATGCACCCTAAAGATTAAATGTCATGGGAAGGCAGACCAGGCCCTAAGCCTTGGTCTGTAACTGGTCTAGGATGGAAGCTCTGACAGGCAGGCAGTTAGAACATTGCTTTGCTGATCCAGCAGCTTCTGCAGCTTGTCTTGTTTCAGACGTATTGATGTTACCTTTCCTCTGGAGTAAACTAGACAGGCTGAAAGAGGGATCATGCTGCATGGGCAACACATGGTATCTAAATTCAGCCCAGGCTTTGTGTTATGGAGAGATATAACTTCAAGTTACAAACTATCACAGTCAAGATGACAAGGTGCCAGTCATCACAACCAGTGTGTTAACAGAGCAATCAGCATCGACACTTTACGGGAGGGAGAAGGAGGACTTAACAACTATCCTCAAACAGAATGATTTAGATACAGCAGAAACAGAGGACCCAGTGTGTTACTGGGGTCTATAAGGGAAGCAAAGAACAGTAACCTACCATACATGTCATAAGAGGTGATTAAGGAGGATTGGCGTGAGACTAGCTACCTCGTCCTGTAGAAAACTTTACCTGCAAAATCCATCCAATCATGAAAAAATCTTTAAAGGGCTTGAGGGTCAATGCTCCATTGGGGGATGATAGGAAGAAGATAAAAAGAGGAGGAGGAGACAAGGTAGAAGAGGAGGATGAGGCAAGGAAGAAGAGGAGGAGGAGATGAGGAAGAAGAGGAGGAGGAGATGAGAAAGAAGAGGAGGAGACAAGGAAGAATACTAGGATAAGACAAGGAAGAAGAGGAGGAGGAGACAAGGAAGAATAGGAGGAGAAAATAAGGAAGAAGAGGAGGAGGAAATAAGGAAGAAGAGGAGGAGGAGACAAGGAAGAAGAGAAGGTAGAACAGGGAAAATGATAGATAAGTGGACCAGGTAGAAGCAATGAACCTCCTTCTACACAACCCACACAGAGGCTCTGCAGAACGCACTTCATAACTCTATGGTGAAAGGCATCACAGGGAAAACAGAAAGAAGAACAAGAAATTGCACTCAATACATGTCCTTTAAAACCCAAAGTGTGGCTTGACATTACAGGGAAAACAGAAGCAAGAACAGGAAATAGCAATCAATACATGTTCTTTACAACCTACAGTCACACAAGTAGGTAGAGCCTGTTACCTTGGATGAAATCTGTCTAGAGAAAACAAACCTTAAACACATGCACTGAAGTCAGACACACTGACCTCTCAGATGCATAACCAGGGCTGACACACTTCCCTTAGAAGAGGTACAAAGAGTAAGAAGAAACCTAAAGTCTGGTTTGTCATGTCAGATTATTGAATCTGCAGATGTGTATGAAGTTTCTTAACATGACACTCCTACATTTCAGATTTGTCACCTGCTCAAAACTTATTCTTGGGAAGATAACATGGTGGTTTCTCCTTGATTTCCTCATCCACATCTTTAATAGAAATTTCTGCAGAGCTGTCAACTGATTCACAGGGTACTTGGCCCATTAAACTGCACAAGAGTTGACCTTACCTATCTCTGAAAGATTTTCCAGCGATGTTGTCGCTAAAGGAGTTGAACACTGCTTCATATTTTTCTTGGCTCCACTCCAACCATGCCTATAATTAACATAAATTACAACAAATTACTTCATCATAGGGATAGTGAGACATACAGATAGACAAAAGAGGGAGAGAGTGAGGGATCCAGAAAGAAAAAGAGACAGGAGAGAGTGTAACAGTATTGGGTATAATTAGGATCTAGTGGGAAACACAGATACAGCACGATTGAGCATTGAGACTGAAAGGGGTGGGAGATGCTCAATCGTGACGTATTGGGTTGGTATGGGCAGTTAATATCCGGCCTCCAATGTAAGTGGAGTCAACATCCGATAGTCCAGCCGAGAAGACACGGCCTGTCATCTTGAGAATAAAGTATAAAGTTTCAGTCCAGATCAAGTCTTGTTACTTCTTTTGACACTGTTATAGGAGTAATAAATGGTGCCCTGGACCGAGGATCTGAGGTTGATCTAGGCCGAACAACAACAACTATCCACTGGCGGCATGCTGTAAGACAAATTATGAAGGTAATGGCTGGCCTACCACGGTCGTTGTCTGAACTTAATCATTTACAAGGGGCCTAACCTGGCCGTTGCTTGAACCTTGCCACTTTCAAGAGACCTGCCTTCAAGATTTTATCAGAAGTCCGAACTCGTTCAAGGTCAGGTCATCACTAGCCGTTGGCTGATCCAAATCCATTTTTGGGCCTCGTTATTCCTATGACCCAAACACACCAAATCCATTTTTGGGCCTCGTTATTCCTATGACCCAAACACACCTAATCCATTTTTTGGGCCTCGTTATTCCTATGACCCATTCCATACGACGATGAAGTACCCACTTGAGAATCAAGGAAGGGACCCAACCAGGGGGTCGAAGATTTGTCTGGCAGCCCATGAGATGTGACCCAACCAGGGGTTGAAAAATTTTCTGGCAGCCCACGAGAAGGACGAAAATACCTGAGGGAAGAGAAGTGATGTCTGAACTCCGCCACCTGAATTATGAGACTAAATTTCACTTGATGCGGGCTCTGGTTGGTTGAACTGAATCCGTAAGTTGGTAAAAGAAGGTAACGGATTAATTTAAGGAAATAGACTCAGAGTAAAAGTATGTATTTCGAGGTCTCCCGTGAGGTTCCGAATTTCTAAATTAGAGTGGAGTACAGGACATTATTGTGGACATTATATCTACAAGGAACCTTCTGATTGCCACAAATTTGAGTTTTTTATTGAGGACAGGGTTCATTCTTCCTATGCTCAGACAGGATATCGTTGGTGCTTCTTCTGATTAATGTAATATCTTACAATATTATAACCAACTGAATTGTGCTGTTTGGGATTTAGAAAATTGAAATTGTGTAGTGCTTTCTTTGCTTTATTTCAGTATTTTTTTCAGCATGACAGAACAGAACACCTGAGCACCTGGGCAAAGTTTTGATGTTAAATTAAGAAATTACAAAAATGAAATTGGTTACTTGTATAAATATTTCAGCTGAACTCAGGATAAGTTTTTTTCTCAGGTACTAAAGAAGTATACAGAACAATATTGTTTCAGCTGGATAGATATTTCAAAGGAACTGAATATGAATTTCTTGTGCGGGGAGTTACAACGGGTTAGCACATGGTTAGGAGAATTAAAGATGTCAATTACGGAGGTAGAGAGTTTTCTGAAAACGTTGAAGAACAAAACAACTAGACAGGATCCTTATAGAAGTATGGTAGACAGTAATAGAGTAGGAAAGAATAACAGGAGACAGACATTGCTTAATAAAGACAGAAGACAATATGGGTATGACGAACCAAGGCCTGATCTATATAGAGTAAAAGACAGTGAGAACAGACGAAATAGTGAAAGCTTGGACTGGTATAAATACAAAAATGGGCGTGAGAAAAGCATTTCAAAGAAATCATGGGACTGGCCTTCTCACAGTGCAACTGCTAGAAAAAGACGTGACGACTGGTTAGGAGCAAAGACAAAGACAATATTTAAACTCAGGTGTAAGAGACAGAGTTGAACCAGTAAGTAAAATACAGACTAGTCCTAAAATGGTTGCGAATGTGACTAGTAGACAGGAAAAGAAGAAGACGATATTAGTAAAGAAAAGAAACCGAGAGACACAGACGCAGACAAGTAATACGGTAGAAAGTAGCACGCAGACTCAGGTACAACCAGTCAGCAAGTTAACAAAGGGAACTCAAACTGACTTCATAGAGAATCAGTCTAAACCAACTCGTTTGACTAAGAGAGACAAGGTTGAAGTTAGGAAAGATGGACAGACGAGGACCAAGAACGACAGAAAGATAAAGAGGAGAAGTATTGACGAAAGTGTTAGTATGGTTGTAAATAGAGGTAGTGCCATGTCAAGTTATTCAGCCATAGACAAGAAACTAGTTCCCAGATGGTGTAGGAATATTGGCTGTCAGAGTTCAAGCTACGGAGAAGATATTCCCACAGCTGAATATTATAGTGATGCTGAATCAGATATTATTACAGAGGATTCGGAGAATGAGAGTGTTACACTACGGGCAGGTCCTGAATCGAGGCGTGATGTTCCATCATATGGAGTAGTTGCTGGTAGACAGACGGACAGAGTTTTGGGTAGTGACTCTTTGAAACAAAATACTGGTTTGTATGACAAGACAGTAGGAAAGGCTAAGGGACGAAGACCGAGGAAGAGAAAGAAAGTCAGACGTTTTAAGGGATGACTATGGGAATAGGGCCGACGTGTTTGCAGTAAACTATAACGAGTCTGATGAAGGAACTATAATTAGTGTGTCATCTGAAGACGAGGATGGGAAGGTATAAACGTTACGTAAGGTACACAGGAAACAGTGAGCAGACTGACGCAAATATAGGAAATAGAAGGAACTCATTTAAGAACAAGAATAGTGGTAGACAGTTAGCGGGAATTTATTCAACGACAGAAAGTGATTTAAGAAAAATAGAAGACCTTAGGACCTTAAGACCTGAATACTTTAACAGGTTGACAACAGATAGTGATGATGACATTATAACGGAAAGACGAGTGAATGTATTGAAAGACAGTGAAGTGTTTAATTTGGACACACTATATAACGGTTAAAATTCCTTGGGTGAAGAAGGAAAATGAAATAGGTCTGGCTTATGAGAAGAACCCCGGTTTGAGAGTATAGGTATATGAGCTGTCTAAAATAGGCAGATGAATTTTGTTGGTGATAAGGAAGTACGGCAAATGATATTCCACGTGGATTACGTAATACAGGATATCGTCTGGTTGGTAGCGAGGTAGAGAGAGTAAAATAGGGTAGATTCAGGACAGAATTAATAGAGGGTGAGAGATATGTTAGGCATGAATATTAGTATTAGAAATAGTTTGACTCAGAGTTATGACGTGAGGTTCGAGATAGTTTCGCTTGTTGGTTGGAGAAGAAAGAATAGTATTGTTGACAGGTGAACCGAGAGTGTCTGGTGAGGAGATATAGATTGAGGAGGCACTGAGTATCCTGTGTATAAAATAGCCAGTTGAACGTGAGAATAAAAGTAAAAGACTGTAGAAGTGGATGCTTGAAAAATACGAGTTACGTCGTGCTTGCGGAGAAAGAAGAAACTTGTTGTGTCTGGAGAAGTATAGAATAATAGTTACGAGATTTGTGACATGTTGGAATGAAGTTTGTTTTGAAGAGACAGTAGATAGTGCTGTGAAAGCAATATAAGTTACGAGATGTCAAGTATAGGGTTTGACCTTCGTATAGGACTAGAGATATAAGAAAGCAGTGAATTGAGAAAGTCCTCTGGAAAAATTCGTCTGGTTGTGCGTTGTTCATAAGTGAGTATAACTGTCAGACAGGTGTTCGGCGTGATGAAAGAAGTAGGAGAGAGGTGTGATGAAGTCACCTAAGTGAAATACGTAGATAGAATGTAAGAGTGGCGTTAATATGTCTTGTGTCAATGTGTGTAGAGGAGATCAATACGTGTAGATATGTGGTAAATGATTGCTGGAATGTTGAGGTGGCGTCTAAAGTATTTTGTTGTAGTAATAGTATGGAGACGTTAGGTTGTCGCGATGCGAGAGTAGGCGTGAGATGAGAGCGAGGTTGTGTATCATTGTCCGTGTGAATATGAGAAGAGCGGTTGATAAGTAACGTTGATAAAGCGTGGAACATAGAGCATGCGAAAATCGAGAGATAGAAAGAAAATTGTAATGTCTTTTCGTAGAATATCTGAACTTGGAAGGAAATTGTGGAAGTTATATGCTGAATTAACATTATGAATGTTTAGTATGCTTGACAGGAAAATGGCGAAGCAAGACTGCCTAAGACTGAGGAACGGGAAAAGAGAGCTCCGTTGTATATACTGACGTGAGTTGCTGTTCTGAAAGAGTGAAAGATACGAAGGTAAACAAGAGGAGGTAAATGAATGTTGGAGAACGTGTTCCGAGGAGGATGACCGGTTTGATTGTCGTCACGATGCAAGAATGATAGGTGAGATTTGAGGATAGCTTAAAGTAGTGCTGGTGAGACGTTGAGAGTACTGATGCAGTAGAAGGAAATATAAATTGCGTCGGGTAGACGAGAAAGTGGAAGTAGAATTAGTTGTTTTGGTGAGAGGTCTATAGTAAATAGACAAAGTTTTGTTGGATGTAGGAGGGTGGAGATACTGTGGTTGACGGTAAAGATTGGGAAGTGGTGGTGATGGTTGGTACAAAGCCATAGAAGACAGTTGGTGTGCCGAGCCACAGGTTAATTGATAAGTAGATGGTGGCTGGTACATTGAGATGATATTGGAATAACTGTAGTTTACAGTGCTTGCTTATGAGGATATTTTGGAATGTTATGATGTATTAGGAGTTAGGATGGAAAAAGATAGAAAATTGTGAGGGGAGATAATCAATGTTTGACTTCCAGAAAAAGGAACGGTCACTCGTTGAGTAATGGTTTTGGTTGAGGGGAACAAGTATGGTTCCGCATTAAGATAATCTGTAGATAACAGAGAGATATTTGTATATATGTATATACAGTATTTTGGCATTAATGCTTGGTATGGAGTTGTTTTGTTATACATACTTGCCTAAATAGATAGGTGTTACATTGGTTAGAAAAGGAGGCCAATGTTGCTGGGTCACTTTAGGTGGTTAATTCTAAGTGAATTATATATGTTTTTTTGAAAACCTTCTCTTTAGCGAGAAGACAGTTGTATTTATTGAAATTGAGCTTTCAATGCCTCATATGTAAAATTTTGTTTTGCTTGATTTGGTCTTGAAAAATGATTGTTGTTGTTTGATTAATTGATTTAGAATAGGGTTATTGTGTGCTTAGACTTTTATGTGTAAACTGCTGGTCCGTAAAAGAGACCAGTAGTAGTAGGTAAAAATAGATTAGGATGTATGTTGTATTATTTTAATCATCGTCACCATCATCATCACTATCATCATCATACTTTTAGTTGAGTTGCGGGGAAAGCATAAATGATTGTTACAAAAATTTGGGGGGAGATTTGATGTCCTGTTGTGATTTTATTTCACTGTTTTGTGTGTTAAATAGTAGTTAATTAAGTTATGTTTAATTTACAAGGTTTTTCGTCTAGAAATAAAGACAATACAGGGGGACTTTAATTATGACCCTTCGTTCAGAAAAGAGTTAATAAAACTACGGAGAACTAATAGAGAGACACATTCTCTTAGTGAAGAAGAAGTTCATGGATATTTTGATGCTGTGATAATCAGCGTAGAAAGGTTAAAACGGCTATGAACTGTAGACGGGGTTACTACACAAGTAAAATGGTTATGGTAAAGTAAGAATTATTAGAAAAATAGGGGATTGGAAGCCACATGGGAGAAGAAAAGATTAGTGAATATATTCAGTGGGGTAAAGCTGAGAAAAGTTTTGAACATAGTTTCCGGGGGGTCAGAAGAGCCATGATATACACGAGATTGCTGGGTTATAGAAGAATAAGAAAATTACCCCAGATGAAGAGTAAACATGAATTGGATCCATGTTTGACTTGAAACTGTGGATAACAGTACAATAATAAAAGGGGTGTAAGTGGGGGAGACATAGTGACATGGGGTGTTTGTGGGTCCGTAATAAAAGGGACTGAGATTAAAGTTGATTAACAAGAAGTCACAGACATGAGTGGTTATTTTTGCTGCTGTAGATTACGGCCTGAATTATGAATTGAGATTGAGATTTTAGAGAGACATGGGGTTACATGGCCTGGGCAGGATGTAAATGTTTATAAGTGGGTCAGATTACAATGTTGTGTTTGATGGTTAATATTTAAGGGGAGATTTCAAGGTTACTAGGTTGCTGTTGATAACGGCATAAGTGGAGCATTTTAGTAGATATGCCCATAAGAATTAAGAGAGAACCTGACGTATTGGAGAAGATTACTTATACGAGGTGATGAGGTTATGTGAGGTGTTGTGTTGGAGGAGGTCTTAAGGGATAATAGATTTTTTTTAATTGTGGCTTCGGGATGTGTTTTGTGGTTTACATTACAATGTGAGGTTGAGGTAAGGTAGTGTATGTTATAAAGACACTTAGAAGTGAAGAATATTTTTGGATGATGATTGATATTTGATGCTGTAGATAGCATGAGTGGTACTGAGGGAGATATAATAGACTTTATTACATAAAGTCTCAAAAGAACAAAGGGGTGTAAAGGGGTGTGTGGTTTAGGTGAATGATTTTTTTTGAAAGAGTTCTATTTCTTCTTTTAAATTCCGGTGGCCACCGATTCTTTGTCTTCCTATCGTGTGAAAGTAATTTCAGCTTAGTTGAAAGGGGGAGATTTGTAGCGTTGGTGATAAAATAAGGAGTTGGTGTTAGCGTTTGAAATTTTAAGCAGATTACTTACGAAGAGAAGGAGTATTTAAGAAAACGTGTTATGATGTTATGATGTGTTGTATAAAGTTGAATTTGAAATGTAATTATGTTTGGTTGAAGGGCTAGAAACGAAGAAGAAGTGGGTTAACTATATAACAGGGGAAAGAGTTAAAGAAATAGAATGTCTAATTAAATTGGAGTTGGTTTGGGGAAGATTTGAAAAACTGTTTGGATTAACAGGGTTATCATACGGGGTATTATATAAATAAAAGTCGAAGAAGAAGTATATGGGGGGAGGTTTTATAAGCAGACCATATCACTGGGAGAAGAAGTAAAAGGGATATTATTTACTCAAACTTGATTTTTAGGGAAGGTTAGAATACAAAGAGGGAATAGAGTATGGGGATTTAGAGTAAAGATTTTTCCTTTAAAAGGAAAATTCTTTAATTAACATGGGGAGGTGTAACAGTATTGGGTATAATTAGGATCTAGTGGGAAACACAGATACAGCACGATTGAGCATTGAGACTGAAAGGGGTGGGAGATGCTCAATCGTGACGTATTGGGTTGGTATGGGCAGTTAATATCCGGCCTCCAATGTAAGTGGAGTCAACATCCGATAGTCCAGCCGAGAAGACACGGCCTGTCATCTTGAGAATAAAGTATAAAGTTTCAGTCCAGATCAAGTCTTGTTACTTCTTTTGACACTGTTATAAGAGCAGTTAATAAATCATTATTACATTATAAGATCTTTATGTAGTTTCTGGGAGTCACATTAGTGCAGTGGCTAGCAAGCTTGCCCGGTGGTCATGTGTTTGAATCCAAATTAACGCCAAGTGGTCTGCTTCCAAATCACCCAGGGCTGAATCCGAGCCCTCATGAGATAAGTTGTTGAGTATTCATCAACAGATGTGATGACAATTAGAACTGAAGGCTGAATAAATAATGGAGGGGCAATAAATAGACTGCAAATACAGCAAGAAGACGAATGAGAAAGTCATGAGCCAAGAAAGACTAAAAGAAAGAATTGCCCTCTTCAAACCATGTGTTACTGGGGTCCTTAAGAAAAGTAAAGAAAGATAACATTCTAACCTATCTTGTATGTCATAAGAGGTGAATAAGTAGTGTTGGCACGAGACTGGCACCTCATCCCTTACAAAACTTTACCTGCAAAACCCAAATATTCATGAACAAGTCTACAAAGGGCTTGTTCGAATGTTGATTGGGGTAAAGGGTAGAAAAATCTAATAATTCAGGAACAAGCCCTTTTTTCTCAGGAGCAAACATATTTATTTTTGTAAATACGGGCTAAGAAAATTATTGAAAGTTTAGGCATCATGGTCGAAATGTTCCGGCGCCATGACGACCAGCCGTCTGGATTTTTCTACCCTGGCTGAGGGATTATGGTCATTTGGAAGGTGAAAGGCAAAAGGATAAGAAAACAGCTGCCCTATTTTGTTTTGATTTCACCCAAAATTTACAAGAATCAAAATATGGATACTTGATGAACTACAAAGTTTGACTGATAAATTTCCTTAATTATAAAGTATTGGAGCAAGTTTGGGGATATTTTCAACTACTCATGACAGGAGGTCAGTAATCATGCCACTAACTGTTATAGTCAAGTCGCTGCTGGGATAACACCAGACTAATGGATGTTGCATTTCTGGTCCTTTCCAAAGCACAAAGGCACTACTGGGATGACCGTTAATGAACCCTCAATACTACATGCATTCTACATGGTTGCTAAGATCTAATGTAGCAGCATCAACAATGAGGAGGAGGAGGAGGAGGAGGAGGAGGAGGAGAAGAAGAAGAAGAAGAAGAAGAAGAAGAAGAAGAAGAAGAAGAAGAAGAAGAAGAAGAAGAGGAGGAGGAGGGGGAAGAGGAGAAGGGGAGGAGGAGAAAAAGAGGAGGAAGAAGGCATGGCAGAAGGTGAATCAAGAGATGTGCAGGTGCAGACAAAATGCAATCAAAGTCAGAATGCTAGTCAAAATATAGTGTACACCATTTGGGCTAATTCTTTATGATGATGTTAATGAGACATTGAGAATATATTCAGCTGTCAAGTATTTTGTGATATTGTTGAGGTGTGAGGCTATGGGTGAACACATATGTTGACTTCAAAAGTTCTAGTAATTGAAACATTCATAATGGACAAGAAAGATATTTTCAATAAATGAATAATACTTAAGCTGAAACAATTAAAACAAGTAGTATAATGTGGAATATCTGTTATCCGAACAGTAATTTCAAATTTAACACAAGCTCTTTCTGTTTGTACAAAACCAGCTGGAACGGCCAAAATGTCAATGCCTCATTATCATTATGTTTGAGCAACTGTTCCTGCTATGGGTCTCTGATGTGATAGCTCCATCACATTCTGTAGGCCTGAGGAAGAGCTGGCCAATCTTTCCCTCACTTTCGCAGGTGTCGAACCTGTGTCCAATCGTGCTCATGGCTTTATCTGCGCAGTTAACTATCAACTTTGTCCTCCCCCCGAGCATATAAAACTGTTGACCGATACTAAAAATAAATATAGTAGCTATATCGATCGTGCCACGACCCGAACTGAAAACGGAAGTGATATACAGCGCCACCCCGCAATGGTCCACTGTGTCCTCAAAAATCGCTATGTAAACAACATTCATGCTTTCCATGTCATTCATTCATTCAAATATCACGTGAGAATAACAAACGTCAGCTTTGCTTCAGCAGAAAAGGTCCCCCTAATATTCCGTGCATAGCGATTGGTTGAAATTATCACGGCATTAAAATATATTAAAATTATATTTCATACTTCTTCTTCTTCTTCTTCTTTAGCGTTCCGAGCCATTGAGGTTCTTTGCTGCAAATACAATCCGTCTCCATTCGTCTCTCTGGTGGACCTTCTCTTGCCAGTCGTTGATTCCAAGTGCTTGTAGGTCTGTACATGTATTATCTCTCCACCGCCTTCTTGGTCTACCTCGGGGTCTACGATCATTTATTTCCTGAGTGTAAGCGAGTTTTGTTTCCCTATTATCTTCCATTCTTTCTATATGCCCCAGCCATTGTAGTCTATTAGCCTTCATGATACCAGTGATTAGCGGGGACTTAAACAGATCATAAATGTCTTTGTTACTTCTTCTTTTCCACTCTCCACTTTGTGTATCCCTAATGGGTCCAAAGATGCGTCTTAAAATTTTGTTCTCAAAGGTTTGTAACAAGGCTTCGTCTCCTTTCGTTGTACTCCAGGTTTCAGAGCCATACAGCACAACTGGTCTGATCAGTGTTTTGTATATTGTGATTTTGGTGTTACGAGATAGCGCCTTTGATTTTAGTAGATGTTGTAGTGCATAGTATATCTTATTTCCAGAGTTGATTCTAGCTTGTATTTCTTCCCTTATGATGTTGGAGCAGTTGAAGATTGTACCCAGGTATTTGTATGTTTCCGTTCTTTTAATGGTCATATCATCTATTTGTATGTGGCCAGAGTTTCTAGCCATTCCGTCTCTTGAAATTACCATATATTCTGTCTTATCTTGGTTGATAACCAGCCCCATCTGTTGGGCTTTTCCCTTTAAGTGAGTCAATATTTCCAATGTCTTTTGTTCACTTTGCCCTATAATATCTATATCATCTGCATAACCAAGCAGCTTGGATGTTCCTCCAATATCACATTCTTCCTTTACCTTCCTTACAACTTTCTCTAGAGCCAGATTGAAGAGTAGCGGGGATAGTGCATCACCCTGTTTCAAGCCAGATGTTATTTGGAAGGGGTCTGATTTCCTGCCTTTATATGTTACTATATTATAAGTATCTTCCATGCATAGTCTGGTCATGTTGATTAACTTCCTTGGTATTCCAAATTCCTGCATAGCATTCCATAGACTATTCCTATGGACACTATCATAAGCCTTTTTAAAATCCACAAAAATGTTATGGAGATCTCTTTTATATTCCCAATTTTTCTCGGCTATTTGTCGTAAGATAAATATCTGATCTATTGTTGATCTGTTTTGTCTAAAACCCGCCTGGTAGTCACCTAATATGTCTTCTGAATATGGTTTTAGTCTATTTAGTAATACTGCGGATAGTATCTTATAGCTTGTGGACAGTAGTGATATTCCTCTATAATTTCCACATTGGAACTTGTCTCCTTTCTTAAAGATAGGTATCAATAATGACTCTTTCCAGTCATGGGGTAATTCTTCTGTCCTCCAGATTCATACTTACCATAATTAATTTTTTTCTGGTGCTTTTAACAGACATTTTCATTGGATTTTCGAATTCTCCACGCAAGTTTACATACATTTGGAAAGTTTAATCGCTAAACATGCTCTAATTGTGGATGAAACCAAATTTTCTGTGTAGATTTGTTTTTGTGTATGGGGAAGCCAATGGCCATGGGCCATGGCGGCCGCGCACATGCATATCGATCGAACTGGCATGTATACTTTCACTTTGTAACACTCAAAACATACAAAACGTGCAATTTGAACTGCTAAAGTTAAAGAAAATACAAGTTTAAAGGTTAATAATAATTTATTTGTATACGTATGCTATTTTTTAATCATTTAATGTGACGGAACATAATTTTGAAGTCAGTTTTCATAATCTACCTGTGACCCGTTGGTTGAGACAACCTCGCAAGCGGAGAAAAATGGAAATGGACACACTGAACCGTAATTAATTTTTTTCTGGCGCATTCAAAAGAAAACCATCAACTGTGATGGATTTTCGAATTCTGCATCCAATTTTACAGAAATTTGGAAAGTTTCATAGCTAAACTTGCTTTAATTGTGGTTGAAAAACAGGCGAAGATGTTACAACCATGATGAGTGCCTTTTTGAATGGAAAACCCAAAATGGCAACTTGACTTCATTATTAATTATTAATCTTTGTGGAACAATCATTGTGTCCTCGCTAGCATAGTGGTAAGTATCCCACCTGCCACGCGGGAGACCGGGGTTCTATTCCCCGCTGGGAGTTTTTTTTTATATTTCAGAAATTTATTATATAATAAAAAATATTAAACATTACGAACTAATATATTATATAGAATAGAAACTCAAAGCTTGTGAATAAAGTGTGCTCTATGGATCTTCGGAAGCTGCCGATACTTACATTTTACAATAATTAATTTGGGACCGTTATTCGGAAGCGTGCCTATGGCATTTTTTTTTTATCGCAGTGATATAATACCGTCAATTGGTCGTGCCTCAAGTAACGCTCAGTAGTATTCGCAGCACGCCTCCATAATAATAATTTATTTGTATACTTGTACTGTTTTTTAATCATTTAACATGATGGAACATGTGTTTGAAGTCAGTTTTTTCATATCTGTCTATGACCCATTTGACTGAGACAATCTCGCAAGCTTTGAGTACTTCCAAGTACTTGCCATAATTAATTTGTTTCTGCCACTATTAATAGAAAAGCATACATTATAGATGGAATGGATTTTCGAATTATGCAACCAAGTTTACGTGTATTTGGAAAGTTTCATCACTAAACTTGCTCGAATTGTGGTTGAAACCAAGATTTTCTGTGAAGATGTGCTTTTGTGAATGGGAAATCTACAATGATACTATTGATACATAGGGCAATGGGGTCAATGGCGGCCGAGCATATCAATCAAACTGGCATGTACACTTTTTAACACTCAAAACGTGCAATTTGGACTATTAAAGTTAAAGGAAATACAAGTTTAAAGATCAATAATAATTTATTTGTATACTTGTACTATTTTTAATCATTTAACATGACGGAACATACGTTTGAAGTCAGTTTTTCATATCCGTCTATGACCCATTTGAGACTGGACTCGTAGCATGGAGATAATGGATACACTGAAGAGTTCCAAAATCAGGGCAAACGTGAATATTTTATACGGATACACCTTCACAAAAATGTTAATATCTTCACTTAGAATTGACAAACTGGTCTCAATAAGGTACCATTAGATTTGGTTTTTCAAGGTCAATCGATCTGTGGAAGTCTCATTAGTAAATACTCAATTTGAAAATCACGACTAAACCTGCTAAATATAGAATAGTGCTGATTGAGATACTGACAACAAACACTGCGTTTGAAAGAAGTTTTCCCCCAAAAAGTAAAATATTTTCAATTTTTCAAAACATTCAATAACTATATTTTATACTGACCTGTCCAAAGTGAAACGCTGACAGCGCCAGGAGAAACGCTCCTGCAACAAGCATAATAATCCCATATTTATGTGACAGTAAATCGTAAACTCTCTTCTGCAACATCTTTTTGAATGTCTCGTCCATCTTTGCTGGCTATTTCTGCAGCAGACTATGGACGTTTATTTTACCAAACTGACTTCGTACGTACACGTAACAACGCACACGTAACAACCTGTATAATATGAGGTACGGCTGCTGTCCTTGTGTACATATTATTCACGGTGCAAGTTAGCTGGTCACAAGATGGACTCAACAATAACGTATTGTTTTTCATGAAACTATGGACGTCGCCATCTTGACAACGGTGCATTGTGGGTTCAGATTCGTGGCGTTTGTTTACACCGGAACCACTACAACTTTCGCTTTCATAACAAAAAACAACAGCAGCAAAGACAACGCAATTTTCATTAAATAATCACAACGGGTGGTAGATTTTATACAGTTGTCCTGGTACAATACTTTTCTTTAAACTTTTTTGCTTTACTGTTAAATACAGTTCCTCTTTTTAGGTTTTAATTCCATTATTACATTAATGTTGTTTCAATTTCATACATACAATACATTCTAAACTGAATAAACTCATTCTTCTAATAATTCCGTCGTCTTGCAGATTAATGAGTTTTTTTTGGAACCCGAGCCTTGCATAGATGATTTAGGTTAGCATGAAATAAAACTAGTATGTATAATATAGCAGGTCCTTTGCAAAACGTCGCTCTCATCACGGCTTGCCGAAAAGATTCTTAATCCTTTGCCAGTTCGGAACTGAGTTCCCCAGTATCGTGCATTTTCATGCCTATGCATGGCGTCTTCAATTCAATGATTCATTGTCTTGTGACCATCTTCGTGCTGTGGTCGAGACTTGCCTCTTCTTCCAGGCATCATGCCTTCCATCACTGTTCTTTTTAAGCCATTGTGACGTTTAAAAACATGTCCAATGTTGTCCGTTTCCAGACTTGATGCTGTTTATAAGCTAGTTTCCTTCAGTGTTCACATCTTCAGTATTTTTCTTCTTTTTTTTTATCATATTCTAAGAATGTTTTCTATTATAATATAAACTATAACATTTAAGCTCAAAGACGACAAATTTTTTCTTCATTAATTGAGAAATAAGCCATAACTCGAATCCATATGTGTGACAGGAAAGATGCATGTTCTCAAAAGATATACTTTAACGTGTTTGTAGGTGTTGTGCCATGGATTTTGAATACTGTTTTAACCTCTGCATTGCTATGGTATAGACAGCCTGTGTCTGACTTCTTTTGAGCAATCCCCATTGTTTATCTACAGCCAAGATATTAAAAGCCTGTGCCATTTTCAGATTCTACATTGTTGATTGTGATCTTTGGTATATTGTGGTCATAACTAAAGCAGAAGGCAGTCAGAAAATACAGTGAAAGTAAATGGGATAAATTAAACTATCTGGAGTCATTGAATCTGGATAAAGTAGAATGGAGGAGGCATGCAAAGCAAACAAGCAGAAACTAAACCATCTCGAGTCATTTACAATGATGTCTGGATAAAGTGGTATTGAGGTACCTTGCAAAGTAAACAAGGAGAAATTAAACTATCTGGAGTTATTTACTGACATTTACAATGAAATCTGAATAAATGGTATAGAGGTAGCATGCAAAGTAAACAGGGAGAAACTTAACTGTAGTCATTTACAATGAAAGTGGGATAAAGTGGTATGAAGCTAACTTGCAAAGTAAACAAGCATTCCATCTAATGAAGAACATCCCTTGCACAATAGATCCCTCTGCTAGTATACACAGCCATGACTACTTTATGCACATTACTTCTTCATCGGTTGTCTGTCATCTCCCATTGCAACATAGGCCCTCAACCAACTTTTGTAGACTTGTTCATGATTGGTTGGATTTTGTTGGTAGAGTTCTCTACGGAATGAGGTAGCCAGTGTCACTTCTTAGTTGCCATGATAGGTTACAGTGTTGCTGTACTTATGGGTCTCGGCAACACATGGGCAGCATGTCACTCAAGGACACTGAATTCAAAGATGAGAAATAAACTAGAGGAAACTTGCATTTGCCTTCTTTCTTAGAGTGCTTAGGATCCCACGGGCAAATAATCATGTTCAGTGCAAATGCTACAGGAGGCATATTTATAATGGTAGATTATTACTAAGTACAAGACAGGGAGTTGTAGTTGCACGGGGGATAGCACATGATTATGTGTTCTAATTTCCATTAAAACAGGGACTTTATTTAATTGACCTAACTCCCACATGGAGTTAAAAAAATGGGTACCAGAAAATATCCTGGAAAGTAAAGGTGGTCTGTGTTATATTGACCACAATACCTATTGAGTGCTGGTTGGTTCGTACACATGAGTATCAGCACCGTGTACACCATATGCCTCAAGGTTTGGAAGGATGTTCTGTACTTTTATTTACTTTAGGAACCAAAAACATTTGTCTGGGTGCAGTTTCCTGCTGTGAGTCTGTGATGTGATAGCGCCATCACATTTTGTAGGCAGAGAGCAAGGAGGAATAGATGGCCAGTCTTTCCATCACTGTGACAAACGACAAGCAGGCTTTGAACCTGTGACCGACTGTACTCATGACATTACCAGTGGAGTTTGCTGTCAACTTGACTAGCGCAATTTTAGTTACAAGACAGGCATAAATATGGTATTATGTTATAAGAAGAGTGGGTCAGCCGAACATTGTGACAACAGGGAAGATTTAGGGTGTTACATACAGGGGCCATGGTAGCTTAGTGGCTAGATGCTCACCTGCCATACCAGTGATGTTGGGTTTGATCTGCATTGAGGCGGTTTCAAATTTTTAAAATTGAACTGGATTCCCAGGTTGACCCAGCCTATAAATATTTCCAGGAAATGTCTTGGGAAATAAAGGCAGCTGGTGTGATACTGACCACATCACCCACCTAGTTCCATTTGCTCTATAAAAATATGGAGCTAGCATTGTATGCCTCATGTGAAAGGGATGTTTTCTTACTTAAGTGCTAGATGTGTTGGTAGATTGATACAGAAAACACCTAGTGTTTGATCTTATGAACAGTATGGGGAACTGTTTATTGTGAAGGTAGATTATCACCTCTATACTTATAGTAAAGTTAAAGTCGATAGATCAACTTCATAGCACCTGATTTTATCTGATTTGGCTCAGTCTCTCTGCAGTAGGTCAGATGACCTGCAGAGAGTAGTGTACAAAGCACAAACTTCATAGCTCCAGCGATGACCCCCTGGGGTCTGCAGAAAAATTTGCACTCAAAGTCTAAACAACGCAGTCTAAAAACAAACCCTTGATTTTCAAAGTAGTAGACAGGTGGCTTAATCACTTTGCCACGGAGACCCTCAGGTTATCACCAATGTCAGTTGGCATGGTAAATGATGATGATAGAAAATGGATGTTATCATTGATGAATTTTACTTACTTAATTTCTTATTTGGCTGTTATACAAAGATGCTGGTTATGCATTAAATAGACTTCATAAATTTTCATGTAGAAATCAGTGGTCAAAATGAGTGATAGATCACCAATGGTCAATGCCTCAACGCCGGCGCCACCTTCTTATGTACGGACAAATTCAACTAACACAACATCACAGAATAACCCAACAGTTGCAGGCTATGAACCAATAGATGCACCTCCACCATACACACCTAATCCAGCTCCGTATTCCTATTCCCACGTTCTTCCAGAATCTTCTCAGAATTATCAAAGATTTGGTATGTACAATAACACAAATTTATATTTGTTGGTATATAATCTGTATCATTTTGTAAGTGCATGTTAATTGATTCAGTGTCACACACAAAAATAGGCTTGGACCAAACATGGTGCACAATCAGATGAACAAGTATTATAAATGTTCATTCACTGCGCATTAAAATTGTGAAAGGTACAGCGAAACAAAACAAATAACACAGTGACCCTAATATAACAATATAAAACCTTTTGGTCCGAATGGTTAGTAACATTTGGCGATATATTAACCTTCGGCACTGAATCAGTTAAGATTTGCTTAAGTAGATAATTTTGTTTCTTTTTCAGTTTAATTAGGCATTGCAAACATTCACAAATGTTAGTAGTAAGTTATTTATGTTTTGGGGACCTTAATGCACTTTATTTGCATATGCGTTACTAGGGCGCATAGAGGAAGTTATTAAGCAGGCCTGCAAAATTGATGAGCTCCAGCTCAAAGAAGACTGGACCAACACACCCGTAGACATGCATAATCATTCTAAGGCCATCATCACACTAGGGAGATACTGCAGAAGCTTGGTCCCGATCATGGTCACCACTGATACAAAGGCACTGATAGAGGAGCAAACACACACCAGCGACATAATCGTCTAGACAGATGAGTCAGTGAAGCATGGGTCAAGACAATTGTGGGCATACACAGCTCAAAGGATGGAAAAAACAGCCAAAGAGGATAACGGTGCATACCTGACAACTACATCAATCATAACTATGGAGATCGCCACTACCTCCAGAGTGCTCACTGGGGCAGCAGAACAAGAAGCAACGCATGTGATTATGATATTAAATTCCATGTATCTTATACAGAAAATCACAAGTGGCAGTCTTCATGCTGAATGGGTAGACAGCATTTACAAGTCACACTTAACAACACTTAACTGGATGTACACACAGACATGCCAGCGTAAAGGACAATGAATCTGCAGACCAGCTGGCAAACAATGCACCAATATAAGCAGGAAGAAGCATGGACAGGGCTGATATCATCAATGCATTTCGGACCCAGCTGGCCAATAGCGAGGAGTCTAACGCTAGTTCAATTACATGAATTGGGAGTGAAGCATGGCCAAGTACGTCACTGCTATCTTCAAGGGTGATAGAGGAGACATTAAAACCAACTCATCATGGGACCAGAGTAGACATACTTTGAGATGGCTGCAGCATCAGAGGACTGTGCACGCATGGGAATATCCAGTGTGTGGGGATGTTGATTGTGAATAACAGAACATAACTTATAGCCTTCTCAGATATGGACAAAAAACTAAGTGATCCATGTGCATAATGATAACGTTTACAACTGCTAGGCAGTTGAAGATTGATAAGACTAGACTGAATAGTCTGCTGTCATGGAAACTTTTGAAAACTAGAAAACCTACTCACAAATAAGATGTATGATATGTGTAGTTGAGGTGTTCATACAGTAAATCCCTGTCGATGCTACAGTTTGACTTTGTGTCAGGATCATTCGAGTGTGATTGAAGGGAGAAGACTGGAGTGCTTATGGGTGGTATCCATGTGCAGTGAAGATGAACCAAATAAGCCAAACCCAATCCAATCTGAATGCATTTTCAAGCTGAATAAAAGCTTCACTTTTTATTAATTTCTGCATGTGGGTGTGGCTTTTGTCTGTTGAACTTTTGGCTGTCCAAAATATGTTCACCATTCTTCTGTAAAACCACAATCTCAGATCTCAGCTTTAAATATAGCTTATAACAATGAAATCTGTATGTGAAGAGGCATCAGCTGTGTGATACAGTTGGATAATTGTTGACACCCAGCCAGTCATGTGTTAAGTTAACATGATCTGTATTTCAGCTGTCATTAAATATTTCCAGAATGTAAGAGAATGATAAATAGTGGTTTATGTAATCTTACTTACATTTTATGTTTACAGACATTGGAACAAGTAATCCAGTGGCAGTGGTAGCCCTTTGCCATGTAGGCCCGGATCCCTTCCAGGTCCAGTGCCCTAGCTGTGGCCAGATTGTAACAACAATTACATATCCCAGGGCTGGAACACTGACATTTTTATCTTCTGCACTTTGCTTCTTGTTCTGGTGAATATTTTATTTATTATATTTTTTTGCATTCGCTCGCTTTGAACTCAAGCTTACACATGCTTCTAGTGCGCTGGACTGATTTTTGTGTGTAGATTAGCTTTCCCTATTACCAGTTAACCTCACCATAAAGCGAACCCACTCTGACTTCAAAAATACATATAATTTACGTCCCCAAGTCAAGGACCTTCTTCTTTTTCTTCTTCTTCTTCTTCTTCTTCTGCGTTCATCCAGAGTGTTTTTTCAGACATAATTGCGTTGTGCCAATTTTATTTGCACCCTTAGGCCCGTACATCCAACTTCTGCGGGTGTTTGTTGACTGGGTTAGCCTTCTCGGGTAAGTCAAGGATGAGAAGTCAACATTTTAGTCCAACTGACCGGTGTAGGGTAGAACCCATACTTCAGCATCAGCACACAGGAAGTTTAAGAACGAGTGCTCTTATTAATTCAGCCATGCTGACCTCCATTATTTTATTTTCTTTTATAAAGAATGCTAAAATCTCCAGGAAAATGTAACGTTTACACCACATAAATTCTTCATGTGGTCACATCTTTGATGCCTACACCAGAAGATGAGTTCTCATGATGACCTCTGCCACTTTTTGGGGTTTGTCTTCAGTTCCACACAGTTTTGATTTTAGTGTATCATTACATCTTTCTCAGTTGGCTGAAAAGGTCAGTCTTGCAGAAAATGCTCAGCAGTTTGTGTAATGCCCATGTGCATGATGTTGAAACAAACAGTCAAAGCCTGTCTTCTTCTGCTCTTTATCCACTAGTGCAGTGGTTCTCAACCGGTGGGGAATTTTAGGGTTTCCAGGGGGGAATTAAGATTATTTCAAGATCGCGTTAATACAAGAACCGATTACTTGATGATTGTTTTTCCCTTCATACTGTACGGTTCTGTACATCTCACCCTTCTAAAATTCAATTTATAAAGTAAGTAGACCCACAAATCATGCTTGATGTGGACGTGTAGACTTGTTTTAGTATTTGCTATTAAATTTAGCTTCCATTATTACATATACTGTGTAGGGGTGGGGGCGGGATATTTAGGTAGGAAATACGAAAGGGAGGAATGATGTTCTGAAAATATAGTGAAGGGGGGCACGGGCCAAAAAAGGTTGAGAACCACTGCACTAGTGGATCAAACGCCCCTAACCAACTCATGCCAGACAATTCTATCTATTGCTAGCTTCTGCAGCTCCCTCCTTGTCCTTCCCATATTATTCATCTCAGTCTCTAATTTTCTTCTCTTTGTGTTTTGAGGTCTCCCTCTATTTCCTTTGCCCTGTAAGTTCAAGAGAAAGGATTTTCTAGTTATATTATTAACAGGTTTTCTCCATATCAGTGTCTTTTCCTCACGTATTAGTCTCTCCCTAAGCTCCACTTTAATGATTCTGCCATACTATTTTCATGCATCTATTCAGTGCAGGCAATGGTTAATGAATATTCGTAGTTTATTAGTAATTGTTTTAGTCATTTTCCATGTTTCTGATTCATGCAGCAGTCATAGCCTGTACATGTGCTTGTTCAGTTTGATATGTCTTGTCCTACCAGTGAGGTGTGTGGTAGTGGTCATTGATTTCACTCTGTTCTCTCCTGATAGCTTGAATAGTTCTCTTTTTCTTAATTTTTGAGATTTCATTATCTTCTTGTTCACATTTTCCTCCATTTTTCTACAAGTTTGTCTGCTTTTTCATTTCTTGGTTCACCACGATGGGATGATACAAACTGGTGGTGTGTTGTGTCAGTGACCTTGTTTTGTTCATTTCTCAGATGTGGGAGATGGCCACCCTTGAGACCTTGCAGCAAAGATCTGTAAAAATGATAAGCTGAAGAAGTTTGTGTTATAAATCAATCTTGCACCTTGCACTAGAGCTTCAACTTTAGTTGTATTGTTAGAACAGAATTGACCAGTGGCAATATACTTTGCCTTACAATGATTGTCAGGATATGAGATGAAGATACTAGTGCCTCAGTATTTAATAGCAGTTGTTGCTGATCAAATCTTCTTTTTCTCTTTCTGTTTAATCTCCCTATGAAGATCTTATCCATTTGGCCGTGCTAACCTCATTGTTGATTGTGATCTTTGGTTGGCATGTATTTTTGTCCGTGGGTATTATTTTTGTTTAACATTTCTACATGTTACCAAATTTAGCATCATACTTAATGACAAACAGGTATAACCTGTACCTTTCTTTGTAATAACTATAAAGTTATTCTTCACATTCAGGTGTTTCAAGACTAACATGAGCTTTCTTTTTTTTTCCATTAGCGTTGTTTGCACATTTCTGCCATTTTGCATGGATGAACTTCAAGATGTTGAACATCGTTGTCCAAACTGCAAATATCACCTTGGCACATTTACAAGGATGTAAATGTCACATGAGCCTGTATAGACTACTTTTCTAACATTTTCAGAGATACATTATTTATTTCTTATTGTGATAATAACGGTGTTCATAAGGCCCTTATTTGGTTTTTTCTTTCTTTACATGTTTAAATGTTACAGACTTACAGTAAACATCATTTATCAGATGACTATGTGTTTTGAATGTGGGGTGAGACTAAAGGTGTTTAAAAGATCATATTTATTTTACACAGATGCCTCCATAAGTGCTCTAGTCTACTCCCACAAATTATAGACAGAGAATCTCAGCACAGTGCACAACTCCACAATGCACATGAGGATCCAAAAGTGTGTATATACCAGAATCTCACTCTAAAAAAATTCTTTAATGGATGGGTTTTCTCAATTAAAAAATGTATCCTGAGCAGCAGCCTTGTTTAACTGTGGAGGGAATTTCAATCTGCACAATTTACACGCCTGCTCTGTGGCGAAGGGATTACAGACACAGTTTGTATTCCTGCATACCACATTTGAAATACAGCTGCGGCCAATTTGGCAACAGACCGCTAGCATTGGTGTTTCATAAAAATTATATGAGTGCCGGACATTCAGAAAGCAATGGCAAACTACTGAACGTATACTTGCCAAGAAATCACAAACAGCCAAAAAATGTTGGGGTTGAATATGACGTCCTGTAAAGGATATGCAACTAACCGTTTACACGTACCAATAACCCAGGATCCAGGAGAGTATACCATTCTTTTTTTATTTTGTAAACATCCACGCTGCCCACACCCTGAATAGTAGCAGGTATGCTCTAGTTACTTTGAACCGCCAGTATAACTGACAACGAGTGCTAATGAAAGTAGAACATTATAGTAACTATAAGAAGAGGACAACGTTTCTTGGTCATGTAATGAGAAGAGAAGCCTTAGAGGACATTATAATTACAGCAGAGATGAGCAGTAGAAGAGGCAGAGGGAGAACAAAAGAAATTATACTGGATGGTCTAAGATGATGGTTTCTTCTTCTTCTTCTTCTTCTTTTTCTTCTTCTTCTTCTTCTTCTTCTTCTTCTTCTTCTTCTTCTTCTTCTTCTTCTTCTTCTTCTTCTTCTTCTTCTTCTTCTTCTTCTTCTTCTTCTTCTTCTTCTTCTTCTTCTTCTTCTTCTTATTCATCTGCGTTTGTCTGGAATGTTGTTTTGGCGTAATTGTGTTGTGCCTGTTTACAGCTGAGCTGTGATATATGCATCTTTCGGCTGACACATCCAACTTCATCAGGCATTTGTTGGCCGGGTTACCTTCCTGGTGATGATGATATGAGAGAGTGCCATCAATGGCATTGATCCAGACCACCAAGGAAAGAGATATATGGAGAGACATGAACACCCATGTTATGTTACTGGGCATATAATGATGATGATGAGGCTTGAGTTAGAGGCAGACTTAATATCTTTAGGTGACTCTGTCCCTTCCCCCTTATACACAGATATATAATATACTCACACATAATGTATATCATGTTATAATGAGATTTCTGGGATCCACCATTCAAATATTCAGTAATTTCATAATAAGTATATTTACTGACAACTAGGTTTGTAATAACAAGTACTTTGATAACTGGGGCTTACATAATATTATTAGAACAGTGTTTATGCATAAACTAATCATTTATTCAAAAGTAATATCTTGATTGATATGCTTTTGAATCAATATTTTATGGATTGTGGATATTGTACATCTGTACTTTATTTTCTGATGATAAAGTGTATACTGCTGCAGAAGATATCTAAATTGCTGCCTCATTTCATTTTCTAACTCACATCAGTCAAATAAAATAACCCTCCCAGCTTCAAACATTAAGACTTTGTAACAATTTAGATAATTCCATATTTGCTAATGACAGTTTAAACATGAAGCTATATATTTGTTCCCTATAAAACATATTGCAGTGAATCGCATATTCTGTTTTCAAGCTTATAGTTCCAGAGGATGCAGAAAATTAGATGCCTACTGGCCAGGTTGCATATATTTGAAACTGCATCAAGACAAATTTATTTTTAAAAGTCCCAGTTCGATCAAGCCTAAAATGAGTACCAGGAAATGACTTTGGAAGTGAAGGCAACTAGCGTGATATTGACCACAACACCCCACAAGTCAAAACTGGTGAGGACAAGAGTACTATGCAGGGGTCCAAAGAAGAACAGTCAACCAACACAGAACCAGTATCATTGGCCGTTTCATACTGAGAGAGATGCTAAGGAGGGGATCCTAGCACTTATGGACGGAATGGTTCAGGGTGCATTCAGGATATTCTGATGACTTAGTAACCGCTCAAGTGTCAATTGGTCTATACAAATTTTAGTCTAGCATCATATACCCAATACACCTTTTGCGTCTAAAAGAGTGCTTTACTTTACCTTACATATTCTCCCATTCGCCTACCACATGAGCTGGGAGTTTAGCCGGATGTGCCAAGAGTGGAGACACAAGTCTAAAGTAGAGGAATTTGGAAAACTTGGAAATATTAGAAGCTGGTAAAAATGTCATTGTTACAGTGAATTAATAATTTTACACAAGTATTATTTTCTTAGGTCTTTATATTCTTCAAACAATAAAGTGCTTTTCCACACGCAAAATCAGTCCAGTGCACTAGAAATAGTAGCAGATGTATGGACTACGCTTGATTTCAAATCAAGCGAACGAGGAAAGAAAAAGAAAAAAATAAAGTGCCTTATTGTATATATATTCTTGGTCAATTGTTTTCCACAAGTGCATTACTTATACACCCATAATTACATTATATTGTAGCCTTAAGATAGTGGGAGAATTATATTTATGAAAATGTGAAATTTTGGTCAAGCGATTAAATTAACTTATTTTCTATTTTAAAATATTAATGTTCTCTTCCATAAATGTATTATCTTTTTAATTTACTTTTGATGAATTTTATTTTGTCAAGATGACTTCCTTTTGTTCATGTTTATTTGTCATTGTGTAATATTTTTGTTTCATGTTTCTCTTTACTGCATTCCAGTATTTCTTGTACAGTAATGTTTATTAACCACCAGACTGGCATTTAGTGGGTATTGCAAACTGCACAGTGCATTTTTGTAGTCTTTCTGTGATATTGATGCTGGCTGTCTGTCTGTCTGTCTCACTTTGTCTATATTATGTGCATTTCTCTCTCTCTCTCTCTCACTCTCTCAAGAGACAGGTTTTTTTTTGTCTGTCTGTCTCTCTTTGCTCTCTTATGTGTGTGTGTGTCACTCTCTCTCCTGCTCTTCCTTTCTGTCTCTCTCTTTGTCTCTTCTATCTGTCTCTTTTAATGTATGTTTCTCTCTGTCTCTCTCACTCTGTCTATGTCTTTCTCCCTCTGTCTCTCTAATCTCTCTCTCTCTCTATCTCTCTCTCTCTCTCTCTCTCTCTCTGAAAGAATATTAGTTATATTTTAAAAATATTCCTATCTTTTCAGTCATGCACACACACATGCGTGCATGCTTGCAAACACACACACAAAGCATAAATTCACGTGCACACACACTCATTCATACATACATATGCAAGAGGAAATATTGGTGGGTTTGTGTGTGTGAGAGAGAGAGAAAGAGAGAGTAAAATGTAGATGATGTTATTGATGGAGAATAACTGTTTTGACTTTTTACTGTTTATTAACCATGAACAGACTATTGTAATGTCACCTTGGTGATTTTACTCGTGGACATTATTTGGCAACTTTCATTAAGTGCAGCTCTCAGGGAGGCAACTAAGCTATGCTCACAGTCTGTGAGTCTCTGAATTGTCCCCATAGAAGCTATTCTGAATATTGCTTTCTTTGCAGCATCCATAAAGTTTATTTTGAACTCGGATATTTAAGGTTGGTTATGGAGGGATTTGAGGATGGCAGTTTTTTCTTTGGTTAAATAGCGTATGGCACTTGAGAAAGGTGGTGATTTATTGTTTTCCTTTCCAATGTATATGAACTATTCTTTATGCTTTAACTAATGTTTTCTGACAACATAAAATGTGTTTTTTACATTATATGTGGCAGTTATAAAAGGTCAAACTTTATTTTGACTTGTTCATTTCTTATCGTTAAATATGAAAGGTAAACTTTATTTTGACTTATTGTTCATTTCTTATTGTTAATACTTTTAATTACTGGCACCTTGCTGTCTTGACAAACCCATAGTGGGGACCAGGGAAGATGTTATACCTCTCCATAGCACAAACCTTGGGGTGTGTTTCAGAGACCATGTGTTGCTCATGCAGCATGATCCCTCTCTCAGCCTGCTCAGTTAACTCCAGAGGGAAGGTAACACCAATAAATCTGGAACAAGACCAGCTGCAAAATCAGCAAAGCAGTGCTCTAACTGTCTGCCAGTCGGAGCTTCAACCACTTACCAACCAAGGCTTAGGGCCTTATTGTTAGTAAGATTGTTATAAATCTGTATGGTTTGATGTTAATGGTAACGTTCCATATTTGTGCGCTTGATAATTGCAAACATGTGCTTCCGGCCCCACTTTTCCTCTATGAATAGAACAGTAACTTCATAACAGTTTGTCTCTTAAAATACAACTTCTCAAAGAGTGTCTTTCAGCTAGCTTGAATTGCTTTAAACTAAGGAAGAAACTATCATTCGAGATAGTGAGTGAATGAAATGATCATGTCTAAGCCAGTGCTTGTGCAGTGTGTATTTGTTGTGTTTCATTATGTGATGTTGTGTTCTGTGATGTTGTGTTATGTTAAAAACGTGCAGTAGAAGTACGTAATTTATCCCATTATAGAAAAACTCCCTCTGGACATTGAGTTGAAGTCTGTTGACATTCAGGTACCTATTACCTGTATTGAGAACATTGCCAACCCAGATTGATCCCAGGCAATGCGTATGTGCTGTGCTGAATCATTACCTGGTTACAGCCCTATATGTCTCTCTGTAGCTGTGAAGTTCCAGTACTGATCGTGTATGCCTCACTGGTTTCTAAGTTTGGAGAGTTTTAAAAAAAGTTACTTACATATCTTTTACCGAACGTCGCAGTCAACCCCAGCATTTTTTGGCTGTTTGTGATTTATTGGCAAAGTTTACATTCAATATTTTGCCATTGCGTTCTGACCAACCAGCACTCATACCGATTTATAAAAATCAATGCAATGCAGTCTGCTGCCAAATCGCCTGCAGCTGTGTTTCAAATGTGGTGTGTGGGATTATGAACTGTGTCCATAACCATTTCACCACAGAGCCAGCAAGCTTGGAGACTTCTGCAATATAATCTCTGTGGAGATGATATTTTAGTACCAGGTCTAGAGGAAAGTCTTTACATCAGCTTCACTCCAATAGATACAGCCCTTTCCAAGGCTCAAACTACCTGAATAGCACTGCAATCTACTGAGGACTCAGTACAACAGAGGACTCCAGAAGCAAGTCATCAACCATCCTATAAGAAAATAGAAAGAGAATCCAACTCCCTCAAGAAACCTAAGGTATAAAACATATTTCAGAACTAAATTAATGTGCTTCTGGTGCCACAGATTAGCACTTCATTTGAATAAAGAACAATTAGATAGGAACTACAAGCAACATGTATAACGATGCTTGGAAAATTACCCGTCTTTCATGTATTTGTGAGATGGTTAGATTTGGACTAAAACTTTGATGGACAATAGAATAAGTAAACAGCTTGTAAGTAAAGTCATGAGGTGAACAAGAAATAGCACATAACCACTTTCAGAAACATCAAAAGGCATCCTCAAGAAGTTTTAAGTTCTTCTTCGTTCGTTCGCTTGAAATTTGTCTATAACTGAAATGTTGTCGCTTGTATGAATTGTCTTTTTTAGTTCACTCAGTGGTTCATGAGTTTATCTTGAACTGTTGTTTCTTCAGGCCAGAAGGTTTGCCTTGATTTGTTGTAATTTGGGCAATCTTGGAGTATGTGCTCTGCTGTCTGCGACGCCAATCCACATGTGCACATGGCTGATTCACCAATTTTGAATTTTGTATACATGTGGTTGCATAATCTATTGTGTCCTGTTCTGAGGCAAAGAATAATTGTTCTGGTCTGTCCATAAGGTGGTAGTCGTCTTGAGCAGTTTTTGGTGGCTTTCTAACTGATTTGATCATTCTTTTCTTTTGGTGGTATGTAATAGGTACATCAGGTTGTTGTTCTATTGCTCCTTCTTTAGCTAATCAGTCAGCTCGCTCATTTCTGTGTACTTCACGGTGAGATGGTATCCACTGTATGGTTGGTACCTTACGCTGGCTGCCAAGTTCAGAAAATAGTGTCCGTAGTACTGGAAATTTCCCAGACAGGAGCACCTCAAATACTGATTTTGCACCCATCAATAGCACCACAGGCTGTGTACCATGGTTGGTATTTAGTAATTTTTCTGTTGCTATCTTTATTGCCTGGATTTCTGCATCATAGTTATGGCAGTACTTTCCTCTTGGTACTCTGGCCGTGTCCCTGATGTGGAAGTGTGTAGAAAGCAAGCAGAGGCCACGCTCAGCCAAGAGCACCAAAGTAAATACCAGCACGCAAAAGCCAAATTTCAAAGGGCCAAGCTGCAGGCTAGACGGAAAAGCTGGCAGGAGAAAACAGAGTCACTGAACTTTGAAAGAGGCACAAGGAAGTTGTGGAAGCTAATAGACCATCTTAAAGATGAGGGCACAGGGAGAAACTCAAATATTGCACTACATAAAGACTGAAACATCTTAACAGGAAAGCAAGAAGCTGACCATTTTGCGGACTCATTCGCACAAGATAATGTCGAAATTAGCCCAGAAAAACAACAAGGTTCGAGATAAATGGCAACATACAGGACAGAATGAAACAGTACATAAGGTTCTGGAGGCATCTATCACAATCAGCGAACTGGAACTAGCCATATAAAAACTGAAAATGAGAAAGTCACCAGGAACTGATAGTATTTCCACTGAAATGATGAGGAACCAAGAAACAGAGGCCAAAGCAAAGCTGTTTCAATAACAGCTGGACCTTAGGCAGTGTTCCATAAGCCTAGAGAGAAGCAATCATGATACCCCTCCTAAAATCAGGGAAAGATAGTTCCATTGCCTCCAGCTACAGACCAGTTAGCCTCACAAGTTGTCTCTGCAAAACAGTGGAGCGCATCATCAATCACAGACTGCAGTGGTACATAGAAAATGAAAACATCCTTGTGCTACAGCAGGCTGGCTTTAGGCAGTGCTACTCTACGAAAGATCAAACAACCTACCTCTCAAGAAATTGAGGATGCATTCCAAGAGAAGAAGCTGGTGCTTGCTGCATGGATAGATCTGAAGAAAGCCTTTGACAAAGTCTGGAAAGAAGGTCTGATGAAGAAACTTCGAAACTATAAAGTGAATGGAAGAATGTACAAATGGGTGAAAGCATACTTGCACAACAGAAGAGACCGAGTACAGATAGACGGACTCAAGAGCAAGAAAGTACTAACGCGTCACGGTGTTCCCCAGGACAGAGTCTTGTCCCCCACACTTTTTCTAATCTTCATCAATGATCTTGTTGCTAACCTACCGCATGGAATTAAAGCGGCAATGTACGCTGATGACCGGGTTCTATTGGGCACAAATGAACATGCATCAGTGGCCACCAGATTGCTACAAAGAACTGTAGATGCGTTTGTTTCATGGGCAAATTGATGGTATGTCAGCATAAACCTGACAAGTGCAGCACCACTCTATTTACCTCTCTCCTAAACAAAAGGCAGGGATCATCCAGATAAATGGAATACCCCCTAGAGAAGATAAAGAACCAGCATACCTTGGAGTAACACTAGATGGCAGGCTGACAAGCACATCAACAAAGCAGTAGCAAAAGCCAGAAGGAAAATAGCCATCCTGAGGAAACTAAGTGGAACCACATGGGGAGCCAATGGGAAAATACTTAGCAAAGTTTTTCAACAGAGCATACGGCCACACCTGGAATGCGGGTCAATTGCGTGGTGTTCCCCCGGGAAGGTTAACCCGGTCAACAAATGCCCGCAGAAGTCGGATGTGTCGGCCTAACGGCGCAAGAACGCAGCTCTGCTGTAAACAGGCACAACGCAATCACATCCGAAAAAAAACTCCGGATGAACGAAGAAGAAGAAGAAGAATTGCGTGGTGTTCAGCATCAAAAACCACACTACAAGAGCTGGACAAGGTGCACAATCAAGCACTTAGAGTCACCACAGGAGGAATAAGATCAACCACTATAATGGAAATGGAGAAGATGGGGAGGACACAAGCACTGAAAGAGCGCAGAGATACGAAAACGCTAATATAAGAAGAAAAGTTCCTCAGCTTGCCAGGCCACCCTATGAAGAACAGATTTGAAAACTTAACTATGGGGCGGTTTAAAAGAAGCAGTTTTATCCATCAGACCAAATGACTCTGCAGAGAAACCACTGATCTGGCCACAGTTGGTATCCCCCTGAAAACTATTCCAGAGCGAACTCAATGGAAAGATGAACTTAGACTATCACTACAAATTTAGACAAAAGTGAGAGGAATATTTGACAAGGAAGAACTAACAGCGTACAGCGCAGAACAGCCAATCTCAACTTCCTTGATGAAGAATACCCACAGGACCTCTGGATCCGAGTCTACACAGATGAGTCAGCACAAAATGCTGTTCGAAATGGAGGAGCAAGAGTGTACATAGAATACCCAAATAATACTAGGGACACAGCCAGAGTACCAACAGGAAAGTACTGCCATAACTATGATGCTGAAATTGAGGTAATCAAGATAGCAACAGAGAAATTACTGGGTGCCAGCAATGGTACACAACCTGTGGTGCTACTGACAGATGCAAAATCAGTACTCGAGGCGTTTCTGTCTGGGAAATTGCCAGTACTAAGGACACTACTTTCTGAACTTAGCAGTCAGCATAAGGTCACCATACAGTGGATACCATCCCACTGTGGAGTACCCGGAAACGACAGAGCTGATCGACTGGCTAAGGAAGGAGCAAAAGAAGAACAGCCTGATGTGATGATCAAATCAGTCAGAAAGCCACCAAAACCTGCTCAAGATGACTACCACCTTATGGATAGACCAGAACATGTCATTATTCTTTGCCTCATAACAGGACACAATAGATTACGCAACCACATGTATACAAAATTCAAGACTGGTGAATCAGCCATGTGCACATGTGGCTTCTAGTCGCAGACAGCAGAGCACATACTCTTTGCTTGGAGCTCGTCTGTAGTGATAATTAGTATATCGTCCACGTAACGACGGTAGAACGCCAAGTAAATGATGTCTGAAGATCTATTTTCTTCTAAATGTGCCATGAAGATGTCTACTAGAATAGGTCCAAGCGGACTCCCCATGGCCACTCCGTCAATTTGGCAGTATGACTTTTTTAGAAAGTTGAATGTTGGCGGTACATAATTTTAATAGCCTCTTTAGGACAATTGATAGTATGCCTAGTTTTAGTTGTTTGTCTCTAATGTGTTCACTTATTATATTAACGGTCTCATCTAATGGAACGTTTGTGAATAAGGAGGCAATATCCATAGATGCCATGTGTTTATTATGTATGTCCATTTTTTAAATTTTTTTATTCGCATATCCTTTTACAGGACATCGCTGTCAACAGCAGCATCTTTCAGCTGTCTGTTGATTTCTTGGCAAGATTACGCTCAGTAGTTTGCCATTGATTTCTGAGCGGCCGGCTCAGTTATCCCGTGAGTCACCAGTGGGGGACTAACCGCTCCCAGTTCTCGCCCGCTACGAGACTCTGCGTGATAAACGGGATTACGGAGAAAGTGTTGTAATCCCTCGGCCAGAGAGACCGGCATGTATGTCCATAATGTCCAATAATTCCACCAGTTCGAATGTATCTCTGAGTGTTCCTGGATCGAAGGACTGTCGTACTGGCTTTAAAATTTCTTCTGCTTCTTCTTTGCGTTCATCCGGAGTGTTTTTTCAGATGTGATTGCGGTGTGTCTGGTTAGGCACCCTTGGATCGAAACCCTTAGGTCAACACATCCGGCTTTTAGCGTGCATTTTTGACCAGGTTTGCATTCCTGGGAGACTCTCACTTTTGTGGTACCGTCTACCTCCCAGTTGGTCGAGTTGGAACAGTCGGAGAATTAACGGTCATATCCCTCAAAGGAAGGCAGGGACAGTCCATAGCATTTTCCGCCATCCTGGGTGGCTTCCATAATTGCAGAGCCGACACATAATGCTCTGGTGCTGGGCTCACCGAGGGAGTCGTCACGTCCTGCTCATGGCTGCTTTAATTCCTCACTTCAATATATTGGGCATTTCGTTAACCCCGAGCCGTTCCCGCACAAACCAGACAGGTCTGCAGACGGTATCCACTCAGCGAGTTTTCGACACGGACATGTGCTTGTCGTTGCGCCCGTCAGAGCTGTTCCAGGCACGACGGACATTCGGAAAACTACCTAGTCAGAGCTGTTCCGAACAAGAGCGGAATTCGGAAACTAGGTAGTCAGAGCTGTTCCTAGCACGAGAGACATTCGGACGAGACAATTCACTCGGACGTAATTGCGTAATGCCAATTTTTATTTTGCCACCCGTAGGACGGCACTTCCGGCTTCGGCGGGCATTTTTTAATGAGGTTAGCCTTCCTCGGATTTCGAGGCACGTTAGACTTATTGTTGTGATGTCGCCCACATCTCAGCTGGTCAAGATAGAGCGATAAGAGACATCACGGTCGACCCTCAAGGGAAGGTAGGGGCAGACCATGGGCATTCACTCGCTATCCAAGGAGGCTTCCATAATTGCAGAGCCGGCACATATTGCTCTGAGACTGGGCTCACCCGAGGAGTTGCCTCGTCCTGCTCATGGCTGCTTCAGTTCCTCACTTCCATGTGTTGGGCATCTCGCTTGCCACTGATCGCTCAAGCACACACTTTTGACTTCAGACCACGCAATAGGTTCGCTAGCCGTGCGTTCCATTTCGTGTTATTGAGACGTTTTTCCACTTTTGTCTACACTCTCTATGAGTTAGATACAGACAGTTTTCGTAACCATTTCATTCGACTGGGGCACTTTTCTGACTTTTTTACTCGCTCACGAGGTAGGCTACATGTGCTGCCGGCTCAGCACCTTACCTTCGTGCAGCAGTGAACGAGAAACGGCCAGGCCCTCTCATCCGGGAATCCCTCATATCCCCTAGCTGAGAGCCTTCGAACATGTATCAGACCTGAGCATGTAGTTTTCTCAGTATCTCACCTCTATTTTTCGGTAGGTGGGTATCGGCCCGGCTCTCAGATCCGAGGGTTTGTGGCTTAGAGGCGTTCAGCCACAGCCCTCGACAGAGAGCCTTAGAGTATTGTCCGGACCAAGGTCTTCTGCCTTCATGTACCTGATTTAATCTTTTGACTGCTATCCTCAGTCTACCTGCAGAGCAGCAGGTTGTGTCTCTCTTAGTCTGGCCCCTAACCCATAAGCTGTCCGATATGTAGTTTTCGTCCATCGGCAAGCGGATGGGGTCAATGGGACACGCAAGCTCCCCCACCACGGCAAGGTGGAGACACATCGGGGGAGGCTTTAAAATTTAAGTTAGCCATCTCGCCATTCGGTGTTGTGCAGAGTTAACCATGGACAGGATCGGTTTTAGCGGGATGCCGGGCTTGTGAAGCTTGGGTAGACCATACATATGAGAAGTTTGGGAGCCACGCGGTGTGAGCGTTTTTGCAGTGGCCTCACTGATGAGTCCCGCATTCACAAGTGACTGGATCTCTTTCCTCATGTTTGCATCCAGGTCCTCCGACTTGACTTTTTGATGTACCCTGAATTTAGATTCATCTGATAATATTTCTTCCATTTTTCTCTGGTAGTCTGACGTGTCCATCAGTACTCCCTTTGTCAGGTTTCAATATTACGAGGGTTTTGTTAGCCTTTAATGCTTATAAAGCAGTAAGGTGTTCGTTGGTCAGCGGACATGTCTGTTTAGAGGGTGTTGTGCGATACTGGTGTTCTAAATCTACCAGTTTGGCCTTCAGCCACCCGACCGACTCAGCAGAAGTAGGTGATAACTTGGAGACTTGATCAAACAACATTTCAAACTGTGCTTGCGACTCAACACGGTTAATATGTCAGACTTGTGCAGAGTTATAATCACATTGAGCCGGGAGTGCAAGGAGTGGCCAGCAGGGGCCACGGAAGTGGAAATCGAGCAACTAATTCAGGATAATGCTCGCTCGGGTGATGTGATTATCTACACAGATGGGTCGATGTTGAGAGGCAGGAGAAGTGCCAGAGGGTTCTTAGTAAAAGCTAATGGTCGACGTTTGCTGCAGGAGAGCCTTGCATATGATATCACAACATCTAGCTTAAGAATGGAGGTGGAGGCGGTCAGTGCAGCTTTCCGCTGGATGGAGAATACGATACATACACACACATCGTGATTGTAACTGACTCAGAAAGCATGCTGAGGAAGGTGAGGGCAGGCAAGCTTCGTGCAGAGTAGCTTGCTTCGCTTCGAAGGTCACGGGTGGCAAGCATCGCCTGGATCTTTTCTCCAGGGCATGCCGGTGTGCTGGGGAATAAACAGGCGGGCAGATTGGCTGGCTCTGCAAAACTTGGTGGAGTATTGATGCATGACAAGGCAGACGTGGTTGCGGCCTTGTGGGAGCACGTGTACACCTCGGAGGAGCAAATGGATCACCATGGTCTGACAAGAATGAGACAGCGAGGAGTGACGAGGGGATCTGACCGACGCTCGACGCTCAGAGGAAAGGCGAGACGGACATATAATCAGATTGCTACTGGTACTATTGGTGTTGGAACTCTTCGCTGGCTGCTGAGGATGGGGACGGAACGCTTATGGAAATGCCCCGAATGATATGATGTCAGTTCCTAAATCAATCAATCAATCAATCAGTCTTTGACTTGAGCTGCTCTATATTTTCTCTTTCTTCTTGTATTCTTGCCAGAGTTTCTTCTGACTCAGCCTTTATTGCAGCCATTCGAGCGACATTATGCTCAATCTTCTGCTGTACTTTCTTTAGTTCGTCCAGGATGCGCTGAACGGCAATTATTTGCGACTCTTGTGATTTGTTTCGCTTTTGCTGGATGCTGGTGGACTTGGATCTCAGGCCCTTCAGTTGGCCTTCCAACTTTGCCTTATCGCTCTTTGTTAGACGGGTGATAGCCTCGTACTGCTTCCTAGCCTCTTATACGGTAGATTGGATTTGATGGCGATCTTCATGGCTTCCTTGCTGTCTTGGTGGCAGGAACAGCCGAGATACCTGACGTGATTGCCGAGGCAGTTGGCACACTTTCTGTTTGGGTTAGGCTTTTTGAAGTCAGCGTCGATCTTAGCTTGAGAGAACTGACTGTAAGGGTGGATCCATGGCAGTATCTGCGTACTTTCACCTGACGTTTGCACGTGGAACGGGTGTGCCAAAATTTCTTGCACCTGGAGCACTGCAGCACTCTACATATGTTGTGCTCTGGTGCTTGTTCTCTTTTGTCTCATCTGACTGTTTGAGGAATCATCCGGTCCTCTGAAGTAATGATGACGACTGTGGGGGGAGGGGGGGGGGGGTGTTGTTCTTCCCGATGATCCTCTCTGCACTGGTAATGTTTAGTGTCTAGTTCTCTCTCGACAGCCTCTCCCTGATCTGATCATTTGTGAGATGGATCTTAACTAGCTTGATAACCCATCGTTTGATATTGCGGTGTCGAGTGGGTTCCATTGATATGCCGTGGCGAAGCTTGATGTCGGCGTTCTCATTGTGTGATATCTTCTGCCATAGTGTGGTGATCTTGGAATTCTTGTGGATGGAGACTACTATTCCATCAGTGCAGCTGGGTGATGCTGTGTCTTCCCAGCTCGTTCTCCAGCAGACTTAGTATCTTGTCTGTTGGTAATGCCGACAGTTTGGCTTTCCCAACGCTTGTTTGTTTCGGAAGGATTTTGCCGGTAAAGTCCTCGGTTGTGGTTTCCTCCGATGTGAAGGTCTTTGGTGAGCTGCTTGACTTCTTCTCGTTAGTGTTGTTGTAGACTTCTCCGCTGCTGCTGGCTTCAGCTGTAGTCGTTGCAGTCTCTGGCGTCTTTTCAGTGACGGGAACAGCTTCTGCTGGTGTAGGTGTGGGACTACTGTGTGTCACCACAGATTCAGCAGCCTTCTTCTTCCCGGCTACATACATTGCGTGTCTTTTCGCGGCGTTTTTAGTGAGAGCCATCCTCTGCACTGTCAGATGGTGATCTGCTTCTCGATAGAGCGAGCGTGTCGAATGCGATCTTTGGGAAGCCGGTTATAATTAGAAAAGGAAGTAGAAGTCATTGGAAAAGCTTAAAAGCAAAGGGAAAGCTCAATAGGTGGGAGGAGAGGCGCCACAAAAATTAATATAAAAAGTGGGACACGTGATATAAAGTTGAGAAACACTGCTCTCCAATTTTCAAGTTGGTGAAACATCTCATTCATTAGTTAGCAAATACAGTTTAAAAAAAATAATATCAGCATGATCCAAATCAGGCATTTAATGAGCTCACTATAACGATATTGCCGAATATGAGAAATTAAGGCCGCCTGGTTAGTGCAGTCGCCACAAACTGTGCAGTTTAGGGTTTTTCATTTTGCCCCATACAGAACAAAATTCACATCTTACTAAGGATTCGAATCTAACTCTCCCAAAAGAAAACACGACATACTAGCCACTCGCAGGTCAGCATGATCGAATGGATAAGAACGCCTGTTCTTAAACATCCGATGTGCTGATGTCAGGGTAAGCAGTTCACCCCCTACACCAGACAGTTGGACTAAAATGTTGACCTGTCGCCTTTGACTTGGGGACGTAAATTACAAGTACTTCTGAAGTCGGAGTGGGTTCGCCTGATGGCGAGGGACACTGTTAATAGGGAAAGCTAATCCACACGCAAAATTTAGTCCATCACTCCTATAAATACTGTGTATGGACTACGCTTAAGTTCAAAGCGAGCGAGCGCAAAAAAAATAAAATAAAATAAAACAGCCACTCGGCAAACCACTCCTCAATGAAATTAAATCCATGTGTAAAGTCTTAAACTTTTGGAACTCTGAATAGTTATCTCGTGTACAAGGGGGATCCAAATGAAAAATGAAAATGAAAAAAGTGTGATAGAAATTACAATAACCATGCCATTGTCTTGTAACCTGTCAATATTGTTTTTACGGATGTCAAGAGTGTTTAGCACGCGACATCTCGGTGCAGACGAACTCTGTGAAGTCGCAAGGACAGTTAAATATGGCTGCCCCACTTTTGACATGCACCAAAGAGGAGCCGCGTTCTGTTATCCGTTTTTTTTTTTTTTTTTAGTCAGTGAAGGAGTGACACCTACTGAAATTCATCTGCGAATGAAAGTCCAGAATGGTGATGCATGCCTGTCAGTCCAGCAAATATATGAGTGGAGTAGGAAGTTCCAAAACGTCGTGACTTCTGCGAAGAGGACAGCAGATGATGCATGAATGATTGCACACGCGACAAAGATAATTGTTTTTATTGTCTGCAGACATTCAAGCACTTTATCAGCGCTGGGGGACTTGCAATGAACACAGTGGTGACTACTTAGAAAAATTATACAATTGTTCTTTACTTTTTCAGAATATATTCACCAAGAAATCATTTAAGGTTTTCTTTCAAGGTCTCCTCGTATATATAGCTTGAGCACTTTAATTCCCACATTATCAAGGGAATTAATCAATACTGTACAGTTGAAAATAGTATTTATTTGGTCATGTATCTTTTTTCAATAGGGCAAATTTGCGGCTTTGAAATTCCCTTTATCTTTTTCATCCCAAGTGATAGACCAGGATCCTATTTGGTTCCCATCTCTTTACCTAGCTCGTGTATGGCTCCACGAGTACCGCTTGTGTATGGCGGTGGCCACACTGCGGGCAACAATCTTGGCTGACTGGCTGAACTACATGAGTGAAGTAGGGATAATATCCTACTAAGGGAATGTCCATCCCTAGTACACAAAGACTGGGACGTTGGAGAAGGCGGATGAATCTAAATAGATCAACGGCTTCGAAAGCGAAACAGCATGTGTGTGGCACACATGAGGTGTGTTGAGGACACGATAGTGAACATGGCTGGCCATCGTGGAGGAGATTGGGCCTCACCATGTAATATCCCAGACAGCAATGGTAATTCAACAACAAGAAAAAAGCGATACGGGTAATTCTTGGCCCCCTGGAGATGAAACTGTTTTAAATATTCACAGGGAAGAGAACACTCCTATAGTGAATAAGGAAGTGCATAATGACGAATGCATCTTAAATTCTTTTGAAAGGGTGCATTCTGACAATTCAATACCTACCTGAAAAGTAGAAGGAGAAGTCTAAGAATTGGTACGTGGAACGTACACACCCTATATCAAGCAGGGAAGTTTGATAACCTCATTGCCGAAGCAAAAATCATGAATTTAGATATCTTATGCGTATCTGAAACAAGATGGACAGATACAAGTTACATAAGGAGAGAAGATTACATATTCATTAACTCAGGAGGAGATCATCACGAGAGAGGAGTAGGAATTTTAGTAAAACGAAATTTAGAGAAAAATATTAGTGGAATCTGGATTCATAAAGATATGATGATACTTCTCAAAATTAAGGCAAGACCGTTCAACACTGTAATTCTTCAGACATATGATTCAACAACTGATTATAGTAATGAACAGCTAGAAGAATATTATGAAGACCTACAACAAACACTAAAAGTTGTGAAATCATCAGAGGTCCTAATTGTCATGGGAGACATGAACGCAAAAGTTGAAAAATATAAATATCAGCAGATAGTAGGGCAATATGGTGTGGGAAACAGAAACGACAGATGAGACCAGCTGTTACAGCTTGTCATATATTTTTGAAGGGAGTGGGAGATCACTGTAGTGCATGCCCCATCTCTAACAAAAGATGTAGAGCCCCATCCTCTTCTATCTTCAATAACCCCAGAATATGAACCTTGAGTTATCTGCAGGTCTCGTTCTTTTAAATTATGTCTAGGAGATATAGATTATGGCCCTGGTAAGAATGGTAATTACTAAGTGGGAATCTGCCCCTTCTCCAATGATTCTTTAGCTCTGGAGCCCCCTTTTAGTTTATCAAATCTGAGGAAAGTCAGGAGAATTTTCTCAGCCCGATTTAGATGAAGAAAACATGGATGTTGAGCAGTTTATAGGTATAGAGTCTTTTATTTCCCCTTTTAGTAAGTCATTATGAGTTAATTTATCTTTTAACAATCAAACACATAATCAATCACATTAGATTTTGACAACATGATGTACAAAGAAGTTGTTGACACAGATAGGTGTGAACTTGACAAATTAACAGAAGGTCAATTCATGTTAATCATTTATTGACTGGCCTGAGCCTTCTGGTCAGTACATACATCTCTATTGTGATTTACACAAAGTAATAGAACAGTTGCACATTGGACCATTGTCCCAGACAATCAATAACAAGCATCAATATATGAGATGTCAACAAGTGTGAAAACATAGTAAACATTTTGATGTTGTACATATTAAGTATGATAGTGGTGTCTCAACCATAAACATTATCAGTTTTTCCTGAAATTGGGTGTGGGTTCTACCAATGAGTAAAGTAACCTGGTGACTGGAGGATTAGGTAAGCCAGGGTCCATTGACTGATGGATCCACGTCAGGTCTGCCCGTATAGCTCCACTGAAGGCCTCCCCATGCTCTGCTCATAGCGAAGTCATCCTCCATCTCACTTGTGGTTCATCCTCTCTCGGCTTCCCTCTCTCAGGTCTGATTTAGGTGGTTAAATTGGCTGATGTGTTGGGTGGTTGTTGGTATGGAGCCACCAAGATCACTGATGAGTATTCACATAAATATATACAATCCTACCAATACAATAATAAGAAGTAGGTCGGAAGAAATCTAAATTCCTGAAGTAGGAACTAGTTCCCCTCCCCCTCTTTTTTCTCTCTAAGCTAGTGTTGGGTTAATTTGGGGTGGTCAGAGTTTATCACACTGTGTACGCCTTGTATCAACTTGTTCCTGCTGTATGTAAGTCTTCATTTGACCTGGGGTCAGTGAACGTGTACAGTGAGACAATGACAAGAGTGAGAAGGTGTCAAGATGCATGTAAATAAATGACATACATTTATAACATTTCTTCTACTCAATGGTGTTCACAATGTGTATAAATAATTCTCTGTGTTTTCCCAATTAACTACTTCTTCTTCTTGTGTCTAATAACTCTCTTCCATTACCTGTTGTTGTTGTGATGTTGAGTGTTGTGTTGTGTGGTGATGAGTGGAGTGGTGTTGTGTTTTTAAGTTATGTTGAGTAATGAGTTAAGTTCACTTCGCGTGGATGGTGTTCCGCGAAGCACAACTTTCTCATGTATTGCAGTTCCTAAGTGCTCTTATCTAATTAAATTTGACATAAATATAAATATTTATTTCGCCAAACCCTATTATTTCTATAGACAAAGGAGAAAGGAAAGATTGATTTCACTTTCAGCTTTCCAGATCGTAAATAGGCATAGATAAGTCTGTTTTAGAACAAGGCACTTGTTCTAGTACACGAACTGTCATTTCAGCTGTAGACAGTGATAGCATCTTTTACAATGTTTCTGGTGAAATGCACAAGATTACTTTCGAATCATCACTTCTCACAGTTGTTTAGAATAGAATGTAATAGTGTAATGCACTTCCTAAAGTTAATAATTATCCTTAAGAATATCAGAGGTGTCAGTTTCATCGAAGAGAATATTCTGGCCGGGAATGGCTTTGCGTCATTAGAATCTACAGTCGAGCATTTTTACATTTCTGAGGTTTTAATTAATAATCATACATTTCAATTGACATCACAACATGGGTTTACGTTACTTGACACTTGATACATCGGGTTCTTAGTCTAATCAAGGGCCAACAAACGTACCTCGGATCCAGACTTTTGCCTTGTCCATTGAATTTTTGATCACACACTCTTCTCACCTCCGTCCATGGAGCGAATTCAGACAAAAGTGCGGCTGATTAACATTTCTGATGAAATGGGGATATATGTTAATTATGCACTGGCGCGAAGGCGGGTCAGGTGGTTTTTTCATCCAATGATTTTCCGAGCTTGGTCTGATGAAATCCTTCTAAGAATCCACGTCATTTGTCACTTGTTCAGTTCCAGTTTCGATGTTAAGTTTTAAGTCCCAATCTCCAATTGCGTTTGCGAAGTCAATTTATTTTAATGTTGTTTCCTCTTTTTGCGGCATTTGTTGATAAGATGAATAATGTTGGCTGCGTTATGCCACATGGCCCCACTCCAGATTGTTCTATGGTATGGAACTATGTTTCCAACATTTTCAGTTATCAAGCTGTTCCCATTTGTCCTCCCCTGTATTCTCTTCTGCATCTGATTGACCTGGTTCATCAGGCACTGGGTGTCGACTCAGGAAGTCCGCTCCCACATTCATTTTCCCAGGAACATATTCAACCTGGAACGAGTAAGGTTGAAGAAGCAGCGACCATCTCATAAGTCGGGCATTCAGAGTCTTAGATGCTGCGAGAAACATGAGTGGTTGATGGTCACATTGCACTGTGAAATGTTTGCCATATAGGTATGCTTGAAATTTCTGTACACTCCATACGAGCGCAAGACATTCTCTCTCGATAGTACTGTAATTTCTCTCTGCTGCATTCAATTTCCTGCTAGCATAGGCTACAGGGAATAGCTCTGATGTTACATCTCCCTTTCTCTGCAACAGCGTTGCCCCAATTCCTATGTTACTGGCATCGGTGCGCAGCACGAATGGTTGGTCGAGGTCTGGTAGATGTAAGACTGGATGAGCAGTTAATGCCTGCTTTAGTGCTGTGAAAGCTCTCTCACAGTCAGCTGACCAAGTGACTTTCTCTGGTTTCCCCTTTTTGGTAAGATCCGTTAAAGGTGCTGACAGAGTATTGAAGTCCTTGATGTATTTTTGATAGAATCCACATAAGGATACAAATGATCTTACATCCTTCTTTGTTTTTGGACGAGGTGCTCTCTGGAGTTTGTCCACATTTCCCTCTTGTGGAGTTATCAGTCCATGAGATATCTTATGACCTAGAAAGTCCAATTCTTGGAATCCTATCTGACACTTCTTTGGTCTAGCCGTCAATCCAGTTTCTCTGAGGCGCCTGAACAAAAGATGCAGGGTTTCTACATGCTCTTCAAATGTTTCAGTTGCGATCAGGATGTCATCCATGAAGTGACTAATGTCTGGATGCTGTAGTGGGTCAAGTAATTTTCTCATCATACGTGTAAAGACGCTGGGAGCATTACTTAATCCGAATGGAAGAACGTTGAACTCATAGTGTCCTCCAGGCGTGCTGAAAGCTAACCATGGTCTAACTTCCGGTTTTACAGGAATCTGGTAATATCCCTTACTGAGATCAATCCTAGTAAAGTACTTAGCTCGGTTGAGTGCTGTGAAGAGTTTATTCTGATCCGGCAGAGGTTCTGCTTGGAATTCAGTTATAGCATTGAGCTGTCGATAATCGATGCACAATCTATGTTCTCCGCTTGGCTTTCTCAATAAGACGACGCTAGCACTGTAAGGTGATTCAGATGGTGAGATTATTCCTGCGGTGAGCAGCTGTTGTATTTCTTCCTCTAAAGTCTTTTGCTTTGCATAAGGAACTGGGTAAGTCTTGACTCGCACAGGCACTGTGTCATTTAACTTCATGTCAAATTCCTCCAAATCAGTTCTTCCTGGTTTATCAGTAAGTACTTCTGCATATTTTGCCATAAGTTCCCTAATCTGCTTTTGCTGATCCTTTGTTAAGTTGGGATTGATTTCCACATCCTTAAAGGTCTCTTTGGCTTGCAGTTGGCACTCGACTCCCATTGTTGATCCTTCTTCGACTTCAGTAGCCACACTCATGGCCATCAGATGTGCAGGTTCGGTGGTTGAGGGTCTTTCATGATATTTCTTCAAGAGGTTTATGTGAAATACTTTCATCTTGCCTTTGACTGAAATTCTGTAGTTGGTACGTGAGATCTTCTCCGTCACTACATAAGGTCCTCTCCATCCGATTTGCAGCTTATTCTGACTGGTTGGAAGCAGCAACATCACCTTCTCTCCTACCTCTAACTCTCTATCCTTTGCCTTGCGGTTGAAGTTACGAGCAATTCTTCGTCTGGCTTGACGTAGATTGACATTCGCTTGTTTCCAACTGTGTTGTAAACGATTTTTCAACTCGGCAACATATGTAGATGCAGTCACGACTGTATCATCTGTAGTATTATCAGTCCACGTTCGAAGTAACGCCTCCAATGGTCCTTTGATTGGTCGTCCAAACAACAGTGTGGCTGGAGCAAAACCTGTTGAGTGATGGGGTACTTCCCTGTAAGCGAATAAAGCTGCGGGTAAATACAAGTCCCAATCCTCTGTCTTCTCCTGGGCAATTTTGCGCAGGATACTAATCAATGTCCCGTTCCACCTTTCCACAAGTCCATTTGACTGAGGGTGATATGGTGAACTGAAGATATGGCGTGCATGAAAAAGTCTGAAGGTCTCTTCCATGAGCTTACCACGAAACTGTGAACCGTTGTCCGTCAAGATCCTTTGTGGGAATCCTAGACGTGTGAATATTCCTAATAATGCATCAGCGACGTGTTTGGAGTCACAGCTGGGCATAGGAACTGCTTCGGCCCACATGGTTGTTGTGTCCACAAGCGTTAATATGAATCGGTTTCGCCTCTTCGTTGCTGAGAGAGGTCCGATTATGTCTACTGCCACTTTCTCAAATGGAATTCCAGTGATTGGCGATTCACCCAACATTGCCGGTGGTGTCCGGTGTTTTGGTGATACTTTCTGACACTGTGGGCATGATTTTACAAACCGTTGTATGTCTGAGTTCATCCCTGGCCAAAAGTAGTGAGTGGTAATCCGCTGTGTAGTAGCGTTGATACCCATGTGCCCACTGAATGGTAGACTGTGACCCATCTCTAAGATCTGAGTCCTGTATTGAGTTGGTACAACAAGTTGATTAAACTCTTGTCCAGCTCGTCCTGCTTTTCTGTAAAGAAGTGCTGACTTCATGAACAGATCACCTTTACGTAGAGGTAAATGTGATTTTGGCAGTTTTCTGAAGCAGGGTTCCAAGGTGCTGTCGGCTTCTTGTGCCCTCTTCAGTTCCTCCGTTCGAGGGATTGGCGTAGTTGATTCTGGAGTTTTTGTTGCCTGTGATCGAGTGGTCATGGTCGCCATCGCCACAGGTTGAACAGGTTCTCCTAGAACGATAAATCTACGGCCGAGGATTACAGGATATATCGGATCGTCCAAGATTGCTGCCTTGATCGTCCCGGTGACATACCGCGAGGCTATGTTCACTTTTGCCACTGGAAGAGACATATTTGTTGAACTCTTCAGTGGTCCCTGCAATTCCACTATTTCCTCTGTCACCTGTTCAGGGTGAACCAAGGATGATGAAACAACACAGTCATATGATAATCCAGTATCATATAAACAGGTCGTTTGGAATCCATTTAGCAAGATGGATTCTACAACCGGAATACGAGATGATGTGTCTTGATGAGGTGTCTGTTTGGACGTTTCACCAGTGCTCACTTTTCTCTCTTTTCGGTTGGCCAAACATGCCGCTGTGTGTGGAGGTGGCTTCCTTCTGCAACTCTGAAATGTGTGACCTTTAATTTTGCAATGGGTACAGAATGGTTTGTCCTCCTTCGGCGCTGTTTGGACTGAGTGTTGAGTGTTTTTCGGGGATTTCCCCTTTTTCCCGGTGGCGACAGTGTTTTCACCCTCTTTTGGCTGTGGAGTTTTGTTTTGAGAGGGGGTGTTGTTCGAACGTCCCTTTCCTCCCATCTCCTTTTGAGATTTCTCAAATCTCTCTGCCAGGATGATTATAGTTTCCAGGCGGTCAGCCCCGTTTTGGGTTAGGAATGCCTTCATTTCGTTCTGCATTTTCCCCTTGATCTGATCAATGATAATCATTTCACGGAGTCCTTCATAATTTTCCTCAAATCCTCCCAAGCAAGTCCATCTTTGTATGTATGACTTCAATCTTTCCGACTAGCTGTGCGTAGCTCTCACCCGGTTCCTTCCTTGCGGCTTTGAACCTGAGTTTATAAGATTCGGCGTCCACTTCGAATCGGCTCAAGAGTGCCGTCTTAAGTGTTGTGTAGTTCTGTTGTTCCTCTCTAGTGAGTCTTGAGAACACTTCATACGCCGTGGATCTTAAGGCTTGCGCTAACTTCGTCGCCCATCTACTCTCTTCAAGCCCACAGCTGACAGCCATTGCCTCGAAGCGTGATAAAAATCCTTCGATGTGGTCAGTCTGTTCATTAAAGGGGTCCAGAGGAAATGACATAGCTCCTGAATTAAGTTGAGAGACGTGAGGTGGTTCTGTCACTGGCGATCCTGATGAGGTTGAGGGTGTAGGACCACTCCCTTTCTCTATTCTCCGGATCTCCACTTCAATCTCCATTCTCCTCAACTCCAGTTGGTGTTGACGCTCTCTCTCCTTATCTTCCATTTCAGCCTGTAGTCGTTTCTCTTTCTCCTCCAATTCTGCTTGAAATCGTTTCTCTTTCTCCTCCAATTCTGCTTGAAGCTGTTTTTCTTTCTGAGCCAATTCAGCTTGCAGTCTTTCCCGTTTGTCAAATGCATCCGAAACATAGTTAGCCAGCTCAAGGCCATCTAACCCGCATTCCCTACCTGTTTCTGTTATTTGGGCTCTAAACTTTGCAGTTTCCGCCATGTCTAGATTTTATTGCTGTGCTCTGATTAACAATATAATTGCAGCTAGTCTGATCCGCGTACGCTTGTCAGTCCCTGATCTGCAAAGATACAACAGAGCATGTGCAATATTAAAAACACCCTATGTTATGTCTGTCTGTCAATGCTGGAAAAGCCAAAGGCAGCAGGCACTGAAGTAACCACAATTAATTCCTAGTAAAGAAAAGAATCTGAAATTAGACAGAGGTTTCCCAACGGATAAGATTTTCCGGTGGTTGATGAAATGCTGTTAAGTTCAGACTTCACAGGAATAGAACACCTTCTCTGGAAGAGAAGTAGTGTTGGTAGAGTAGATACACACTATATATTTCACCTGGAGTACCTCTTTCTGAAGTAGAAGCAATATATGAACATGGCTCCTTCTCCAGGAGTAAAGATCAGTCACCTATCTTATTTATCTATAAATGTCATTCATATCATGTGGCTGTCAATCAATACCCCACATGGTATCTGTTAAACATTCTAGAAAATGACAATGTTCAAAATCTAAAGATAACTGTGTTCATGTATTTTTAGGTGATTGTTTAAAGGTTAACATATGGGAACCATCCCGGACTTAGCCCACAATATGTCATATATTTTTGAAGGGAGTGGGAGATCACTGTAGTGCATGCCCCATCTCTAACAAAAGATGTAGAGCCCCATCCTCTTCTATCTTCAATAACCCCAGAATATGAACCTTGAGTTATCTGCAGGTCTCGTTCTTTTAAATTATGTCTAGGAGATATAGATTATGGCCCTGGTAAGAATGGTAATTACTAAGTGGGAATCTGCCCCTTCTCCAATGATTCTTTAGCTCTGGAGCCCCCTTTTAGTTTATCAAATCTGAGGAAAGTCAGGAGAATTTTCTCAGCCTGATTTAGATGAAGAAAACATGGATGTTGAGCAGTTTATAGGTATAGAGTCTTTTATTTCCCCTTTTAGTAAGTCATTATGAGTTAATTTATCTTTTAACAATCAAACACATAATCAATCACATTAGATTTTGACAACATGATGTACAAAGAAGTTGTTGACACAGATAGGTTTGAACTTGACAAATTAACAGAAGGTCAATTCATGTTAATCATTTATTGACTGGCCTGAGCCTTCTGGTCAGTACATACATCTCTATTGTGATTTACACAAAGTAATAGAACAGTTGCACATTGGACCATTGTCCCAGACAATCAATAACAAGCATCAATATATGAGATGTCAACAAGTGTGAAAACATAGTAAACATTTTGATGTTGTACATATTAAGTATGATAGTGGTGTCTCAACCATAAACATTATCAGTTTTTCCTGAAATTGGGTGTGGGTTCTACCAATGAGTAAAGTAACCTGGTGACTGGAGGATTAGGTAAGCCAGGGTCCATTGACTGATGGATCCACGTCAGGTCTGCCCGTATAGCTCCACTGAAGGCCTCCCCATGCTCTGCTCATAGCGAAGTCATCCTCCATCTCACTTGTGGTTCATCTCTCTCTCGGCTTCCCTCTCTCAGGTCTGATTTAGGTGGTTAAATTGGCTGATGTGTTGGGTGGTTGTTGGTATGGAGCCACCAAGATCACTGATGAGTATTCACATAAATATATACAATCCTACCAATACAATAATAAGAAGTAGGTCGGAAGAAATCTAAATTCCTGAAGTAGGAACTAGTTCCCCTCCCCCTCTTTTTCTCTCTAAGCTAGTGTTGGGTTAATTTGGGGTGGTCAGAGTTTATCACACTGTGTACGCCTTGTATCAACTTGTTCCTGCTGTATGTAAGTCTTCATTTGACCTGGGGTCAGTGAACGTGTACAGTGAGACAATGACAAGAGTGAGAAGGTGTCAAGATGCATGTAAATAAATGACATACATTTATAACATTTCTTCTACTCAATGGTGTTCACAATGTGTATAAATAATTCTCTGTGTTTTCCCAATTAACTACTTCTTCTTCTTGTGTCTAATAACTCTCTTCCATTACCTGTTGTTGTTGTGATGTTGAGTGTTGTGTTGTGTGGTGATGAGTGGAGTGGTGTTGTGTTTTTAAGTTATGTTGAGTAATGAGTTAAGTTCACTTCGCGTGGTGGTGTTCCGCGAAGCACAACTTTCTCATGTATTGCAGTTCCTAAGTGCTCTTATCTAATTAAATTTGACATAAATATAAATATTTATTTCGCCAAACCCTATTATTTCTATAGACAAAGGAGAAAGGAAAGATTGATTTCACTTTCAGCTTTCCAGATCGTAAATAGGCATAGATAAGTCTGTTTTAGAACAAGGCACTTGTTCTAGTACACGAACTGTCATTTCAGCTGTAGACAGTGATAGCATCTTTTACAATGTTTCTGGTGAAATGCACAAGATTACTTTCGAATCATCACTTCTCACAGTTGTTTAGAATAGAATGTAATAGTGTAATGCACTTCCTAAAGTTAATAATTATCCTTAAGAATATCAGAGGTGTCAGTTTCATCGAAGAGAATATTCTGGCCGGGAATGGCTTTGCGTCATTAGAATCTACAGTCGAGCATTTTTACATTTCTGAGGTTTTAATTAATAATCATACATTTCAATTGACATCACAACATGGGTTTACGTTACTTGACACTTGATACATCGGGTTCTTAGTCTAATCAAGGGCCAACAAACGTACCTCGGATCCAGACTTTTGCCTTGTCCATTGAATTTTTGATCACACACTCTTCTCACCTCCGTCCATGGAGCGAATTCAGACAAAAGTGCGGCTGATTAACATTTCTGATGAAATGGGGATATATGTTAATTATGCACTGGCGCGAAGGCGGGTCAGGTGGTTTTTTCATCCAATGATTTTCCGAGCTTGGTCTGATGAAATCCTTCTAAGAATCCACGTCATTTGTCACTTGTTCAGTTCCAGTTTCGATGTTAAGTTTTAAGTCCCAATCTCCAATTGCGTTTGCGAAGTCAATTTATTTTAATGTTGTTTCCTCTTTTTGCGGCATTTGTTGATAAGATGAATAATGTTGGCTGCGTTATGCCACACAGCTATGTGAAGAAAACAATCTTATTATTTATAACACATTTTCCCAACATTACCCTAGGAAACTGTATACCTGGAAAAGCCCTGGAGATAGAACAAGAAACCAAATTGACTACATTATGATTAGAAATAGATTTAAAAACAATGTTTAAAATGCCAAAACATACCCTGATGCTGATATCAACTCTGACCATAATCCCGTAGTCTTAAAATTACAAATAAAATTTTAAAACCCAGGAATAAGGACATCGAAGACACCTCAAGTAGATGTATCGGCATTGAAACAACCAGAAATAAGTCAACTATATCTGGCTGAAGTAAAAAATAGATATGGTGGGCTAATCATTGAAAGTATGGAACAATATAGACGTGAAAATCCTGAGGATAAAATTAATACAAAATGGGAAAGTGTAAAAACCAGTATACAGATTGCAAATACACCTTGCCAATGAAGATAAATAATAGAAAATAATTATGGATAACCTATGAAATCTTGAGTAAAATGACTCAAAGAAAGAAAGCAAAGAACACTCCAGAGTATATATTAATAGATAGAGAAATACGTCACATGTGCAGAGTTGCCAAAGAAGAGTGGTTGCAGAAACAATGCAAAGAAATAGAGGATCTGGAAATAAAACACAACTCGAAAGAATTACATGAACATATAAAAAGATTTACAAAGAAGAAAAATAATATAACAGGAAACGGTTGTATCAGAGGGAAAAAATGGAGAAATTATAATTAATAACACTGACATAATAAAAAGATGGACAGAGTACACAGAAGATTTATTCTGGGACAACAGGGTCAATAGACCAACATTGTATAATACTCAAGATCAGGGCTGGCCAACCTTTTCAGCAGGCGGGCCAAATTTCAGAAATAATATTTCCTGCCGTGCCACGCACCTACTTTATTTTTGTTAAATTAAAGTAAACAAGCAAGCGTGCTACAGCTTCGACCACATCGTCCTTTCCCACTCTACGGGCCGCAACATGACTATGCCCGCGGGCCTCGTGTTGGCCACCCCTGCTCAAGATGGACAAAAAATATTAAAGGCTGAAGTAGAAAAGGCTACTAAAAATATGAAAGAAGGAAAGGCTGCAGGTCCTGACAAGATAACAACAGAGATGATAAAATCCTTATTCAGCTTTGGTATTGAAACTATCACAGAATTATGTAATGATATATATAATACTGGGTACATCCCCAAGGATTTGAAAACATCCATTTTCATCACACTACCGAAGAAGCCCAGAGCTGTTGATTGTGAGGATTACAGAACTATTAGCTCAATGAGCCACATAACTAATATACTACTGAAGGTCATACAAGAAAGAATTCAACATAAAATAGATGAGGAAGTAGCTGAAGAACAATTTGGTTTCCGCAAATATAGCAGCACTAGAGAAGCAATTAACTGTTTGAGGATGTTAATTGAAAAATATATAGAAGTTCAAAAATGTATATATGTTTGTTTTATAGAGTACAAGAAAGCTTTTGATAGAGTACAACATGAACGACTAATTACGTGCCTTCAAAATATAAGAGTAGACGGAAAGGACATCAGACTTATTAGTAACTTGTACTGGGAACAAGTAGCAAAAAAGAAAGCAAATAGCTATCTTCACAGATGCAAAGTCAGCTGTCTCAATACTGAAGAGCAATAACAGCACAGAACTAACTGACCTAAGAGCAGCACTCCATGGTCTATGCCAGAAATCCAAAAAAGTTGTAATACAGTGGATCCCATCACATTGCAGTATACCTGGAAACGAAGAGGCTGACAGACTGGCAAAAGAGGGCGGACGACTACCACAGCCTGACATAGACACAACCTATAATGAGGCAAAGAGGTTGATAAAAGGCACTTATAGAACCAAATGGGAATCAGAGCATCCAGGCCATCAGAAGGATGATGCATATTACAAACTCGACCGAAGAGAACAAGTAGCAATCTTCAGACTCCGCACAGGACATAACAGGCTGAAATACCACTTGTTCAATAAACTAAAGATAGGAGATACCGATGAATGTAATTGTAGAACTGGAAAAATGACAGCAAAACATTTGCTGCAGGATTGCCCAACGTATGCAGAACAGAGGAAGATATGTTGGCCCACACCTGCTTCATTTGAGGACAAGCTCTATGGAGATATCAACAAGCTAAAGTTGACCGCAGCTTACTTTAACTACATACAGGTTGACATTTAAAGGTGCATGAAGACCCAGAGGCATGAAATGGAATATTGCTTGGATAGCAAATCCATTATGTGGAAAGTCCCAATCGAAAGCTCGCTGTGTGGGCTTCATAAAAGGTGGAAAATTGTCCTAGTGGCACGAAATGGAATATTGCTTGGATAGCAAATCCATTACGTGGAAAGTCCGAATCAAAAGCCCATTGTGTGGGCTTCATAAAAGGTGGAAAAGTGTCCTAGTGGCATGAAATGGAATATTGCTTGGATAGCAAATCCATTACGTGGAAAGTCCGAATCAAAAGCCCACTGTGTGGGCTTCATAAAAGGTGGAAAAGTGTCCTAGTGGCACGAAATGGAATATTGCTTGGATAGCAAATCCATTACGTGGAAAGTCCGAATCAAAAGCCCACTGATGTGGGCTTCATAAAAGGTGGAAAAGTGTCCTAGTGGCACGAAATGGAATATTGCTTGGATAGCAAATCCATTACATGGAAAGTCCGAATCGAAAGCTCACTGTGTGGATGTCATCTGCAGACTGCATACTTCTGGTTTCCGGAAGAACAGCCTATGGTGAACGGAAGGCCCAATATACGGAAGTGAGGCTAAGCAGCCATGTGCAGGACGTGACGATTCCTTGGGTGAGCCCAGTACCAGAGCGCTGTGTGATGGCTCTGCAAGTATGGAAGCCTCCTTGGATGGCGGGGAATGCCCATGGTCTGCCCCTGCCTTCCCTTGAGGGTTGACCACGATGTCTTTGGCTGTTCTATATGGGCCAGCTAGGATGGGGGATAACACCACAACAGTGAGATTCAAACGTCCTAAGAAACCCCCGGGAAGGTTAACCCGGTCAACAAATGCCCGCAGAAGTCGGATGTGTCGGCCTAACGGCGCAAGAACGCAGCTCTGCTGTAAACAGGCACAACGCAATCACATCCGGAAAAAAAAAAAAACTCCGGATGAACGAAGAAGAAGAAGATGCGGAAATAACTATTCATCGCCTATAGAGATAAAAAGAAGAGTACGGCAGGGATGTGTACTGTCCCCAAGCCTCTTCAACCTACACACAGAAATAATTTTTAAACAAGTTGAAATGCCTGGACTAATGGAAGAATCATAAACAATCTTAGGTATGCTGACGATACCGTGTTACTAGCAGAAAGTGGGCAAGAGTTACAAGACCTAGTGGAACAAGTAAACAGGCACAGTGTATAATATGGCTTAGATATTAACATCCAAAAAACAAAAACTATGATAATTAGCAGTGAGAAGGAAAGGTCATCAATGAATATCACAGTAAACGAGCAGATACTAGAACAAGTAACAAGATTCTCCTATCTTGGACATATAATAACAGATGATGGGAGAAGTGAAATATAAATCAAAAAGAGAATAGGAATGGCCAAAAATGATTTCAACAGCATGAAATTAGTAGTCACATCTAGAGAGATTAACAACACATTAGAACTGAGAATTGTCAAATGTTACGTATATTAAACACTATTGTATGGCGCGGAAGCCTGAGCATTGAACAAGCAACTAGAAAGTTGCATAGAAGCCCTGGAGATGTGGATATACAAACGAATATGTCGTATTTCGTGGAAACAAAAACAATCAAATGCAGAGGTTCTAGAAAAACTAGGAATGAAGAGAGAGTTGATGAAAGAAATAAAGAGGAGGCAAATGAAATATTTCTGCCACGTTAAAAGTCATTATACTCTTATAAAAACCATACTGGAAGGCAGGGTTGAGTGCAAGCGAGCAAGAGGTAGACAACGATACAAGTGGGAAGATAACATCAAGAGATGGACGAACATCAGCCTGACAGAATGTACAGTCAAGGCGAGAGACAGACAGTGTTGGAATGCCAACCTTCATTGTGGAGACGGCACCTGATTGATTGATTAACTTTTTAGTCTGATCATTATCGTTCAGATAGTGCCTTATTGACGTATTTTCGTAGACTTTGACTTCCGTAGCTCTGGTTTTGCCACTGTTGAAATCTGCTTTTGCCTTTCTTCTATTTATTTTCTTGAGAATTTCCGGCGTTAAAATGCGTTGTTTTCGTTCCCCTTTTCCACGGACTACTGTTTGTTTCAAATGCATTTAAGCTGCTGCCAACATTCTTCCGTACTCATTTAGTCAGTTGTAGGACCTGGTACTTATTAACTGCTGTGGGTTTGTTGGCTGTTTGATTTCTGACATATCCACGGTGAACTTATTTCCATGTTTATTTGAAGCTATGCATCTCTTGAATTTTAAGTTAGCTTTATTTATCAGCAGATGGTGACCTGCGTGTACATCTGCATCAGTAAAACCTTTTATGTAGTGTAGAGATGATCTAAGTTGTTAGCATTATCAATTTTTTTGCTGCATTTTATCTGGTGATACCAACGTCTACTCGATCGTCATCAAGATGAGATAAGATCAGAAATGAAGAAATCAGGACTAAAGTGGGGGTTATAGCAGCACTAGATTTTATTAGAAGGCAGCAAGTCAAATGGTTTGGCCATGCAAGTAGGTTACCAACTAACAGTATACCACAACCAGCAAATGATGTACAGACCAGAGGGAAACAGAGGAAGAGGCCGACCACGTAAACGTTGGACGGAGGGAATAGCAGAGTCCATGGGAATATCGATATATGAAGCCCATAATCGGGCACTCTCACGATGTTTATACTTCACCTCGACTCCGCAAGGTACAAGAAGAACATGATGGGATGAGACGAGATGATAAGATACCAACATCATCCATCATCATGAAGAATTGCAGGGATTCTTTTGCAATATGTAATAATGGATCAATCACTGACATGTCGCAATCATTTCTTGCAATCTTGCAGCGTGAAAAGTTTGTAGTTCTTGGTGGGCTCTATCGCAGCTAAGCTCAGGGTCCTTCCTCCCTTTGCTAGCTAGAATAGTATCTATTTCTAGGCAGGTGGAGATAAGCATGTGACAAAGTGGTTAAGTCGCGTGCTTTGCGCTCCGACTCCGCAATTTGAATCATCTCATCTCATCTCATCATGTTCCTCCTGTACCTTGTGGTTTCGAGGTGAATTATAAACAGCGGGAGAGTGTCCGTTTATGGACTTCATGTATCGACATTCCCATGGACTCTTGTTATCCCCTCCTTCCATCGTTTACGTTACGTAGTCGGCCTATTCCTCTGTTTCCATCTGGTCTGTACATCGTTGCTTGTTGTGGTATACTGTTAGTTGGTAACCATCTTCCGTGCAATTTTTTCTTTTAAAATTTTTTTTAAAGTTTTAGCTGGCTTTGAACTCAAGCGTGCCACTACTTCTAATGCACTGTACTGATTTTTGCGTGTGGATTAGCTTTTCATATTACCAGTGTCCCTCGCAATCAGACGATCCCTCTCCGACTTGTAATTTACGTCCACGAGTTCAAGACGAGAAGTCAACATTTTAGTCCAATTGACCTGTGTAGAAGTTAAATCTGCTACCTCGGCATAAGGAAAGCGGAAGTTTAAGAAGTTTTATGTTTTCGGCCATGCTAACCTCCGTCGGTGCAATATTCTCGGGAGCCTTCTGATGGTCGTCGCTGGGGCTATTATTATGACAGTCGCTTCCAACAGTCCGCCCTTTGGAAAGAGATCGACTCTTGTTGAGTAAAATCCGATGTAACGATGTCGATCTTCTCACCTGTAAAAACAAAACTATTTAAATAAAAAATGTTCGTCAGTATTCCCCATCTTGAGTCACGCATGTCTCTGCGTCATTTCAAGGTAGATAGGCAGCGAACGAAGAAGTCGCCACAAGCCTGTTGATATCAAATTTATCTTCTTTTGGAATTTTATGTTATCAGAGTCGACGTCACTGCACATTGAGCATTATTTGATAGAAAATACGTTTTAACGTATCTAAATTTGAAATATCCTGACTGTTTAATGACGACGAAAAACATAGTTTGAAAAGTTTATCAATTGCAGTTGTGGTGATTGAAATAGCATCACCATCATTCGCCGTGAAGTAAGGGTCACCATCTTCACAGATCGCCGGAATCAGTTATGTGTTCTTGCCCCGAATATGCCATGTCGCAAAGCGATTCATGTAGTTATCTCTCCAATTACCTGTTTCCCCAATACCTTTGCCAGTTGCCAGTAAATTTTCAAGTTAATTTCTTCTCAAAGCATGCCCAAAATATCGTTACTTCATCTAATATCTCTATTCAATTTTAATTTGTTTTTATTGATCCGTACTTATTAAAGGAAATGGTATGGGTGTCGATCGTTCTGAAAGCAATGGCAAACTACTGAAAGTAAACTTGCCAAGAGATCACAAACAGCCCCCCCCCCCCCCCACCCAAAAACAAAAAGCGGCTGTTGACTGTGACATCCTGTAAAGGATATGCGATTAACTTTTAACTTATAGACGACAGGGCAAAAGGGCAAATAAGCCACACACACACACACACACAAAAGCAAAAAAGAAGATAGCTCTCAAAGAAACAAGGAAAGAACAACGCGCAACACTCTCAGTGAGCTGAAACAAGCTAGGAAGGATACGCAAAAGGCTGCCAGGCAGTGTGCAAATGACTATTGGATTAAGTTATGTGAGTCCATTCAAAATGCAAGTGATAAGGGAAACACCAAAAGCATGTATCTTCTTCTTCTGCGTTCATTCGGAGTTTCTTTTTTCGGACGTGATTGCGTTGTGCCTGTTTACAGCAGAGCTGCGTTCTTGCGCCGTTAGGCCGACACATCCGACTTCTGCGGGCATTTGTTGACCGGGTTAACCTTCCCGTGGGTTTCTTAGGACGTTTGACTCTCACTGTTGTGGTTTTATTCCCCATCCCAGCTGGCCCATTTAGAACAGCCAAAGACATCTTGGTCAGCCCTCAAGGGAAGGCAGACCATGGGTATTCCCCACCATCCAAGGAGGCTTCCATAATTGCAGAGCCGACACACAGCGCTCTGGTACTGGGCTCACCCAAGGAATCGTCACGTCCTGCACATGGCTGCTTAGCCTCACTTCTGTATATTGGGCCTTCCGTTCACAACAGGCTGTTCTTCCGGAAACCAGAAGAATGCAGTCTGCAGATGACACCCACACAGTGAGCTTTCGATTCGGACTTTCCACGTAATGGATTTGCTATCCAAGCAATATTCCATTTCGTGCCACTAGGACACTTTTTTCACCTTTTATGAAGCCCACATAGTGAGCTTTCAATTCGGAATTTCCACATAATGGAATTGCTATCCAATCAATATTCCATTTAGTGCCACTATGACACATTTTCCACCTTTTATGAAGCCCACACAGTGAGCTATAGATTCGGACTTTCCTAGTAATGGATTTGCTATCCAAGCAATATTCCGTTTCGTGCCACTGGGGCGCTTTTCTCACCTTTGATGACGCCCACACAATTAGCTTTTGATTCGGACTTTCCAAGTAATGGATTTGCTATCCAAGCAATATCCCATGTCATGCCTCTGGGACGCTTTTGTAACCGATATACCTGTGGTATGAAGTGTGGTAATCTAAATACTTCTTCGTGCACCTTTAGATGTCAACCTGAATGTAGTTAAAGTAAGCTGCAGTCAACTTGAGCTGGTTGAAATCTCCGTAGATCTTGTCCTCAAATGAAGCAGGTGTGGGCAAAAATATCTTTCTCTGTTCTGCAACAAGTGGTATTTCAGCCTGTTATATCCTGTGCGGAGACTGAAGATTGCTACTTGTTCTCTTCGGTCGAGTTTGTAATATGCATCATCCTTCTGGTGGCCTGGATGTTAAGATTCCCATTTAGTTCTATAAAACCTTTTTATAAACCTCTTTGCCTCATTATAGGTTATGTCTATGTCAGGCTGTGGTAGTCGTCCGCTCTTTTTTTGCTAGTCTGTCAGCCTCTTCATTTCCAGATATACTGCAATGTGATGGGATCCACTGTTATTACAACTTATTTGAATTTCTGGCATAGACCATGGAGTGCTGCTCTTAGGTCAGCTAGTTCTGTGCTGTTTTTGCTCTTCAGTATTGAGACAGCTGACTTTGCATCTGTGAAGATAGCTATTTGCTTCTCTTTACTTTCCTCCATCAAGAGCATTTCTGCTGCACTTTTCAAAGCCTCTACCTCCGCTTTGAAGTTACTTGAAAATTTTCCAGTTGCCACTGACTGTGTTTTTTTTTCCACTCCATTTTTTAAATTTAGGAGAATTTCTCCTCCTTCATTTTCTATTGAATTTTTGGCTGATCCATCTGTATATGCATGGGTCCAATTGCTGCTTGGGTAATGTTCTTTTATGTAGTTTAGGGTTATTATTTTTCTTTCGGTTTCATTCTGAGTGTTCTTTTTCTCAATACCAGGAATGTTTTCTATCATCTCAGGCAGTTGCTGCTGTCTTCAAGCTGGGAACTTGTGTGCATTGTAAATGGGTTTGACTGTTGATATGTTAAGTATATGATCTGCCCTAATCTTTCGTTTTGCGGTTTCTACAAAGTTGCTAGGCTTCAGTCTTCCCTTTCCAAAACCATTAAACCTGTTATACATAGGGTGGTCTGTCAATCTTCTAAATTTTTCTGCTTGTTGCTGGGCTCTACTATATCTTCTATCCTGCATTATTTGTAAACAAGTAATCTTTTCTAGTTCATTAATAGGCGTTGTCTTCAGGCTTCCAGTTATTATTCGCATTCCTTGAATTTGGACTCTACTTATTTTGTTAAAGTTTGACTTAGCTGCTGTTGCCCAAGCTGCAATGCCATATTCCAGTACTGGCCTCACCCGTCATGTGTATAACTTCTTGAGAACTTTCTCATCTGCTCCTCACGTTGTACCAGCAAGATTTTTTCATGATTGCCAGTCTTTGCCTTGCTCTTGTTCGATTTTTCTCAATCCGTGTCTTCCATGTCAGGCGAACGATCGAAGGTAACTCCTAGATCAGTGGTTCTCAACCGGTGGGGAATTCCCCCGCAGGGGGGAACTTTAGGGTTTCCAGGGGGGGGGGGGGGGGGATGAAGACCATTTCAAGATCGCGTTAATACAAGAACCGATTACTTGATATTGTTTTTCCCTTCATACTTTACTATATTGTACGTCTCATCCTTCTAAAATTCATTTTATAAAGTAAGTAGACCCACAAATCATGTTTTATGTGGATGTCTAGACTTGTTTTAGTATATGCTATTAAATTTACCTTCCATTTTTACGTATACTGTGTAGGCGTGGGGGAATTTTTATATTGGAAATATGAAAGGGGGGGGGGGGAATGACGTTCTGAAAATACGGTGAAGGGGGGCACGGGCCAAATTTTTGATAGGAAGGGGGGGGGGGGGAATGACGTTCTGAAAATATGGTGAAGGGGCACGGGCCAAAAAAGGTTGAGAACCACTGTCCTAGATAGTTTGTATTTTCTTCATGGCGCAATATTGTTCCATTCAATACCAGCTTAGGGTGCAGAGTTTTATTTGAGAGGGAGAACACTGTTCATGTTGTTTTCTTCTCACTTATCTTCACTAGCTATGATTTTGACCAGTCCTCTAGCGCTAATAAAGCTAGCTTTATTCTGCTGTTAGCTGTACTAATATATTCTTCAGATGTCCATATCGCTGGGTCATCTGCAAAGGAGAATGTGCGTACTCTAGCTGGAAAATTTTCTGTGATGTCCTTGGGGGACACCTTGCTACAACAGCAGCTTTTTGCTGGTTTGTCCTTGTACTTTTGTCCTGGCAGTTCTGTTCTCAAGGTAGTGGCTGATCCATTTGTACATTTTCCCACAAATATGCATTTTTTGCAGTTTTACTTTCAGTCCTTCCTTCCATACTTTATCAAATGCTTTTTCTAAATCTATCCAGACCGCTAGTGTCTGCTTTTTCTCTTGGAAGGCATCCTCTATTTCCTGAGCTATATAGGTTATTTGATCTTCAGTGGATCTGTACTTTCTGAATCCTGCTTGGTGTGGTGTTAAGAGTTTGTTTTCTTCCAGATGTCATGTTAGCCTGCCATTGATAATGCGTTCCATTAATTTTCCTACACAGCTAAGTATACTAATAGGTTAACAGCCATTTGGTTCTTCCAGGTCTTTTCCTTTCTTTGGGGACTGGTATTAGTATAGCTTCCTTCCATGCCTGTGGGACTATTCCTCTCTTCCAGCTGTAATTTAGAACTGTTAGTAGTGTCATTTTCGACATCGTGCCTAGTCCTATTAGCATTTCATTTGTGATTCCATCCTTTCCTGGTGATTTCTTCTTTTTTTAGGGTATTCATTGCTTGTTCCATTTCTTCCAATGTCAAATTTACCATCCTATATTCTGCTGCTGTCTCTGTATTACTATGGTGTGTCTGTTTATCCTTGATTGCTTTCTTCTGTTCGGTTGTAATATCAAAGTGGTTTGCACTAGCATAGTGTTCCATTAGTGCATTTGCAGTCTTTTTTCCTGTAAGCAAGGCATTTCCGTGTTTAAATGTTACTTGTTTGTTTCTGGGTCCTTCATTGTTCATGGCTTTCACTAGTTTCCATAGTTTGTTGCCACCCCTGTCTGTCAGGAGATAGCAGAGCCTAGCAACAAGCAGACAAATTCAGAAGATTTACAGACCACCCTATGTATAACAGGTTTAATGGTGTTGGAAAGGGAAGACTGAAGCGTGGCAACTTTATAGAAACTGCAAAACGAAAGATTAGGGCAGATCCCATACTTAACATATCAACAGTCAAACCCATTTACAGTGCACACAAGTTCCCATCTTGGAGACAGCAGCAACTGCCTGAGATGATAGAAAACATTCCTGGTATTGAGAAAAAGAACACTCAGAATGAACCCGAAAGAAGAAGAATAACCCTAAACTACATAAAAGAACATTACTGTCAAAGAGCTGCAAGTGACCTAATAGGGAAGATAGAAGTAGAGCTATGGAAATAGACCTAGACAGGATCAGGAGAACATAGCTATCTAGGAAATAGGGACAGAAAGGACAGAAGCACGAGTGAGAACTATAAATAGTTCTCCGACTGGACACACTCGTGTCCAAACAGGGGACACTGTACCACGTGAGCTGGAGTTGCCCACAATAGAGTGGGGAAACCCGCATCACGAGAAGTGTCAACGAAACACCAGTAACTTTAAACAGTTGACCAGTTACTAACTGCGTGCTGGAACTCCGAGCACGCAAACTAGCTGATGCACGAAGAGTCAACTGCTCGTGGCTGGACACGCCACGAAGATCGTGAGACCGGGACTCGACAGCGTAGAAGACAGACGGAAGTATTCGCTGTGAATACTTTGTTGCTTACAAAGGACAATAGCAATAGTTGTGACTTAGACTTAGCTTCGATAGATATTACCATCGATATCACCTTTCACATAACATCATTACGATATACCATGATGTGTATTACCTATGTGGTTATCCGCTCGCAGAGCTACTGTACAACTAGCTAATAAAACTTGTATTATATTTGTATTCCTTTTGTACGTTCTCATTTCGTGTGGTACAAAAGAGGAATCCTTGTTTGCCTGTCAAAGTTAAGTTGTTGACAGGCAGGATCCGATTTGGTGTCAGAAGGTGGGGCTTGAACCACCTTCAAGCACTTTTCAAGACCATTTTCCCACATAAAGTGTAAAAATTTCGAACTAAAATGCTATTTGTTATTCCATCGATGTAAATTCGGAAACTTAAACTGTGATTTCTGTAAACGTTAAATATGTATCTAAATCACAAGTTTAACGATTATTTTTGAATATTTGTGATACTACAGTCATTATGTCAACGTTCATTGAATTTACCCACGAACTTGTACAAAGTCAAACATATTTTGTACAAGGGAAGTAAATTAGAAGTCAAACTAAGATCATACAGCATAGCTCAGTCAGAGACAGTAGAAAGTGAAGACAAGACGACAATTGACTATTCATTCGACGATTCATCTCACAATTCATTTGACGATTCATTCATACGATCATACCATTCATATCATTATATCATTCATATTATTCACATCACATTTGCCGATCGTAAGAACTGTAACATTTAAATTGATCACCACCATGTATTTTGTAACATATATTATGTACTAATTGTTGATGCTCTACAAAACAGAGACATCACACGTACGAGCAAGCCTATCGATTCTGTGTGTGCAAGACAGTGGTGTAACATCCCGAGGGGCCGTATTTTCATCTGATTAGATGAGTATTTTTTCACTATTTTGATAATCACGATTAACAACGCATCTTACTTTTCAGTGATTGATTGTGAACGTGTGAAACTTATTAATTGAGAAATTATTTATATACTATTTGTGTAAGAACATAAAGCCATACAATGTCAACATTAGGTGAATGCATCCAAGCTGGCAAAGACCTAGGCCATAGCGGGGGAAAAATAGAAAAATGGGCAGAACAAAAATACAAAGAGGAAACAGAAAGAAAAGCTGCAATGGAGAGAGATGAACGAGCCTTGGAAAGACAGCATCAGAAAGAGATGAGAGAGTTAGAGCAAGCCACCAAACAAAAACAATTAGAATTAGAAGAAACAACTAAGCAGAAGGAATTAGAAATAAAGCAAAAACAAATAGAGTTAGATAACACCACAAAGCAATAGTAAATAGAATTAGAGGACGCCACCAAGCAAAAGCAAATAGAGGTAGACTCACAAACAAAGTTAAAGATGAAAGAAATGGAAATTGACTCAAACATTCAAATAGCTACCACTAAACAGAAGAGTCAGGAAGAGCAAAACAAATTTTCTAAATATAAAGGGATTATCAAGCCCTATAGTCAAGGAGATTCAATTTCAGCCTGGACCGAAAATATCGAGTTTCAGCTCAGATTTCAGAAAATACCGTTAGAAGATTGGTCCATGATTTATATGAGAAATCTCTCTGGGGAGCCCTTACAAGTCTATACCAACAGAATTAAGAAACAACTACCAATATATTCATGACAGAATCATGCAGCATTTTCTACTCGATGCTCCTGGATATCAGATCCAGTACTCACAAATTAGACCAAAACCGAACGAGACGTTCCTAGATTATGTATCTAACGTTCAAAGTATATTCAGTAAATGGCTTAAGGCAGCGAAAGTAGGAAAGAGTTTTGACAAGTTACAAGACTTAATGGTTATGGATAAAGTGATATCCACAGTGCCAACTCCTTTTGCTAAGTTCCTTCAACAAGCAGACATTGAATCTCTAGAACAGTTGGAGAAACGTGGTTCGGCGTATTTCTCTTCCAACCGAGATGTATTTAAGTCATCTATACATGATTCTGAAATTACAGCGTTTGCAAAGAACCAACCAAACAGATCTTTCAACCAGAAATCTTATCAGAAGAAAGATAAACCATACCAAAAGCCACCCCAGTGTGGATACTGCAATTTATATCACCAACAATTCTCGATGTGTGATAAAAATCCTTCATACCCTGCACATCTTGAAATGATGATCAAAAAGCAGGAAAACAAACGGAATTCATATAAACGTGCAGTGAAATGTTTTTTTTTGGTTCGTCTTATGGACATTATTCTTCTAAATGTTTGGGCAGGCAGAGAATGAAGGCCAGCAACGCTGTGCTGATTGATACATCCTCTGATAATGACAGTGAAGTTGAGTGCGAGAACGAAAATGTATTACCATTCAATGAGTGAAAGTGTTGCTGTTGTTACTGATATTTTAGACTTCGATAAATGTGATACTTGTCACCAGTTCCATACGGACGGTAAACTCAAATGTGGTCACATTGTACCATTTTCTAATGAAGATGCAAATTCAGCTTTAGACTCCAGAGGCAATTTAAAGTTCCACGATGCACTGGTCAATGAATAGCCATGTCAATGTTTACTTGTTAGTGGAAGTACTTTAGTCGGGGTAAGGAAAGAACTAATTAACCCAGAGGATTATACGGGCGATTTTGTTAAATGCCGCACTTTTTCTGGCAATATTGAGAAATACCCGCTGGCAAAAGTCTGTATAAACACCCCGTTCCTTTCCGGCACATTTACGTGCGCTATCTTACAGAACCCCTGTACGGACCTCATTTTAGGGTGCCTGCCTGGGTTAAGACACTGCACTGATGACGAAATATTAGCCTGGAAACACACCAACACGGCTAATGCAGTAACTAGGTCAGAGACCCAAACACATCAGAATGACCTACAAGATGAAATGTTACAATTATTAACACCTAGCGGTACTATTGACAATACCACTCGACAAGAGTTTATCGAGGCACAACGCGCCGATCCAACCATTGCACCTTATTTTAAATTATTAGGTGAAAAGGCCAAATTAACCAAAAATGCCTCCTGGTATTTTAAACTCCACAATGGAATTCTCATGCGATATTACACCACCAATAACCATGAAATTCAGCAGACGGTGCTACCTTTGAAACATCGACAAAACGTGTTAAACATTGCACACGATTCACCGTTTGCTGGACATTTGGCTTATGACAAAACTAGAGCCAGAATTTTAGCACATTTCTATTGGCCTAAGTTTTGTAACGATATAAAATCATTTTGTCGGTCATGTACTATCTGCCAACATTTAGTGAAAAAGGGAAAGCATGTAACAGCTGAGGTCCAACCTTCAACATTGGCCTCTAGACCATTTGAAAGTGTAGCGGTGGATATTGTTGGACCCCTGAATCAGGTGTCGAACAAAGGAAACCGATTCATACTAACCCTCGTGGATCTCTGTACGAGGTGGGTCGAGGCGGTGGCCCTAAAATATATTACCTCCAAAGATGTAGCTAATGTATTTTTACATCTATTTTCTCGATTCGGATTCCCTCGAACCATTTTATCAGATCGGGGAACCCAGTTTATATCGGCTGCTACGCAAGCCCTTACAAAATTACTAGGAATCAAACAACATTTCACTACTGCCTACCACCCTGCCAGCAATGGAATCATAGAGAAGATTAACGGGGACCTAAAACACATGCTGGCAAAGGTAACAGCAGAGAACCCAGCTGATTGGGATACTCTATTACCAACGGTGCTGTTTGCCTATCGAGAAATTCCGCACTCAAGTACGGGTTTCTCGCCATTTGAGTTAGTGTATGGGGCGAACCCTCGTGGACCCCTAACGATTTACCATCAGTTAATCACTAGTACACTAGATAGTCCAACCCCAGTAACACCGTACGAGATGGTAACAGAAACACGCGATAAAATTATGAAGGCGTGTGTAATAGCCAAATCATCTTTGGAGAGAAAAGGCCAGATCTACCGTCATTATGCCAATAAGGGTGCCAAAACCCTACACCTTGAACCCAATCAAGAGGTGCTACTTTTACTACCAGATAAACGTAATCTATTATTAACTTCATGGCAAGGGCCATTCAAAGTGGTACGAAAGATATCAGATGTCGATTATGAAATATCGATAAACCAAAAATTAAAGATATTTCATATCAACATGCTGAAGCCTTACTTCTCACGACAAGAACCGACGACAGACGAACAGAATGCACCCACACCAAGCAACCCGACGACAGACGTACATAGCGCAACTACACTAGTTAGAGCGACAGAAGACGACGACAGCGCATATACACCTAGTCAGGAAACAGAACACACAGGTAGTACAACCACAGTACTCAATCAGATAGACGACGATGACATAGAACTACCAGTCCCGACAGTAGACATGACTGGGACAATTGATAGTATACGAATAGAACCGAGACTCACAGACGAGCAAAGACGACAGACAATAGAGCTAGTGACAGAATACAGAGACATTTTTTCCGACATTCCAGGTAGGACTGACAGAATCGAACACTCCATTATTCTGACTGATAACACCCCTATCAAATGCCGACCTTATTCCATCCCATTAAGTTACAGGGAAAATCTCGACAAGGAACTTCTAAACCTTGAGTCGAGTGGAATAATCCAAAAGTCGCAGTCAGAATACTCTTTTCCTATCGTCCTTGTGAAGAAAAAGGACTCTACGATCCGCCTCTGTGTCGATTTTCGCCGGTTAAATAATGTCACCAAGGTCGATGCAGAGCCAATCCCATCATGTGAGGATCTGATTCTTGATATGTCCACCTCTCGAATTTTTTCTAAACTTGACCTAACTAAGGGATACTGGCAAGTCCCGATGCATCCACTTTCTATCCATCTAACAGCATTCTCAACACCTCTAGGTCTTTATGAGTGGCGATTCCTTCCTTTTGGCCTTCGTAATGCTCCAGCCACTTTTGTCCGACTCACCAGGGACCTTCTTCATGGAGTTACAAATACGGCGACGTACATTGATGACATTTGTGTCCATACTGCAGACTGGACATCACACTTACAGAAACTGCGACATGTCTTCGATAGATTGAGATTATTCGGCCTTACTGTAAAGCCAACCAAAGTTGAGTTGGGGATGGAAGAAATTGATTTCCTAGGCCATACGATCACCAGAGGCCAACTTAAGACAGATGAGAAAATTGTCACTAAAATTTTGAACTTAACCATGCCAACGACCAAGAAGCAGGTCAGAAGCTTGCTTGGTCTAGTGAATTACTACAATAAGTTCATACCTAATTTAGCTGAAATCACCAGCGTTTTTCTAATGTTTTGAAAGCGTCTGTGAAATTAAATGTACAAGATGCAGAGTTAATTTATGCATTATCAAAATTAAAACATATGTTCAGCATTGTACCTATCTTGCTCTTGCTTAACCCCAATCTTACGTATTTTCTTCGTACAGACCCAAGTGCTATTTCCATCGCTGGCATTTTGGGACAGTTCTATGAGGGAATCTTTCACCCAATCATATATGTAAGCTGCAAGATTACCCCTGCTGAATCGAGGTACTCAGTCTCTGAGTTAGAGGCTTTAAGCGTCATCTATTGTGTCCGGAAGCTTCATAGATTCTTAGCGGGTACCGAGTTTGTCATTGAAACTGACAATTCACTGCTGACAGTGATGCAGTCGGGAGTCCACCGTAATAACAGGATTTACAGATGGTCTTTGATCCTGCAAAATTATTCGTTCACGATAAAGCATATGAAGGGGAACATGAACGTTCTGGCAGACACACTTAGCCGACCTTCTCAGATCGATATACCAGAGGTACGAGAAGAGAGCGATCCGACATCACCAAAGTCAGTGACACTGTAATTAACTAGTGCCTTATGTGGTGAATACAGACACTGTAGTGAGCTTACCATCGTGAATCGCCTGAACTTGCGTACTATTAACTGTGTCAGTGCTAGTGAAAATGAACAGACACATTATGAGATGTCTACGCCACCACCATATATGCAACCCATGAGTAGAACGATATTTCAACGTTACCCAGGATGAGAGCGTATATTTCAGACTTTGTCTAAATGAACTCTATTTTAATTGAGATTGAACAGAGAACGCTACTCCGACAACACACCTGGATGTAATTAGGTAATTTAGATATAGATAAATTGAATGTGATATGTATAATATTATGTTTTGATAATAGTTGCATGTAACATCATATTTTCGTAGTTACAATAGAGTGTAGAACCATATAACTTTATTTATGTCATTTAATAGTTAAATATCAATTACATGTAGTTAGATTTGAACCTACACAAATGGGAAAAGCGGTAGGATTTGGATTTGGATCGAGTTAGAAACTCATTTAGTTTAACCTTTACATCATACTTTTCAACTTAGGAAACATTACTTTAGTTTATCATCATGTAAACACATTTTTCTTAGACAGTTAGTTAATTAGAACATTAATTAGAAATTAATCCCATCATTTAGAAATTTATACCATTCTATGTATTAACACACAATAAGGTAACTAACACACTTTTCCCCATTTTCATCATTTAGTTAAATTAGTTCCCTTAGTTAACGTAGCTCAGTATACCAACGTAGAATAGTTTAGCTAGATTAATCAGTACCCACAGGATTGGTAGTGAACAATCCTCTTAAATATGTATATTTTTGTACAGAAATGACGAGTGTAAAACTAAAGCGCACTCATTTGGCTTGAAAACCTGTTTAAATTCAGCCAACTATTTATTGTACATATATATTGTTCATCCATTCTTTTTCTACAAGCATATTTTAATGACTGAACATGTATTTTAAAATCTGTGTGGAATGAAAGAGGAATGAAAGATGTATGAATGAGATGAGAGAATGAATCAAATACAGAGGAGTGAGATATGTTGCGGATATTTTTTTATCGCCGCACAATGCGAGTTGTTGTAATTCGTCTGCGTCAATGTGTTAATTTTTTTTGTTTTTTTTTTTTTTTTTTGTTTTGTTTTTTGTTTTAATACGTTTATTTTATACAAAGCAATGTATATTTACAAGGTGTAATGTGTGTTTCTTTGTTTGTGTATATTACAGAGCGTTGCCGTTTGTTAGTGTTATGTCATATGCGTTAATGAAACAAAAACATACATATACAGTTATGATAATGACGTACGCTTTCAGTCATCCCATTCTAACGTGATTGATGGTAATAGTGATGATAATGGTGATGATAATGATGATGATAGTGGTGATGGTAATGGTGGTGATAATGGTGATGATAATGACGGAGACAACAACGACTATGGTGTGGTGATGATTCCTTCCGCTCGTTCATTCTAAACCCATCTTTCTCACACGCTTATAAAACCTTCCACACACAGCACGCGTTCTCTTCCACACCGAAGATATATACATTAAAGGAATTGTTGGTGTCAAGGTCGAAACGGCAAAAGCCGCCCCACGTTTTTCACTGCAGGCAGTCTCATGCAAGCTTACTTCCTGTAAGTGGATTCAATATTATTGCTGAATGACAGCCCTCGACTTAATCGCAAGTTCCCAGGATTTGCTTGTGGTGGGGTGGGTTGATACCAGGAACGCGGTCAACACGGAGGGAGGGAGAGAGAGGGAGTTGGGGAGGGGGAGAGGAGGGGGAGGGATAAAGAGAGAGCGCGCGTAAACAGATTGGAATTTGTTAAGTTGTCCATTGCGAATTCAGCGTATACATAAATATCCCATTCATTATGTACAAAAACAGGCTTTTACATTGCGAATACAGCGTATAGTCATTCATGTTTGGGGTGGGGGGGGGGGGAGAAAGAGAGAGAGCGATAGAGAGAGAGAGAGAGAGAGAGAGAGAGAGAGAGAGAGAGAGGGAGAGAGAGAGCTGTTCAGACCGAGGTCAAACTTCGGTCGACAAGACCACTGACTCACACAGGCCACCGTCCCATTGTTCTGTCTAGATTGGGCTACAGGACTCAGTAACAAAGAAAAGACATTTATTCAGTTATTTGGCGCTTTGTTCCTCAATGATTGGGCTTAGTGGTACACATGCGGAGTATAGAAATATACTGTGAGAGTGTGTTTGAACATGTATGTTATGTAGTGTGAAATTTGATGGGAGTGGCTCTTGTTTATTAATCTGCGAATAGCTGGGCGATTTTTTGTTGAAAAATCTTTGCTAGTGTGTGTGGTTGTATTGTTTGGTGATTGTGTGTGGCCAAGTTTCTACTCGACCATATTATGTTTCTATACTCCGCCAGTGCAACAAGAAGTTTAGTGTGTTTGTTTTTTGTAGATGTGGGTATTGTATTTAAAAAAATGGCCTTATAAGCGTCAGTTTTCTTGTTTGTGTGTGTTTCTATTAATTGTTGCAGTGCAATCTTAGTGGCTGTGATTGCTGGGCATTCATAGAAGAGATGATCCTCTGTTTCCTGAATATTTTGTCTACATAATTTGCATGGTGCTATTTGCTTGAATGTTTGTGCGGCCCTCTCAGTTGTCGGGGTCATATTGTAAATTAGCCTGTATGTTATTTCTTTGGATTTTGAAGTGATATGTTTGTTGTGTAAGTTAGTGAAGGTGCAACTGTAGTCTTTCATGTGATATTTGTATCCTCTTTTGATTCTCAGGTGTAGTGGTGGGGCTTGTTGTTGTACTAAATATGTGTATATCTGCTTGGTTGTCTGTTGTATTAAGTGTTCATTACCTTGAATTGCTTGCATACATGTTCTGTAGAAGTGCGGTAGTGTGCCGTAATAGTGCGGTGTTGTTTTGTCTATTTTCTTAATTCTGTGTAATCTAATTGCAATATAGTATAATGCTAGCGAGTGTTGATCTGGATGATTGATGATGCGTCCTATGTGGTTGATTCTTAATGCTTGTATTTTTGTGTTAAGGTCCTGTAATGAGATTCCCCCTCTAGTCTTCTCTTGTATTAAAGTCCTGTGCTTAATACTGTGGATTGTGTTTTTAAAGATGAATTTCCTGATGTGTTTGTTTATGTCTGTGATTGTTTGTTTTGGTGGGTCTAACACTGTGGCTAAATATAGTATTTTAGGAAAGATGAAGGTGTTAACAATAGTGCTTCGTATAAAAATTGTTGATGTCTTGTATTTGAACCTATGTAGTGTGTCTATAATTTGTTTTGTCAGTGATTGCCATGTTCCTGTGTGTGTTTTTCCGGGATTGGATGGAAAAGTGATCCCATAAATCTTCATGTTATCTGTGACTGTTAGATCCGGGGGGAAATCTGCTTTATTCTTCCACTTCCCCAGACCCATTATTTTAGACTTCTGTATGTTTATTTTGGCCCCACTTCCTTCACCAAACTGTCTGAAGGTGTGAAGTATGTTCGTTATGGAAGTGTTGGTTGTAGGGAAGAAAACGGTGTCATCTGCATAAGCAATTAATTTCCGCTCTCCAGACCCTTGTATAAATGTACCTTTAATGTTAGTGTCCTGTCTAATTGCTTCTAAGAGTGGTTCTAGTGTGAGTACATATAGGACTGGTGATAGTGGACACCCTTGTCTGACAGATCTATTGATTTTGAAACTGCCAGTGAGTGAATGATTCACCAGTACCTTACTTTCAGGATTTTTATACAATATTTCTATCCACTGTCTATAGTACTGTCCTATGTTGCAGTGTGCTAGTGTTTTGTGTAAGTATGAGTGTGAGATTCTGTCAAAGGCCTTCTCCTGGTCTAAAGATAAGAGAGAGGATTGACAGTCTTTCTGGTGGGTGTATGTAATGAAATCCCTAATGAAGTGTGTATGTTGGTGTATATTTCTGTGTTGAATACTGCACTGTTGGTCTGGGTGGATGAGTGATGGCATGAAGTTTTTAATTTTGTTTGCAAGTGATTTTGCTAGAATTTTGTAGTCTGTGTTTAATAAGGAGATGGGTCTATAGTTTTTCAGCTGTGTTTTGTCTGTGTTGTCTTTAGGTATGAGTGTTATATATGACATGTTGCAAGTGTTTGGGAGTTCTTGTTTATGAAAAGCTTCTTGGTAGACTTTTAGAAGGAAATTGCCTAGGATAGGAAAGAAGTGTTGGTAGAATTCTACTGTGAGTCCATCTGGTCCTGGTGTTTTGTCTTTTTGCATTTGATTGAGTGCATGTGTTATGTCGGCTAATGTAAGCTCTGTGTCTAGTGTGTCTTTATCTGTGTCTGACAATTTTTTTGTGTATTTTAGGAATCTATTTTGTGTTTGTGTGTTGGCGGGTTCTGCTGTATATAGGTCAGTGTAGTACTGTTGGAATGTTTCTAGTATATGTATTGTCTCTGTTTGTGTGTTTCCTTGCATGTCTGTTATTGCTCCTATTTGTCTGTTGCGTTGAATGTTTTGCTCTAATGCAAGGTGCTGTCTATTGGGACTTTCTTCTGATATGTTAGTAAGTTTAGTTCGAAGGAGTGCACCGCGGAGTGTGTGTTGCTGGTGTTGTTCTAATTGTGATTCTAGTGTGTTTAGGTGTGGTGCATTCCTGTCAGTCTGTTTTGTGAGTTGTATTGCTGTCTGTATGATATGTTCTTGTTGTAGTCTGTCTTTATGTATGATGGATGCTAACTGTTGTGTTCTACACCGTATTGTATTCTTTAGTAAATCCCAAATTTGTGTTATGTTGTCCGTGGGTGTACTATTAGTGTATGTTAGAATAAGTTGTGTCACATGTTGTAAATAACCTGTATGTTGGAGTAAGGAGTTATTGAACTTCCAATGTGATGTTCTTTTTGATGGCCTTGTGTTTGTAGTGTCTGTAGTGATATGTGTTAGTACTGCTTTGTGATCTGTGTATTGTAATGTCTCTTGTAGATGTTTTGTGTGTATTATTTGGTGTGTTGAAGGTGAGTATACTCTATCTAATCTGGCTGATCTATTGTAAGCCCTATTTTTGTGTGTTGTTGCAATGTTATTAGGGTGTCTGTATCGGAAAGCGTCTATTAGATTGTGTGTGTCTAGGGTATTCTTTAGTATATCCAGTTGATGTATTCCACTTCTGTCATTTCTCCTTAATTGTGTCTTGATTCCTGCTTTGCCTGCCCCTACGATATCCAAATCTGAGAGTACAAAATTGAAATCCCCTGCAAGGATAATATTTTGCCCTCTGTATGTTTGTATAAGTAAGGTGTCTAATTCTTGGTAAAAGTTTGGTTGGTGATTGTAATTTGGTGGTGCATGTATGTTCACTATGGTGTATGCTTGTATAGTGTTTTCTACCTGTATTATGGAGATTCGTCCATGGTTATCCGTGTGTGTTTTAATTATGTCCCACCTGTCTGATGTCTGCAGAATAGCTGTTCCTGACCCAATTTTGTGTGTGCCTAAACTAAAGCATGAATGTCTGAGGCCTAGCTGTGTGGTGATATGTTGTGCGAATGTTTTTGAACATATATTTGTTTCTTGTAGTAGTAGAAAATCTGGTTTGTGTTTGTTTATTAGTGTGATAATATGTTGTAATTTTGTACGTATACCACAAATGTTTAAAGTAATAATAACTAAATCACTAGTCATTATAATTTAAGTAAAATCAAATGAATGAGATATAATAAGTGTATAGAATCACACGCAAAATTATTATCCTTGTTGAGTACATTTAAGTAACTTCAAAGCGGAGGTAGAGGCTTTGAAAAGTGCAGCAGAAATGCTCTTGATGGAGGAAAATAAAGAGAAGCAAATAGCTATCTTCACAGATGCAAAGTCAGCTGTCTCAATACTGAAGAGCAAAAACAGCACAGAACTAGCTGACCTAAGAGCAGCACTCCATGGTCTATGCCAGAATTTTAAATAAGTTGTAATAACAGTGGATCCCATCACATTGCAGTATACCTGGAAATGAAGAGGCTGACAGACTAGCAAAAGAGGGTGGACGATTACCACAGCCTGACATAGACATAACTATAATGAGGCAAAGAGGTTTATAAAAAGCACTTATAGAACCAAATGGGAATCGGACCATCCAGGCTACCAGAAGGATGATGCATATTACAAACTCGACCGAAGAGAACAAGTAGCAATCTTCAGACTCCGCACAGGACATAACAGGCTGAAATACCACTTTTTCAATAAACTAAAGACAGTAGATACTGATGAATGTAATTGTGAAACTGGTAAAATGACAGCTAAACATTTGCTGCAGGAGTGCCTAACATATGCAGAACAGAGAAATATATTTTGGCCCACACCTGCTTCATTTGAGGACAAGCTCTATGGAGATATCAACACGCTCAAGTTGACTGCAGCTTACTTTAGTTACATTCATGTTGACATTTAAAGGTGCACGAAGAAGTATTTAGACTGCCGCACTTCATACCACAGGTATGTCGGTTACAAAAAACGTCCCAGAGGCATGAAATGGATTATGGCTTGGATAGCAAATCCATTACTTGGAAAGTCCGAATCAAAAGCTCACTGTGTGGGCTTCATAAAAGGTGGAAAAAGTGTCCTAGTGGCACGAAATGGAATATTGCTTGGTTAGCAAATCCATTACACGGAAAGTCCGAATCGAAAGCTCACTGTGTGGGTGTCATCTGCAGACTGCATTCTTCTGGTCTCCGGAAGAACAGCCTATGGTGAACGGAAGGCCCAATATACGGAAGTGAGGCTAAGCAGCCATGTGTAGGATGTGACGATCCCTTGGGTGAGCCCAGTACCAGAGCGCTGTGTGTCGGCTCTGCAAGTATGGAAGCCTCTTTGGATGGCGGGGAATAGGCTACCCATGGTCTGCCCCTGCCTTCCCTTGAGGGCTGACCAGGATGTCTTTGGCTGTTATGTATGGGCCAGCTGGGGTGGTGGATAACACCACAACAATGAGAGTCAAACGTCCTAAGAAACCCCGGGAAGGTTAACCCGGTCAACAAATGCCCGCAGAAGTCGGATGTGTCGGATGGAGCAAGAACGCAGCTCTGCTGTAAACAGGCACAACGCAATCACGTCCGAAAAAAGAAACTCCGGATGAACGCAGAAGAAGAAGAAGAACTCCTCATTTGTGTCCATCGCGGTCGAAACGTGTGGCCTGCTATCCTCTGACTGAGAATCTGAGATTGGCGTTGAGATGTGTCTCTTGTATGCATGCCACATCTATTCTGTCTTTATGAAGACCATGTGTTAAGGGGCCTTTCTTGATAGAAACTACTTCAGCATTCCAGTGAGACCAAACTAGCGGATGATGACCTCAACGCCATAGAGACTCTACCAACTCTCGACCACCTGGACACACTTCCCACCATAACAGAAGTTAAGTGTGCTATAAATGAACTTGCATCTGGCAAGGCTCCAGGTAAGGATGGGATTCCAATAGGGGTTATCAGGAGTGTGCAAGACACACTCACTCTACAGATCCACCAGCTGTAATAGAGCTATGCTGGCGAGAAGGACAAGTCCCACAGGATTTCAAAGATTCAAGCATCATAACACTGTACAAGAACAAGGGCGATCGGAGCGACTGCAACAACTATAGGGGCATCTCACTTCTGTGTATTGTTGGAAAAGTATTTGCCAGAATTGTTCTGCGCAGACTTTAAGTCCTAGGAGATCAAGTCAATGCTCCGTTCCTGTGCCAGTGAATATCACACAAAATGCTCCCCACTGCCCAATGTGAAAAGTGGAAAAGACATGAGTCTCCACAAATAACAGCCCGCACAGATACACTGTGCATAATGCCGCCGCCAGAATGTCAACACAATAGTACCCCACGAAACACCCAGTTCATCTCTGATGGAATCGGCAGTCATTTTCCCATCTGGATGTTTCCTAGATGTTCACCCACACGGTCCACGAAATACAGTTCATCGTCGATGGCAGTGGCAGTCAACCAGAAGCCCAGCAGCCACGCATTTCTGCATAAGACAAAAACCGGTCAACTCCTGGACATAGCCATCTGCCATCGCTCCGAACATGCAGTCACCTTCCAAAAAACCTCGGGCATGCTCAAAAGCATTTCACACGAAACTCACAGCGTCGCCCACGCACTCACTCAGTAGCAGGGCGACGGAACCATCAAGCCTCCTTAGTCGCCTCTTACGACATGCGTGGTAGGCTACAGTGTTGCTATTCTTTGCTTCCCTTATGGGCCCCGGCAACACACGGGAGGCAAACAAAAACAATTAGTAGCCACATTTAGTAAAAGTTTTACAGCACCGTGAGACATTTCTGCGACCCAAGCATAAATCGCATAGCAAATGGGGAAAACAGATAGCTATAGACCGCAGTATGTCTACAGCTTTTGAATGTTTAATGTTTTGTGCGTTTTCTGTTCTTTCTTCTCCCTGCCATGTCTTCTACGAGTGCAAATTAGTTCCTGTGAGTTTATTTCCTATCATGTTATTTTGCAAAGTTCACAATTCTACTCAGTGTCATGCTGCCGCATAAAAATATAGTACCCCATAACACAGTTAAAGCTTTTTAAATATGCTAGAATAATCTTTAGTCGAATGTTATTACTTAAGAAGACATGTAAATGTGCTTTAAAAAAATACATATGTCTGTTTCATCCAAAAAAATACACTATATTGTTGCTTGAATGCGTTGAAATACATAGCCTTCGAAAATAGTACTGAGATTTATGTCCGCCCCTTTCACTGCAGGCGAAAGATGCAATCTGTTTTGGTGCAAGAGATTGCTGAAAGTAGCTCCCCGTTAAGTCACTTATAAAATAAATAATGTTGGAATTTATAAATGTTTTTGACAGTTCAGTATCGCAGTTTGGCCCTTGAAGTTCGAGGGGATGGCACAGGGCATTGTTACCTGTGCCTTCGTGTACGCTGCTTGGATTTTATCCCTCGGTAACGGTAAGTCCTGTTTTCGATTCTAAAAACGATCTTAAAAATTTAATGGCAATGGCTATCCCGACTATCCGTAGCCCTGCTTTGGCTGCCGAATTGACGAACTGCTAGGTTTATTAGTGACCATAGAAGCAGCAAACTCTTATCGCACATTATTTATATCCACGTTAAAGTATACTGGTGATGCAATCAGCGCATTTTCAGTAACCAGGGCATCGAGTTTTAACGGGTTCCAGAACCAGCAGCTGCAGACATCAAAGAAGTTGCCGTCGGCCATGTTGGCTACCGTTAAGTACAACCACAAGGCTTAACAGAGCCTTCCCATTGTCATTCGCTGTTTGTCACGGTGAACATCTTGGTCTGACCTAAATGTTTGAACATAACATTAGCTCTTGTTAATTACACAAGTTTACGGTGCATGTCAACATATTATTATTTTGGCGAAGGAATGCATCCAAAGACATCGCTATCTATGTCACGTGACCTACGTTATGACCCCCATTTTGGGGGTAGTTGTTGATGGTTGTCGTGATTGCTAAATTTTAATTATCTCAGCCTCATTTTCTGGGTCCTTAGGCATCTATAAGTAACCTATTGCTGAACTGAACTCTCCATGTCGTATGTATTTCATCTTGTCTCATTTATTACTAGTAATACTAGCTGTACACTAAAAAAACTGTTTTGCTTCACGCATTTCTTGCTCATCAGCATGCCTTCCTTCAAGTTTTGAAAACCAGCCAACCCCAACCTACCTGAACCATTCATTGTGTTAGTAAAATAGTAAATTAATAATTGTATGTAAAATTCATTATACATTTAAATATGTGTACCTACCCTTGATTATTACAGCTAACTCTAATAAAACATTTTGACAATTAATTTAACATCTGTGTTACATTTTTCAATCTTGATTTCATTTTTCCCTCTTGATAATAATTATTATTATATATAAACATGTTTTAAGAAAAATTCTTATCTAATGTGGCGAAGAGGTTGCGAACGGAATTAACACTCCCACATACTGATACTGTGTTAGAAACACTGCTGTTGGCTATTTGAAAGCAGACCACCTTGCACTGGTTTTCAATCAGTGGTATGGGTGCAAGTCGTTTAGAAAGTAATGGCAAACTACTCACGCTACCCCGCTGTCTCTAGTCCTGGTATTTAAGAAAAAGATGTTCAGGCCCAATTCAGCTGTTGATTTGTTGATGTGTTATAGTTTGAACTTTTATGTTGTCTTTCTACATGTGCTTTCAGAATTTTGTTGCTGACTATGCATCCTGTGAAATTGGTGTTTTGTTGTTTTGGTGCTGATTTTCTACTTTTTTTTGTCTTATGTCTGCTCAGTTTCACCCACCTTTGTGGCTTTGTGTTGGAGGATGGTTCCCCCTTCTTCTTATTGCATCTTTGTTTCAGAGAAACTTTCACCAATTATTGTTAATATCTAAACATCTTTCTCCTTGTGTCTACTTTCTGTTATCTTCTCTTCTTCTTTTCGTTCATCCGGAGTGTTTTTTCAGATGTGATTGCGGTGTGTCTGTTATGCGCCCTTGGGCCGAAACCCGTAGGCCAACACATCGACTTTAGCGTGCATTTTTGACCAGGTAGCATTCCTAGGAGACTCTCACTTTTGTGGCGCCATCTACAACCATGCTGGCCAAGGTGGAACGGTCGAAGACAACGGTCATCCCTCAAAGGAAGGCAGGGACAGTCCATAGCATTTTCCGCCATCCAAGGTTGCTTCCATAGTTGCAGGGCCGACACATAACGCCCTGGATCTGGGCTCACCGAGGGAGATCGTCACGTCCTGCTCATGGCTGCTTTAAATCCTCACTTCAATATATTGGTCATTTCGTTTCCCCGGGTCATTCCCGCACAAACCAGACAGGTTTGCAGACGGCATCCACTCAGCGAGTTTTCGGACATGTGCTTGTCGTTGCGCCCATCAGAGCTTTTCCAGGCTCAACAGACATTCGGAAAACTACCCAGTCAGAGCTGTTCCGAACAAGAGCGACATTCGGAAACTAGGTAGTCAGAGCTGTTCCTAGCACGAGAGACATTCGGACGAGACATTTCACTCGGACGTAAATGCGTAGTGTCAATTTTTAGTTTGCCACCCGTAGGACGACACTTCCGACTTCCAGCGGGCATTTTTTAATGAGGTTAGCCATCCTCTGGTTTCGAGGCACGTTGGACTGTTAAGATGTCGCTAACATCTCAGCTGGTCAAGATAGAACGATGAACGACATCGTGGTCGGCCCTCAAGGGAAGGCAGGGGCAGACCATGAGCATTCCCTCGCTATCCAAGGGGGCTTCCATAATTGCAGAGCCGGCACATATTGCTCTGTGACTGGGCTCACCCGAGGAGTTGCCACGTCCTGCTCATGGCTGCTTTAGTTCCTCACTTCCATGTGTTGGGCAACTCGTTTGCCACTGATCGCTCAGGCACACACCAGGGACGGTCAGACTGAAAGCGACACCCACGCTTTTGACTTCGGACCACGCAATAGGTTCGCTCGCCGTGCGTTCCATTTTGCGGCATTGAGACGTTCTTCCACTTTTGTCTACACTCTCTATGAGTTAGATACAGTTTTCGCAGCCACTTTCTTCGACTGGGGCACTTTTGACTTTTTGTACTCGCTCACGAGGTAGGCTACTTGTGCTGCCGGATCAGCACCTTACCTTCGTGCAGCGGTGAACGAGAAACGGCCTGGCCTCTCATCCGGGAATCTCTCATATCCCCCAGCTGAGAGCCTTAGAACTTCTATCCGACCTGAGCATGCAGCTTGCTCACGCCTTTATTTTTCAAGAGGTGGCTATCGGCCCGGCTCACAGGTCCGAGGGTTTGTGGCTTAGAGGCGTTCAGCCACAGCCCTCGACAGGGAGCCTTTAGTGTTTTGTCCGGACCAAGAACTTCTGCCTTTGTGCGTCTGATATAAATTTTGGACTGCTATCCTCAGTCTCACCTGCAGAGCAGCAGGTTGTGTCTCTCTTAGTCTGGTCCCTATCCCATATGCTGTCCGATATGTAGTTTTTCACCCATCGGCAAGCACATGGGGTCGATGGGACACGCAAGCTCCCCCACCACGGCAAGGTGGAGACACATCGGGGGAGCTTTCTGTTATAACTTGTCTTTTCTTCTGTTGTTCTAGGTGGTGTGTAGTCTTTGCTTCCTATTTTCTTTTTCTTTATCATCTTCACCTTATTTCTTTCTCCTCTTCTTATTCCCGTCAGGGTCTTCTTGCATGGCTGTTTGAACTGATTGGTTCTTGCTCTCTATCTTCAGCAGTTCAGTTTGTGCTCTCTCCTTTTAGATCTTCTTCAAAGTAGCATCTGTTTCTGCTTTGATGTCAGCCACCTGGGCCATATCCTGTTCAATTCTTTCTCTGCTCTCTGTCCCCTCTCTCCTCTCTCTCTTTCCCTCTGTGGGTGGGGAGGGGGGGGGGGTGGGGTTGTCCATCAAGAATGATGATGACCATTCATTTCATCCAGTGGGGTTGAAAGTATGGAACCGTGAGTTCTAAGATGGCTGATATGGCTAGTTTTGGCTCGAAATGTTCTTTAACAGTGTCAGCAAAGAATGCTTGACATTCCAGGAGGAGGATCTCCTGCAGTAGTTTTGCTGTCCAGCCTTTTCTTCACAGTTCTTGCAGTCCTAGTTGCTTCACAAGTGACTGCACCCTTACGTAATGATGTATGCCACAAATTTCAGTCTTTGGCAGCAGTCTCCCAGGTTTCAGGATAAGTTCCAAAAGCTTTCAGTGAGATTTTCAGTCTTTAAAGCGTTTCCTCTGGCCACCTTGGGAGCGTTTACCATAACACAGCTCGCCGTAAAATTGTTTTAGGAAGCCTAGTGATCTGGCATGCGAGTTAAGTGACCAGCCCAGCGAATCTGGTTCCTCATTAATAGAGTGGATACTAGGCATGGACGCTCTTTCTGGAACTTCAGTGTCTGTGATCTTGTCTTGCCATTTAATCTTTAACAGTTTCCAAAGGCAGACTGTGGAAGTGGTTTAATTTCCTAGCGTGTCGCTGATAGACAGTCCAGGTTTCACAAGCATATACACACATTGGCACCATGCTGTCTTGACAGACGATAGTTTGTGCTTCAAAAAGGCATAATAACCTTTACCCATGGCGGTAGCGAATATGACTGATAAAGCCAATTCGCCCTGTAAATGTTCATTCACAGTGGATGCATGTGAACACATGGTCATTTCCACCATCATGCACCATCTTATGTTTCACACGCTTGGTGTGTGACTTATCTGCAATAATTTCCTCCTTTGTCTTTATTCCATTTCTGATATTTGCCCTCCAAGAAACACGTTCAGCGGCGACTTGCTCCCAATGTGCATTATCAATGCCTGTATCAGTCATGTCCGGCTTACACACATCTTTGTATCTTAGTAGAGGCAGACCCTGAGATCTCTTACCCCTCTGTAATTCACCAAAAAAGATGTCCTTTGGTATTCTACCATCATCCATCCTCCTAACATGTCCTATCCATCTAAGTCTACGAAGACTGAGCATGGAATAAACCGTCAAACAACCTGATCTTTCCAATACTTCAGTATTTGCGATTTTGTCTAGCCACTTAATACCAAGAATTCTTCGCAGACACTGCATAAGAAAGCTGTTTCTTCTTCTTCGTTCATCCGGAGTTTTTTTTCGGATGTGATTGCGTTGTGCCTGTTTACAGCAGAGCTGCGTTCCTGCGCCGTTAGGCCGACACATCCGACTTCTGCGGGCATTTGTTGACCGGGTTAACCTTCCCGGGGGTTTCTTAGGACGTTTGACTCTCACTGTTGTGGTGTTATCCCCCATCCCAGCTGGTCCATATAGAACAGCCAAAGATCCTGGTCAGCCCTCAAGGGAAGGCAGGGGCAGACCATGGGCATTCCCCGCCATCCAAGGAGGCTTCCATAATTGCAGAGCCGATACATAGCGCTCTGGTACTGGGCTCACCCAAGGAATCGTCACGTCCTGCACATGGCTGCTTAGCCTCACTTCCGTATATTGGGCCTTCCATTCACCATAGGCTGTTCTTCCGGAAACCAGAAGTATGCAGTCTGCAGATGACATCCACACAGTGAGCTTTCGATTCGGACTTTCCATGTAATGGATTTGCTATCCAAGCAATATTCCATTTCGTGCCACTAGGACACTTTTCCACCTTTTATGAAGTCCACACAGTGGGCATTAGATACGGACTTTCCACGTAATGGATTTGCTATCCAAGCAATATTCCATTTCATGCCACTAGGACACTTTTCCACCTTTTATGAAGCCCACACAATGGGCTTTTGATTCGGACTTTCCACGTAATGGATTTGCTATCCAAGCAATATTCCATTTCGTGCCACTAGGACACTTTTCCACCTTTTATGAAGCCCACACAGCGAGCTTTCGATTTGGACTTTCCACATAATGGATTTGCTATCCAAGCAATATTCCATTTCATGCCTCTGGGTCTTCATGCACCTTTAAATGTCAACCTGTATGTAGTTAAAGTAAGCTGCGGTCAACTTGAGCTTGTTGATATCTCCATAGAGCTTGTCCTCAAATGAAGCAGGTGTGGGCCAAAATATCTTTCTCTGTTCTGCATACGTTGGGCAATCCTGCAGCAAATGTTTTGCTGTCATTTTTCCAGTTCTACAATTACATTCATCGGTATCTCCTATCTTTAGTTTATTGAACAAGTGGTATTTCAGCCTGTTATGTCCTGTGCGGAGTCTGAAGATTGCTACTTGTTCTCTTCGGTCGAGTTTGTAATATGCATCATCCTTCTGATGGCCTGGATGCTCAGATTCCCATTTGGTTCTATAAGTGCTTTTTATCAACCTCTTTGCCTCATTATAGGTTATGTCTATGTCAGGCTGTGGTAGTCGTCCGCCCTCTTTTGCCAGTCTGTCAGCCTCTTCGTTTCCAGGTATACTGCAATGTGATGGGATCCACTGTATTACAACTTTTTTGGATTTCTGGCACAGACCATGGAGTGCTGCTCTTAGGTCAGTTAGTTCTGTGCTGTTATTGCTCTTCAGTATTGAGACAGCTGACTTTGCATCTGTGAAGATAGCTATTTGCTTCTCTTTATTTTCCTCCATCAGGGGCATTTCTGCTGCAGTTTTCAAAGCCTCTACCTCCGCTTTGAAGTTACTTGAAAATTTTCCAGTTGCCATTGAATGTGTTTTTTTCACTCCATTTTTTAAATTTAGGAGAATTCCTCCTCCTCCATTCTCTATTGAATTTTTGGCTGATCCATCTGTATATGCATGGGTCCAATTCCTGCTTGGGTAATGTTCTTTTATGTAGTTTAGGGTTATTTCTCTTCTTTCGGTTTCATGCTGAGTGTTCTTTTTCTCAATACCAGGAATGTTTTCTATCATCTCAGGCAGTTGCTGCTGTCTCCAAGCTGGGAACTTGTGTGCATTGTGTATGGGCTTGACTGTTGATATGTTAAGTATAGGATCTGCCCTAATCCTTCATTTTGCAGTTTCTACAAAGTTGCTACGCTTCAGTCTTCCCTTTCCAAAACCATTAAATCTGTTGTACATAGGGTGGTCTGTCAATCTTCTAAATTTTTCTGCTTGTTGCTGGGCTCTGCTATCTCTTCTATCCTACATTGGTTGTAAACAAGTGATCTTTTCTAGTTCATTAATAGGCGTTGTCTTCAGGCTTCCAGTTATGATTCGCATTCCTTGGTTTTGGACTCTACTTATTTTGTTAAAGTTTGACTTAGCTGCTGTTGCCCAAGCTGCAATGCCATATTCCAGTACTGGCCTCACCCGTTCAGTATATAACTTCTTGAGAACTTTCTCATCTGCTCCCCACGTTGTACCAGCAAGCTTTTTCATGATTGCCATTCTCTGCCTTGCTCTTGTTCGATTTTTCTCAATCTGTGTCTTCCATGTCAGACGACGATCAAAGGTGACTCCTAGATAGTTTGGATTTTCTTCATGGCGCAATATTTTTCCATTCAATACCAGCTTAGGTTGCTGAGTTTTATTTGAGAGGGAGAACACTGTGCATGTTGTTTTCTCCTCACTTATCTTCACTAGCCATGATTTTGACCTGTCCTCTAGCGCTAATAAGGCTTGCTGTATTCTGCTGTTAGCTGTACTAATATATTCTTCAGATGTCCATATGGCTAGGTCATCTGCAAAGGAGGATGTGTGTACTCTGGCTGGAAAATTTTCTGTGATGTCATTTATATATGCTAGGAATAATGTTGGTGAAAGAACTCCTCCTTGGGGGACACCTTGCTCCAGCAGCATCATTTTGCTTGTTTGTCCTTGTACTTTTGTCCTGGCAGTTCTGTTCTCAAGGTAGTGGCTGATCCATTTATACATTTTTCCACAAACATGCATGTTTTGCAGTTTTACTTTCAGTCCTTCCTTCCATACTTTATCAAATGCTTTTTCTAAATCTATCCAGACTGCTAGTGTGTGCTTTTTCTCTTGGAAGGCATCCTCTATTTCCTGAGCTATATAGGTTATTTGATCTTCAGTGGATCTGTATTTTCTGAATCCTGCTTGGTGTGGTGTTAAGAGTTTGTTTTCTTCCAGATGCCATGTTAGCCTGCCATTGATAATGCGTTCCATTAATTTTCCTACACAGCTAAGTAGACTGATAGGTCGATAGCCATTTGGTTCTTCCAGGTCTTTTCCTTTCTTTGGGACTGGTATTAGTATAGCTTCCTTCCATGCCTGTGGGACTATTCCTCTCTTCCAGCTGTTATTTAGGACTGCTAGTAGTTTCTTCTTTGCCTTGGTGCCTAGTCCTATTAGCATTTCATTTGTGATTCCATCCTTTCCTGGTGATTTCTTCTTTTTTAGGGTATTCATTGCCTGTTCCATTTCTTCCATTGTTAGATTTGCCATCATATATTCTGCTGCTGTCTCTGTATTTCTATGATGTATCTGTTTGTCTTTGATTGCTTTCTTCTGTTCGGTTGTAATATCAATGTGGTTTGCATTTGCATAGTGTTCCATTAGTGCATTTGCAGCCTTTTTGCCTGTAAGCAAGGCATTTCCTTGTTTAATTATTTGTTTGTTTCTAGGTCCTTCATTGTTCATGGCTTTCACTAGTTTCCATAGTTTGTTTCCATCCCTGTCAAAATTCAGGTTTTCTGTTTTTTCCCTCCAACAATCTCTTGTTGTTTGATTTACTGTTCTTTTATATTTTGCTGAGATGGCTTTGAGAGAGATGTTTGCTTCAATTGTTTGTTCTCTCTCTGCTGTCTTCCTGGCATCTTCAACTTTGTCCTCCAAACTTTGTAGTTCTTCAGTCCAGTATGGTTTGTAATTTTTCCTCGCTCCTCTTGGAATGGACTCAGTGGCTGCCTGTATTATCGCTCTGTTTAGACTTTCCAGAAAGCTGTTTAAACGTTTCTCTTGGTGTGAGTAAGTTGTCCAGGCTTCACTGCCATAAAGAAGAGTACTAAGGCCACAGGCTTGATAGACAAGGACTTTTGTTTTGGCAGTAAGCTTCCTGTTCTTCCAGACTCCTTTTCTTAACATGTTCATTGTTGTTGCTGCCTTACCAAACCTGATGTTGATTTCTTGATCTAGGGATAATTTGCTATTTACCTCTGATCCTTTTTTTTTTTAAATTTGCATATCCTTTACAGGACATCGCTGTCAACAGCAGCATCTTTCAGCTGTCTGTTGATTTCTTGGCAAGATTACACTCAGTAGTTTGCCATTGCTTTCTGAGCGGCCGGCTCAGTTATCCTGCAAGTCACCAGCGGGGGTCGAGCCGCTCCCAGCTCTCGCCCGCTACGAGACTCTGCGTGATAAACAGGATTACGGAGAGAAAGTGTTGTTACCCCTCGGCCAGAGAGACCGGCACCTCTGATCCTAGATATGTAAAATGGTCTACTATCTCTAGTTCAGCGTCGTCAATAAAGATTGATGGTACCCCATATGTACCTTGTGACATAATCTGTGTCTTCTTTTTGCTAATTGTTAAACCAAATTCAGAACAAGCATTGGAGAATGCAGATCGTAGACGTAATTCTTCCTCAGAGTGGGTCGTAACTGCAGCATCATCTGCAAAAGGCAACTCTCTGATCAGTACCCTCCTAATTTTAGTCTTTCCATGCTGCAGACAGAGACCGAGCCATATGGGATAAAACCTGGTGCAATGTAGTCGACCCTGTCAACTTTTAAGCGACTTTTTCAAAAGTCCTTGTCTATCAAGCCTGTGTCCTTAGTACTCTTCTTTATGGCAGTGAAGCCTGGACAGCTTACTCACACCAAGAGAAATGTTTAAATAGCTTTCATATGAGGTGTCTGCGAAGAATACTTGGTATTAAGTGGCAAGACAAAATTACAAATACTGAAGTATTGGAAAGATCAGGTTGTGTGATGGTGTGTTCCATGCTCAGTCTTCGTAGACTTAGATAGATAGGACACGTGCTCCATGCTCAGTCCATAAAGACAAAGGATAAAATTATTGCAGATAAGTCACACACTGAGTGTGAGAGACGTATGATGGTGGAAATGACCATGTGTTCACATGCATCCACTGTGGACGAACATTTATAGCGCGAATTGGCCTTATCAGTCACATTCGTTACAGCCATGGGTTGTAGTTATTATGCCTTTTTGAAGCACAAACTATCGTCTGTCAAGACGGCAAGGTGCCAATGATGATAAGAGAACTAGATATTTAAATCTGGAGATTTTCTCAGATGATCTAAATGATGCTTTTTTTGACTTGAAGAAGTGAGAACGAATGTCTTCTTTGTTCAGTTCAGTTATATAGGGTGAGATGAACTTCTCATTCCATGTTCATGCAGTGTTCATGTGAAACCTATGTTTATGACACAACTATCATGATGCATTTCTGCAATATCACTTAGGATTGCTTTGATAATGTTTTTCAACACTATCCTTTGTGGTCTCTTTGCGTGTATTATCGAGAGAATGTTTCTTTAAGTATGCATTACTGCATGGGATGATTGGTGATGGTTGTCTTTGTGGAAATGGATATGTGTCATGCTTGTGATGTGATGTGATGTTGTGCAACTAATTATCAGGGAGAAGAGAGGCAATGACAGGATTGTGACATGATGTAAATCGTGATGTTGGCAACCCAGATGATCTTGGAGCTAGATCCTTGAGAACACAGGGGTGATTGGCATGCGCAGTACAGGAGAGACGAGAGACATTTTATCAGTGTAAGAGGTGAAGGCCTCCCCCAAGAGTGGAAATGAGGATACCCCACAGGGCAAGGCCAAGCTAGCATATCCCTGTGTAATATCACCATCACCTTCTTTCTTTTGTTCTCTCTCTCTCTCTCTTTCTTTCTCTCTTTCTTTCTCTTTCTCTCTTCTACACTCACACACACAGACCCATCTGTGGGATAGCTAAATGTTTGCTGCATGTCTCTAAAGGTAGGTGGTTTTGTTGTTTGACAAAGTGTAGCATAAGCTAAATACACTCTTTTGTCATCATGGAGTGGCTGAATTATTGAGAAAAGATGAAAAGGAGTCACCTTTATATTGTTCGAAGTGCGGACTTCTGTTATATATCAATTGCCCTCCAAGTTCAAGAAAATCCCAGCATTAGGAAAGTCAGCTGAATGACTTATCAGTATTTTGGATGATGACCTGGCCAACAACATTTATACTTAATACTCTAGTACATACTCTTCTGAATGCTGCCCTTATGTCAAATTTTTCATCGAGCTCAAAAGCAGTAAATAGACATTGTCAACTAAGGAAATTTATCAACATAGACCTTCTTCTAGAAAAATGTGCGAACTAGAGACTTTCATCAGTATGTTGTTTTGGAAGAGCTTTATAGTATCAGTTCTGGATATTTCAAAGTATTTCCATGAGCGAATTCTGAAATCATTTTTCAATTGGTGGAACTTTCGTGAGGACTACGGGATATATAAATCACTAACATTGATAATTAGTATTCTTATGATGTGTGTTGTTGTTGGAGTGGTGCACTTTGTTTGAATTTTGTCAATCCATCATGACACTTTAACATACATACACACACACACACACACACACCCCCCCCCCCCCCCCCCCCCCCCCCCCCCCCCAATGTTATCCCATTATAGTGTTATCTTATAGAACCCAGAGTTGTTGTTTCACTTGTTACGCTGTGGTTAAGTTTTTATGTATGTTCACATTAATCATATACGTCAAGGGATATCAGCTATACGGAGCCTAAAGTGGCAAGATAAATACCAAAACTCTCAGCATGCCAGAGTGTGTCTCCTACTCCTCTCAGAGGTTCAGTTGCTTTCTTGTGCTCTACTTGCCCTCTGTTAGAAAAACTTTACTTTATTATATACCTCCACCCGTAGGAGGTCTTGTTGAGCCATTTCCGTTTTCCACAGAGTAGTTGGCTTTTAGAATTTGGGAATTCTTCTTTTCGTTCATCCGGAGTGTTTTTTCAGATGTGATTGCGGTGTGCGTTAGGCACCCTTGGGTTGAAAACCCTTAGGTCACACATCCGGCTTTCGCGTGCATTTTTGACCAGGTTAGCAATCCTGGGATTTGGGAATTCATATCCCATTTCTTTTTTTTACTCGCCACAGAGCCCTAAACATAAAAATTTCACCTAACAAATTATCTCTGTGAAGAAAAAAAACTGAAGTGGCATGTATCCAAGAAACACATCTCAAGACAAATTCACAGTTAGAGGATAATCAGCTTTATGTTTCAACCATGATTGATGAGTTATGATACTTACATGAAGTGCAGTTTTAAGGAATAAAGTATCTTTGATCTTTAACAATGAAACAGAAATTGTAAGAGTTGATACGATTATAAAGAATGAGTAAATCATAATTTGTAATCTGCATAGCCCATAAAATAAATCTAACACTGGCAAGCATTGAAGTATATGACACAGCCTGCATAATAGAGACTTTAATCATCATTCTGAAAGATGAGAATGCTTAGATATAGACAACAGAAGAAGCAAAATCGAGGGCTGGGAGATGGATTCTATATGATAAACTATAGCTTCTACTCTAAAAGATGGTCTACTACTTTCACTCCAGACATGGTCTTTTGCAGAGGAAACATCCTATGCAAAATTTATCATTGAGCTTGGTCAGTTAGCAGGCAGTAACCACATACTAATGAACTTGTAGTATGTTTTACAGGAGCAAGAACCATTGCTTTACAGGAATTTAAAAAAAAACTGATTGGGATACATTTCTCATGCTAACAGACAAGTGCTGTGCAAATATGAAAACATCCCATGGCAGGATGAAAAGTGCTCAAAAGCCTTTGTCAAGCAATACTGCAGACAGCAATGGCGATCATTCCAAGAGCTACAGGGCCAGATGGTATAAGGTATGATGACATCAGTATGTGTACTGACAACGAACTAGAGGAACTAGCAAATAGTACAACAACAGCATAGGGAGTGCTAGAATCAACGAAGAATGGTTACACAGCTATCTGATTCCCTTGCCGAAGCCTGGCAAAGACCATACAAAAATTCAAGGGATGCCAGGTAATAACCATGAAAAATACTATTGGCAAGCTGCTGGAGAAGTTAATTGTCAGAAAAATATCAAGCCAGCTAGAGAGGCAAGGCTGTTTCCCACCTACCCTTAGAGGGTACCGTCCAAACAGTGAAACATGGACCTACGCAGCAGTTTTTTGCCCATGATGTCTATGAAGATTTCCACTCAGATGTTGAAACATGTGCTGCAGCGATTGATCTTGAGGATCAATCTAACAATACTAACTAACTAACAATACTGGGGGACAGTTGGCTATGCCAGAGAGAGAGAGAGAGAGAGAGAGCGCAACAACTGAAGCAAACATCTCAGCAAAACACAAACAAGTATTGACTCATATAACAAGAGAATGCAGGATACAGAAAACCTAAACTATGATGGATGGAAACATCATCATCATCAAGTGCCATGCCAGCTGGCATAGGCGTTAATGTCTCTCCACATATCTCAGTCATTGGTGTTCTGGATCAGTTCTGCTGCTGATATTCCTCCATGTCACCGTCTCAATCCATCCAGCATAATTTCTCTTGGTCGGCCTCAGCCTCTGTTCCCCTCGATCTTTCCAGTCATCACAATGTTCTCCAATGCCTCTCTTCTCATCATATGACTGGGTAAGAACGCGTTGTGCTGACCCTGAGGTAAGCGGTTCAATCCCTACCCTGGACAGCTGGACTAAAATGTTGACCTGTTTTCCTTGACTTGGGGATGTAAATTACAAGTAACTCTGAAGTTGGAGTGGGTTCACCTGATGACAATGGACACTTAATAAATCGACACGCAAAATTCAGTCCATCACCACCCGCACTCCTGCGTGGCCAGGGCAAACAAATCCATGCAATTCTCACAATCTGTGACCTCTGAAGCAAGGTGAGCCATTCCACATGAAACATTCCTTTCTCCACCTTACTAAGTATACTCTTTGAGTCCGTAATGAAGACAATGTGTATTGCAGTGGTCTCTTCTAACCAGCGGAATGCCGCTGTGACTGCTTCCATCTCCATTCTCATGCTGGAGGTCGTAGCTTCATATGACATACTCTCCTTTTTCAAGAATCGTCCATTAGCCTTCGCAATGAAACCCCAACCACTCCATCTGTTTCTCACCACTGACCCATCAGTATAGATCATTATGTCACCTTGATGTGTATTACTCTGGATCAATAGTTGCACCTCAGACTCTTGCGCTCGCTGCCCTTTCTCTGCACTCACGACCCAGTCCTGTCTGCCGATACTTCAATCCACTCTTTTTCACGATTGATGGTCTCTAGATCACACACCTAACGTATAGATATTTCTGCCTGTGCCATCCAGGACCTGCCTCGTCATAGTTTATGATCCTTGACCACATTCATGGCTTCATGGAGGGGATGATCCCTATCTGCAGCAACTCTCATATACCATTTGGCTTGAAGGACCCTTTGCCTATTCGCCATTGTTGGTAGTGCCAGCATATGCCTTATGCATATAATTAGTATGTCCTTTGTGCACCCCAGAATCACCAGCATGGTCGCATTTTGTACGCGCTCCAAAATTTCAAGCTGGTTGTTTGTTACTGCCAGGAGCCCCAAACCATACTCAATGACAGAAATTATTAACTGCTGAAAGAGCCTCTAAAGCATCCTCTGCTCTACCCCGGTTGTTGCCATCACCCTCAAAGCATTAAGTCCCCTACCAGCCTTCACCACCAAAGCCTCCACTGTCATTTACTACCAGTATAGTACCTTGCGGTGTATGGCAGGGGGGTCTTGAGCCTTAGGAATTAAGGCCGCCTGGCTAGTGCAGTTGCCGCCCCGACAAAAAAACTCCACACCTTATCGAGGATTTGAACCCGGGTCTCCCGAAGGAAAATCCGGCATTCTAGCCACTCGGCCAGCCGTTCCTCAAAGCCTCCACATGATCTTTAAAGGACATAACCTGTCGAAGGTGGTACCCAGGTACTTCAATTTATTATTTATTCTCTCTACTAAGAGAACATCCATTCAATTTAATACATGGGACAACTACCTTCACAATCCGGTTATCCGGGGAGTACCAGACAACCGATGCCTTATGAGGGTTTATAACGGCTCCTGTATATATATATATATATATATACAGGAGCCGTTATAAACCCTCATAAGGCATCGGTGTCTGGTACTCCCCGGATAACCGGATTGTGAAGGTAGTTGTCCCATGTATTAAATTGAATGGATGTCCTCTTAGTAGAGAGAATAAATAATATATATATATATATGAGAGAGAGAGAGAGAGAGAGAGAGAGAATGCATTTATTTGCTTGGAAATGGATAATTCTAAAGTAATTTCAATGTTTGGGGCCTAGAAATAGTCAGCAGACATGCTGAAATGCAGTATTCATGGAAAAGTAAGGAAGAGCACTATAGTGCATTCACATTTGTTTGCCTCCATATAAAAATCCATATCTCTGTAACCAACTGAGGGAAAATTATGAGATTTAGCATATAACCTTATCATCGTGTCCACCCAACAAAAAAAATTGTGTTCTGGAGATTGTACAGCAGATTTCAATGTTTGTTTATATGCGGTATATAATTTACGGGTCAGAGATTAAGTCCATAATTTTAAATGTATTACAGTCAGCCAGAAAATCAGTGTTCAATGTTGAATATTCCCGTGGTTCACGGGATTGGCCTTATGCCAAGAACCCCGCGCTGTTTAAACTGGGAGTGTTCAGAGTTGTCGTCAATGTGTGGGTTCTTTCATGAAACCTGATTTTTTTTTTTTTAGTCTTCCCACTTAACGCTAACATTGAAATGTGTGAATATTGTTCAGTGGGATTGAATGTGAAATTGTGTACACTTTAAAAGCATCGCTATGAAGTTGTACACATATTTTTTGTCAAGAAGCTGATCGCAGGAAACTGTTTTACACTATTACAAATTTTGAAAAATGAACAGTGCATGCATTGGGTTTGAGTAAATGGTCATTTCGTCGATAGGTGCAAGAATCTGGAATTAAACCACCACGCAATAACCACACAGTAGGTAGAAAGGTTATTGTAGACAGCTTTGACAAGGATGTCATAAGGCGAACTATTATAAAAATGCTTTTAAAAGTCGACAGGGTCGACTTCGTTGCACCGGGTTCTATCCCATATGGCTCGGTCTCTTTCCGCAGTGCGGAAAGCGTCGCACAAAGCACGAACTCTGCAGCTCTAACGATGACACACAAGAGTCTCCGAAAAATTTAACTCGTGAACCGAAGGACGTGGCCCGGAATCGAACCCACAACCTTTGGAGCCCGAGTCAAAAGGCTTGACCTCTTCGTCGCGGAGACTCCTAACATTATAAAAATTTTTGATTTTATATCCAGGATTATCCAGCATTATAAAAATGCTGGATGCCAAAGAAACAGTGACTGTAAGAAATCTTAGGGTTTGGTTGAGAAAGAACAATAACATAGAGCTATCCAAAACAACTTTGTGGAAAATTATAAGGACATTAGACTTCACTTTTAGAAAGTACAAGGGAGGTAGAAATATCCTTTGCGAGCAACCGCAAGTAGGAGCCATGAGAAGCAGATACCTACGTGAAATAAGGGAAATGCGCAAAGAAAATTATGACATAGTGTATTTGGATGAGACGTGGATTAATGTGTACCACACAAGTGAAAAGGAATGGCAATCAGTGGATGGAAAGATAAAGCGTTATGTGCCCAGTAGTATAGGACAGCGTTTGGTCATAGCCTATACTGGTAGTACTCATAATGGCGTATTACAGAATGCTGGACTCGTGTTCGTATCAAAGCATACAGACAATAGGGATTATCATAATGAGATGAATGGTAATGTATTTAGAGATCCCTTGATAGACTGTCTTGTCTAATCATAGACAATGCATCATATCACAATGTTGTTGCTCAAGAAGACAAAATACCTACGGCATCGAGCACAAAGGAAGTAATAAAGATAAACATTTCCAGAAACATATTTCAAGCCACAGTTGTCCCTTGTAAAAAGGCATAAAAAAGCAAGAAATATCAAATCGACAAGTTGATAGAAGAACATGGCCATAGGTGCTTGAGACTTCCACAGTATCATTCTCATTTAAACCCTATAGAACTTGTGTGGGCTAAAATTAAAGGACAGGTGGCAGCTGCCAATACCGCATTCAAATTGTCTGACGTCAAGATACTAACCCAGTCCACGCTTTTAAATATTGATAAAAGTTACTGGAAAAAAATGTGAGGACCATGTGTTGAAAGAGGAAGAGGACTATTGGAGAAAGCATGGATTGAATTTTATGCAACCGAGAGCAGTCATCAACCTACTGGAATCATCCGACACAGATTAAGGTCTGAGCAGATCGCAGACCTTAATCCACATGCACACTTACTGGGATATTTTGCTCCAACTATTCAGACGAATTGCAGGCTCTAAACATTACAGCGTCAGCATAATGTCAATGGCAACAGTTTGTATTCCACAGTGATGAATTTTCAATTCCACAAGCCCTCAGCGGTGACAAACAACTGGTATTGAAAAAAAAAAAAACGCAAAAAAAAACACTAAACTCATCGAATACCAACAGAAGAGTAATATTGTAGTGGAAACTGACATATTGTGGCAAACCAAGAAACGTGAGAGTAAACACGTCAAATTAGAGGACAACACACGTGCATACGAATCTCTATATATATATAAAATGCAATGTATGTCTGTATCTATGTATGTATGTTATTTATGCGTTCGCGAACGGTCCATCCGATTGAGATGAAATTTTCTGCACGTCTTTGTCCCATTCCCATGCAGCCAACTGTCATAGTTTGTTAGTTTACAAACAGCTATTTACGTAATAAAATTTAATTTTGTAATTTATATTATAATTTATACAGCGAGGGGACTTGAGAAAGGTTATATCAAGGGACATAACTTTTAATAGCATTGCTATATATTTTATATATAATTGTTGCATTGTTATAAAATCTTTATAAACTGTTTGTCTACAGTTATTTACAGGCATATGCATTATAATATATAATGATAAAATCTTTAAGGCACTTTTAAAGTTTTCATAAAAATAATGCATCTATTTTAAATACGTGAAAATTTTCTAACTCATGTTTTTATTTATCTTCGACATCTATAGTGTCATCCCAGCATTCATTGGGTTTTCATGATATCTTGGTAAGTTTACGTTCAGTAGTTTCAGATTGCCCTTCAATTTCACTTTTTCTAAAATAAATTTCATGAAAGGTTGGTAAATGCTGGCAAAGAGAAATATGTCCAAATCTCTAGAAAGTATTAGTCAAACGGATATAATTATCGTCAGCTCAATAGCTACATGTTTTAAAAATATGACGCTGACTTCGGAGACAGCACAGAAGACGACACATTAATAACTTCAGCAGGATCAAATATACTGAATAACAGCTTTGAATTGTCAGATTGCCCTATTTAGTTATTGGGATGAAGATTGTTCTCTTCCAATCTGTTCGCCATATTTTCGGGAACGGGGGAAATGGGAGCAGGGGCCGAATGAGAGTCGCTTTCTGTCAGGGGCTGGGCGAAGCCAGGCCGGGCTTCTTTTTTGGGAACGGGAGCAGGGACCGAATATGAATTAAATGAGACGCTCCCCGCCAGGAGCTGGGCGAAGCCGGGCGGGTCGTCTTTTTTGAGAACGGGAACGGGAGCAGAGGCCGAATATGAATTAAATGAGATGCTCCCCGCTAGGGGCTGGGCGAAGCCGGGCCGGGTCCTATGGATGGATGGATAGATAGATAGACAGCTGGGTCGTCAGACAGACAGATAGAGATAGATAGATAGAGAGAGAGAGGTAGGTATGGTCGTCTTTTTTGGGAACAGGAGCAGGGACCGAATATGAATTAAATGAGATGCTCCCCGCCAGGGACGGCGAAGCCGGGCCGGGTCCTATATATGGATGGATGGATAGATAGACAGCCGGGCCGGGTCGTCAGACAGATATAGATAGATAGATAGAGAGAGAGAAGGGGGTAGGTAGGTAGGCAGGCAGGCAGACAGATAGATAGATCCCCGCCAGGGGCTGGGAGAAGCCGGGCCGGGTCAGCTAGTCAATTTATAAACTTCAATGAAAAGATGACCAACATCTTGGTAGTTAAGAAGAAAGCCCACTACAGAGACACTGACAACTATTTTCATAGTGCAAAACAGGTAATCATGTTCCGTCTCTGAACGGAAAACAGCAGAGTACACAATCCTTCACGAAGACTCAAAGCTGAACAGATCCTTAAAAAAGGACACATGACTAAATTGCGGTATCATTTCTGGTCACTCCATACGTACATTAACGCACAGCTATTTGGAAGCTTTCACGAACTCAATACAAAAAAGCTTAATGCATCCTAGTAACATGAATACTTGTGTACACATTATTAACCAGCAGCTGAAGAAACAAGAAGGAAATGAAAAATAAGGTATGAAATATATTCCTTCTACTTACCTGTCAATTTACACATTATTTACTCCATGCCTCTGTAAATTCTCTGTCTTTACTAATATTACACATTGCACCCCTCTCGGGAGTCTCCGTGGTGAAGCGGTCAAGCCGTCTGACTCGGGCTCCGAAGATTGTGTGCTCGATTCCGGGCCACGTCCTTCATTTCACGGGTGCATTTTTTCGGAGACTTCCTGAGGGTCGTCGCTGGAGCTACGGAGTTCGTGCTTTGTGCGACGCTTTCCGCTCTGCGGAAAGAGACTGAACCATATGTGATAAAAACTTGGTGCAATGCAGTCGACCCTGTCGACTTTTAAGCTACTTTTTGGGACGCAGTGGTGTTTCCAAGGTACCAGGGCTGGGTGCTATACTGGCCAAGACCTATTGACGCGTCCTCGCTGAGCGTCCTGGGCAACAGGGGTCCTGGCTAAAGTCAGTAGGATCGCCGATTCCTCCGAAGTCGGAGAGTGTCTGCCTGTATGACGAGGAACCACCAGTCTGCACACCAATAAGCCAGACATGGGACAATGGATACTCACGCAAACCTCAGACCCTGTATGACATCACACTGATGTTGGACAAGAGAATGCCTTTATCCGACATACAGGACTTCCCGTTGGAGCTCAAGCCAACGAACACAAGCAAGCAATCTACTTTTTTATTGCATCCACTCCCATACGAATCTGGCTACGCCTTGTACTTGTGTCGTTACCCGAAATGACGTTCTTTACTGTAAGACTATTTTGTTAGCGTTAATTCACTACATTTTCGCCAAAACATCAAATAAATGTCGCCGCTTTCGATGATTTAAGTTGCTTTTGGACCTAGCAAAGACATATTTATTGGGTGAGGGTAAATATAAGACGTCAGGGAAAATTTTATAACGATGCAACAGACAGTTTTCAAAATAATTGATCGTGAATGACGGCATTTATTTCTGGACAGACTATAGCTTCTTGGCACACTGCGATGCTAGTAGCCTCAGCACTGTGGGGCTCATGTGAACAAGACATATCAGTGGATCAAGAGGTGAGAGAAAGATGTCAGCACTTGGAAGGGCACATATTGGGAAAACCTGATAAAAGCATAACTAGAAAGTACCCTTTCTATAACCCACAGTACTAACGAAATAGTAGGAGGCCTCAAACACACGGAGAAGAAAATTAGAGATAGATGAACAATATGTGGAAGAGGACTCTTGAAGAACTTAAAGAGATAGCCAAGAATAGAAAGGCTTGGCGGTTGGTGTTAGTTGAGGGCTTATGCTCCATTTGACGATAAATGGCAGCAGAGGACAAAGCAGGAGTATGCACACTGGTTTTCGTAATCTTTCGTCCTTGTCCGAGGAGATAAGACATCCGACCACTTTCAAGACCAGGAGTATTGTCTCGCCAATCGATCTTACTATTCTGTTTTCTTATATTAAATATACAAGTTTTGTCAGCTACTAGTCTATGATCGAAGCTCCGACATGCAGACGGTTATAGCATTGCTTTGCTAATTGGGCAGCTTCTGAAGCTAGTCTTGTTCCATATATATTGTTACCTTTAAACCTTACCTTTACTTTTAAGCGACTTTTATATTGTTACCTTTCCTCTGGGGTAAACTAGGCAGGCCGAAAGAGGGATAAGGCTGCATGGGCAATTACAATTCAGCCCAGGCTTTGTGTTTTGGAGGGGTTAACGCTATCCCCACCATGAGTTATAATGTCTTTTTTTAAACAGTGTTACAAATTAGTCTGTCCAAACGGCAAGGTGCCAGTAAGGTATACCCCAAAAAAAAAAATAACTGGTGGGGGGGGGGGGGAAGTATATAGCCAATTTTGTTCGGAACGCTGTGCGCCTATTTTACAAGGTGTGGATAAAACAGAAGGCATGTTTAATTTAAAAAGAAAAACGTATATACTACACTCAAAGAAGCAGACAACCTTCGAAAGCGGATCAGAAAAGCATCATGACACGGACTGTCGTCCTATTAACCCCGACATGCACCGTGCCTTCTCTTATACAAACTGCACCTTTTGCTTCGCAACGTGTCAGCAATTATTTACAGACATCTCACTACAACCCCTAGCATTGAAGTGCGACTCGGCTCCGCCAGCTGTACGACATTCAACAATGTTCCCCACGCAACGCAGCAGTAGGGCACAGCACTGACCTTGTCAAGACATATGTCGCTGGAATCGGTAAAGGTGAAGTCTGACACCGTGAAAAAGGTTCGTTGTTCCATCCAGAGTGGCTGGTAATTAAAATGTCAACCTTCACAGGACTGTGTGTGCGTGGGAAACGGGGTGGGGGGGGGGGGGGGGGGGGGTAGAAGGCGATAAGATTAGCAAGTGATAACGTCAAGGAAATTTTGGGAAAAGTTAACTGAGTGCGGAAAAACTATAACTGGAGCTAGTGTTACTGATAGTAAACTAGTGAGCACCAACAGAGAGAACAAACTGAAGTATCTGGGAATCACATTTGACAGGAGTCTGTCCTTCAAGGACCATGTGGAGACGGTTGTGACAAGATCTCAAAAGGGACTCAATGCACTTAAAACCATGGCTGCAATGGACACAAGAGCAGAGAATGCTCTTTACACTATACCAGCACTTGATCCTCTCAGTGATTGATTATGGACTAGGACTGCTCACTGTCTCAAAGAGTCAGCTGGTGAAATTAGAGCGCATACAGAGCGAAGCTATGCGGGTCATGCTGGGATGCACCAGAGACACTCCAGTAGTGTGTATGCGTTACATCCTTGGTCTGCCTACTGTTGCTGGTAGGCACAAGGTGATGCAGGCGAAGGTATACCTCAGAGTAGCTGCAGACACAGATCACCCGTTGCATGAGGCGCTGGACGCAGTTAAGGGTCAGAAACTGATAAGAGGGAAATCATGGATGGCTCAGGCGGAGGATACGATCAGACAGGTGTGCCCCTTGGAGAACATTAGGCGTGGAGAGGAGTGGGTCAGAGTGCCAGCGGAGCAGTCAGACTTGTGCAGAGTTATAATCACATTGAGCAGGGAGTGGCCAGCAGGGGCCACGAAAGTGGAAATTCAGCAACTAATCCAGGATAATTCTCGCCCGGGTGAAGTGATTATCTACACGGATGGGTCGGTGTTGAGGGGCAGGAGAAGTGCCTGGGGGTTGTTAGCAAAAGCTAATGGTCGGCGTTTGGTGCAGGAGAGCCTGGCGTATGATGACACAACATCTAGCTTAAGAGTGGAGGCGGTCAGTGCAGCTTTCTGCTGGATAGAGAACACGACACATACACACATTGTGATTGTAACTGACTCAGAAAGCATGCTGAGGAGGGTGAGAACAGGCAAGCTTCGTGCAGAGTGCCTTGCTTCGCTTCGGAGGTCACGGGTAGCAAGCATCACCTGGATCTTTTCTCCGGGGCATGCCGGTGTGCTGGGGAATGAACAGGCGGAGGGTTTGGCTGGCTCGGCAAAACTTGGCGGAGTATTGACAAGACAGACGTGGTTGCGGCCTTGTGGGAGCACGTGTACACCTCGGAGGATCAAATGGATCACCATAGTCTGGTAAGAATGAGACAGCGAGGTGTGACGAGGGGATCTGGCCGACGATCGACGCTCAGAGGAAAGGCGAGACGGACATATAATCAGGTTGCTATTGGAACTATTAGTGTTGAAACTCTTCGCTGGCTGCTGATGATGGGGACGGAGCGCTTATGGGAATGTCCCGAATGCTGTGATGTCGGTTCCTAAATCAATCAATCAAGCATAGTAAACTAGTGGAGAAGATTCGCTTGCACTATAGTTGTTAATGGGTAATGAAGGATCGATATAATGGCTTCCCGGGAAAACACCTAGATACTCCGCCTCGCGCAGCAAATGTAGTGTTGGTGCTGGTCGTTTCGGTTACAGACTTTGTAAGCACATTGAGCTTGTTCATTCATACGCCTCTCGTTAGAATCACACTTAAACACTCAAGCACCTTTCACATTATGTTGGTTCATCAGCTTTTGTGTCTTCAATTTTCAGTCGTTCATCGATAGTCTTCGAAATGTTCCCTTCTCCATCGTCAGTATTCCAACTACCGGCGATTTTGTGTTTGTTCCCTCGCTTTGAACTCAAATTTAGTCCATACACGAGCTACTACTTCTATTGCACTGAACTGATGTTTGTGTGTGGATTAGCTTTCCCTCTTACTAGTGTCCCTCGCCATCAGGTCAACCCACTCCAACTTCAGAGGTACTTGTAATTTACATTCCTAAGTCAAGGACGAAGTCAACGTTGAGGTCCAAATATCCGGTGTAGGGGTTGAACCCTCTACGTCGGTATCAGCACACCGGAAGTTTAAGAACTGACCTCCCAAGGGCGATTTTGATGCTAAGAGATCCGTTCACTCGTTGTCCCGCAAGCCATCATAATCAGATCAGTATATTCATGTCTCTCTGTAAGAGAGAAGTATTGCTTAGTACCCGCTCTGTCCATTTTGAACCTTACGCAATCCAGGCTGAAAATCATATACTATGAATGCTATGTCCGGGAAGGTTAACCCGGTCAACAAATGCCCGCAGAAGTCGGATGTGTCGGCCTAACGGCGCAAGAACGCAGCTCTACTGTAAACAGGCACAACGCAATCGCGTCCGAAAAAACTCTCCGGATGAACGCAGAAGAAGAAGAGGAGGAATGCTATGTGAGTACTAGCTAGCCATCTCAAAGTCACTGCCATCGCAGCCACCACCACATGTACACTTGAGGGGTTATAGACCTCTCTACTCCATTCTGCCAGTCTCCCTGGTCGATGGGTTAGCAGCTTTCTCCGTAACCCCGAATACTCTCGTGATTGACGTGAGCGCACGAGAATTGGAAGCGGTTCGAGTCGCCCCAGTGACTTATGAGAGTATGGAGCCGGTCGCTCAGAAAGCAATGGCAAACTACTGAGCGTAATCTTGTCAAGAAATCAACTGTCAGCTGAAAGATGATGATGTTGACAGCGATGTCCTGTAAAGGATCTGCAAAAGATTATTATTATACTCCATTCTCCATTCGTATTGTTTTGTTTTTTTTGTTTTTTTTTATTCTGACGTCGGCATTATGCACAGTGTACCTGTATGGGCTGTTGGCTTGTCGAAACTCCTGTCTATTCCACTTTTCACATAGGGCAGTGAGGAGAATTTTGTGATATTCACTGGCACAAGAACGCAGCATAATGGGGACGACCCGTTGCCGTGGAGTTGGAACCGCGACTGACTAACTAACTAACTAATACTCCATTCTGCTTTTCTGTTACGCTTTCGCTGAAAATTTACAACACGTTACTTTTCCCACAATGAACAGAATCGCTGGCGTGTACTATTGCGTCATCTCTTTCGGCATTTTCATCTGTCGGTTGTTGGACCTCCCGTTTTGTCAACCCATTACACCACCCTACACACTGTGCCAAATGTGGCGATGACTTGATGGAAGCAGCTTTTGTCCACAGACACGCAATCGGTAGTTTAACATTAATATAACTACGCGTGGAACGCTTGAGGTCATTGGAAAACATTAGAGATCAATTACAGGTATTGGTCTGTAGTCAATTCAGCCTGTCGCCTCCAAATGACAGCATCGCCTAGCTGAAGGAAATATTAGTTGCACCGTTGTTATGGCACGAATTTATATCTAAGCATAAATGAAATAAACACAACAAGACATATCGGACCTTTCAGTTTCATCTAGTTTTTTGCGCTCGCTCGCTTTGAACTCAAGCGTAGTCCAAACACACTACTTCCGGCATTTTTGGGCTGAATTTTGCGTGAGGAATAGGTTTTTACTCATTAACAGTGTCCCTCGTCATCAGGCGAACCCACTCCGACTTCAGAGGTACCTGTGATTAACGTCGTCAATGCGTAGAAAGCCGTAATTGGTCTCGAACGCCATCTAAACGTCTTTCATATCTTCAGAATTGACACTTGGAATGTTTGTTTGAATAAAGAAGACACAAACAATAGATTACACGATTGCCTGTCATATTTCGCTGCATCTCGTCAGGTACATACTGCAGAAATCACACAACATAAAGTGAAATAACTAGATAACTCCTTCAAGCTGAACTATACACATGTTCGCACAGTAATGTCGATTGTCTACCACGGTAGTTTTAAAATGTCTAACATGTCTTTCTGCCTGCACAAGGCCGGCTTACGTAGGTTGATCATTATAGCTTCTGCAAACTTTAACGAGCGACTACTTTGTGTGTTGAACAACACACGGAAGGCACTGTCTCTCTCAATCACATGACCGCTCTCGAATGGAATGTTGTAATTATGTATGAATTGGTAGTACGAGTATTAGGGAAGATGAGTTATAACATTATGTCTTTATAATAACGCCAGTCTCCCTAGCGTAGGGGTTAACATCTTTCTCTGTAATCCCGTATAATATCGTGAGTTACGCAGCTGCGCGAGATTCGGTAGCGGATCTCGCCGCATTGGTTATTTACGGGGGTATGTGAGCCGGTCGCGAAAGCAATGGCAAACTACTGAGCGTAATCTTGCCTAGTACATCAACAGCTGCTGAAATATGTTGGTGTTGACTGCAACGTCATGTAAGGGATATGCATCATCATCATCAAGTGCCCTGCCAGCTGGCGTAGGCGTTCATGGCTCTCCACAGGTCTCTTGTCTTTGGTGTTCTGGATCAACTCTGCTGATGGTATTCCTCGACGCCACTGTCTCAATCCATCCAGCATCATATCTGTTGGTCTGCCTCTGCCTCTATTCCCCTCGATCTTTCCAGTTGTCACGATGTTCTCCAATGACTCTCTTCTCATCACATGACCGAAGAAAGCTGTCTCTTATCGTTGTATATAATGTTCTAGTTTAATTAGCCTGTCTCAGGCAGTCGTTGTTAGTTACTCTGGCAGTCCAAGGAATTCGCAACATTCGTCTCAGGAACCACATCTCTGTTGCTTCTAATTTCTTCTTAATTTGTTCATTTACATTCCACGATTCACTGCCATACAGCAAAACTGGTTCTAAATAGCATGTCAGCTCTCTCTCTCTCTCTCTCTCTCTCTCTCTCTCTCTCTCTCTCTCTCTCTCTCTCTCTCTCTCTCTCTCTCTCTCTCTCTCTCTCTCTCTCTCTTTCTCACGTTCAGTGACAGTGACTTATTGCATAAGATACTCTTCATTTTCTGAAATGCGGCTTTTGCTTGTCTTATTCTGCTCTTAATCTCTGTTGTACATCTTCCATCTGATGTTATAAATGTCCCTAGGTAGGGACATGCAACATAAAATTAAAAAATAGTATAACTAGGAAGCAAATTCTCTGTAACCAACTGGGCAAATGTTTTAGAGGGACACCTAAAACACACCGTGAAGGGAATTAGAGGCAAGAGATGGATAATCTGGGAAGGGCATGGAAGGAAAAGACAGGTCTGCATCATTGCTATCTCAAAACGAACTTCTGAATGTAAACAAATGTACACACGTGGTATTGTTTTATTAGAATGTCTGCATCATCATGCACTGCACTAAAAGTTCTCAGATATTTCCGTCTTATATTATTGCAAAGTCTTCGGTCGGAAAGTTCGTCTATGTATGTGTTTTTCCATTAGTTGAGCCTCTGAGTCGTTATGTTTTGATTCAGACCCATGTTTTGGAAGAGTTTGTCACTCTTATCCCTCATTGGTAATAATATTACTTTAGTTGGTTTCTCGTTACTTTGTGAATCTTGCTAACAATACGAAAACTGCCCCAGTGTGCTGGGCAAGATGGTTTCTCGAAGAGAGAAGCTATTCACTACGTCTCATAATATTCTAACCTAGTATTTGTGAGACCCGTGGCACATAGACACCCTCGCCAGTTTACTGAGTGTGAGGCTGTTGTTACAAGTACTCCGTAACTAGTCGTGTACATACATAACCTGACCAAAAGTTCAGTCCACTCATCGCTTAGCACCACCGTTATCACTGGCGCCGACCGCAGTCTTTGACCTGCTAACCTGCTCCATCTGTAGACAGGAAATACGGAATATATGGGGAAGAACGTGCGGGATTAAGGTTGAGAAGTTAAGACAGATTGAACATAAACATGAACGCACCTGGTGTTTAGCTGTTTGTCTCGTCACCTGCCCCCTTACCGCTAACTCACTTTTGACGGACAGGTAACCGCGTTCTTCTCCAGCCGAACAATTCCCCCCTCAAATGTGTTTTACCCCCTTCTTTTCTTCCTTCCTTTCTTTCCACATTACATTGAGAAAACAGGGCGAGGAAGTTGTAGGCCGGAGTCAGCGCGAAAGCTATGAAACTTCGTTAGGTTGGTGTTAAGAAGAGTTGGCCTCAGGCAGCTTACAATTACGATTTGTTTGTGTCAGGATTTGGCGAGGTGGATTATCATTTTTGTGGGTACGAAGTGCGGGGTGGGGGGGGGGGGGGACGTAAGTGCCCTGATATATATATATATATATATATATATATATATATATATATATATATATATATATATATATATATATATATATAGTTTAGAATGTGAGTTCGTGACATTTCCTCGCTATATTTCCCATCTATATCTTATATGGCACATGTTATGTGTATACTAATGGAGCGACACGGTCTTCATCTGAACCGAATCGCTAAGAGACGATTACTCTCAGATGCATATAATGATTTTGTTTGTTTGTTGTTGTTATCCTTTACATGACATCGCTGATTGTTGATTTCTTGGCAAGATTACGCTCAGTAGTTTGCCATTTCTTTCTGAGCGACCGGCTCACATACCCCGTAAGTTACCGACGCGGGGAGAACCTCTACCGATTCTCGCGCAACGTCACGCTACTCACGAGTATACGGGATTACGAAGAAAGTCATGTAACCCCTAGACCAGGGAGACCGGCATATATGATATACATGAAATTAAATTACGTCAGTAGAGTTAGATGGGAAACTCTTGTTTGTACCAACATGGAAAATTGATATATAGCGAAATAATGCCAATGAAATGTAGACCATGTTAACGTAACGTATACAAGAATGATTGATTGATTGATTGATCTAGGAACCGACATCACAGCATTCGGGACAAGAATGAATATAGCAGGTAATGTCGAAGCAGTGCGAATTGCTTGTGATTACATAATGGTAAAATCTCTGCCTCGGAGCAAGGCATGACAGGCAACTTCCGATCATCAAATAAAGTTCTCCCGCGCCGAATGTTTCGGCCTCTTTACCGTCCTTACACTTTCAGGATCATGACTCCCTTACGTCTTTCTCCTGTGGAGAGTTCGTATATCCAGCTTTGAGACGTTCGTATATCGTACTTGTCCCACATTGACATCGCTAAGTGTATCTGCTCAGAAGCCACCTTGCCTTGGAAGGGGGGGGGGGGCGAACATAGGGCACCCAGTGTATCTGCCAGCGTTATTACTGCACCGTAACTGACCGCGGAAAAACCTTTCCCCGGCAGTATGCTTGGCCGCACAGGTTCGACTTCGGATATTTCCTGACCGGGGGATCGCTGCACCATGGTGTTTTGACAACTCTGTAGCGTCCCCTGCTTGGGTACTCTGGTCGACATGAAACAAAGATTGTTTCGGTCTTATTGGTTGCTTTCGGTTGCTCTGTAAGGTTGCTTTGTTCCGGTCTTATTGGTTGCTTTCATTAAACGACATTTACTTACAATGCAAGCAGAGTTGCGAACCATTTTACTGCATATCCTTGCTCCATAGCCAGCATGAAGCCTTCTCTGCTGCATCGCCAAATCTTTTATGTTCCTAAGTTTAAGCAGGTCGTATACTGAGTTGGAAACAAGGCCTCTCTCACCTGTATCTACTTGGATAGCCTAACGTTATGTCCTTCCTGTCTCGGGCTTGCGACAATATTATCATATAGCTGTACTTTTCCATTTTGTAGGTGTGTTGCCCTTCAACTCTTCATTTACGGGACAGTTAGCTCGATTCCTACCAACTGTTGAGCTGACGGTGAGATTACCAGTAGTGGCAGTGTACTGTTGATCGTCCTAGGATGCAGAGTTCTATAGTCCAGCGTGAATTCGCGATTTCCAGTTGCTCATTGAAGGCTTTTACCACAAACACACGGCCAGCTCCTGGAAGCAAGGCTGAAGTCAACGTCCATGTGTTGGTCAGTGTTGTTAAAGTGTGGACATTCCATCATTCCTTTCACCCCCCCCCCCCCCCCCCCACCATACCCCACCTTGACGGATCGGGGAGGGGGGGATCTGCGGTTCTTCCATTGAGCCACTAGGCATTTTATACAGTATTAAGGGTTGTCAGCACACATATCTTATCTATTCTGCCAGTGCCATTAACCGCCAAATTGACTTGAGATTGGAGTTAAACCTGTGGGGTTTAAAGTTGGTCTCTTTGGTTTAACTGTCTCGATGGTGTGTTTTGTATGTCTTAGCTACATTCTTTGTGTGTGCTAACATGAACTAAACTGGCAGTGGATCACAAGAATTAGTCAACCCAAGAGAGGCAGTGACCAAAAAACACAGGAATTAGTTCTTCTTTAACTCATCAGCCCACCTCTAAATCAAGGCTAAAATGACCACTCTACCGATGGCTCGTGGCTAAACTCAGTCCTACAAATTACAAATTGCTGCTGCTGTCTTGTAAAGGTTTATTGGTGTCTCCACCTGATGATTGACTTCACCTGAAGAAAGGAAATGTGTGGTGAAAAATGAGATCAGGGGAAATGCTTATGCTTGAAACTGTTTTAATTGATAATTTTTGTTTTATTTTATATTCAGTCTGAATGTTTATTGTCAGGCAAATCTATCAGCTTAAATCTGCTAAAGCTCTTAGGTGCTGAATTTCATTCAGATTTTCTGCAAGCTTGTTTAAAGACTGCTAGCTTGCAAAATTAGAGAGAGAACAAACAGTGTAAAGTTGCGACTTCTTAATCTGAACATTATAATAATAAGTAAGTTTTAAAATTAGCGTCTCCATGACAATGTGGGCAGAGTTACTATGTCTGGACACACACACTTTGACCTATGCTTGCTCTGAGCTATGCTAGGGTGTACTGTTACATACATGTTATGCCCTTGGTACATGTATGTTTAACTCAGCTCTCAAAAGATATGATCAAACTTGCGCAAATAACATATGGCTTTGCTCATAACGTATTGCCCATGACTCACATGTTTGCTTACAGCTTAGTGGCGAGAATATTGCTTGTGACAATGAAGCTAATAAGGCAAAAAGGTACAAGTAGCCCCCGCAGCAGATACTGCCGATGTGGGTATGAAGTTTGAGACCTTTGCATATTATAGGAAATGACATATGAGATAGGTGGCCAGTTCAGTGCCTCATCAACAGTTGGAACCATTAAAACACATAGTCACAGGTATTGTTCGATTGTGGGGATAACAGATGTTCCACATTCAGACAATGCCTGTGACTGTGTGTTTGAATTGTTTCAACTGAAGCATTATTTGTTTATTCACTTCATATGATATATAACTCTGCACTATGCACCTGATGGGATGCAGCAAAATATGCCAGGCAATAAATCTGCAACATATTGTTTGTGGTTTCTGTGTTCAAATTTATTTTATTAACAAACAGTGCATGGTGAATGTTTTGTCCTATAATTACTGTCTTCCACTTAGACGTGTATATGCAATTTGTCTGTTCATCCAATAAGCAACATTTGAATCAACAAAGATATTTGAAAGTAGACCATAACTTACGAACGTCCAGTATCCAGTAATAAGAATGACCGTTATTTCATTACCTTTTATATGTCTACTTTGAAGTATGGCTGTAAAGGTGCCTGCTGATAATTACCCAGCCTGAATAAAGCAGGCAATGTGGCTGCCCCAGGAATGGGTGCTTATTTGTCTGCAGAAGTGCTCCATTTGAAAAACACTTACAAGACTAAACAGAATGTTCAATCACTTGGAGACATAAAACTTTATAACTTACATTGTCATCTGTGTTCATCTAAAGTGCATCAATGTTCCAAATGTATGGTGTAACATGCCTGGGTTCATTAACATTACCGGCCCTGAGAAATAATAGACGGGGGTAAAATGGGGCTGGGTGGTAGGTCCACAGAAAGGGCACATAAGAAGACAGACGGGGAAGGTTGGAGGCAGTGAGTTTAAGGGGGAGTTGAGGAGGCGTCAGCCCGCTAGTGTGGTTGTGAGGCAGACAGCTTGGGCTGAGGAGTAGTGTTGTGTGGAGTCAGGGGACTGGAGGGTTAGTTGAAGCGTAGACCAAGAGAGGGTCAGATAGTGAGTGGAGGCCTAGACCCAGAGTGGGTTGGATCGAGTGAATTTGGGCCGGGAATAGTGGCTGGTTAACTGTGGTGGTGGAAGAGATTAAGTAGGCCTGGAGAAGGCAGTTTTATTCGAGTGTTAGGTTGTGATGAGGATATATACTGGAATTACTGTGACTGGATTTATATATGTTGCTTGTTTGTGTCCGTGTTCATTCATCATTAAAGGGATATTATGTGCGCAAACTCAATCTTGTTCAGTGACTAATAGATCTGTACTACAGTAATGACTTGTGTTGTGGGACATGGGATTAACCCAGCTTACACTCTGTAGTGATATAGAAGGAGCATCAGGATCTAGACAATGACCAATCTCATTCTGTTGCAAAAGAGATTGTGACATATGGGTTGTGCCTAAAAACTAGTCGAAATGAAAATTTTTTTGGTATGTCCCTGAAAGATTTCAAGAAGCAGATATATTTTAGTAAGGTTTGTCGGAAATGGACACTGTAGAATAGATATTTAGCCCTTTGAAAGAGAAATTTTCTGATCGTTGGCTCATCATCATCATGGTTTTGGGCAATCATGATTCACCATCTTACCTATCACCAGAATTTAGGATCATGTCTGTATTCTTGTCTCAATTATGCTAAGTTGCCAGCCATCAAAATATTTATCTTTTGTGCCTATTGCTTTCTTCCCATCAAGTTTGTCAGTAGTCACCAAGTTTTCAAGTTTATTTCTCATCATAATAGGTCCACAAAATCTTGACTGTCTACATCTAAGTTCTCTGATTAATTTCAATTTGTGGTTTTCTTCTTCTTCTGGACTATTTGCTTTTAAGGTTCTCCATGATATTGTTTGCACTTTCCTCAGAACCCACCTTCCTCCTGCTACATGCCATTAGATTTTTCTCATTTTTCTGCTTATTGCCCAAATTGCACATGCATGCAACAGTTAAAGCTCTATATATATAGGGTGTATTTTTAATGACTGTGCATTGTTTGAACATATTGCCGGTCCAAGTTTTGTATTCACCCTTTGTAAAGTTCATGCACCATAATAGGTGATTACAAAACATGGACCGGCAGTATTTTCAAATATTGCACAGTCATTAAAAACACACCCTATATTATCTTGACACACTTTACTCGTGGTAAATGGCAGATCTTTATTGGTGAGTATTTATTTTGTTTTCCAGTGGCTACTTTTGCTGACTAGCGAAGGGGTTACGGGCACAGTTTGCAATCCTGAACATCGCGTTCGAAACACAGCTGCGGGCGATATTGAAGCAGGCCGTCTTGCACTGGTTTAATCCAGATATGAGTGCTGGTTGTTCAGAAAGCAATGGCAAACATTGAACTTAAACTTGCCAAGAAATTACAAACAGCAAAAATAAAATTTTGCTGTAGCTAGTCTTGTTTACAAGGCATTTTCCATCCAATATTATGAGTATTCCAAGATGGTTAAAATGATTCACCTGTTTAAGATTTACCCTATTGGATGTTGCTTTGTTATTTTCTTCTTCTTAGTGTGTTCAGTGTTAATGATTCCATCATAATAGCCTTGTTGCTAACAGTTGGGTTATAGGTTGATTTGATTGTATATAATATTGGTAGACATAGGTAAGTTGTAGTCAACCCCTGTATTTATTGTTTTTTGTGATATATTAGGCAGTTTTACATTAATTAGTTTGCCATTGCTTTCTGAATAGCCTATGCCTTTTACCATCAAAATCAATGCAATGCGATCTCTATTTTGAACCCTTAACTTGGTATGTATTAGAATTATGAAACTAAGTTTCATTAACCCCTACGCCACAGACGCTGAAGTTTACTAATAATAATACTATTTGTAACGTAATATATTTGTTTTATTTTAGGAGACCCACTTATACTGTTTGCAAACCACAAAGATGTTCAGATTATAGATGTTGCCAATACAAGATCTAATTCGACCCTGGTCATCTCCGATCTGGAAGATGCAGCAGCTGTCGATTTTGTCTTTGATGATGGTATCATCTACTGGTCAGATGTAACCACCGAAGAAATCAAGCGAGTGTTTCTTAATGACACTTCACATCCACAAACAGTCATCTCAACAGGCTTGGTATCACCAGAAGGGCTGGCATGTGATTGGCTGGGACGGAAACTCTACTGGGTTGATTCCGAAACTAACCGCATTGAAGTTAGCAATTTAGATGGAGGGTACAGGAAAGTTTTATACTGGCAGAAGTTGGATCAGCCAAGGGCGATTGTGCTGGATCCTGGACGCGGGTATGTTTGATTAATTGCTACATGACATGTATGTGGTGTCAACTAATTATAACAGAAAAATTTTACGGCTGTTTTTGAAATTAACATATTTTGCAATTTGTTTTAGTATGCTTTTTTCCGTTGTTATCATTGTTAAATTTGCAGGTTAACTTTGTGAGTTACAGTATGCCTGACTTAAAATCAGCAACTGATAACAACAATGAACTGAATCACTGATTTTAGCACCATCTGATTTTGAAGACTATATTGTTAAGAAAAAAATCTCTGGTAGCTTTGGAGATGTGGTTTTATAGAAGAATTGTGAAAATTAATTGGACAGCCAAAATTAGCAATCTGGACATTTTGAGGGAAGCTAAGTCGCTAAGACAACTTAAGACAAATATAAGAAAGAAACAGTCATAATTTTTTGGCCACATTATGAGACAAAACTGGAGCATGCTGTGACAGCCGGAACATTTATGGAAAGAGAAATAGATGAAGACAATGCGAGAATATTCTTGACAGTTTTGTGTCGTGGCACTGAAGGGAGTCAACACACAAATTGATCCATGCCACCGGAGATAGCAGTTTGTGGAGGGGCATAATAGCCTGTGCCAGCCGGAAAGGCACTGGATAATGATTGTTAAGAATTAATCTGCATTTTAAAAAATACACTGCAGTAGGCTGTCTGCTACTTTGTTCAGTCTGTACCAGGATATCATACCTTGATTTGTTACTGCTTACATAACCACAACACTTTACGATTTCTTTCCCCCTTCACTTCCAGACAGTTATTACTTTCAAGTGCTCTATCCTAGTTGTTGCTTTAAATGTTTCTGTGCTATTTATTGCCTCCTTTAGTTTCAAATTGTTATTGCTCTAAACACATTCTTATCCTCTAAGAGTAGTGTGCTTAGTAATAACTGTCTAGATAAGAACAAGTTCAACAGCTAAAAATGTAATCTAAGAGAAATTGTCCCACCAATAATGTTCGACATAATAGATGAAGCTGTTTTCAATTATTTAATTTCTCTTCTATTTTCTTCATCCTTGGCTCTCCTCTGCTACCGAATAGTGCAGATTTCTGTCTGGTGTTTGTATTTGCTGAATGAAGCTTGTCGCCTCAACATCCTTCAATTTTGTATCATTATGTTCTTTTAAAAGCTGACCTACACATCTTGCATTTTCCCCTACTATTATTCATTACATACCCTAGGATATGTGTGTGTATGCTTGTTCACTTTTCTGTATAAGAACAAAGTTATGTCCAAAAGGTGAACTACTTTACAAACTCCATGGAAATGTCAACAACGTGAAGTTGGCTTCTGCTTTCTATAAATGTGTTACGGTTGATATCCAATAGTATATGAAGATGCAAAAGAAAATGACAACACTGAAGGCAAACATGCATTGAGTTTTATAGAAAAACATTGTGTGTTTGAGTTGTAAGTTGAGTTACAATAATAAGTGTTTTACAAATGCCTTGTTAGTCTAATACTGGTACAGCAGCACACAACTAAAATCTTGATAGACTCCCCCCTCTATAAACAGAAAGAGAACAGAATGGAGTTTTCTATGCAGTTCATTTTGTTGTATGGAGCAGCTCTTTAGGCATAACATTATGTCACTTGTCCACAGGGTGATGCAGGTTGGAAACTTGCCTGTTAAATCTTATTTCAAGTACATTGATACTGCCAACAGTAATAAAATATATATTAACGAAATCAGAACTAGCAGCCTACTTTCAAATGAACATTTGCATTTGGAGCTGGGTAGGGATGCAGCAGACACAGATTTAGACGATACCTGTGGAGATACATTGTGTATTGATTGTTTGTTTGTTTGTATTTGTTTATATGAGTATGTTTCAGATCACTTTGAAGGCTGCAGCTACACATTGACGAGACATTCTGTAGCATATTTTTCCTTTTTTGAAGTCAATGTAAGATGTAGCAATGTCTTGATCCACATGGTATTAGTGAGATCATGTTTGGTAGATCCATATATAAATGGCTCACTATAACAAGTTTTGCTTTGTATCTGTAGGACTATTGTTCCTGATAGTATGTTTATTTATTTCAGATATATGTTTTGGACGGACTGGGGCGAGAGTCCAAAGATTGAAAAATCTGGAATGGATGGCAATGAAGAAACACGATCTGTTATTGTAGAGGACAATATTCATTGGCCAAATGGACTGACACTTGACTATGAAGACCAGAAATTATATTGGGCTGATGCAAAGCTTAATTTGATCCATGGGTTTGTATTTGCAGTTTTCCTATTTTTCTTCTTCTTCTGCATTCATCCAGAGAGTTTTTTCAAACGTGATTATGTTGTGCCTGTTTACAGCAGGGCTGTGTTTTTGCACTGTTAGGCCAATGCATCTGACTTCTTTCCTATTTTTAAAATGTCTGGTTTTTTTTAATGAATTGCAGTCGGGAATTGTGTCAAATGTAAGAAACAAAAAGTAAAGATAAGGGGACATTAATACAGTTACTTATGGAAAAAAATTATGGAACCATTTGCACGATATCTTAGGTTTGGAGAGTTGCCTCAACCTCCTTTTTCTATGGTATTTGTTCTTGATGCATATGATAAAGCGTGGGGTATTGCATGGATAATGTTTCTCACTGTAGTCTAAGGTTATTGTTTAAACTGTCTATTTCATTCTGAGCATTCTATTTCATAATATCAGGAATATTGTCTTTACTGTCTCACAGAAGTGCTGATACAGGTAAGTTTGAGATGAGTGGGCCTGTATGTTGAGTATAGAATCTGTTTTGTTCTTTTCATGTTACTGTGTCTACAAAGTTGTTCAACCGTCCAAGAACCTGTAAACCTCTTTCATGAAGTGATCTGTCAACCTTCTTGATTTCTCTGTTTTTGCTGGGTCCTGGCAAATTTTTCTGCCCTCCAAGGGTTATAATATGTGCTATGTGCAGATTGTTGATGGGTATTGCCTGATTCTGGAGTTGCTTTATTTTGTCAAAGTTTGACTTGGCTGGTCTTACAAAATCTACAATACCTGCAAGCAGGCGTGTCCAACTGAAAAGTGCTTGGTGACCACAATATTAATGCATATTATTGGCCCTTGTTTGATGACAACAATATTAATACATGTTATTGGGCCCACATATTTGTTTAGCTCACCTGCAATAGAATTAACCAACACCTCAGGGAAGGTTAACCCGGTCAACAAATGCCCGCAGAAGTCGGATGTGCCTGTCTAACTGCGCAAGAACGTAGCTCTGCTGTAAACAGGCACAACGCAATCATGTCTGAAAAAAAAACTGCAGATGAACGAAGAAGAAGAATTAACCAACATCAATATTCTAAAGGTTTTTTTTAATGTGGTGGGGGTGTGTGGTTAAGGCAAGGTGATCAACTTCATTGTACTGGGCTTAGTTCCATATGACTTGATCTCTTTCTGCAGGGCGGCCTGCTGCAAGTGTCCCATAACGCACAAAATCCATAGCTTCAGCGATGACCCTCTGGAGTCTCCAAGATAATTGTAATTGTGAACTGACCGACTGAGTCTGGAATCGAATCCACAAGGCAGTTGGTTTAATCACTTTGCTACGGAGACCCTGACTGTATATAGAAGCAGATATCTAAATCTTGTTTTTTAAAAACACCTTCTGCAGGCTGACAGGCAGATGTGCTTCTGTGGCTCTTCCTCAAAAGTAGTAGTGCCTCTAAATTGTGTTCTTAAAAAATGGTACTTTTTTTTGGAGCTAATACAGTGGGTCAAAACACACAGAATTTTCATGTTAGTCCAAGTAGCCATGGTGATAATGAATATTTATGCCTGTGCAACATTCTTTTTCATCAACTTTAAAATATATTAACTTACCGCTTTTAATTTGTTTTCTTTTAGTTGTGATTTCGATGGCAAGAACCGCCGTGCTGTTTTAGAAGGGTCATTGTCTCATCCATTTGCTCTGACTTTGTATGGAGACATTCTCTACTGGTCAGACTGGCATACCCATTCAATTCATGGGTGCAGCAAATTCACGGGAGCAGAATGTTTTCTAGTTCTTGATAAAGTTTATGCTCCTATGGATATACATGCATTCATGAGCAGTAGACAACCTAAAGGTGAGAATCAGTCCTTTGTGTGTCTGTAATTGTTAAGAAAGAGTATATGCTTTGAAGAGCTTTTGGTGTATTACAGTTGAATGTCTTCGACTACTTTAAAACAAATATAATAAACCAGGTCTTGGAATCAGAAATTGATAGCAAAGTTGTGAATAATATAAGTAAAATAATTGCTGTCTTCATAATCTTATCTGTTGTCAGTAGAAACAATAAAAGTGACAACAAGCTTTCTTGTCACACCACTGTTCTTACTTCAGGTGTATCTTTTAGTTTTTCATTTGAAGAACTCTTGCTTTCCGTATGTTTATATGTTGCCTTTAATACATTAATGATCATTTCTTTTTAAGCGACATTAATGATCTTTTGTGGGATCTCCTGGTTAAAAGTTAGTTGCATATCCTTTTCAGGACATAGCAGTCAACCCCAGCATTTTTTGGCTGTTCGTGATTCCTGGGCAAGTTTACATTCAGTAGTTTGCCATTTTTTTCTGAACGACCGGCATCCATACCATTTCATAAATTAAAAAAACCAAACGCAAGGTGGGCTGCTACCAAATCACCCTCAGCTGTGTTTCGAACGCGTTATGCGGGATTACGTACTGTGTCCGTAATCCCTTCGCCATGAAGCCGGCTAGGATCTCATAGTGCCTCGTACATTTTCAGAGATTCCCTGTCTATGCTGTCAAAGGCTGTTTCATAATTCACAAAATCTAATACAAAGTGGCAAATTCATTTCAATGCTCTTCTGTGTGTGTGTGTGTGTGTTTTTTTTTTTTTTTTTGCTCTCGCTCGCTTTGAACTCAAGCGTAGTCCATACACACTATTTTTATAGTAGCGATGGACTGAATTTTGCATGTAGGTTAGCTTTCCCCATTAACAGTGTCCCTCGCCATCAGGCAAAACTGCTCCGACTTCAGAGGTACTTGTAATTTACATCCCCAAGTCGGGGACAACAGGTCAGCATTTTAGTCCAGCTGTCCGGTGTAAGGGATGAACCGCCAACCTCGGTATCAGCACACCGGATGTTTAAGAACACCGTTTCTATCCATTCGGCCATGCGGACCTGCGCTCTGCTCTGTTATTATGCTTGATGTGGCTATTTGGTCATTGGAGGATCTGTTTGGTCAAAAGTCTGCCTGCCATCCCTTAGTTGTTTGTCGGTGGCATCTCTTAATCTCAGCAGAGTTATCTACTTAATATTTTTCCCAGGGACTAAGAATAAGATTATTCCTCTATATCGGAGTGGGTTTGCCTGATTGCGCGGGACACTGTTAATAGGGAAAGTAATCCGCATGCAAAATTTAGTCCAGCACTACTAGAAGTAGTGTGCATGGACTCTGCTTGAGTTCAAAGCAAGTGAGCGCCCAAAAAATAATTCCTCCAAAAAAAAAATTTTTGCAAACTCCTATAGGACCCCTTTCTTTGGCATCTTCCTGAGATATCGTTCTCTCCAGTCTGTTGGTATCTTTTCAATTTCCCAGACTCTGCTAAATAATTAATTTATTAATCCAGTTGTGGTGGTAATACTAACTTTAAAAGCTTCTGCCGGGATACCATCTGATTTTGCAGCTTTCCCATCTTTCAAGAGTTTGATAGCTTTTCTAATTTCTTTAGATATTTATCATAGTTGATATCCAGCTCCGCTTATACTGTAAGATGTTATGGGACTTGTTTTTCATTGGTTTCTCATTGCTCATTTGATCTTTAATGATGGTGAGAACTTTCCCATTACTATTTTTATCTGTCCACTTCATTGATTATATTTTCCAGCTATTTTCCTTGTGGTTTGTTAAGATCTCTGAGGTTTTCTTTCGTTGCTACTTCTGCCTCTCTTGCTAGGCCAGCTTAATATTATTTTTTTTAAATCCGCCCTTATCTGCTTCCTAATGTTTTTTGTTAGCTTCTGTGTGTTTCGTTTGAATTGACTTTAGCATCTCTGGTTTTGCTATTGTTGAAACCTGCTTCCCCCCTGTAAAAGATAACTTGTAGTGAGTTGGTTGAGGTCCAATGATCCAATGGGAAGCAAAGGCAGATGGGGAAGGAGAAACTAAGTTTTAGGCATTTACATAAGCATTTAAAATAATTCTCAGAACAGGAGTAATTTAGTGTAGCTACTTTTGGCTTGTATTTAATATGTTGGGGAATCTCTCACAGGTTCACAGTTAGTACCTTTTTATCAAGGGTATTAATAATAATATCCAGATAAAATTATTCCCCACTCGTGCCTCTAGAGCAGAATTATAGTTAGCAGAGAAGAAATCAGATGAGAAGTTAACTAGTGTTCTTCAAAGACATGTTGCACCCTGGTGTCTTGTAGTGCTGCAAGAGATTTTGTACAAGCTCCTGGTAAATGTCAGCCACATTGTTTCCTATGTTTGTGACCACTTGAAGGCATTCCAAGCAAACTTTTTTTTCACCTGTGAGGATATCAGAATGTTATCCTGTAAAAGCTGATGCATTTGAAGTGACCAAAATTAAGGAAGATCTAAATACACAGATTTGTCTCAGATACCTGTTGGCTGTCATCCAGTGTAACTACCTGGTCATATTGTAAGAAGTTTTGAGAATATTGTGACAGAGAGGAATATTAATGGTATTTGAGATAATAGGAGTTAACAGAAAATACTTGTTAAATACATGAAAGACAATCCAGCGATCGTTCAAGACATACAAATGACAGGTGGTTGTGGAGGAACATTATTGCCTGTGTCACCTGGCATGACATGCTGATTGTGGCAGTGTTATTTAGGAGTACAATTTATCAGCACTAAAATAGACATAATTTCAAGTGCATCAATTGGAAAAATAAAAGTAGGCACCATTGTGGTGAAAGTATATATGTGATCTTAAGAAATGTTTATATTCAGTTAAATTTGAGCATTTGATCAGATTTTCTTTCAAATAATCACATTTTTATTTTAGAGTGTTTGACCTAATTATATAATTGGTTTGTAATTGTAGGTCGAAATATGTGTAGTAACAACAATGGAGGATGTTCTCACCTGTGCCTTTTGTCACCCCTCCCACCTTACTTCACGTGTGCCTGCCCTACAGGGGTGCAGCTTTTAAGTAATAACAAGACATGTGCCAACGGTAAGCATTGTTGGAAGTGACAGACACAAATGTGGGTTTTTTTTTCTAAATATAAACATCAGGTTTGTGTGTGTGGATGGATGAATGGGGGTCCATCTATCATGTGCCATGCCAGTAAGCGTGGGTGGTCATGATTCTCCATTTCACTCGATCACCAGGGTCGTGGATCAGTTCAGTGTTCTTGCCTCGGCCATGCCATGTGGTCAAGCCATCCATGAATTTACTTCTCTGTCTTCCCCTTGTTCTCTTCCCCTCGATCTTGCCAGTTGTCACCAAGTTCTCTAATTTATTTCTTCACATAACATGTCCAAAGAATTTTGACTGTCTGTCTAATTTCTCTAATCAATTTACGATTTTCATTTGTTTCTTTTAGGACTTGGTTGTTCTGTCTGTCCATGGTATTCTTTGCATTTTCCTCAGAAACATTTCCCCAGCCATCAGATGTTTTTCAGCTTGACTGCTCATTGTCCATGCTTCACATCCACACAGAAGTACATGCTCTAAGTAGCACCTCAACACTCTTTTTCTGAGCAGTTGACATCTTTTTATTGGTCAGTATGTTTTTCATCATGTAAAAGGCTACCTTCACCATGGCGATTATAGTTCTAATCTCTTCAAGGCATCCCCCATCAGATGTTATGACTGTTCCAAGATAATTGTACCCATTCACTTTATTCCCATTTACCTGTATATTACATTATGGTATTACGTTCTTCCTAGTGACGACCATAATCTTTGTCTTCTTACAATTTAATTCTAACCCTAGTTTTTCACTGTGTGCAACAACCACATCTACTAATTGTTGCAGATCCTGCTCATTGTCTGCAATCAATTATGTATCATCTGCATATCTAATGTTATTGATGTTTCTTCCTCCAGTGATAATTCTTTTCATATCTTGTACATTTCTGAAAATATTTTCACTATACAAAAAGAAAAGATCTGGAGACATTATTCACACCCCTGCCTCACACCTCTCTTAATAGGCTGATATTGACCTACTTCATTATCAATCCTTATGGCAGCTTGTTGTTTCCAATATATTTTTTATGTCTATGTCTTTCCCATCAATTTGTAGATCTGCAAGCATCTCTATCATGGTGACATGTTGAGTGGGGGTAGTTTAAAAAAAAAGAAGATTGTTAAAGCCGTTGTAGTGTGTTTGGACAGTGCTGGTTATTGTTTATGAGGAGAGTTTGAGTATGAAGGAAACCATAGCAGAGATGAATTAAATCATGTATATCCTCATATAATTCCCGATAAACTGCTTTTTATTCCCACCTAGGAGCAGGAAAGTTGCTGTTTCTGGCAAGGCGACAGGACATTCGTCAGATTTCTTTAGACACACCAGACTACACAGATGTTATCATTCAACTTACAGATATTCAACACGCCATTGCTATAGACTATGACAGCAATACAGGATTTATTTACTGGACAGATGGTGAGGTGAAAAAAATACAGCGGGCAAGGTTGGATGGCTCAGGTAACAGTGAACATTTGAATTTCATTCTCTATTAGCAATTTTATTTTTTGTGATAAGTCATACAATCAAAACTTTAAGACAAATATTTATATAAAGTTTTAATGACATGGCTGGATTTTAATTGTTTTACTTGAAATGTTTCCTTTGTTTTATTTTGTTGTCCCTGGTTTGATTGTATTTACAATGAATATATGTTGCTTGCTCTGAGCTTGTTTTATTATACTGATAATGTGTAAGGTTTGGGCATTCACTGACATGAACAAGACCTTATATGCAAGTAATTATTCGGCTGTATTGTAAATACAACATCCATGGGGGGTGGGAGGGAATAACAGGAACTAGTGCAAATGGAACAAATCTGTTAGCTTGCAAGTAGTTGAGGACATAGACAAGAATGAATAGGAGATGGCGAAGAATGGATTACTTTTTGTCCATGACGAAGGGATCTGTAATGTCACCATTGCCCTTGTCTACTAAGTAGCCTAGAGTTAATACAAATATTGATGGGGATAAACTTTGGAAATGCATCTAAGTAAATACTACTGTAATGTGGTTCTTGTCGATCTATGCTACCCATTGACAAGTCAGGATGAGGGTACTCTGCTAGAATGAGAGACAAGATCATCACGTTTCAATATGGAGTACAGTAAATTACCTGAAGTATAAGACTGAAGACAGAGGCAATCCTGGGGTTACTTTCTGAAACCGTTGAGGGGTTAAATACTTTAATCAACATTGTTATTAAAAGTCAATGACATATTGTATTGTTACATGATTGTTTTGGCAAGAATAATCGTGCAAAGAGTTAGGAAGAAAATATAACCCGAAATAAGCGAAGAAAAATGTTGGTTTATAGAAGGCAAGAGTACAGTAAAAGCTGTGTATTTGCTGAGAACATTAATGGAGCATTTGATAGAAGTAATCAAAGACCTACATGTTTGCTTCAATGACTACTCAATCAGTAAAGTAAATATCAGGATGGTAAGATGTTTGCATTTCTACAAATTGATGGGAAAGACCTTAGACATTTTGGAAACAAGAAGCTGCAATAAAGATTGATAATGAAGTAGGTAAATATCAGTTTATTAAAAGAGGTGTGTGACAGGGATGCATAATATCTCCAGATCCTTTTGTTTTCGTAAACAAAATATTACGAGAAATTTTAGAAAATATGAGAGGAATCGCTATTGGGGGACATAACATCAATAAGATATGCAGATGATACAGTATTTATTGCATACAATGAACAGGATTTGCAACATTTACTAGATATGGCATTTGTACAATGTGAATACTAGGGTTAGAATTATATTGTAAGAAGACAGAGATTAGCCTTCTCTAAGAAGAAAGAAATACCACAATATAACATAAGGGTAAATGGGAATGTTCTTAAATAAGTGAATCAGTACAACTATCTCTGAACTGTTATAAAATTTTATGTGAGGTAGTCTTGAAGAGATTAGAACAATAATAGTGGTGGTAAAGGTAGTCTTTTGCAAGATGGAAAATATAATGACCAATAAAAAATGTCAGTTGCAACAAGAAAAAGTTTTGAAGTGCTTCATAAAATCTTTACATTTGTATGGATGTGAAACGTGGACAATGAGCATGCAACCTAAAAAAATATCTAATAGCAGTGGAAATGTGGTTTCTTAGGAAAATGAAAAAGAATACCATGGACAGGCAGAAAAACCATTGTGAAGGTCATACAAGAAACAAATGAACACTAAACCGATAAGAGAAATTAGACGTAGACAATATTTCTGGGCACATTATGAGAAGAAATAAACTGGAGAACTTGGTGACAACTGGCAAGATTGAGGGGAAAAGAACAAGGGAAAGAGAGATGCCTAAAATGCTTGGCCACAGGGGATCATCAAGACAAGAACACAGAGCTGATCTACAACTCTGGTGTGAGATCGTGTGAGATGGTTGCTCACCCTATCAGCATGGCACATGATGATGATGTTTTTGTAATGGTTTCTGTAAAAGCTTTTAAGTTGTGCTGCTTATAATTCATTCACTTTATTCTTGTAAAGAACAAGAAACTTTGGCATCCACTGAAGTTGACCAGCCTGATGGTATTGCTGTTGACTGGATAGCACAAAACTTGTATTGGACTGATACAGGTACCGATCGAATTGAAGTGGCTCGTTTAAACGGAACGTCACGAAAAGTTCTATTATCTGATAGACTGGATCAACCAAGAGCTATATGCATCACTCCCACAGATGGGTGAGTACATTCATAATTTAAACATAAAAATTTACACATAGTTCTGTTGTATCAAATACATCTCAGAAAGGTCTATTCAATGGCCAGATGAAATAACCCCAGATTTCAAACTATATGGAAACGTGCAGGAATTGCAGAAGATAGTGCAGGAAACAAAATTGCACATGTAGGCTGATTCCAAGCAAATGATAAAAACATAGTTATGATTGTTTTTTTTGTTTTTTAAAGTTTTGTTATACATGCAACTTTGAAATAGAGAGGTCAAGAGAAAACACTGGGGCTGTTACTCTACCATCAGGGGATTTTTTAAATGCTTACAGAAAGTTTAGGAGGTGCAGCTGAGAGTCATCAAAGAAAGATCAGGACAGCATTTTCTTTCATTAGAATAGAGTGAATTCACAAAAGGAAAATTATAATTATATCTTCTCAGGTGGACTGAATTGAGATAAATGGTTTTCACATAACATGTGATTTGTATGCATTTTTGTGGAAGCAGGGCATTTAACTCATTTGTATGAGGCAATGGTGCTGTGGCGAAGGGGTTACGGACACAGTTCACAATCCTTTATACTGCATTCAAATTACAGCTGCAAGTGGTTGGAAGCAGACTGCCTTGCTTTTGTTTTAATAAAAATGGTATAAGTACTGGTCATTCAGAAAGCAATGGCAAACTACTGAACGTAACTTGCCAAGAAGTCACCAACAGCCAAAAAATACTGGGGTTGACAGCGATGTCCTGTAAAGGATATGCAACTGACTTTTTAAAAAAAATTCTTTATGTCCCAGCCATGTGTTACACGAATAGACTGTTAGACATTACTTAAATTAACTCCATCTGTTTCATTGTGTTATTTTAACTTTCTGATACTCAACATTTTTTAATAAGTCTTTGGGATAAAAGGAATTCACATAACAGTTGCCAGAGTCAGGAAGAGTTGAAATATATGAAGAAGAAAAAATTAATTGACCCTTTCACATGTCCTTAAAGTACATTGGACATATGGTGCAAGAAACATATTTTTATCAACCAATCGGCACTCAATGGGTGGTGTGATAAGTATCACGCCGCCCACCTTTACTCTTCCAATACATTTCCTTGTTCCCATTTTTGGTTGGGTCTACCTGAGAACCCAGGTCTATTTTAGAAAATCTGTGGAATCTAGCTACTGAGGCTCGCTAAAATATATAATTATGTTATAAATTAGTAAGTAACAAATTTGAGAAAACCTTTACAATACATTGACAAATATTCAAAGACTTTTTATGAACATAACAGGTACATGTACTGGACAGACTGGGGTAAAGAACCTCTAATAGAGCGAGCTTACTTGGATGGCACCCACCGATCTGTGATCATCCGCAGCAACCTTGGTTGGCCTAATGGCCTATCTGTAGATTTTGCAGAGAAGAAGTTATACTGGGCAGATGCCAACACCGACCGCATAGAAGTGGCTGATTTAGATGGTGGAAATAGGAAAACCTTGGTGGCCGAGGGGTTGCCGCATATTTTTGGATTCGGTTTGCTGGGTATGTAGTTTGTTGAGTATTGTTAGAACATCCAGTGTTGATCACATTATGTGTATTAACGAATCTATTAGCACTTGGTACAGACATGAATAAATACTAAATTTTTCTATTCTATTAACACCCCATCGTGGACATTGCCATATGCGCTGTGTTCCTTGAGGTTGCATTTTAAATCTCACTGCCATCATGTCAAAGTCTGTTATATATTATTAGTTTAGGTAACAAGCATGGGTAGTAAATTTGATTAACAGTGTTCTATGTAAATGTTTCTATATTATAGTGTTTGAAGTTGTAACACAAACACTGACAGCATGGTATAGTTTGGTGTGTAAAGAAAGATTGTTCTGAATTTAGTTTAACAATTAACAGAAAGAAGACACAGGTTATGGCACATGGGGTACCATCAATCTTTATTGACGACGCCGAACTAGAGATAGTAGACCATTTTACATATTTAGGATCAGAGGTAAATAGCAGATTATCCCTAGATCAGGAAATCAACATCAAGATTGGTAAGGCAGCAACAACAATGAACATGTTAGCAAAAAGAGTCTGGGAGAACAGGAAGCTTACTGCCAAAACAAAAGTCCTCATCTACCAAGCCTGTGTCCTTAGTACTCTTCTTTATGGCAGTGAAACCTGGACAACTTACTCACGCCAAGAGAAACGTTTAAACAGCTTTCATATGCGGTGTCTGCGAAGAATACTTGGTATTAAGTGGCAAGACAAAATCACAAATACTGAAGTATTGGAAAGATCAGGTTGTGTGACGGTGTGTTCCATGCTCAGTCTTCGTAGACTTAGATGAGTAGGACATGTTAGGAGGATGGATGATGGTGTAATACCAAAGGACATCTTTTTTGGCGAGTTACAGATGGGTAGGAGATCTCAGGGTCAGCCTCTACTACGATACAAAGATGTGTGTAAGTGGGACATGATTGATACAGGCATTGATAGTGCACATTGGGAGCAAGTCGCCGCTGAACGTGTTGCATGGAGGGCAACTATCAAAAATGGAATAAAGACAATGGAGAAAATGATTGCAGATAAAGCACACACAGAGCGTGAGAGACGTAAGATGGCGCATGATGGTGGAAATGACGATGTTTTCACATGCATCCACTGTGGACAAACATTTGCAGTACGAATTGACCTTATCAGCCACACTCGCCACCACCATGGGTCATAGTTATTAAGCCTTTTTGAAGCACAATGGACCAAACTATCGTCTATCAAGACGGAAAGGTGCCAATGTAGGTGTATGTAGGTACATCCCAATAAGTATTCCAGTGTACTCCCATAGAGCACATAAGGAGAGTATCAGTACAGTGCTCTAGCTCTGCAGTACTGCTCGGTATCCATATGTGTCTATACCAGAATTAAGCATGCTATAAATAGTCTTTTGTTGTTGATTTTATCATTGTTGAAATCTAACCAGGGTTGCAGACTGATTTATAACTGCTGAAGCATTTTCAGCAAGCACAAAACTGCACATTGATCCTTCTAGTCGTTCGCCATTACCTAAGGAGGCGGGGCATCCGATCAGTTGAGTTGAGTTAAGAACCGACATCACTGCACTCAGGACATTCCCATACGTGCTCCATCCCCTCGTTCAACAGCCAGTGAAGAGTCATACTACTAATCGTTCCCACCGCTATCTGATTAAAAGTTCTCCTGGTCTTCCCTCTCAGTTTTGAGATTCTTCCAGAACCCCTGCCGATCCCCTGCAATCTCATTCTTTCCACATATGGGTTCTCAATCTGTTCCTCCGCCTTCTCCACCTGGTTCCACAAGAGCACGACCACCTCCCCCTTGTCCATAGGCAAGATACCACAAAGAGGTTTGATACTGAAACACCCACACAGTGTTAGATGCCCAGTCTTCTTGAATTAGAGGTGGATTCCATACTGCTAAGCCACTCCGCCCCCAATTACTAGTTTAATAATGATATTTTCCATAAGAAAATATTGACAGTGTCAGTGTGAGTTCTGCTATGATCAAAATCTACAGTGTCATGTCTATGTTGTAGACATTGTCATTCAAAACCTATGTAACAGTATTCAGGACATGCCCATATTTGCTTATATCCCTCAGAAGGTGTCAAAGAGCATTTAAACCTATTCTTTTAGTGTTCTACTCACTCACAGGCTGGCTCTGTGGCGAAGGGGTTACGGGCAAAGTTCGTAATCCTGCATACCCACGTTCGAAACACAGCTGTTGGCGATTTGACAGCAGACCGCCTTACGTTGGCGTTACGTTACATTATGAAATGGTGTGGGTGCCGGACATTCAGAAAGCAATGGCAAACTACTGAGGTTAAACCTACCCAGGAATCACGAACAGCCAAAAAATGCTGTAGTTGACAGTTTAATAATGGTATTTTCCATGAGAAAATATTGAGTGTCAGTGTGAGTTCTGTGCTTCATCCTGTAAAGGACATGAAATTTTTTTAACTTGCTCACAGAAGCATAGTGGTTAGTTCAACCCTTTACAGGGCAGACGCTTGTCCGTTTTTTAGCCCTGAACAGGCAAGATTTTTTCAGGTTCGGTAAAATTTCCGGTCACGTTAGTAAAAACATCACAAATAAGGTGTTAGTCAACCGATTTTAGTTAAATAAACAATACAATGAAGGGAAAAGCATGCAGAATATGTTACTCATGTAATTTTTGTCGGTAATCCATATATGAACACAAATATTTACTAAATACAGCATGTCGTTTGTGATTTTCCGTCATCTATACGGCAATTTACAAACACATTTTCAGAATCATAATCACTTTCTTTAAAGTCCGACTCAAGGCTGCTAATGCAAAGTAACGCTTTTCACTGATATCTAGCTCCGATTAATAGTCAACTTCGTGCCCTTTAATGTCACTTAAATTGAACCTAGCGAAATCTCGGCTATCACTTGAAGAATCGCCGAAATCCGTTTTGAAAAACAGCGTAAAAACCCCAAAAACTATCAAAAAAGTCTGTAAAAGTCCGTTCAAATTCATAGTAAGCGCTTACAAATGGTGGCCACGTTGTCAAGCTATCGGCGAAAGTGAAAGTAGCCGTCGGAAGTGTCGGAAAGCCGAGAGATCGCGTTTTTACAATGCATAATAGTATCGGCGTTTTGGGACGTTTCGCCCGTTTAAGGTATCGGACGTAAATGGCCGTTCTGCCTTGTAAAGGGTTAACTATTTAACTTAACAAGACAAGTGATGTGGGTTTAATCTCCAGCAGTGACAGGATTTGTTTATTATGACCAGTATAACTCTGGGGCCTACCCAGCCTCAAAATGAGTACCAGTTAATTTTGTGCTAATTGTCTGGGAATAACAGGTGGCAAAGAAGGAAACCAGCCACCCTGCCTCCTGACGTCATGGCCTAAAATATGTAAATGTCTAACAGTTCACGCTCCAATGGCAGTATCTGCCACAGGAATGCTTTTGTTTACTACTACTACTGTTGTTTTGAATAAATGTATATTCTTCTTCTGCTATGTTCATCCGGAGTGTTTTTTCAGACGTTTTTGCGTTGTGCCAAGTTTTGCACCCTTAGGCCGACACATCCGACTTCTGCGGGTGTTTGTTGATTGGATTAATCTTTCCGGGGAAATAAATGTATATAATTGTATAAATTTAACGATGAATATTTAGATTACTTGTAACAGATCACTGGTGATCGAGTGAAATGGCGAGTCATGACCGCCCACGCTTTCCGGCATGGCACATGATTGATTGATTGATTGAACAGACCTACATAAACATTTTGATAGAAGTATTTTTATCATTGTTACTCTGAGTTCAACTGCAAACTTACTGAAGTTTGGTGTACACCAATTCATCATGTAACAGGTCCCTTTTAGAAACACACTCATATCCTGGCCAGCTGCAAGGATTCTCCACCCTTTGTCAGATTTCATGTGCTGCATAGTCGATGATATTTCAATTACCCTGTAGAATCAATAAGAGTATCTGGTTTTGGTAATGTTGTGCATTGAAAGAAAGGTAGGCCTATGGCAGATGCTTTTTCACTGACTTTCTTTCCCAAACATTTCCTGGGAAATCTGAAAATAATCCACTACCCATTTTATGAGGCGATCTTCCAGGGCATAATGCTGTAAAAATGAATCCGTTAATAGTTCATTGGGAAATAGGATTGATAATTTATTTTCAAGCGACAATTTCTCATCATCACCTCATCTCATCATGTACCTTGTACCTTGCGGTGTCAAGATGAAGTACAAACAATGGGAGAGTGCCCGCTTATGGGCTTCATGTATCAATATTCCCATGGACTCTGTTATTCCCTGCGTCCATCGTTTACGGGGTTGGCCTCTTCCTCTGCTTCCATCTGGTCTGTACATCATTGCTTGTTGTGGTATAATGTTAGTTGGTAACCTACTTGCATGGCCAAACCATTTGACTTGCCTTCTGGCGACAATTTATTGAATACATCAGCTGTATGATATAGTGGTCATTTTTATATTATTATGGTTATTGGGCAAGTTTTCATTAAATTGTATTTGTCGTTTTCAGATGACTATATTTATTGGACGGATTGGCAAGGAAGATCTATAGAAAGAGTAAATAAGTACACTGGTCAGAATCGAACAGCTATCATTGACCAGCTTCCTGATTTGATGGGTCTTAAAGCAGTCAATATCAACAAGCCTAATGGTGAGGATTGGTAAATTATTTATATATGATTATGATTTGCATTCCATTCCTACACGTTTGTTTTTCCATACATTTTTCAGACAGCTTTTCGTATTATAAAAGAAAATCCTTAAGTAAATCATTGTATATGTTGAAATTTATGTGACAAGACGTTGTAGTTAGTAATAATACTGCACAAAAATCATGTTACTTATGCTGGATGAAGAGATATTTTTATCTGGTTTAGCTGTCTGTATGGATAAACTAGTAGAGTGCAGTTTTGTAGATTTGGTTATATATTTGAAATATTTCAATTTGTATAATTATAATTTGTGAATTAATTTAATTCGCTGAAAAAAAATTCATATTAAACATGTATAATGACACGTATACATTAACATGTAAAGTCTCACTGTCTTCATTATTATTAAACATTGTTTGTTTCAGGTACAAATACATGTGCCCACAATAATGGAAACTGCAGTCATCTGTGCCTATATCGACCCCCTCCATATAAGCATGTATGTGCTTGTCCCATGGGTCTAGAGCTGCGAGCTGACAGTAGCACATGTATAGTGCCTGAGGCATTCCTTCTGTTCTCAAGTGGATCTGACATCCGCAGAGTTTCATTGGAAACCAATCAGAACAATCAAGCAATCCCCATACAGGGCATTCAGAAAGCAATGGCCATTGATTTTGATATTTCAGACAGTCGAATATACTGGGCTGATGTTGAACTGAAGGTGAGAGGAATTGTAACAAAACCTCCATCTCATCTGAAATATCTTACAGCTGATGTGCATATTTTTTTGCGTTATTCAACTCTTCCTGTGCATCTTGCTGTTCTGTGTGATTGCAGATTTTGATGTGTTTGGTAGCTGTTAGAAATGCCCCAGCTTTGTATCTTTTATTTCCATACTTATTTTTAAGTAGTACACTGAAGATTATTTACTGTTCACTTGGCAGATATCTCTTCTGTATAATCAAGGACACCTTGTACACACATTGGGCATATGGTGCTAGCCCCATATTTTGTATACACCAACAATTTGGCACTGGAGGAGTACACGGATCATATTGTCTACCTTTACTTACCAAAACATTGAGCTGTGCCCAGTGTTGCCATCTCCCTTTGATGAAAAAGCACCAAAATCGACCCCAAAAAGCACCAAAAACTTTTAGGAAGCACCAAAAAAAGCACCAACTGTTTTTATTACAAATGTAACAAGGTAGCACAGTATAATTTATTATTATCACTTCATATTACAATGAAGTTTATTCCAGATCCGCCAAATCCCAATCAGAACTACTTTCGAGCCAAAAAAGCACCAAATTGCAATACTATTTTTTGGGAAATCACTAAAACAAGCACTGGTGGTATTCATTCAAAATGTTATAAAGTAGCACATTTTTCACTGAATATTAGAATGAAGTTTATTCCAGATCTGCCAAATCCCAGTCAAACAACTCCTCTTCAGTTTCTGTAGCTATTTCCTGCTGTGTTTGCTCCTGCGATGAGGAGGATGATTGAAAGAAACATGTATATGCCTCCTGTGATCCAATTTTTCGCAGAATATCCTTAGGTAGTTTATAATCATGACAGCATTTGCCATATCTTTTCATTCCATATCTAATAGTCAAAACAGCTGTCAAACTCTTGATGCTCAGTCTGTTCCGCAATTTTGATTTTATAACTCCCATCTTACTGAAAATACGCTCCACGTCCGCATTAGAATGAGGTAAAATTAGCACAGTTAAAGCTAAATCTGTAAGATCTTGGAAAGAATTTTCACTGGTGGCATCCCTGTATGAGGCTATTTCTGCCCACAGTCCAAGTGTGTCAGAGGTCTGTGTCCACTACAAATGATGAAGTTTTCTCCACTGGAAAACGATGCGGGTGAGAGTAGCTGCATCTTCTACAAACATTTTAGCAAGATCCAATATACAGGGCTTCATTGGCTGTAGACAATCACTTCCACTAAGACATGACATGGACTGCAACACTCGAACGTTATCGGGTGTACGTAAAAACGCAGCTGTGCCAATAGCTCTATTAAAAACTGGATGCACCTTCCACGAATTTGTTTCTCATCGGGAAACTTGTAGTCTGCTATTTCTTTCTCAAACTCATAACCTAGATTGGGATTAGGATCTAAATAATCTTGAATAGCATCACTTTCTGTTATTTTTCCCCAGGAATAGCAATCTTTGAACTGATAGAATTAATGAGCTGGACAAGATCGCTGAGTAGTTTTGTTGGATCCTATATATCTGCTTTGAGTTTCTTATTCACACTTTGAACTTCTCATATGCTTGAGAAATATGAGATATACACAGTTTTTCATGTCGCTAAACATAGAATGTAGAAGTTCTGCTTTATAACAGCGTTCGTTGAGTCTTGCTACATCAAAATGAGTTCTGAGCTCGACCCACTGCTGCAATATTCTGACAATGGCAGATTGAATGGATATCCATCGTGTCTGGCTTAATTGAACAATCTTCAGCGGATGTTGTCCATCATTTATTGAAGCAAAAAGCTCCCTGTACTTTGCTTGACGAAGACTTGAGTGAGAAAACCAGTTATATGTTTCTCTAATCATGAACTCTATGTTCCTGGGCAGACAAGCAGCTGCAGCCTGTGACACTGCCAGCTAAAGGGAATGACATACACACCTAATTAGTACCAGATGAGGAACTTCGGATTTTAAATTTGTATATACTCCATTGTTTACACCTGTCATGACAGACGCATTGTCAGTGTCGAGTGCAACTTGTCTTTGTAACAAGTCCATTCTTGTTTAAACAATCTTTTAACGCATTGCATATTGCCTGTGCGTTGCAGTCACTCAGTTCAACTAAATCTAAGTAAGTAACTACAAACTGCTTTCTTGTCTCTGAATAGTACCTAATAGCTACTCCAAGTTGCTTAGTTTCAGAAATTTCATTGCTCTCATCAATCAATAAGCTGTATTTACTTTTGCCAATATCAGCTGTCAAGTCTGTTGTGAAATATGGTGCAAGTACATTTGAAATAACTACTCTGCACTTAGTTCTCCTAAGCTTAAAGTTCTTGCAACCTTTGCTGTCACCAAAGTGTACCTTGCAGAGTTCACTTAAATGGTCAACAACGCGAAGCGAACAATGGCCAGCTATGAAGAAAGACATGCATCCTTCTGTTTCTTTGACATCATCTTTCAGTTTGTCAAACGCAATTGTTGTTTGCCTTTGTGTACTGAATGGTTGTTCGGCTTTCTGATGTTTCATTGTATTCTTGTGCCTCTCAATATCATTTAACCTGGCTGCAATTGAACATTTGCAATATTTGCAAAAACACTTAGTATTATCCCCTTCTACTTTTAACAACCATTTTTGAAATCTTGTGTCACTGAGCCACTGTTCTCTGAAATTTTGACAATATTTCTTGCTCATGGTGAAACACAAATAAGCTTAAATGAAAGGATAATGTAGACATCACAAAATTATGAACTTGATTACAAGCTAATTTATTGACGTTTGGACTTGTCTGCAAGATGGCGTTCGCTTCAAGCTAAATCGTATTAAAGGGAGTTAAATTAGTTGAATATTGCGCGGTAACGTACTAAGACTGTTTTACTCCCTCGCTTCAGTTCAAATTTGGCTTTTTAGTGTTCCCAAAATGATTTTTAAAGTAATTTTTACCCACCCCAAAAAAGCTCAAAAAATTTTGTGAAGCACTAAATTTACGCGGCCACGCTAAAAGCAAAATGTTCGCACTGAATGACTTGAAAAAGCACTAAATTTAGTGCAATAGGCACTAAAATGGCAACACTGGCAGTACCCATTTTAGGCTGGATTGGGGGGGGGGGGGGGGGGTGGGGTTGCAGACTGGTTAAAGTATTGCATTTACCTCTTACTCAAAATCTGAAGGGATTTAGATCTAGCCAGTGAACTGTTTTTAAAATGTTTTCCATGGTAATTATTGCCCTTATCCTGCTGTAGTGAATCTAATGCTAACCTACTGGGACAAGAGCGAAACAAAAACAAAAAAAAAAATCTTGTAACTCCTTGGCAACTGTAAATCATAAGAAAGAGCTAGCTGTATAGAGTTTTTCATATGTATAAGAAATAAAATGCAGACGTTTATGTTTTTCTCATAGGTGTAATTGATCCCCTGATGAAATTTATTTTGGTTGAAATAATTTTTAAGCACATAAATAATTCTTTTGCATAAACTATTCCTTTTTTATTGCAGCACATAAGCCGAGCATATATGAATGGCAGTTCTCTTCAGCATATCATACAATTCGGACTTGACTTCCCAAAGGGCATGGCTGTGGACTGGGTCGCTCACAATATCTACTGGTCAGACACCGGCAAAAATAGAATTGAAGTTGCTAGACTGGATGGGTCATCACGGAAGGTTTTGGTTTGGAGGAATTTGAAGGAACCCACATCCTTAGCACTGGATCCACCAAATGGGTAAGCGTAGTTTGTTTTTTATATAGCGAGAAGCTCATTTACATTGTTTGTAGTTTATTAATAAATTACATAGCTCACTATGTTTTCTTTTGTTGTAACCAGTCTGCATTTGTGAGGTGGCTTTGAGATAAAGTATCAGAATCACAGGTTCTACTTGTATACTGCGATGTGGTATTTACTCATATTGTTTTGAGTGCTGAAGTCTGTCTTGTTAGTTAATTTCTAACTTTGTCTCTTCCCTCAATTTTACAGTTACATGTACTGGACGGTTCGAGGGGAGGTGTCAGCACTAGAGAGGGCCCTCTTAGATGGAACAAACCGGAAAGTTCTTACCACTAACATTGGCCATGCACAGGATCTGACTATAGATTACCTCGAGAGGCGGTTGTATTGGACTGATAAGGACAGTCACAGCATCATGTCATCAGATATGCTTGGTGAGTCTCGTCTGTCTTCCTTAGTCCTTACTTGTTCGTCCTGGAAAGTACTGGTTGCATTCTGCCGGTTTACAGTGAAGCAACAAAATTTGTGTTTTTGAGTTTACACATCAATTATGGCATTTTCAAGTAAAGGGTTTGCTTTCCCTTTTCAACAAGTGCTACTCAGATTTTGCTTTGAGTAGGTTTCCTCATTGTTAAATGTTACCATTTTAAATTTTATTTATTTCCTCTACTCTTTACAATTTCAGCTGTTAACTGATGCTTGTATGTGCATCCTATGCCTCTTATGTTTTACCCTTATCTGAAAAGGATAAACATCGATCCACTACCCAAAGGTTTGGGTTAGGATATACTTTTTGAGTTGGTGCCTTACCTGTAGGCCACTTGAACCCTCTAAAATTAGTTTAAGAACATCTTGGACAGATTTTTTTAAACATTTTCTTTTGCTTGCTTTGAACTCAAGTGTAGTCTATACAAGTGACTACTTCTAGTGCACTAGACTTATTTTTGCGTGTGGATTAGCTTCTCCTATTACCAGTATCCCTCACCATCAGACGAAACCCACTCTTGACTTTAGAGGTTTGTTTGTCACTTGGATAGATAAAATGACTTCTGAAGACATCTTGAAACAAATTCAGCTTATGGAAACTGATTACTCATATCAGATGTAGACAGTCCATATTCTTTGACCATGTGCATGGAAGGGGTAAATTGGAAACTGTTGTGACAACAGGGAGGTCACAGGGGAAGCATAACAGAAAGACCTAGGGAGAAGATACTGGGCAGCTTGGCATCATGCTATGGAGGCACCTGCATTGGAAATGATTGGTAATACATGTGACAGAAGGCTGTGAACAAACATATGACCAGTGCCATACAGCAAGGGCTGTAGGAAGAAGAGTAACTTGTCTCTTTGTGAAGTAACCTGACATTCTTTATTGATAACTTCTTGATGGACTTTAATGAAGTATCATTTATTTGTAAAAGGAAAAAAATCTGCTGCTGTTGTGCAAAAAATAGTAATTTTCTTTTTTCACTTCATGTATATAAATAATTGAAGAATGTGCATCTCTTGTCTCTCTCAATAAGTCAGTATTCTTGTACTCATTTTTCACAGGAGGTGACTTCAAAGTGGTTGCCCAGTCAGATATTGACCAGCCAATGGGTCTCTGCCAGTATCAAGATTTTGTATACTGGACTGATTTGACACGAAGATCCATCGAAAGAGCTAACAAGAATAATGGGCTAAATAGGACCTGTGGTTCAAGGGGATATTGACAATGCCATGGACATCTTGGTATTTCATACCTCCAGGCAATCAGGTAATGGTGTAATCATTATCTGTTGGACATACTGTTGACACCCATGACATTTTCATTACTTTTTAAAGGAGCAAAATAGGTATACCATAAGTGCCTCGTTCGATATGTGGATGCCATACATTGAAATTGTCAATGCTTTGATTAGTGAAATTTATAACTGTTGTGCATTGATTGGCATGTAAGAAATAGATTGTAGACCTCTCTCCACCTTCTCTTTGCTTGCTACTGATCACATGTAACTTAAATTCAGCTAACTAAAGTCGTTTTTTTGTTCACTCTCTTTGAACTCAAGCGTAGTCCATAGACGTGCTACTGCTTGACTACTTCTAGTGCATTGGACTAATTTTTGCATGTGGCTTAGCTTTCCCTATTACCAGTGTCCCTTGCCATCAGGCGAACTCACTCTGGCTTCATAGGTACTTGTAATTTACTTCCCCAAGTCAAAAAAAAAAGTCAAGGGTGGGAAGTCAACATTTTAGTCCAACCGACCGGTGTATGGATTGAACCCACTACCTTGGAATCAGCTCACCAGAAGTTTGAGAGCAAGTGCCCTTATCCATCTTGCCGTGCTGACCTCCTCAACTAAAGTAACTTGTCACCTTCTTCTGTGATGTTCACATCTTGGTTGAGTCACTAGCATTCTTGAGCCAAGTGTGTGCATGCACTACTGCTAGTGGTGCTCCTGCAGCAGCGAGTTTGAAAGTGACACAGAAAAGTTATGTCCTATCAACTGAACTGTAGTTTGAGAATATGCAACATGATATGGCCATTATATATTTGATATCTTTAGCTTGGACATCACATGTACACACACACATCAATTTTGTATATCTAGACATGTTTGACTGAAATAAACGACATGTGAGTAATGAATTTAATGTAATTATAGTTTCTCTAAAGATAGCTCTTAAGAGAAACTATTGAGGTGAATAACTTTGTTTGATGTATTCTCGGAGATTTAATTTCCAATGTTTGCATTTATGTTTGTGTGTATTGAAGTCGTTGGTTTTTGTCATCTTTACAGGCACTAATGCATGTGGGCGTAACAATGGAGGGTGTTCTCATCTGTGCTTAGCTCATCCAGTTGATTTTCCCAACAATAGTACACACCACTGCGCTTGTCCAACTCACTACACACTTAATGAAGATCATCGTACTTGTTCAGGTAAGATTGATGTTTCAGCAGAAATATAAGGGGGCGTTCATTAGAAATCCATTCGTGCCGCACCGCGCGTAAATGCGTACGTTGAACATGATCATGTCATAGTCATGTGATAAGTACTGTATTTCAGGATCCTCGCCAGTGCTACTGAGTTCGTGCACTGAGATGAGTTTCTCCAGACTCAGGTTTGATTTAAGAGGAGAACAGAGCACTTATGGGTTACACCCATGTGCCGTAATGTTGATCCATCGACTAAACTAAGCGACTAAACTGATAATTACTGATCAATGAATAAAAGAGCACATGCTTATCATCCCATGCTGCATAGGTTCTGTTTCTGACCGTTGAGAAAACGGCCGGGTTGATCCAAAATCTGTCCAAAGAAGCTCAAAGAGCGGTGATTCAGTTTCTTTAATTTGAAGGATGTCGACCAGTGGACATTCATCGAAGAATGCAAGCAGCGCACTGTAGCAAATGTGTGTCGAAGACAACAGTGACAGACAGCACGAATGTTTTGGAAAGAACGTTAGTTCACGACAGATCTTCGACGGCCGGGTCAAGCGCATATTGTTGCAACAGAAAAAAACCATCGCCAAAATTGATGCAGCAGTACAGATGAACCGTTGTCGAAACATACGTTCGCTAGCGAAAGAATTTGATGTGTCAATTGGGACAATTCAAAAGGTCGTTCGTTAGAAACTGCAATATCGGAAGGTGTGTTCACAGTGGGTACCATGGATGTTGACCGACCACCAAAAATAGGAACGCATGGAATAGTGTTTGAACTACTTGCTGTGTTACAGAGTGGAGGATGATGCATTTCTCTTCCGCATAGTGGCTGGCGATGAATCATGGTGTCAGCACTTTGAGCCGAGCAGCAAAAGAGAGAGAGCAATGCAATGGAAGCATGCTGGATCACCAAAAGGTAAAAAAATCAAGTTACAGGTATCCGCTGGTAAGGTTATGCTGAGCGCATTTTTGACCATGAAGGGCTATCGTTAACCGACTTTAAAGAACCTGGTGTCAACATCAACTCTACCCACTACTTGGAAACACTAGACAAGCTGCAAAAAGCCATCAAGAATAAACGACCCGGCATGCTTTCTCGCTGTGTGATTTTGTTGCACAATAATGCTCGTCCGCATGTTGCAAAGATTATGCAGGAAGCATTGGCAAGGAAGAAGTGGGAAATTCTGCAACATCCAGCCTATAGTCCTGATTTGTCACCATGTGATTTTCATTTGTTCAGACCTCTAAAAAAAGCTCTCAAGGGGCAACGATTTCACACAGATGCAGACATAATGAACGTGGTAAACACTTGGTTCAGTGAACAACCACAATCCTTTTTTGCGGGCGGCATTTGCCGCCTACCTAAGCAATGGGATGCTTGCCTGAATGTCTGCGGCGACCTCTTCTGACCAACCCATGGTGCATAATTCATTCAAAATGAATGCTTTGTTGAATTCTACCACATCTGTTAATGTTTCTTTCATGCTTTTGCAATAAAGCCATTGGAACGGGTTTCAAATGAACATCCCTAATATTTTGAGCATGTTGCATAGTGGTTTGATACAGTCTGCAGTGACAACAGAATCTTCTTTCTATACTAAATTAAGCCCCACAATGCAGTAATCATATTTAATTTCATTCACCATTGTTTATTTGTGTGCTGAGCTCACTACTCTTTGGGCTGGAGATGGGGATTACACAGCTAGTTATTACTGAAGCACTTTGAGTTGACTTTCTTCTATATATACTATGATGCTTGTAATTCTTAATGTTCTTTTCATAATTGTGGGGAGTTCAACTTGTGCATGGAGAATATTTATTTAAAGTGATGTACAGGGTGTATTTTTAATGACTGTAGTTTTTGAAAATATTGCCATTCCAAGTTTTGTATTTACCTATTGTGTTGCATATACTCCACAGTAGGTAAATACAAAACTTGGTATTCAATATTTTCAAACACTGCACAGTCATTAAAAATACACCCTATTTATACTTTGTAATAATAACATTGCCGGTCTCTCTGGTCTAGAGGTTACACGACTTTCTCCGTAATCTCGTATACTCTCGTAGGTAACGTGACGTTGCACGAGAATTGGTAGCGGTTCTCTCCACGTCGGTAACTTACGGGGTATTTGAGCCGGTCGCTCAGAAAGCAATGGCAAACTACTGAGCGTAATCTTGCCAAGAAATCAACAATCGGCTGAAAGATGCTGATGTTGACAGCGATGTCCTGTAAAAGGATATGCGGAAAAAAAAAATAATAACATCTCCAGAAATAGCATTTTTTTTTTATCCCCTGCAAAATTTTGCATGCAAGTGTTCAGAAGATTAATTTATTACTAAATCTAATATTTTATGGTGGATGAAAATGTGTACATGGACCTAACAGCTCTTAGTTAACATTGTTGATTCGAAACTGCCGAGTCTACTCTTGGCGGCCCAACGCCATTCTTATAATGTTTGCAGCTGTACCAGGGACCATTGAGCAAGTGTTTAACTTTGGAGATGGCTGTAAGAGCTTTCTCTAAAATTTGAAAGTACAGCATATTTCAGGCGAAGTTGGTCTTTGGTTTCGTAAAGGTGAAAACAATGTTTGCACAGTGGTGCATGTCAGGATTGATACAATTTAGATGGCTATTGATTCTTGTGTGCCCTTTTTTAAACTGAAATATTAGGCTACGGTTTTTCCTACTATGGTTATTAATTTTATCATGAACTTTTTGTTGGGGCATTTCATTAAAAATAATTGGGCTTTTTTATTCCCTTTACCCATCTATTCAGCCAGTCCTTTTTTGTGTTCTTTCTCAGAATCTCTTGGACTGTACTCATACTGAAAACTTTGTCACATTTCTGCTTTGCGGTTCCTGCTTTAGTAAGTCTGTAGACTTTCTCTGTTATGAGAGGTTAACAATAAATTTTGTGTCTGGATTTGTTCTGTACAACTGACTAATAACGCAACAGAAAGATGTGTTGTATTTGTAACCAGAACTAAAGCTGGATGTGTATTGAGAAGAAAACTTCTATAACCCCTATGTCTTTGTATGTTGATTCACAATTGTATGAAGGCTGATGCACCTAAATGTATGCACAATATATACTTATGACGCTGTTCATATAATTATCAAGACATTTGTAAACTGTTTTCTTTACAGCTCCAAAGCAGTACCTGTTAATGTCAACCAAAAATGCAACTATTCGAATAGTCATAGAGTCTGATAATGCTGTTGACAATCCTGAAGTTGTGTTGCCTATCAATGGCATGAAGAACATTAAGTCAATATCTTATGATCCAGTCGGAGAATTTATCTATTGGGTTGAAGGCAGACAGAAAATCATCAAAAGGGCTCATGACAATGGGACAATGGTATGTCGTTAATAAGAATAGTTTATGTGTTTTTTTGTTTTTTTTATTGAATATTCTCAAGTAATTGAAAATGTCACAAACTTTTAACATCTTGACTTGTTGAATGTTTAAAAATGTCAGACATTGACTGGCCATAGCAATGCAGAGGTTAAACAAAATTGAGAGCCTATGATACACCACCAGCAACTACCACAAGTAACATTTTTGAAAACGTGCATGTTTCCTGTGGCCACCTACAGGTGTGAGTCATCGGTCATTTCACAATCAATAGAAGAAAATCTGAACTTTTGAACTTAAATGTTACAGAAAAATTCTTAGAATACTGTGGACCGTGAAGAAGAAAAATACTGACATTCTACTAAATCTTAACATTAACAAAAATTGACACATTAAAAACATCGTGTTACAGAAAATGAAATACTTTGACCATATTAAATATCACATTGGTTTCGAAAGAATATTAATGGAAGATAGGGGTGTCGACCATCATGGAGATGGTCACAGGAGATTGCAGACAGCTTGGTCAGGAGAATACTTGAGGCAAGGGAACTGGCAAAGGACAGAATCTTTTCACCAGGCTGTGATAAGAGCGACGTTCTGCAAAGGACATGCCACATGACGATGCCTAGTTCATTGCTGTATAAAATAAGTTGCTTAACCCTTTTACAGGGTGGACCGTCCATTTCCGTCCGATACGTTAAACGGGCAAAACGTCTAAAACCGGCCGATACTATTATGCATTGTAAAAACGCGATCTCTCGGCTTTCCGATACTTCCGACGGCTACTTTCGCTTTCGCCGATAGCTTGACAACGTGGCCGCCATTTGTAAAGCGCGTACTAAGAAGTTGAATGGACTTTTACGGACTTTTTTTGATAGTTTTCGGGGTTTTTACGCTGTTTTTCAAAACGGATTTCAAGTGATAGCCGAGATTTTGCTCTGTTCAATTTAAGTGACATTAAAGGGCACGAAGTTGACTATTAATTGGAGCTAGATATCAGTGCAAAGCGTTACTTTGCATTAGCAGTCTGAGTCGGACTTTAAAGAAAGTGATTATGATTCTGAAAATGTGTTAATAATTGCCGTATAGATGACGGAAAATCACAAACAACATGCCGTATTTCGTAAATATTTGTGTTCATATATGGATTACTGACAACAATCACATGAGTAACATATTCTGCATGCTTTTCCCTTCATTGTGTTGTTTATTTAACTAAAATCGGTTGACTAACACCTTATTTGTGATATTTTACTAACGCGACCCAAAATTTTACCGGACCTGAAAAAATCTTGCCCGGCTTGGTAGACCCTAGAGGTAGCTGCAGGTTTACATCATTGATGTTCATCAAGTCTAGGTCACTGTGACTTTTCAGCCAATACCCACCCCTGTCCACTAGGATACTATTGCCTTGTCACCTCATTGGTGGACTGAACATAGCTGAGTGAGTTATCACACATGTGTTGATACCATGTTCAGCTTCATGTTTAGTTTAGTTTCCATTGCATTTTCACTTCTGTTTCTTTACCTCATTAGCTTTATTGTTTTGTAGATACAGGAAGGCCCCGGTTAACATCGGGGTTACTTTCTTGGAAAGCGCGACTTTAAGTGAAACGACGTATAGCGAAACACTATTTCCCATAGAATTAAATTAAATACAGTGTATTATGTAATGTTTATTTTGATGGTTGTTGATATTTATTGGCTAAATAGAGGTGGGTTGGAGGGCGAGTGGTAGAATTATTGGATAGCCATCTTGCTCACAGGCATATTCCGTTGGTTCTGGTCTTCAATCCAGATGGCCAGTAGTTCTTCCATGTTCTCCGAAAGTTACTTCTGGTACGAGTGATCTTGGAAGCACTCATAGGGGTTACGTTTTTAGCACCCCCTTTGATTTTGTCAGCACCTGCATGAATTGTCCTTACCGTGGTTGGAGGTAGACCAATGGACTTTACCGATATCAACAGCCCGATCGTCAGCCTCAAAACGACATAACACATCTAACTTCACCTCAAGAGTGACACTTTTCCTGGTTCTCTTACAACCAGACACATCATCAGCACTTACTGTGCACTTTTAACTCATAATTATGGGTGATTACACAATAAAATCCTGGGAAAACTCACTGCACAAAATGTAAAATGGCGAAGTTAATGCAGCATAGCAACACAGGTGACGACGTTATAGCGAAACGACATAAACCGAAGTGACATATAGCGGGGCCTTCCTGTATCTGAAATGTGTTTTGTTTTCTGTCTAGGGAAATACATTTCTGCACGTTGTTTTCCATTCCACAGATTAGTACAATTGTGAATGATCCTGAGAATGCCTTCCAGCCATACGACATTGCCATTGACCCCTTTGCTCGCACCTTATACTGGACTTGCACTTCTAACAACGTTATCAACGTTACACGGATAGACGTGGCACGTTCTCCTATTGGTGTAATCTTGTCAGCAACCAGTGGTTTTAAACCAAGGTCTATAGTTCTGTATCCAGAGCAAGGGTCAGTTTTATTTGCATTAATATTTCTCCATATGTAAAATATCATGCAAGCCTATGCAGTCATAATGAAATAAGTAAATATCTGTACGTTTCATTGCAGGATCATACTTTACATATGTAATGGAACACTCGCAAACTTTTCATAAACAATTATTCTCTCTCTCTCTCTCTCTCTCTCTCTCTCTCTCTCTCTCTCTCTCTCTCTCTCTCTCTCTCACTCTCTCTCTCTCTCTCTCTCTCTCTCTCCCCCCCCCCCAGTACTGCTCCTACTAAAGATGTTTTTGTGTGTCCTGTAGTTATATGTGAGACGTTAATACACGGAGCTGACACATAAATTCAGCCATGTATCATAGTATACAAACATGCCTTTGCAATGTTTTTTTGTTTGCGCTTGCTCGCTTTGAACTCAAGCGTAGTCCACACACATTTCTACTTCTAGTAGTGCTGGACTGAATTTTGCGTGTGGATTAGCTTTCCCTATTAACAATGTCCCTCGCCATCAGACACATCCACTCTGACTTCAGAGGTGCTTGTAATTAATTTCCCCAAGTCAAGGACGTTAGGTCATAATTTAGTCCAACTTTCCTGTGAGAGAGGTTGAACCCCTTACCTCTGCATCAGCACACCGAATGTTTAAGAACATGCATTCTTATCCATTCTGCCAAACTGACCTTTTCTTTGCAGTTGATATTGATCTTTAGGCCCTTTTCCCTGTCTCAAGTGGCAAAGATAAATCTCATTTCACATACTGCCAATGGGGTGTGAAGTGTTGGGCCATCACACATAATAGGTCATGAGGTCAGGTGACCTGTTTCCTACTTTCCAGATAATTACCAGGAACATTCCGAGAATTAATATAGTACTTTTTTTCTTTCTTCAAAAGCTGTGCCTACCAAGGTTATATTGTTTCAGAAGAATTAAATAAATTATGGGATGTAATGGGATTTAACCCAGACTACTGTGTTGGTAACAGGAGCCACAGTAATTAGTACATTTGTCTGCAGACATAGTGGTCAGTCTCATTAGGGTGGATTTTTAAAAATTGACCTGGGATCCTACATTGACAGCCTAAAGTAAGTATTAGAAAATGTTCTGGGAAATAGTGATGGCAGGGTATTGACCACGTTATCAACTGAGTGCTGGTTGGTATATACAAAATATAGGGCTGGCGCCATGTATCCAGTCTGTCTCGGGGTGTGTAAAAGGGTCCTTGACTTTGACTTTACTTTTTAACAAGCAAGAAAACTAACCACTATGTACAGGTCAGCATGGTCGAATGGGTATGAACACATGTTCTTAAACATCCATTGTGCTGATGCCGAGGTATGCGGTTCAACCCTTACACCGGACAGCTGGACTAAAATTTGACCTGTCGTCCTTGACTTGGGGACGTAAATTACAAGTACCTCTGAAGTCGGAGAGGGTTCGCCTGATGGCGAGGGACACTGTTAATAGGGAAAGCTAATCCACATGCAAAATTCAATCCATAACTACTATAAATAGTGTGTATGGGCTCCGCTTGAGTACAAAGCAAGCGAGTGCAAAATAAACAACAAAAAACAAACCACTATGTCATTACAGCCTTCATGCTCCTCCAACATAATTAAATGCTTTCTTTTATGTCAGTGGTGTCAGTGCTCTTATTATAATCTATTATCATTGATATTGTTATTCTTATACAATACTTCCTTATTTGCAGGAAAATGTATTTCACCAACATGGTCAGCACGCCAAAAATTGAGATGGCTCTCATGGATGGTTCAGAGAGAACTACTCTGTTCAAAAATGTTCTAGTACATCCTCAGTCTCTGACAATTGACACTAAAGATAACAATCTGTACTGGGCAGATTCCAAGCTGAGCCGTATTGAAATGTCAGATCTGATGGGAGGAAATAGACGTGTGTTGGTAGATGGACAGGTAAGATGAGCCCTGATCCAGCTTGGTTTTCAGATGTGCCTGAGGAGTGAAAACTCAAAATGTATGTCATCCCACCACCACTGTTCATCTTAGTCATTGGAACTCATCTAATAAATAATCCTGATTTTTAAAAAGTCTCCATCATTACTATGTTCCAATTCTTGCAACATTTCTTGTCAATGACACACATTAGATCTGGAAGTCTTATACTGCTAGCACTAAGAGTGGTTTTATACATTTCATCCATTATAGAAGTCAAGAATAGCATTCAGTTTTCACCACTAGGCACAGATATCTTTTCTTAAAACTATTTCAGTGAAAGAAGCATATTGTCAGTATTTGAAGCATTGAATTACTATTATAAAAACTGATTGCCTGTAAGTCCATGTTTGTTTGTGGGCTAACAGTGTATTGCATGGTCACACTCACCGCCTCTTGACAGTTTGCAGGTGTAAAGGGTTTTTAGTAATTCTTTTGTGTACTGGTGCAACCTGATTTAAAGCCAGCAACTTGAACAAATTTTCTTCTTTAGTTGTAGTGGAGTCATGATAATTTAGTGGCTAGGTGTTGGCCTGGTGGCCATAAGTTTGAATTTGCTTCGAGGTGGATTTTTACAGTTGACCTGGGCTGCCAGGTTGACCCAGTCTACATGGAGAAGTAAAGGCGGCTGGTGTGATAGTGACCACCACATCACCTCAGGAGTGCAATACGGGTCCAGCACCATATGCCCAACATGCATTAAGGCAAATAAAATTGTCCCTTTTTAAAATTGTATTTTACTATAGTCGTAGTGTCTTAATTTTGTTTATTGGAAGATAAACCAGTTGCAGTATGCATTTCTCTCATTTCTGTGTATAAAAAACAGAGTAATTGTTGTAAAATATACTTATTTCTAGGATGATTTTGTAGATATCAATTTGTAAATAGGAAATATGTAGTGACCAACATTACAGCATACATTTTGATTGAAAATTGCTTAGTCATTGTTAAAGAGTTTAACAAAGTAAATTTAGTCCCATGTTAGTACGGCCATTTGGATGTGAAGTGTTAGGCCTTCACAAGGTTTTGGTAAAATTTGCAAACACTGTTGGTAATGGAATACAGTAATGCTCCAGATCTCTGCTCAGCAAAGTGTTCATGAATAATAGTGCAATAGGTTAGTTTGTTGAATATTGTTTCCTAAAAGTGTTTAGTGTCTTCTCACTTCATAAAATATTTTATTTTCATTTTTGCAGATTTACGTAATTTATAGTAACATATCAACCTGTCATCATAGTAGAGAAAGATATCGACATGTGTTTTCTCTACTTCCCCCATCACCATAAAATACATTTATTGTTCTTGTGTTTCTCCATTCCATCTTTGTCCCCCTAAGTTAGATTTTGTAGTAAATCCTCATATAGATTCCAGCAATTGAAAAAAATATTAAACTTTTAATTTTCTATTCACAGGTTGGAAATGCACGAGGCTTGGCTGTGTATGGCAAGTTTCTCTACTGGTTTACAAAGGAGCAGAATTTTATGGAAAGGATACACAAGAAGACTGGCAATAAACGCCTGTGGGTGCGGGGGCGAACTGCAGGTCTAAGTGATCTAATAGCCGTTGAGCATTCGATAGAAGCATCGGGGCATCCATGTTACAACAACAACAGTGGCTGTTCACACATTTGCTTCATAACTGAGGACAAGAAACCCCGCTGTTCATGCCCTATTCATCTAGTGCTGAAAAGTGATAAGCAGACATGCGCTGAGCCTCCAACATGCGCACCTGACCAGTTCAAATGCCACAGTGGCAGCGTCCAGTGTATACCTATGGTGTGGAAATGTGATTACTCTTCAGAGTGCGAGGATAATTCAGATGAAGAAAACTGTGTCAAATGCACAAATGACCAGTTCACCTGCTCCAGCGGTGAATGTGTGGACAAAAAGCAGAAATGTGATGGGCGCAAAAACTGCCAAGATGGATCTGATGAAGTTGATTGCTGTACTGGGAATAATTGTGACTGTGCTGACTGCACAGGTCAGCCTGATTGTGTGGATGCTAATGGTCAAGCATGCCCTGTGAAACAGCCTGAGAGGGGCAAGTCTCCAAAGGATTACACCATTGCTATTGTAGTAGTGGTAGTATTCTTGTTAATTGTTATTATTCTCATTTTGGTGTGTCGCCACAAGTCTAGCAGCGCTCATGTGTATGAGGATGTGTTAGTGGCAAAGAAGCCTTTAAATCCGCAAGTGACAGTGATATGTGAGGGTTTGAGCCCGCATGACACTTTGTCCCAAAGCAAATCTGAAGCAACGTGTATTTCAGTGGGATCTGACTCGGATCCACCATTTTATGACAGAAATCATGTTACTGGGGCATCTTCCAGTAGTTCTACAGTGACTCAGTATCCTCAGGAGACGCTGAACCCCCCTCCATCTCCAGTGACTGACAGATCCGTGTACACTGCCCAAACCGGGAATGTGTATGTGTCACTCAACAGTCTGTCATCCTCAATGCAGAGGTCAGGCATGGGCAGTGCTGGCGGGAGAGGTGGCAGACGACGCAGTCATCATAGGCGTCACCATCACCACCACCATCATCACATTCCTCCACCACCAACCACGCCATGCTCCACCGATGTCTGCGAAGATAGTGAACCTTACCATCAGACAATCCCACTCAACAGCTCTGCACCAGCAAACAATAAATACAGTGGACGGTCCTCGCGCTCCAGATCCTCTAGATCAAATGCCAAAAAATTCAAATACTATTTCAATAACTCATTGGTGGAATTGAACTATGACTCTGACCCGTATCCGCCACCGCCCACTCCACACAGTCATTATTTCTCAGATGAGGTTAGCTGTCCGCCTTCACCTTCAACAGAGAGAAGCTTTTTTAACCCATACCCACCGCCCCCATCACCTGTGGCTACCTCTGATTGCTGACCTGGTCTGATATTTAAGACATGTAAATTAACAACCCACCAAAGTTTCAATAAGCCTCAGGGGTTTCTTATAATTTGATATAAATGGAAATGTTTTCCTGTGTAAATGATCAAATGGATTCCTGTGCAGTTATAAATTGTTGTTTTTTCATAAGAGTAAACGGATGTACGGTAATGTCATGTTTTTAGAGACATATGCTATGGAGCATATTTGTGATTTAATAATTGATGACAGCGATCTTTTAATATTGTTTGTGGCTGTCCTACTTCTTCTTGTGCTTTCAGCAGGCTTGATCAGTCAGACAGGCAGTTTTATTCTTAGTTAATTGTCTATATTCAGGCAGGTTAAAACGGACTGATCACAGGCAGGTGCCAGTTTTAAATGTATCGGTGAACAAAGAACATTTCTTCATTCTGGAAAATATTCTGTAGTATCTGATTTCCATGAAGCTGCAATATCTGTCCCTATCAGCCAACACATTCGATTTTAGTATAGCACACTTTGGAAATGGGTTAACCTTCTCTCTTCAGTCCCTAGTCTCTCGACGAGACCTCAGTGATGCAACTGGCTTCTAGGGCCATCTTTTGGGTGTTACAGTAGGGTCTTGGCCTGCTCTAGTTTGCTACCCCAATGCACTCCTTCATTGTTTCTTTAATCCCTAGAGAACATTTTAACAAATATTTTTTATAAATTCATTTCCTCAGTCCAAGATTGTAACTGATTCAGTGCTGTCTCAGGCTGTTTATTGATATTGAAAATAAAATAGCTGGGCCAAAATGTTTGCACACTGAGAGCTCAGTTGATAGCTGGGTTTTTCTTCTTACAGGCAGCTATTGTGACAGAAAGAATAGGGCATGTGATTGTGATTGAGCTAGTGGCATGCTATTAGAATGTGGTGAGACCAGATATTGTAATGGAAGCCAAAGAACTGTTGCATATTGAGTGTGTTAATTCTTTGGGAATTAAACATTTACTTGATGTGATATTCCACATGTTAAAAAAAATGTCAGTGTGAGCATGAGGGTTTTTAAATAATGGGCATTTATTAGTACTACCCTTGGCATTTAATACATTTTAAATGCATTTAATGAGTTAAAAAGATGTGCACATGTGGACACGAGTCTCAGGAGTGTGTCTATTTTACTAGCTTTGCATTTAACAGATGCAATAAAAATTGAGATGTAATTTATTGAACAAGTTTGAGGCAACAGAACAAATAAATATTTTATAAAGTTGCTAAGAGTTGCTAGGAGAACTAGAGCTGGTAGCTGCAGTGCATATTACTCTGGTGTATTTATCAGCTGGTTGTACTGGGGGAAAACTTAGTCATGATTCATCCGGTGATATTAGCCAGTATGACTGACGTGGATTGTCCGTAGAGTTTATTGTAGGTTCCTTGATAGTTAACAATTTATAGCACTAGCTAAACATTTACAGATGCGAATGACAAGCATTGTTAAACGCATAGCGGAACTGCTGGAGCTAGTAAAACATTGCGGTCATGACCTCCAAGTAGCATTAGATCTGGGGCAATACTTGGTAGTAAAACAGCTTTAAAGAATATGCTTATATCAGAAGAAGTTTGAACAAAGTACTTATCATATCGCAGAGACTGAATATCAGAATGGTAGATAAGTAACAGCAGGACCAATAATAGGTATGCCATCATACATAATTTTAGCAAAAGGAACTCTACAGTCTGTATCTGCCTTGTCTTTATGTTGCCAGAGTCAGTCTAAGACATGCTATAAATTGACAGAAGACTCATTGAGAGTAAAAATTTATGCACTAAATGACTGGTCACATAGGAACCCCCAAAACATTTTAATATAATTTTTCCAGCGGTTTTATTGTTCATGTGGAATTTAACTTGATCATATGTGATCGATTGTAATATTTCATTTAGTAGCGACATCTTGTTACAAATTGTTGCTTCTTGTAGATGGGAAGTTTGTTTTCCATAAATATAAATATGTCTTCGTTATACTGAAACTGTATTTACAAATTCTTAAAACCTCATTTATTGTACATTCATGGCGAAATATTGCTTATATTTTAAAATTATTGTTACCAATGACTTTTTACTTGTCAGTGATTTGTATATTATGTAAATTTTTGTTTTTCAAAGTTATAACTGTGGATTTGATCATCTGAAGTTGCGCTATTTTAATATGTACTGTACATGGCGGAGAGCCGCAGAAGTGCAGTGGGCATGTCCCTTCGAATTGTTTTTTTTTCCTCACTGGCCTCTGCTCCCAGGTCGAGCCCGCCTAAAATGGATAGCAGAAATGTCCTGAGAAGTAATGGTGGCTGGCATGATGTTGACCATATTATAAACATATGGGGCTAACACCACAAACCTAACACATCTCATGGATCCTGGACTTGTTGCACATACTGGGCAGGCATGCAGTTTAGATTGAACTCCACAATGGGTCACTTTTAGATACTTTAGATCAGTGGTTCTCAAGCGCTGGAGAAATCATGATGTGAAACTTCTATAGGCCGTCTGGTCTGAACGCTTATAGTATGGGAGACAAGTATTTGTGTACGATATTGCTAACTGTTCATGGTATGAAACTTCTATTGGCCATCTGGTCTGAACTCTTACAGTATGGGAGACCAGTATTTGTTTACGATATTGCTAACTGTTCATTCTGGAGGACACATGTACGTGGCCAGAATTCTTGTCCAAATGTTTTCTATCCTTTTATTCTGGTTATAATATTAATTCCCATGCATAACTTTCAATTAGTCATTTTGAATACACCCATGACAGCATATGGATCATCTCGGCGACACAGTGGAAAACCTTCATGTTCATTTAGAGTTCAACAATGATCCCTTGATCTTCTAGAATTCTCATTACTATAGCTTAAACCAAGTTTTAACTTTTATCAGTCTAACTTTTGAAAATATTCTCTCCTACCTTTGAAGAACATTGAAGGTTGTTTCTTGTGTTTGCTGTATGTAAACATTTTGCAATACTGCGCAAACAGTTTTTGTGTGTGATGTATCCTAGTACTTTAGAATACTTCTACAGTCTTGTGTATACAAATTGTTTGTGTATTATCTCTTGATTAATCCAGAAGTGACTTAACACACTACAGTTAATTAAGATTATTTTCCGAATCAAACCTACGGTACTAAGTGACCTGTGTCTAGCAACATACACAATTCTGTCATGCTTCATCTTTTACTCACAGTTCTCACTGCATTGGTATTTCTTTTCAGACTGATCTTTTCTTCACAATTGCTCTCTGGATGTAGAGAACTGATTCTGCAGATCCAGCATATTTAGAGGAAATATTTCATGAACTTTGGCTAGGGTGTTTAGTTTAATTGATGGATCAACATCATGGCACACGGGTGTAACCCATAAGTGCTCCGTTCTACTCCAAACTCAAGCCTGAGTCTGGAGAATCTCAGCTCAGTGCACGAACTCCATAGCACTGGCGAGAATCCTGAAATATTTGGGTAGATTTTTAATTCAAAATTTTGCCCGGGCAGCGCCGTTATGCTACTCTTTTTCGATTTCAACCTGCCAAGGGATATTTTACGTGTGCAACAATACACACGGGCGTCCATTCTCACTACCCAGAGACCAGAGAAAATTTTGTTACTAGAAGTCCACATGAAAAAATCCCGGGGCTTGAACCCAGGACCTCCAGCACTCGAGACCACTCAGCCCCCCTGACTAGGGTGTTTGAAGAGATAATGTATATGCTGACTGGTTTGAAAGCTCCAAAACAATCAGCTGCTCTTGGTACACCTTGATCTCGTTTCACTGTAATATTAATCTGTTATAACACGCTCTGTCACTGTACCTTGTGTAATGTTGCTGTAATGATCAGGAAATCTGCAGTGTGTCATCAGTATAGGGTTCTGGAATTTCTTAGATTGAGCCACGGTAGCAAAATGGCTAGTGTACTTGCCGACCTAGTTGTCATGGATTCAAATACTCTACCCCTGGAAAGGTTAACTGCAGAAGTTGGCCTAACGGTGCAAGAATGTAGCTCTGCTGTAAACAGGCACTATGCAATCATGTCTGAAAAAACTCCGGATGAACACAGAAGAAATACTCTACGAAGTGAGATTTTCCGTGGCTTTAAGTACCATCCATCCTCATAAAATGGGTAGCTGGTAAGCATACGCTGTGATACTGATTACATTGCCCCTTCAGTGACATTTGGACAAGAAAATGTGGTCTTAGCACCAGACCTCCCTAGATGCCACAATAATATGGAAACAGAATCCGTTTATCCTATTTCTAAAATAATTTAAAAAAAAAACAGCATGTAGCATTTTGTGAGTGTGTGTGTGCATGCACACGCACACACATACAGCGTGCCGGCCCTATGGCTTAGGGGCATTAAATGTTTGATAATTCCTGGTCACATCGAATTCGTTCAATATCAGCTGTGGTAGATTTAGAGGCAGATCGCTATGTGTTGATTTCAATTGTATGAAGTGCCAGTCATTCAGAAAACAGTGGCAGACTACCGAACTTAACAATCCCTAGTAAATCTCAAACATTAAAAAACAATTCATGGGTTGATTGCAATGTCCTGTAAAGGCCATGCAACTAACTATAATATATATATGAAAGAGGCTAATGAAGCTAGAACATTATATATAACAATAAGAAAGAGACAAACTGCTTTCTTTGGTCATGTGATGAGAAGAGAGGCATTGGAGAACATTGTGACGACTGGAAAGATCAAGGGGAGGAGACAGACCAAGAGAAATGATGCTGGATGGATTGAGATGGTGGCGTGGAGGAATATCATCAGCACAGTTGATCCAGAACACCAAAGTTTGAGATCTGTGGAGAGTCATGAAGCCCACGCCAGCTGGCAGGGCACTTGATGATGATGATGATAGTATATTCTACTATATGTATGTACACATATTACACTACATATACTCTGCAAGTGTGAATGTATTTATAGAAAGAAGTGGTCAGCTTCTGTCACTTGTTGATAGCCCCATAACATTTGCCATAGAGTAGAACTGATATTAAAAGAGTGCTTTCTGTATTCTACATATGTTGGGTAATCTTCTATTTATCAATGAACTAAATGTATTCAGAAATTAGTTCTTCCAGCAGTGAGTCTCCTTCACCTTTGATTTTACCAGTCATTTCTGAAAATGTTCTTTCTAACGGATTGTGCTGCTTGTTGCAAGCTCATGCTAGAAATGTGCAAGCTCATGCTGTTAAATAATGATTTTGGTTATTTTTCTGTTTTGTGCAGAACAGTTTTGATCTTTTACAGAAATTACTTGTCAGTTTGCTCTTCACTATTTGTGAATCTTTCATTAGTTTAATGCCTACTGTAGTACTTTGTGGTTGTTCGTGGATTCTGCAGTTATGTGACTGTACAAGTTTCTTAGATCTCAGGGTATCTTGATATTCTGGTGTAGTGATGAATCTCAAATTGTGATAATGGTACTGAATTACCAAAATGCTTTTTTTGCTTTCTGGAGACAGTTAGAAAAAGGTTCATATTCATCATATTTAAGATCTGCTACTTAAATTTTCATATCAAATTTTCACAATATTTAATTGAATGCATTTAACAGGGTGATTCATTTTAACTCTATACATGTGGATGTATGATTTCATTATTTTCATTGTCTGCAAAAATTTAAGTTTGAAGATTTATTAACATCTTATTGCCTTCCATGATATTGGATCAGTAGCTATTTATTTGTCATAGTGCATCTCCGAGCATTTATGAGGCATTATATATATACATATACAAATGGTACATTTGTTATTGAGTAAACAGTATAAACAATGTATTTCTGGTGAATATAATGTTAACATGTTTATGTATTAATTATCATGCAATGTAGATAATTTAGGAAGTAAATTGTTTACATGTGAGATGTGTTAAGGATATATTTCATTTTTCTATTGAAAGTTTATCCACGATTTTGTAATTACATGTCTTTAAATAATGATAATTACGCTCTGGGTCACAACACCTTTCCTGTAATGTGAATGTCTGTATAAGTAATATGTAATGCTTTTTACATTGTGCAGTCTTGCCTTACTGTGCGATTGTATTTAAACACACTCTGATGTTTCTCGGTGACACCTTTGTTAGTTACCTACTTTGATCTTTAGTGGACAAGCAGTTTGTGTTAAAAATGATCTAGATATTTGGTCCCAGGAAAACAGTGTGGTAGTGATGTGCCCACAATTATACAGTTTGTTGATATTTTTGGAATTTGCCTTTTTATCATTTTAATTATGCAAACCTAACAGTCATGTTAACTGGCATACAAATAATCATTGCTTGCAGTTTAATTTGGGCAGACCTAGAGAAACAAGAGCCGAACCTGATTGCTAGAGAAGTTATAACCATGAACAGATTCTGTGTTCCAGGCAACCAGACATATACTCCCTGTCAGCTGAGTAAATAAAGTGATTTGCTGATGTGGTTAATTTTTTTAACGTTTATTTACCTAGGAGAGTTTGCTCCTTCCATTATATTTATGTTGTAAAGTAAATTACTCATGGCTGTAAGATTTTGTGTCATCTGTATTTGCATATCTCAATTCAGATGTATTTTTATTTTCTAACTAGCCTGTGATGTAAGATGAACTAAACATTTGTTTATTCATGTGATGATTGCTTAGCACAGATAGTTCTTAGCTTGTATCATCTTTAGTTCCATGCTGTTGGAACCCTTAACCCGTATTCTGTATTCAGGCTTAAGAGCTTGTACATCAGTCTAGGTATTGTCTATATTTGGTCAGTTCTAACCGCCTTGAGGTATCAAACCTACTTAATGCTGACCTGATGCTTTCTTGTTTTCAAAATACTGTTTATACATTATAATTATCTGAAATTACAAACATCTCTCATTCTAGTTTGAGACACATAAAACAATGTTTCTATATTTAGCCATACAAAGTATTTCTGTTGCAAACGTGACTGAGATGAGTACAATAGTCTCAAACTATAAACATATTGGCTGTTTTCTTGTCAGCAGCTTTTCTTTTGAGCTTATTTTGTCCTTTTTTACTTCTTCTACCCAAGCTAAACCTGGAGGTTGATGTGGCCAAGAGTTTTGTCATGCTTGTGCTTAATAAACTTCCTGTGTGCTGGCTAGGGGTATTGGGTTCATTCCACACACCGAGCAGTTGGACTTAAATGTTGACTGCTCATTCAGAAAGCAGTTGTAAACTACTGAACATAATATAGCATTGCCTAACCTGGGGTTGATCACAATGTCCTGAAAAATAAAAATATATAAGCTTGACCAATGTGATTTTGCATATTTAGTTGATTCACTGCACAATTCTGGATTTGTACACTAGTTGGCTGATGTGCCGCCACTCAACCATGGAGATGGTCAGTCAAAGTACATAATATTCATAGGCAGCACACACATACATGCATGTTTAATATGTTTCAAAATTCATAGTGCTTGCAGAAATCATAAAACTGAGCTGGCAAATGGTGGAGCATGATGAGAGTATTTAATGGTTCCATCGCCCAGCTGAGTTAAGTGCTTGGAACGACACTATGAGCTGTGGATTTTGTGTGGAGTGCTTTTACATCTGTCCGCAGTTGTTTTGTATTGTGAACTGCATGTTCAGAAAATGGTGGTAGCCGCTTGCTGAACTAGCTACTTTTACCTTATGCAGTAATGCATGTGAAACGGCTGCTTTTCTAATGACTACCACTTCCATCGACGATGAACTGATTTTTGTGCCGGACTGTTGTGTTGGCATTCTAGCAGTGACCTTATGCAAGTACTTGCTTATGCATGCTGTTGGTTTGACGGTACTGCTGTTTGTTCCACTTTTCGCATGGGGCATTGAGGAGCATTTTGTGTGATATTCACTGTCACAGGAACAGAGCATTAAGGAGGTGACCCATTGCCGTGAAGTTGGAACTGCGACTAATGACTAGAAAATTGATCAGTCATGCAAAATTAACATTGGCTCCCAGCTCAACTGCTGGCATTGTTGCTCCTTTTTGGACACATTAATATTAGTGACAAGTGTTATTTGAATGTCGTTAGCACATTACAAATTGCCAGTGACTGAAAGCCTGATTTCCCCTACAGCCAAGCAATTTTAATCTCTCTATATTTGCGGTCTCCCCAGAAAGTGTAGCTTATTCTGTGCATGCTATTGAAATGGATATGATGTACAGTACTAGTTTTGTAAATCATTCAAGGCACGTACCTCATCTAGTTGTGAACTTTTGAAGCCATGTTAGTGTAGTAGTCAAAGAATAGACAAAAAAAGTTCTCCAAATGTTTCAGACTTTGATCATTCAAATTTTTGAGATTTTCTAATAGTTACGATAGTGAATTTAAAATTCTATTACATGTAAGAGAGTGTAATGCAACAAACAGCTGCGTATTTACATTTGGAACGTTTATTTTAGATATAAATATTCGCACATTGTTTAATGTAAGATATCATTTATGTACATATTTTTTCTAAGTCATGTTGATTATTGCTGAGTTGTTTGAATAAAAGATAAACCAAGTCATTTTTCTTATCTTATTAAATAATCCACATCCAGCATTGTTGTTGAAATCATTGTCCGTGCTTACAAGTATTTTAGTTAGTCTGAGTATTTATACTCTTGACAAGAATGATAAGATAGAGCGGCTTCCCAGAGTATGGCGCCATGAACAGGGCACGAAGAAGGAACATGGCAATGAAGACGAATGGAGGCGACAGAGGCAGTGGCCAGGGAAGACGTTGGCTTCCCATGGCCACAGGTGCTAAGATGTGTGAGGGCACGAAGTACCGGGTTCACAAAGCTCTCCTCCCCACCTGAGTGGAGGCTTGAGAGCAGACATGTTCGCAGGTATGGGACAAACACAGACAATGCAAATGACAGAACGCTTTGCACGGCAAGGGGGGGGAAAACGCCCGCCCCCAGAGAGTATCAGGAAGGTAAAGGGATGAAACATTACGGGAGACTCTTCTGATGATATGAACCTCCTGTCATGCTTGCTCAGCGGCGGAGTGTTTTATCACTGTCCATGCAAATAAGTATTTTAGTTTGAGTATTTATACTCTTGACAAGACTGATAAGAATAATTGTCCATGCATATAAGTATTTTAGTTTGAGTATTTATACTCTTGACAAGAATATGATTCACTCACCTGGTTGGTTTCTGGCATGGGGCTGGAAATTGTTATAAACATAATTTCTAATGCTATTATGTGTGTCCCTGATCTCTTGGTCTCAGATCAGAAACCTAGCCTTCTTGGATCAGGGCTAAAAGAACTGGAAGTTTTGTATGCAAGATGCACGCATGAAAAACACCACCGCAGTTGGAAAGTTTGCAGGCAGTAATTTATAATGTCACGACTGTTGCTGAATTGTAATGAAAAAAACCTACCCTCAGGTGAATAGACCCTCTTCATATACCTACAGATGTCAACTTGAATATTTGAAGAAGAAAAAAAAAAAGTTAATTTGAATATCCTTTACAGGACGTCGCAGTCAACTACAGCATTTTTTTGGCTGTTTGTGATTTTTTGGCAAGTTTATCTTCAGTAGTTTGTCATTATGGGTTTCATCAGACATGTTAGAATTAATAAAACGAAGGGAACTGAAACAGAAGGGAGATGAATCTGATAACAGCAGGACGAAGAATAAATCTGTAACACAAGAAATTACAAAAACCAATACATACAAGATGGCTGTACCAGAATATAGTAATATCATAGACTGGAAGAGATTAGAAAATTTTCAAAGAAATTAAGGTATTGACAAGAAATGTTCAACCTCAATTAAATGTTATCTGTGACAAGATGGGAAATACCTTAACATAATCTAGACAAATTCTAGAAAGATGGCAGGAGTACTGCAGTGGAATGTATGATATGAATGAGATACATGAACCAATAACAGCAGAGACAGAACCTGAACCCTCATTAGACGAAACTGCATGGGCTATAAAGAACCTGAAGAATGGTAAATCACCTGGATGTGTGATGAAATACCAGCTAACTAATTAAAGCGAAAGGAGAAGAAAGCATACAAATCTGTTATCAGTTATCAGTTGGGGTATCTTCATTGCACTCCGGACATGTCCATAGGTGCTCAGATCCTCCCCCCAGCATATGCATCAGCGTCCGGTGGCTAATAGTGCCAGTTCTGTGTTGGTTGACGAGGCGCTTTGTTTTCCCGATGTACCTCTCGCGTCTGGCTGTGCCGATTCTTACTCCCAGGTCTTTCATCCTGGACAGCGATGTGGAATCACTGATGTCAAAGTCCTCTGTTCTCGCCATATCTTTAAGGACGTTAATAACATCGGCACGATCCATGGGCTGGCCATCTACAGGGGGTGCAGAGCCAGCCAGTTTATCAGCTCGTTCATTTCCCTCGACTCCCGCATGTCCCGGGACGAAGATGAAGGTGACTTTACGGACAACAGACTTCCGCAGCGATTCAGTCCACTGTCTACGTACAGATCCAGCTTCGACCTTCTGAATCATGCTCATTGAATCATTTAGTACACACACGTTGGTATAAAGCTGTGATTCCAGCCATATGAAAGCCTGTGTAACTGCCATCACCTCCATCGTCATGCTGCTCGTGGTCATAGAGTGGGCACCACTGGATTCTTGAACGGTTCGGCCCGCTGAACGGGCTGTAAATGCCCACGCACTTCTCTGCTGCTTTACAACAGATCCATCTGTATAGATGAGCACTTCGGGGCTATCTGAGTGTTCATAGATGAGCGCGTTAACCTCTGCATTGACAGCGGCAGGGTTCTGCTCTCTGCATCGTCTGTCGAGTGTGATAATGCAGGAGAAAGTGCACTTAAAAGCTGGAGGCACCGGCACCCATTCCTTGCCGGGGTTGATACTGGTAAGACTGCAGACCTGTCTGACGACATCTTCCGCCCGACCCATCCATGATTTGCCCCTCTTTAGCCTGTCACCCTTTTCTCTGAATATAGCGTCATGCAGAGGGTGCTGCTCATCTGCACTTATTTTTAAGTATGCACGAGCTCTCCAGATCTTGATCCTGTGTTCCATTGTCAGGGAAGTCAAGGAGGTATCTCATTGCTACACAGCTGGTGTCTCTCGTGCAGCCTAAAATGATGCACATGGCTTCGTTTTGTACCTTTTCAAGTCTTCCAATCTGTGTAGGGCTGACAGTGAGGATGGCCAGGGCATACTCGATGCGTGAAAGCACGAGTCCTTGGAACAGAAGTATTAGCAGTCTTTGCTCGATATTGGCAGTCGCCATGACTCTCATTGCTGACAAACCTTTTCGAGCCTTCGTTATGACATAATCGACATGATCTCTGAAGGACAGGCTACGATCATGCCTCACGCCAAGATATGTCATTGACTACTCAAAATGCTCCCATCCATTCTTAGTGCCGGCAGGTCTGTTTTCACAATATGGTTGTTTAGTGAGAACCATGTAACTGTTGCCTTTGCAGGGTTGACAAGGGCATCGGCATCAGCACACCATGAGGAAATTCGATCTAGTTCGCCCTGCATATCATTGGCAACCGCCTGTCTATCTCTACCCTGTCGATATACGAGGATGTCGTCAACGAATGACAGAGTCCTACCCCTCCCGTCCAACTGTTGTTCATTGATCGGCACCGTATACACGTTGAATAGTACTGGTGACAGTGGTGTACCCTGCGACAATCCTGGACATATCGTTATCGGCTCAGAAGACCAACTCCCGCATCTTAGCACCACCTTCCTTTGGAGCAGAACTGCAGCTATCCATCGTACAAGGTGAGGGTGCACTTTCAGTCTGAGGAGGGTTTGCATCAAGTGCTCGAAAGATACTCTGTTATATGCATCCTCTAAGTCTATGGCGGCCGCACATGTCTCTTCTCTGACCTGAAATCCTTCGTAAACATCTTGAGCAAAGACCGCCGCATTCAGCCATGACTCTTTGTTGCGTCTGTATCCTCCAAGTGTGGGCAGGAAGCAGCCGAGCTGTTCCAAGTCCCGAGCAAGTCTGTGTGCTACAATTTTCTCCAGTAGCTTGCCAACAGTATTCTGCATCGTAATGATTCTGTAGCTGCTTATCTTGGAATGGTCTTTGTTCGGTTTTGGCAGCGGCAGCAAGTAGCTGTGTAGCCATTCTTCTTTGACCTGACCCCTCTGGTTACTGGTGTTGAATTCTCTGGCCAGTTCTTCCATGTCATCATCTGATATCACCAGTAGGTCACCATATCGGATGCCGTCTGGGCCTGGGGCGGTGTTAGGTGATTTCTTGAGCATCGCACGCAATATCTCAGCTGTGATTGTCCATTCTTCGTCTGTCCCGACCCCCTCGCACAACTGAGAGAGTGTCGTTGTGGTCCTCTGTCTGGCGGGCTCGTCTTTCTTGTCAGTCTGTTCTATGTAGCGTGCAAGTAGGGCCTTACCTTTATCCGCATCCGACTTTTTCCATGCGAGGTCTGTGCCTTAAAAGTCTGGAATACCCCTACGTTGTGCAGCACTGTTCATGCTCTTGTGGAGGCGCCAAAATTTCGTAAGAGATCGCTCGGAGCACACCTTCCTGCAGAACTCGTCCCATTTCTCTGCCTTGGCCTGTTTGATGCAGGATTTTAATAAAGTTGTCCTATTGACCTCAGTCTTCAGGTTCGCCAACTCAACCTGTGGCATGTTAGCCTTTCTGGCCTTTTGCCAGTCTTTGACAGCCTGCCTCTTTCCCAGCCATGCCTTCTCGACCTCTCCATTCCACCATGGTGGCTGCAACCATCTTTCTTGTCTCCTGCGGGAGGAAGTTAGTTTTATTCTTCTGATTTTGCTTATGGCATCTTGACCAGTGTTGTCGTACGGGAAGGCATTTGTCTTGTTTCTTTGACTCATGGCCCCGTCTTTCTTGATCAGGATGACACAAGGGTAGTGGTCACTATCGTGGTATCCCAGTGTGCCCCACCGGCACCTTGGTGCGATGGTGGGCGATACCAAAGCCAAGTCAATGACACTGTCAGAGTCACCTGGTCGAGTGGCTATTCTAGTGACCTTCCCATCATTCAGACAGATTAGGGCAGCAGATGCCAGGGCGTCCTCCAGATCTTCTCCCTGTCTATTGGTGATGCAATTCCCCCATTGACTGCCTCTGGCATTGAAGTCCCCACAGTAGATGTGATGATATGCCTTTCATCCATATCGAACAAACTCTGCCATTGTCGCACGTCGACCTTCCCATTTTGCGCATAAACGTTCACGATTACAAGCTGCACTGGTATCATTATTCTTAATGCCTGCACTTGCAGGGCATCACTGTTCCAGGAAGACATATCGATCTCAGACACTAGTATGTTGTCGCGGACCAGAATGGCCTGTCCGAGGTGCCGCCTGTTAAAGAATCCCTGAAATCCCGCGACATTGACTGTTCCGTCGCCGAGCTGTGTTTCTTGTATGACTACAGTATCATTTCCGTAGAGTAGTTTTTCAAGAATAATCTATTATGCATTATGTAAAATGATGTGCAAATATGGTATATGGCCAAAAGATTGGAAGAGAACTATCTTCAGTCCAACACTAAAATATGTCCAACCTCAAATTGTGCACCAACTATAGAACTGTTGCCCTGATCAGTCATGGAAGTAAAATTCTACTAGCAATCATAATGGGAAGACTTCGTAAGAAAATAGAAGAAATTACATTACTCAACATGCATTTAATAATAGAAAAGTGCAGAGTATTTCATGTAAACCTATTCTCATGTTTTGTGGATTATTCATAGACATTTGACTGTACTGGCATCAGAAACTGGGAAATCATGAGGAATATGGGCTTTGCATCACATGTAATACAACTCATAAAAATGCCCCATCTAGACCAACAAAGATGGTGAGACATCAGATTGGTTTTTAACATCAAGCAAAATCAAGCATCAAATCCCGAAACCAAATAATCAATCAAGCAATGAGTCCACCAGGGCTGTGTGCTGTCCCGGGTTTTTTTAACCTGTACGCCGAAAATATGAGAAATGTAAGAGATGATATAAACAAGGAGCAATATGATGCCCTAAATATTGGTGGTCGTGACATACCAGAGATTCGGTATGCTGATGATACAGTATTACTATCCACAACACAGAATGGCATAGAAAACCTAATAGCCTCAACTCAATTGAATAGTGAAAATCACAACTTATATCTGAACACAGCAAAAACAAAGATAATGCATACAGATAAAACTACTATGGAGAACGAAATATATGTTAATGAGGGAAAAATTGGTGGTGGCAAATTTTTTTTGAATATCTTGGGTCATTGATTACCAACAATGGTGACAATGAAAGAACTTAAAAGACAAATAGCTATTCCTCTTCAAAGACTAAAACAACTGAATGAATTGTGGAGAGGGACAGACAGAACTACAAAAATGTTTAAGAGCATGCATCTTTCCAACATAAACCTGTGAGACCTGGATACTTACTAAACAAGATGAACAGCGCATAAATGCCTTTGAATATAAATGTTATAGACGAGTTCTAAGAATATCTTGGGTAAACAAAAGAACAAATGCATCAATACTTCAAGAGCTTAATACTGAAGGTTGGCTATTAAAGAAGATAAAACAAAGAAAACTGAAATATTTTGGTCACTTGAAACATCACGAAAGTTTGGAGAGAACAATAATGGAGGGATATATGCCTGGGAAGAGAGGAAGAGGAAGGCCAAAGAGAAGATGGGTGCAGGATGTGGCGGATGATCTCCAGATGGGTGTATCGGATGCGGGACATCTTGCTTATGATCGAGAGGTTTTCCAGAAGGCAGTTATGGGAGTGTGGTTCTGCAAAGGACATGCTACTGAATGAATGAATGAGTTTGTCATTGTTTTCTGAACGACCAGCACTCATGCCATTGTATGAAAACCAATGCAAGGCAGTCTACTGCCAAATCGCCCTCAGCTGTGTTTCAAATGCAGTATGCAGGATGACTGTGTCCATAACTCCTTTGCCACATAATCTGGTTTTGAAGAAAGCCGAGGTTATTATGCAGGTCTATTTAGTTTGTCCTCATATGGAGCCAGAGTAAGCCCAAAGTAATTTGCTGTTCAGCATGTGTTGGACATTCTAGCAACAAATGTTTGACTGTCATTTTACCAGTTCCACTATGGGAAATCTCTTGTCTTTTGTTGAACAGGTATCTCAGTTTGTCATGTCTTGTGCAGAGTCAGAAGATTCCTATTTGTTCACTTTGATTGAGTTGGTTATTTGCATCATTTTTGGACTGCCTAGATGCACGGATTCCCACTTGGTTCTATAGCTGTTGTCGGCTCCACTGCGAAAGGGTTACGGATGCAGTTCACAATCCCGCATTCACAACAGCTGCAAGTGATTTGGCAGCGGACCGCCTTATGTTGGTTTGTTATGAAATGGTATGGGTGCAGGTCGTTCAGAAAGCAATGGCAAACTACTGAATGCAAACATGCCCAGGAATCAAGAACAGTCAGAAAGTGCTGGGGTTGACAGCTACATCCTGTAAAGGATATGCAAACTAACTCTAGAGCTGTTGCTTATAAACCTCTTTGTCTCTGCTGCCACATTGCGTTTAGACATAATGACGTCATCGGAAAAGGCGGTAGAAAATCATAGAGGAAAACACCACAAGAAACTAAGAAACTGTTGATAAAGAACACAAAGGACATTGATTGGGAAGGTACTAGCTGGCCGTGAAATGCAAATATTGGCGGTAGAATAGTGTTGGCACATGAAACAGTGACTGCGACTGAGATAGCAGGGAAGGAAGAGATACAGGGTTTGCTACAACGTGTCGCTACAGAACGTACGGGAGTACCTAGACTTATATCGTGCAGAGCGGCAAAGGAGAACTTCAGGCAGAATGACAGAAGGGCAATGGAAGATACGAAGGTGCAATATCTATGTAAGCAGGTTAGTGTTGAGTATCAATGAGTTCCTGTAAATTGAACTAGGTCCCGCTTGGCAACAACAAGCACCTAGGTACGGATAGAATTGATAGAAAATCTCAAACTGACTGTGAGATCTTATTAAATGTTATTACGTTTCAAAATCTTCAACATGACAGTTGGCTTCGTCATTTCCCTGCCGTTCCAGTTCTGAACTTTGCTCGTTTACTTTTATAAGTTTGTGTCGAGCCGAAATTATTGATCGTGCTATTTGGACATTTTGCATGTAATTGTTATGAATGCTGGACTTATAGCATGGCATCTGCCAACTCTTGACCATCTGGCCACTTCCCATTATAACAGTTAAGTGTGTTATTAATGAACTTGCTTCTGGCAAGGTTCCAGGTACGGACAGGATTCCAATAGAGGTTATCAGGAGTGGGCAAGACACATTCACTCTACAGATCCACCAGCTAATAGAGCTATGAAGACGAGGACAGGTCCTGCAGGATTTCAAAGATTCAAGCGTCATAACACTGTACAAGAACAAGGGTGATAGGAGCGACTGTTACAACTATAGGGATATCTCACTTCTACATAAAAGTTAACTATTGTTGTTCATCCAAAATGTTTATTTTGTACGCAATTGCGCTATGCCTGTTTGCAGCAAAGCGGCAATATTTGCACCTTTCTACCAACATATACTTCTTCCTTCTTCGGGCATTTGTTCACCGGGTTAACTTTCCCGGGTGTTTCACAAGACATTCAACTCAATGTTGTGGTGTTATCTTTATCCCTCCTTCCCAGCTGACCTATTTAGAACAGCTGAACATATCCCGGTTGGGGGGCAGACCATGAGCATTCCCCACCATCCAAAATAAAATTGCTGAGCCAACACACAGTGCCCTGGTACTGGGCTCACCCAAGGAATTGTCACATCCTGCACATGGCTGTTTTGCCTCACTTAAGTATTGTCGATCTTCTGTTCACCACAGGATGCAGTCTGCAGATGACATCCACACAGCGAGCTTTCGATTAGACTCAGTAACTCAGATTCGAAGTAACTCAACAATACATATTTATGTTTAAAATTATCATCACATAATATCTGTAGGAAAAGTTCAGACAAACAACGAACACAATATAGTTGTCAAGTGAATTTTTATTTTCATGCTGGTGGCAATATCAGCCTAAGTTCATATTTTAATCAACATGCATGAGTGTGTTCCACTTTTAACCACCACCACTGCAAATTAACTCATGTTTAAAGTGGGCACACACACAAATATGTTCCAAAACACAACAGCCCTTTAGTTTATGCCGCTAGTGGAGCAGTTATCTTTATATTTCTACTGTGATGTGTGGTACACCTGTGTCATGATGTCATTTCCAAGACAAATTTGATGTCCTTAGCAACAATCCTGCCAGACGACAATGGCAGCATGTGCATATTTTCAGCATTATGAATTCATCAAGGCCTATAGGGCAACATTCCACTGCAGGAAACTTGATAAATGTGAAATGTGGCTACTAATAATCTTGTTAAACCTGGAAACTATGGTGGAAATGCAAGATACCAATCACCAGAAAGAAACACATTCATCAATGACCATAAATAAAATGTCTACTGCTGTTGCACTTGTGACTGGATAAGAGACACGTTCTCAAAGTTCACGTCCAGACTAGCTAGATTATTTTGCCAGGTTGCCAGATTCTGTCGAATTATCTGTTAGGAAAAGAAATATGCAATGATGAACATTCAAAGCCTTTGTAACACGTTTCTAAACAAGATAAACATTTTTTTTTTAAAGGGAAAGTTAGTTCCAAAGCAGATACTGCCTTTGGGGTGTTAAGTCTTAGATATTTATATTCTCTGATAATTGATGTGGGATGGCTTAGGATATTCCTTGTCTTTTCTTCCCAAAAAATTCTGAAAATTATTTGGTACCCATTTTTGTGAGGCTGGGTCAACGCAAGGGCCCTATTGGCCACCAAATATAAAAGTGCCTGTGAAGTTAGCCCAAAACACTTTCAAAGCACTCAACAGAAAAACACTAACCACTATGTCACTCGGATTCCTAAATACGAGGGGGATTCAAACGAAAACCTTAGATAGAAATTACAATAACCATGCCATTGTCTTGTAACCTGTCAGTATTGGTGTTAAGGATGTCAAAAGTGTTGAGCACATATCATGGTGAAGATGGACATGGTGACATTGTAAGGACAGTTTAAAGATGACCACCCCACTTTTGATATGCACCAAAGAGAAGCCACATTCTGTTACCCGTTTTTAAAAAAAATTAGTGAAGTGGTGAAACCTATAGAAATTCATCAGCGAATGAAGGTCCAGTATGGTGATGCATGCCTGTCAGCCTAGCAAGTGTATTCAGGAGTAGGGAGTTTCAAAACGGCATGACTTCTGTGACTGCGACGGGCACATCGAGTAGTGACCACAGAGAATTATTTCTACAGGAATACAAGCATTTTATAGGCACTGGAGCACTTGCATTGAATGCAGTGGTGACTACATTAAAAAATTATACATTTGTTCTTTACTTTTTTCTGGAATACAAACATACCCACACAAAAACATTTAAGGTTTTCATTTGAAGCCCCCTTGTATAAATTACTCTTAGAATGAATCGTCTTTCACTGTATGAATATTACTATGTGTGTCTTCTGTAGGACATTGCTCTCATTTCAGCCTACCTGAAAGTTTCTTAACCCGTGACCTGTTCTGCCTCCTACCTCATCCATATATTAAATTTCTGCTGCCCTCCAGGATGGCAGAGTCAAGTTTCACAACCTTCCCCTAATATTTTGGTGATAAGCGTCCTGGCCCACGATTGTGGGTGTGGGTTCAAATCCCACTTGTGAGCATTCTTGGGAGCCTGTGGCAAAGTGGTTAAGCCACCTGCCTTGCTTCTGAAGGTGGTGAGTTCAATTCTGGTTCGATTCATAAATACAATTTTCTCTGAGACTAAGGGGTTGTCGCTGGGGCCACAGAGTTTGTGCTTTGTTCAGCGCTTTCGGTGGAAAGAGACCAAGCTATAGAGATCCGGTGCAACGAGGATGATCCAACTGTGTCCAATTTAGTTCCATTGCTGCTCTTTCTGATCCATGTATCATGTAATATGGCCAAAAATGTTCAGTTCTGAAAAATGTTTATAATCCAGTTTTCTTGGATTTCAGATTTTCTGGAAAATCTGTATTTATTCCACCTCATGATCCTGTGTTCTCTTATCAAATATTTGATCTAGTTCAAAAACTTCAATTTTTTTATTTAATAGTAAAATATTCCATGGTTCACATTCAGGTGTTGCTACAGGAAACATGTATAGCTTCAGGTTTTACTTTAATTCCATGGTGCCATGCTGTTCAACCTCTGCACTACTATGGCCTGTCTATGAGCTGAACCTATTGTTATTAGCCGACTCTGTTGCAAAGGGGTTGTGGACGCAATTTGAAATCTTGCATACCGTGTTCGAAACACTGATGCAGACAATTTAGTAGCAGACCGCTTTGTGTCAGTTTTTATAAACTACTAACGTAAACTTGCCAAGAACTCACAAACAGCCAAAAAATTCTGGAGTTGACTGTGATGTCCTGTAAAGGTTATGCAACTGTTATTAATTATGGGGAAAAATCACACACAATTGAAGATTGTCAAATGTCGTCAGTGCTGGTGGGAATGTTTGCTGCTATCATCCTTTGCAAGAGGACATTTTATTTTTTTAAATATTCACAAGAATTATATTTTCTACCCCCAGACATGATTAACATATTCAAATCTACAAACTACTCTTAACCCAAAAAGGCAAACAAGAAAAACCAAGATGGAATGGTGGAAAATCATGGTTAAAAACACCAGTGCAAATCTTTCTTGTTCACATATGTGCCCTTACTGCAGCAGCCTGTAAGCGGACCTACCTGCCAGTGATGTTTGCTGAATGTCCTGAATGTTGTGGAGCTGATGATCACTTTCTCTAGAATCTGGTCTATCCTTGCTTTCACAGATTTAGTCTTCAACACTGGAATGGCAAAACAAGATACTGCACACAATGATTTTGGAATGAATATATATATATATATATATATATATATATATATATATATATATATATATATATATATATATATATATATATATATATATATACCTCATTGGCACCTTGCCGTCTTGACAGACGATAGTTTGTGCTTTAAAAAGGCATAATAACTTTTAACTATGGCAGTAGCGAGTGTGACTGATAAGGCCAATTTGCGCTGTAAATGTCCGTTCACAGTGGGTGCATGTGAACACGTGGTCATTTCCACCATCATGCACCATCTTACGTCTCAAACGCTTGGTGTGTGACTTTTCTGCAATAATTTTCTCCTTTGACTTTATTCCATTTCTGATATTTGCCCTCCATGCAACACGTTCAGCGGCGACTTGCTCCCAATGTGCATTATCAATGCCTGTATCAATCATGTCCCGCTACACACATCTTTGTATCGTAGTAGAGGCCGACCCTGAGATCTCTTACCCATTTGTAATTCACCAAAAAAGATATCCTTTGGTATTCTACCATCATCCATCCTCCTAAGATGTCCTATCCATCTAAGTCTACGAAGACTGAGCATGGAATAAACTGTCACACAACCTGATCTTTCCAATACTTCAGTATTTGTGATTTTGTCTTGCCACTTAATACCAAGAATTCTTCGCAGACACCGCATATGAAAGCTATTTAAGTTGTTCTCTTGGTGTGAGTAAGTTGTCCAGGTTTCAATGCCATAGAGAAGAGTACTAAGGACACAGGCTTGATAGACAAGGACTTTTGTTTTGGCAGTAAGCTTCCTGTTCTCCCAGACTCTTTTTCTTAACCTGTTCATTGTTGTTGCTGCCTTACCAATCCGGATGTTGATTTCCTGATCTAGGGATAATTTGCTATTTACCACTGATCCTAGATATGTAAAATGGTCTACTATCTCTAGTTCGGCGTCGTCAATAAAGATTGATGGTACCCCATGTGCACCTTGTGACATAATCTGTGTCTTCTTTTTGCTAATTGTTAAACCAAATTCAGAACAAGCATTGGAGAATGCAGATAGTAGACATTGCAATTCTTCCTCAGAGTGGGTCGTAACTGCAGCATCATCTGCAAAAAGCAACTCTCTGATCAGTACCCTCCTAATTTGGTCTTAGCCTTCAATCTCTGAGCATTGTAGAGGCCGCCATCTGAGCGTGAGTGAATGTATATACCACCATCCTGATCATGAAATGCATATTTCAGTAGAAGTGAAAAGTATATTCCAAAGAGGGTGGGAGCTAGTACACAACCTTGCTTAACTCCACTCTTGATTAAAAATTCTTCAGAAGTTGCACCATCAAACTTGATTATACCCTTCATTCCTGTGTGGAACGATTCCACAATGGACAGAAGAGTTGGTGGGCAGCCAATCTTCTTTAGTGCGTGAACAGACCCTCACGACTAACCAAATCAAATGCCTTTGTGAGGTCGACGAAGGCAATAAAGAGTGGTTGATTCTGTTCACGGCATTTTTCTTGCATTTGTCGCAATGAGAATATCATATCAGTGGTAGACCGGTTCTGTCGAAAGCCACACTGTGATTCGGGGTAGACTTGATCTCCTAGGACTTGAAGTCTGCGCAGAACAATTCTGGCAAATACTTTTTCAACAATACACAGAAGTGAGATACCCCTATAATTGTTGCAGTCTCTCCGATCGCCCTTGTTCTTGTACAGTGTTATGATGCTTGAATCTTTGAAATCCTGTGGGACTTGTCCTTCACGCCAGCATAGCTCTATTAGCTGGTGGATCTGTATAGTGAGTGTGTCTTGCCCACTCCTGATAACCTCTATTGGAATCCCATCCTTACCTGGAGCCTTGCCAGATGCAAGTTCATTTATAGCACACTTAACTTCTGTTATGGTGGGAAGTGTGTCCAGGTGGTCAAGAGTTGGTAGAGCCTCTATGGCGTTGAGGGCATCATCCGCTAGTTTGGTCTCACTTGAGTAAAGCTCCAAATAGTGCTCTACCCATCTGTCCATCTGCTGTTTCTTATCAGTGATGATTTCTCCAGTCAAGGTTTTCAATGGTGCACTTCTTTTGATCACTGGACCGCAGGCTTTCTTTATTCCTTCATACATGCTTCTTATGTCTCCCTTATCACTTGCGATTTGAATGGACTCACATAACTTGATCCAATAATCATTTGCACACTGCCTGGCAGCCTTTTGCACATCCTTCCTAGCTTGCCTAAGCTCACTCAGAGTGTTACGCGTTGGTCTTTCCTTGTTTCTTAAGAGAGCTTTCTTCTTCTTATCAATCAAGGGCTGCAGAGTCTCGCTGTTGGCCGCAAACCAGTCCTGCCTCTTATGATCCACAGTGCCGTAAACCCCTACGGCAGTTTTATAAAGAGTTTCCTTAATTTGACCCCACTTTTCATTTACTGTACAATTTTCTGGTGTATCAGTGAAAGCGTCTTCAAGTTGCTGTTGAAACTGAAAGCACTTTTCAGGATCATGAGTGTTAATAATATTAATCCTGAGGCTAGATTTGTGTTTAGCTGTGTAGATTCTCTTTGGTCTCAGTCTAACCCTTGCAACAACCAAAGAATGATCCGTATCACAGTCAGCACTGTGGTAACTACGAGTCAATGATATATGGTTCAGATGTTGTCTCCGTGTGATGATGAAGTCCAGCTGGTGCCAATGGCCGGATCTTGGATGTTTCCATGTGACCTTATGCATCTCTTTTGTTTTAAAAAAGGAGCTTGTAATACATAGGTCATTACTGGTGCAATGCTCCAGCAGCCTTTGCCCATTTTCATTCATGCGACCGATGTTGTATTTTCCAAGGCACACTGGCCATGAACTCGAGTCCTTGCCCACACGAGCATTGAAATCACCGAGCATATAAATGTAGTCAGATTTTGTAACTGCCTTGATCACGGAGTCTAACTCCTCATAGAACGAATCCTTCACATCATCAGAGGAATCGAGTGTCGGTGCATATGCAGTAATAATGGTGGCAAACCCACAAGAGGTTGCCAAGCGCAGGGATAATAGTCTTTCATTTCCTCCTGCTGGAATTTCAATCATTCCCAGTAGCGAATTCTTCACTGCAAAGCCCACACCGTGTTGCCTTTTTTCTGCCTGCCCTCTACCCTTCCAGAAAAAGGTGTAGTTGTTTTCCCTGAGTGACCCTTCCTCAGCGAGGCGAGTCTCCTGCAGGCCAGCAATATCAATGTTTAGACGATTGAGTTCGGCATCAATCACAGCCGTTTTTCTCACATCGGCAATATTGGTCAAGTCAGTGGAAAATCCTGGACACATGGTTCTCACGTTCCAGGTTGCAAGCCGTAGCTTGAGGTTTCTATTTTTATTTTTGTTTGTACCTGGTGCATTGGTTTTACAGCCTGCGATTCAGATTTTGTCCTAGCCCCAAGCACCCATTGAAGCAGGCAGGCTGTGGCGGATCAGCACCCAATTGGCTGGGGGCTGCCCAGCTTGAGGCGGGCGGTAGCTGATCAGTGACACCTATAGGTGTCTCCCACCGTCAGAGGCAACGCGTGGCGCCCCATGTCTACGCCAACTGACAAGGACTTATAACCCGTAACAGTTGCCTCTCGCTTTGATTCCGAGACCAGTTAAGACCAGGGATGGAGTTATTGCCTCTCCATAGCACAAAGCCTGGGCTAAAATATAGAGATCATGTGTTGCCCATGCAGCATGATCCCTCTCTCGGCCTGCCTAGTTTACTCCAGAGGAAAGGTAACACCCCTACATCTGGAACAAGACAAGCTGCAGAAGCTGCCGGATCAGCAAAGCAATGCTCTAACTGTCCGCCTGTCGGAGCTTCGATCCTAGACCAGTCGCCAACCAAGGCTTAGGGCCTGGTCTGCCCTGCCATGACATTTTGTCTTTAGCTTGCATTTCCTCGCACCAGGGTAAGGCTTGTACCCTCCCAATTGCGCTCTTCCGCCCGAAGCCGTTGGCACAATGTGGGGTGTCGGGTTTGGTAAGCGCCGCCCAACGTTCAGCGCTAACAGAAACCAGGTAGTACCGTCTACTGTTATACGGTAGCTCAGTCATATCTAACTAAGACCTGACCATAATATATATATCATCATGTGCCATAATAAGCATGGGAGATCACAGTTCACCATCTCACACGATTACCAGTCTTGGATTAGATCTGTTTTAGCCCGATTATGCCATATGGCCAGGTTATCCAGGTATTGTTATCTCTTTGCTGTTTCTATAAAGTTTGCCAGTTGCCTCTAAGTTTTCAAGTTTGTTTCTTGTTATTATGTGCCCAAAAAATCTTGACTGTCCACATCTAATTTCTCTAAATCAATTATGTTTCTTGAAGGGCTGCCTCGTTCATTTTTCTGCAGTCCATGCTATTCTTTGCATTTTCCTCAGAAACCACATTTGCACTGCCATCTTTCTCAGCTTCTCTGCTTATTGTCCACGTTTCACCCGCACACACCAATTCAGGTTCTATATAACACTTCAACACTTTCTAGCTAATAAGTCTCAATAAATGAATTAAATGTTAGCTACTGTTGCAGAAGAAAAGGCTGGTCATGTAAAAGATGTAACAGAGGGAATAGCACAGTCCATGGCAATCTCGATACAAGAAGCCCATACACAAGCGCTCTTCCGCTGTTTATGCTTCACCTCAACACCGCGAGGAACAAGATAAGATGAGACTGTTGCAGGAAATTCCTATCATTACCATGTTACTCACAATCATCATCTCATCTTGTACCTTGCGATGTAGACATGAAGCGTAAACAGTAGGAGATTGCTCATTTATAGTTCTCATGTATTGAGATTCCCATAGACTCTTCTATTCCCTCTGTCCATTGTTTATATGGACACACATCATCTACTATTCTCACAATAGAAAGAAATCAAAATTCACATTAATCACCTGAAACTTCACCACTTGTTTCTACTTGAACACTTCTGGTGACTTCAATTGGCTTAAACGCACAGAATCAATGGGTGATGTTTGTGGACGGTTTAAACTGCTGGGCAACATAACAGTATAAACAATAACAATGACTGGAGGGTGATAATCGGTGAGGCAACTGAAGAAATATCCTTCACTATTCATCCTCACTTTATTCCTCCTCCTCTTCCATTTTTATAGCATGTGTGGACATTTTCTCTTCCATGTTTACAGATAACAGTGAAGAATAAAATACTATGATTCCATGCCTGCACATATGGCACACATACACATGTGGGGCTCCATGGCGAAGTTGGCAAGCAGCCTGCCCCGTGTTCAGAAAGCTGTAGGTTCAATCTCAAACTTATGTCCAGACTAATGCATTTTTCCGGCACTGTGACGAGGAGCTTACAGACGCACTTCATGATCCCGCGTTTGAAACATAGCTGTGCACGATTTGGCAGCAGACTACCTTGCGTTGGTTTTCATACAATGGCATGAGTGCCGGTCATTCAGAAAGCAATGGCAAACTAATTAACATAAACTTGCCAAGAAATCACAAACAGCCAAAAGAGGTTGAACTGACGTCCTGCAAAGGATATGCAACTAACTTAACATGGCTGGAGCTTGCTGTCTGCACACAGAGATTGAGCCAGATGGGGTCAAACCAGGTGCAATCAAATTGATCCTCACCTTTAGTCACTGATACACATGTAATTCACTAGCAACAAAAAATAAATAACTGACCATCAATAACAAACTCCTCAACTTGATCTTTGTCCATCTGCATTTCTTCTTGTATGACACTGAAATCCATCTCCTTGCGGTTCTCACACATCTGCATGAATGTCAGAAATCTCATCTTTCGCAGATTCTCTTCATGTGAAGGGCCTTAAAAAAGTCAATATTACAACATCACAAAAAGGTAATCAAGTGCCACTTGCTATAAGAGCGTAATGTGACAGAACTTTTATATAGATAAGGTCACCAAGAGGTAGAGTGATCAACATTCTCCGTCACATTCTCCGTCTAAAAGAGCTCTGGTGTTTTCCTTTTCACCATGGGATGAATGTTTTCTTGCAGTGTATCTAACTACAGCACATGTGGATCATTTCTGCCTTCTGACCAACACCAGTCTTCATTGAGCATGTTATTTTGGATACTAGGGTTGCTCTTCCTTCCTTGCATAGCATATAGATATGTGCTACGAGACTGAACGACTCATTGTGTGGAAGTAATCAAAGTTCCAAATCTATGAACTTCTCTGCTTTCTTCTAGGTCTCTGAAGGCAGTCTGACGAACAGTAGGCACAGTCTGACGAACAGTAGACAAATAGTAGGCAGTCTGACAAACAGTGGGCACAGTCTGACGAACAGTGGGCACAGTCTGACAAACAGTAGACACAGCCTGACAAACAGTGGGCACAGTCTGACAAACAGTGGGCACAGTCTGACAAACAGTGGGCACCGTCTGACAAACAGTGGGCACAGTCTGACAAACAATGGGCACAATCTGACAAACAGTGGGCACAGTCTGACAAACAGTAGGCACAGTCTGACAAACAGTGGGCACAGTCTGACAAACAGTAGTCACAGTCTGACAAACAGTAGGCACAGTCTGACGAAGAGTGGGCACGATCTGACAAACAGTGGACACAGTCTGACAAACAGTGGGCACAGTCTGACAAACAGTGGGCACAGTCTGACAAACAGTGGGCACAGTCTGACAAACAGTAGGCACAGTCTGACAAACAGTAGGCACAGTCTGGCAAACAGTGGGCACAGTCTGACAAACAGTGGGCACAGTCTGACAAACAGTGGGCACAGTCTGACAAACAATGTGCACAGTCTGACAAACAGTGGGCACAGTCTACAAACAGTAGGCACAGTCTGACAAACAGTGGGCACAGTCTGACAAACAGTAGGCACAGTCTGACAAACAGTAGGCACAGTCTGACGAACAGTGGGCACGATCTGACAAACAGTGGACACAGTCTGACAAACAGTGGGCACAGTCTGACAAACAGTGGGCACAGTCTGATGAACAGTGGGCACAGTCTGACAAACAGTAGGCACAGTCTGACAAACAGTAGGCACAGTCTGACAAACAGTGGGCACAGTCTGACAAACAGTGGGCACAGTCTGACAAACAGTGGGCACAGTCTGATGAACAGTGGGCACAGTCTGACAAACAGTAGGCAGTCTGACAAACAGTAGGCACAGTCTGACAAACAGTAGGCACAGTCTGATGAACAGTGGGCCTTGGAAACACCTCTGTGTCCCAAAAGAGATATAAGACGTCTCCTTTCTTCGTTTGTCTACAGGATACCCGTGGGCGAGGTGGAGTACCCATCTAGTCCCCCATCAGGATTACGTGAAGCCATCGAAGCAGGTGGTGAATCAAGTGTGAGAGCTGTCGACAGACTGTTGTTGGTTATGGTCTGCACTCTGCAGCGATAGGCAGATGATCTCATCAGTAGAGACAATGGTTATGGTCACCGACTAGTACAGACACTGCCCAGTGGGAAAGCAAAGGCAAACTACCATTTGCAAAACTTGTGGAAAAAAACCTAACAACCATGAAAGAAACCTGGACACTTACTAAACAAGCTGAACAGCCCATAAATGCCTGTGACTATAAATGTTATAGACGGGTTCTATGAATATCTTGGAAATTGAAATATTTAGGTCACTTGAAATGCCATGAAAGTTTGGAGAGAACAATCATGGAGGAGAATATGCCCGGGAAGAGAAGAAGAGGAAGGCCAAAGAAAAGATGGGTGCAGGATGTGGCAGATGATCTCCAGATGGGTGTATCGGATGCAGGACATCTTGCTTACAACAGAAGTTTTCCAAACGGTTGTTATGGAAAGGACATGCTACTGAATGAATTAATGAATGACCAGCTTGCATACGACTTTTCTGAACATGCCTGTTTAGGGCGCTATTTGTATATGAAGGGGCATATAATCTACACAACTATCCAGACCAGGTTAACCAGGCTAACAAAACCCAGGTAGGAAGTTGGGTGTGTTAGCCAAAAGGCACAAATTACGCAGCTCTTGACAATTAAGAAAATTAGAAGTTATATTATCAACACTGCCTTATAGAAGAATGATGAGAACACTGTGGGCCAGAAGTTCCCAAGCTTTTCAAGCAGAGGTCCATATCTACTATTTTCGGTAGTTAAGCGGGCCACAACGTTATAAAATTATAAACGTCGTGCAATATCATTCTTACCTTTCTTCAACAACATTCTAAAACTTTAAAGGCAGTCAGTGTCAGTATTACACTGTGGTCATTTTATGTTTTAAAATCAAAAGTTCATTTAACAATAACTTTTAAATCAGTTTCCCCCGGGAAGGTTAACCCGGTCAACAAATGTCGGATGTCGGACAGAAGTCGGATGTGTCGGCCTAACGGCGCAAGAACGCAGCTCTGCTGTAAACAGGCACAACGCAGTCACATCCAAAAAAATATCCGGATGAACGAAGAAGAAATCAGTTTCGAAAATCGCTATTAATGTAATTAATTTACAACTGTAACTATTCTTCATAACCAGTTACTTAAGTTCACATGCCAGTTTATTCATGTCTGGGCACAACTCTGTCGTGCCCAAAGTCATAAGCGCAGCTAGGTTACTGACAGTGAGTCTGGAGCTTTGCTTTGTTTTTTATAATGGTCATTGCGGAAAATGACTGCTCGCATCTGTAAGTCGAACCAAAACGACAAATGTATCTCTGGGCGAATGAACGCAAGTGTTCAAATCGTTCGACAGGCAATAGTCGCCAGAATGAAATCATATGATCAGCTGAAGGTGAATCAGGCAGCTCCAGAAATTTACGTCTCAGTGCAGAATTGCATTTCAAATTACTTTGTGCTGGAGGTTTTGCTGTAATTGACAGAGCTTGGCATCGGGAAATACGACAGATTTATGAAGATGGCAACATTATACTCTTCTATTGTGAACTCTTGAAATCTCAACTGAAAGATATCCAGAAGACTTTCAACTTTTACTTTGTACTGTAAAAAGTCACATTTCCACCACAAGCGTCTTCAGAGTTGGAAACGCCTCTAAAGTCCCTTCAGTCAGCTGTCCAATAAACAGTTGTAGTCTCATTTTAAATGAAGAAATGTCATCGCACAAATTTATGAATAGTTTGTAACTACCGACTCTGCTAAACAGTTGTAACAGATGACAATATGGCACACCTTGCGCACTCTGATTGGTCGACAAGGCTGGGATATGGGAACTTCACAACATTTTGTTGCTAACTGACCAGGCGCATTCGTTAATATCTGAGCATAACAACCACGAGCAGAGTAAATTATCGCATGCTGACAGGACGCCTCCGAGTGCTTTTATGAAATTATTAAAATATATTATATTAAATAATGATACCGTGCGTGCCACTTTCTGACAGCTGGCGGGCCACAGGTGGCCCGCGGGCCATGGTTTGGGAACCTCTGCTGTGGGTGGACAGAAAGACCAATGCAGACATCTTGAAAGAAGTTAACTCACAAAGAGAACTGGTTACTTGCATCAGAAGAACACAGCCCACATTCTTTAGCATGTTATGAGAAGGATAAAGCCTGAGTATGTCATCACAACGGGAAGTTTGGAGGGGAAGAGAGGCAGGGGGTGACCAAGAGAGAAGATGCTGAACATCACGGCATGGAGGCAAGTCGGTATTAGAAATTATTCGCAGCACAGGAGACAGAAGGCTGTGGAATCTCCTCTTAGAATGATCTAACAGAGGAGACTGGAGCACTTACGCTAATATCTGTGTGCACTGAAAAGGTGAATCTTTTACAAACAAAACACACTACATGAAAACTGCTGAAAAGTTGCATACAAGAAGAAAATGACAATGTGGAATGTGAAGTTAAAAAAATGGAAAAACAAAAGATGGAATTACTCACCTAATGAGTTAATGAAGTCAGTGTGATTTTTATAAAACTGTTGATACTGGCCAAGTTTTCCAGACACAAATATTGTCAGAAGCTGGGGTAATGACAAAAATGCACAAATGATAATTATTAGTGCAGCATGAATGTTATAGACTAGACAGATCCTAACCACTTAAAACAGAATCAACTGCATGTTGTAGAAAGCTATGTGACCTAACACTAAACTAATACTACATCCTGGTAGAAAGCTGTAATCTCAAATACTATAAAATACCAAACTAAAACAAAATCTACATTGTGTGGTAGATAACTATGCAATCTAAATTAGTAAACTAAAACAATCTACATAGTGTGGTAGAAAGCTATGTAATTAAAAACACTAATGGAATCTTTATCTAGCAGAAGACTATTTAATCTCAAATACTAAATTAAAATGCAATCTACATCTGAGGTAGAAAATTATGTAATCTAAAAGACTAACAGAATCTACATCCTTCTTCTGCGTTCACTCGGGGAGTTTTTTCGGGTGTGATTGCGATGTGCCTGTTTACAGCAGAGCTGCGTTCTTGCACTGTTAGGGCCGTCACATCTGACTTCTGTGGGCATTTGTTGACTGGGTTAAGCTTCCCGGGTGTAGGGCATTTGACTCTTACTGTTGTGATGTCATCCCCCACCCTAGCTGGCCCATTTGGAACAGCTGAAGACATCCCGGTCAGCCCTCAAGGGAAGGCAGGGACAGACCATAGTCATTCCCTGCCATCCAAGGAGGCTTCCATAATTGCAGTGCCGACACATAGCGCTCTGGTACTGGGCTCACCTAAGGAATCGTCACGTGCTGCACATGGCTGCTTAGCCTCACTTCCGTAAATAGAGCATATCAGTCACCACAGGCTGTTCCTCCGGAAACCAGAAGAATGCAGTCTGCAGATGACATCCACAGTGAGCTTTCGATTCAGACTTTCCACATAACGGATTTGCTATCCAAGCAATATTCCATTTCGTGCCACTAGGATGATTTTCCACCTGTGATGACGCCCACACAATGAACTTTCGATCCAGACTTTCCACTTAATGGATTTGCTAACCAAGCAATATTCCATTTCATGCCTCTGGGGCACTTTTGCTTCGAACAGACCTGTGGCATGATGAAGTGTGGCAGTCTAAGTACTTCTTCATGCACCTTTAGATGTCAACCTGAATGTAGTTAAAGTAAGCCGCAGTCAACCTGAGCTTGCTGACATCTCCATAGAGCTTGTCCTCAAATGAAGCAGGTGGGGGACAAAATATCTTTCTCTGTTCTGCATATATTGGGCACTCCTGCAGCAAATATCTAGCTTTCATTTTACTAGTTCCACGATTACATTCATCGGTATCACCCATCTTTAGTTTATTGAACAAGTGGTATTTCAGCCTGTTATGAACTGTAAGCAGTCTGAAGATTTCTACTGGTTCACTTTTCACTACTGTCGAGTTTGTAATAAGCATCATTTTTCTGGTGGCCTGGATTACCTGATTCCCATTTGGTTTTATAAGTGCTTTTTATAAACCTCTTTGCCTCACTATAGGTTATGTCTATGTCAGACTGAGGTAGTCGTCTGCCCTATTTTGCCAATCTGTCAGCCTCATCATTTCCAGGTATACTGCAATGTGATGGGATCCACTGTATTACAACTTTTTTTGGATTTCTGACATAGTCCATGGAGTGCTGCTCTTAGGCCTGCTAGTTCTGTGCTGTTTTTGCTCTTCAGTATTTAAACAGCTGACTTTGCATCTGTGCAGATAGCGATTTGCTTCTCTTTATTTTCCTCCATCAAGAGCATTTCTGCTGCAGTTTTCAAAGCCTCTACTTCTGCTTTGAAGTTTCCAGTTGCCACTGACTTTTTTTCACTCCATTTTTTAAATTTGAATCTACATCCTGTGGTAGATAGCTAAACAATCTCAAATACGAAAATGCATTCGAAAATACTAAACTAAGACACAATCTAATTCCTGTGGGTGAAAGCAAAATAATCTAAAAAGACTAAAACCAAATCTTCATCTTGTAGAAAGCTATATAATAAAAAGACAAGCTAAAACCAAATCTACATCTTGCCACAGAAAACTACGTAAACTTCTTGTTCTGCATTCATCCTAAATGTTGTTTAGAATGTAATAGCGTTGTGTCTGTTTACAGCAGAGCTGTGATATTTGAACCTTTCGGCCGACATATTCGACTTCAGGCATTTGTTGACCGTGTTAACGTTCCAGGGTGTTTCGTAGGAGGTTAAACTCTCACTATTGTGGTGTTATCTCCATTCCACATGGTCATTTTAGAACAGCTGAAGACATCCCAGTTTGCCCTCAAGGGAAGACAGGGGCATTCCTCACCATCCAAGGAGGCTTCCGTAATTACAGAGCCGACACATAGCGCTCTGGTACTGGGCTCACCCAAGGAATCATTAAGTCCTGCACATGGCTGCTTAGCCTCACTTCTGTATAATCGGCCTTCTTTTCACCGAAGGCTGTACTCCGGAATCAGAAGAATGCAGTCTGCTGATGGCAACCACACAGTGAGCTTTCGATTCAGACTTTCAACTAATAGACTCGCTAGCCAAGTTATATATCAATTCCGTGCCACTGGGATGCTTTTTCCACTTCTGATGACGCCCACACAATGAGCTTTTGCTACGTAATGTAATATACTACACTAAAACAGAACCTTCACCATATACTTTAAAAATTTCTGTTTTGGTTAAAATTCTGTTATGTCATTACACATCGAATCTTCATAAGCTGCAATCTCTCAAACAGACCACACTATGAGAATCTCCCCACAGTGCACCAACTCCATATCACAATCTCAGAATCCCATGCTATACATTTGTCTAATTTTGAAATGTAGCCTAGTCAACTGCTCTTTTCCTTGTGCAACAGTCAATGAATTTTATGTATGCAATGTGCACAACAGTCCTCCAAGTTTTTTGCCTTTGTCTGAAAAGGATGGACATCCAATCCACTACCCTAAAATCAGGAGCTTATCACTTTTATTTTGTCAAAAGAATTTTGACAATTCACACCATGAATCGAACCAGTCCTGCATGATAAAGAACCAAATGCCTCATCTCTAAAATACTCCGCCAAGCAGTGAAATCCCTTTTAAAAAAAAATATAAACACCCTGCCTTCAAAAATGATAGTAAACATTTAGCTTTCAAATTTACTGTATATAACAATGTGAATTGTTCTTAAATTTCATTTTCCTGGAAATTTATAAGCAGCTCTGGCATCTATTAATTAGTGTTATATGATAACTGTCAGTAACTAGTTAAATGCAGTAAGTTTTATGCCCCTTACAGGACATCGGAATCAATCACGGTATTTCCGGCTGTTTGTGATTTACTAGACAATTTTTACATTCAGTAGTTTGCTGTTGCTTTCTGAACGACTGGAGTCTCATACTATTGGAACCAGCGCAAAATGGTCAGCTTCCAAATTGCCTGCAGCTGATTTCAAACATATGAGACTATTTTGGGAAATTGTGAAGTGTGTTCAATGCCTCTTAGCCAAAAGTTGTATATATAATATTAATAGTAAGCATCACGGAGTGGCTGGCCGAGTGGCTAGAAGCCGGGTTCTCCTTCATGAGACCCGGGTAGCATATTGTTTTCTGTCAGGGGCAAAAAGAAAACCTTATCATGCATAGTTCACGGTGACTGCACTAGCCAGGTGGCTTTAATACCTTAGACTCAAGACCTACATCGCAAGGTACTATATATGCAGTAGATGACATTTGTTTTGAATAATAAACATGTTAACAACTGACACCATATTGTGTAGATTAACGTATTTACTACTTATGTTTTATGTTATCCTGGTATACAATATAAAGCGCCCTGGAACTATTTAATGTACGTCTACACTGCAAACTCGCCTAAGTAATGTAACATGATAAAGCAAAACAGATGACACATACGTCATGAATGAGTTCACCCTCCAAGAACTTCACTGGTTTCAGAGACAGCAGGTGGTCCATGAGAAATGTGTTGGGGTCACCCAAGCAGGTCACAATGCATTTGTGAGCATCGTCTCTGGCTTGAGATGCATTGTCCTCTGTGTATGTACCCAACAGCTCAATCATCACTTTGGTGGCCACATCCCTGCAAACATGGCAACAAGAACTTCTTACTGCGTCCACTTTTTCTAATATAGTTTACTTTTTCTAATGTATACTTTGATATTTCTAATATATAGTTCACTTTCTCTAATGTGTACTTCACTTTTTCTAATATATAGTTCAGAATATAAAAGAAGGTATTGATTAACTCACAGCTGAGGGAACTACATCAGTTCACTTCAGGGCACTATATTCTAAAAATACAGGTTATTGGTGTAAGTAGAGTGGATTAACTTCACTGTTTTACCCCATCTGGTTCAGCCTCTCTTCACAGAACGACATATTGCCTGTTGAGGGCATCATACAAAGCATAAACCCCATAGCTCCAGTGATGACCCCCAGTAGTATTTAGGAAAATTACACTCATGGTCAGAACAATGCAATGCGAAAACAAACCCACTACATTTAGTGTACACGGAAGACAATTGTTCTTCTAAGATGTACAATATGCATGAAGAGTCTTAGATGAGATCAATCTACTAGCTGTGGTATACCCATAGTCTTTTGCATCATGTCAGCAAGTCATTTGATGCCCGTTTCAACCCAAGACAAATTATTTGCTTAAGAAGCCAACACCCTGGCCAAATTTTCGAACAGGTCCTACCTACAAAGTTACAAATAAAGCAATCATACAGAAACAGAGACATGTAAACAAATGTCAACTTGGAAATAAAATTGCTAAATATGAGTGATGATGGTCTAAGCCTAGACTAATTTAGTATCGTAGTGGAACAACTTTTAGTGCTGGGAGATTAAATGTATGTGGGTTGAAATGGCCAACAGAAAAGTAATTCTGTCAGCCTTGGATGGCCCAAACTTTCCTGTTGCATCGTGGTATTCTATACGTCAAGTTCAGCATAGTGGAACATAACACACCTGATGCCATGCTAGAAATGTAAAAGTTTCTTTAAAATATCAAGGTATGTAGGTCTGATAACCATGTCAGTTAGGAGACCGCCAGTGCTGGTACAAGACTGTACTGATCACTTTGTCACATGTTTTACTCAAAAGAGAAGACATGAACATTCTGGTAATGAAATGTATAAAATATAAAATGAAAGTGGGAACAATCTAAACCTGGACAAGCCTTAGTGCTTGACAGTGAAATGTAATCTCATAGGACAATGAAATGTAAGTGGGCTGAAATGGCTAAAAGACAAGCAGATTCTGTCAGCCTTCGATGACCCAATCATTCCTGTTGCATCATGGTTGTGTGTGCTAGAAAGTTCAGCACAAACTGAAACAAACAACTGATGCTACCATGTATAATACACTAATAGCAGTCTTCACATACAGAGTTATATGGGTCTGGTATTCATAGTGATACACTCTGTCAGAGAAGCATGATCACCTATGCCAGCAGGCAGTGACTAAAATAAAATGGTGTGACTGCTGCTGGGCTGATACTGGTCACCAAATAAAATCTTAATTTAACTGGGAAACTTCACACAAGACAGACATACAGATGTCAGTGAATGTTTTGACCAGTCTTTATCAACGAACAAAACAGAAATACTTAGCCAGACAAATGAAATACCACAAACACAGATGAGTAATGAACATGTATGCCCTGGCATCGGTTCATAAAATGACATATAAAGTCATTAAACACAAATGTGATATTTCAGAAGTGTTAGTATTTTAAACCTAGGACAAATGTCTAGGAACTATTTAATCACTCACTAGCTATTAATTAAATGTATGTGGGTTGAAATGGCCAACAAAAACGTTATTCTGTCAGCCTTGGATGTCCCAAACTTGCTGTTGCATCATGGTATTCTATACGTCAAGTTCAGCATAGATGAAATATAACATACCTGATGCCATGCTAAACACATGTAAATAAATGTCTAACAAAAATCAAGGTGTGTAGTTCTGACAACCGTGTCAGCTAGGAGGACCCCAGACCACCATGTCAGTACAAGATTGTACTAAACACTTTGTTACATGTTTTACTTAAAAGTAGAAGATGTGAATGAACATTCTGAGAATGAAATGTATAAAATATTAAGCGATTAGTATCTTTGTGGGACAAGCCTTAGTGCAGGGCAATGAAATGTTAGTGGGATGAAATGGCTAAAGGACTAGCAGAATCTATCAGCCTTGGATGACCCAATCATTCCTGTTGCATCATAGTTTTGTATGCTACAGGTTCAGCACAAATTGAAACAAACATCTGATGCCATTATGTATAATACAGTCATAGCAGTCTTCACATATGAGGTTATATGGATCTGATATTCACACTGATACATTCTGTCAAAGAAACATGATCACCCATGCCACCTGGCAGTCATGGGGGTGACTGCTGCTGGACACCAAATGAAAACTAAATATAATTGGGATCTCGACATATGTTTCGACCAGTTTTTACTAGCGAACAAAACAAAAGAAATACTTAGCTATACAAATGAAACACCACAATAACAGATGAGTAATGAACATGTTTGCCCTGGCATCGGTTCATGGGGTTTCCAACTAGCAAGGAGCTTGATGATTTACACAAGCAATTAAAAAATTATGGATGTACTTAATAGTGGAGTTAATTTGGTAGAATAGAAAAAGTGGTTTAGGCAAATTAATTACAATTGAATGATTGGTACAGAAAGGTCATAAAATGACAGATAATTAATCACAAACGTTAGATTTCAAAAGTATTAGCATTATAAAACTAGGACAAATATCTGGAAAGTATTTAATCACTCACTAGCTATTAATTAAATGTATGTGGGTTGAAATGGCCAACAGAAAAGTAATTCTGTCAGCCTTGGATGGCCCAAACTTTCCTGTTGCATCGCAGTATTCTATACATCAAGTTCAGCATAGACTGAACATAACGCACCTGATGCCATACTAGAAGTTTAAAAGTTTCTTTAAAATATTTAGGTGTAGGTCTGATAAATATGTCAGTTAGGATGGACTCCCAGACCAATGTGCTGGTATAAATATAAACTGATCACTTAGTTACCACAAGGTTTCTTTACAAGTAGAAGACATGGACATCCTGGGAATAACATGCTTAAAATATTGAATGAAAGTGCTGGCAATCTAAACCTGGACATTTATTTAATATCTTTGAGGGACAAGCCTTAGTGCAGGACAATGAAATGTAAGTGGGCTGAAATGGCTAAAAGACAAGCAGAATCTGTCAGCCTTGGATGACCCAAATGTTCCTGTTGCATCAAGTTATTCTATACAACAAGTTCAGCATAGATTAAAATATAAAACACCTGATGCCAAGACAGAAACTTCAGTTTCTTAAAAACTTTATTACTTATTATACCCATATCAGTTAGAATGGACCCCCTGACAACTGTGCTAATATAAAAATGCACTGACATTTGTTACCACATTCTACTAAAAGGTGAAGACAAGACATGTACAACCTGGGAATGAAATGTATAAAATATTTAATGAAAGTGCTGGCAATCGAAACCTGGGCATTTTGTGGGACAAGCTTAAGTGCCAGACAATGAAATGTATGTAGGCTGAAATGGCTAAAAGACAGGCAGAATCTGTTAGCCTTGGATGACCCAACGTTCCTGTTGCATCATAGCTTTCTGTGCCACACGTTCAGCACAAACTGAAACAAACACCAGATGTTACCATGTATAATACAGTCATTGCAGTCTTCATATATGGAATTAAATGGGTCTAGTGGTGTTCATAATGATGAAGAAGCATGAACTCTCATACCAACTGGCAAGTAGTTGAGAAATTGGGGTGACGGGCTGATACTGGAAACTGAATGAGCAAAAAATACAACTGGGAAGCTCAAGAAATGAAAGATACACAGGTACAAATGAATGTTTCAACCAGTCCTTGACGCAGGTCCGCATATCCGAATGGATAAGAACGATTTTCTCAAACACCCGGTGTGCTGATGCCGAGGTTAGCGGTTCATCCCCTACACCGGACAGCTAGACTAAAATGCTGACCTGTCGTCCTTGACTTGGGGATGTAAATTACAAGTACCTCTGAAGTCGGGGAGAGGGTTCGCATGATGGCGAGGGACACTGTTAACAGGGAAAGCTAACCCACACGCAAAATTCAGTCCATCACTACTATAAAAATAGTGTGTATGGACTACGCTTGAGTTCAAAGCGAGCGAGCGCACACACAAAAAACCAGTCCTTTTTATTAAATAAAGAACAGGAATACTTAGCTGGAAAATGAAAGTATCACAGTCATAGATAAATAATCAACATGTTTGCCTGGACAAGGAACTTGATGATGATGATGAATGATTAGTGTGATTTTAATATTAGGGATGCATTTAATTATTAATAGTAGAATTAACAGTTTGGCAGAATAAGAAGAGGTGTAGGCAAGTTGCAAGTGACAGGATGGTACAGAAATGTCTCTTCTATATAAACTGACACATAAAGAAATTAACAAGAAACCGGATGTTGTAAAGTATCACAGCATTAAACAGATGGGAGCTATTTAATCACTTAATAGTTATAATGAAATGTATGTGGGTTGAAATGACCAACAGAAAAGCAGTTCTGTCAGCCTTGGATGGCCCAAACTTTCTTGTTGCATTGTGGTATTCTATACATCAAGTTTGGCATAGATTCAAACAACACACCTGATGCCAAGTCAGAAACTTAAAACATTTTCTTATCTTAATGCATGTAGCTTTGATAACCATGTCAGTGACAAGCTCAGCACAAATTAAACACCCGATGCTACCATGTATAATACAGTCACAGCAGTCATCACATATGGAATGATATGGGTCTGGTATTCATATTAATACATTCTGATAAAGAAGCATGATCACCCATGTCAGCTGGCAAGGAGTTGAGAAATCGGGACGATGGCTGCCAGGTTTTATAATTAAACAACATAACAAGATGACTTAGCTGGAAAACTGAAGATTCACAAACACAGATAAATAATCTACATGTTTGCTGGACAAGGAACTTGATGATGATGATTTATATAAGTCAGTTTAAAATTAAGGATGTATGTAATAGTGGAATTAACAATTTGGCAGAATAAGAAGAGGTGCAGGCAAATTGCAAGTGACTGATTGGTACAGACAGGTAATATAAGCTGACACATAAAGAGATTAACAAGAAACCTGATGTTTCAAAGTACACAGCATTAAAAAGATGGGAACTATTTAATTACTTAGTAGTTATAATGAAATGTATGTGGGTTGAAATGGCCAACAGAAATGTAATTCTGCCAGCCTTGGATGGCCCAAACTTTCCTGTTGCATCGTAGTATTCTATGCATCAAGTTCCGCATAGATTTAAACAACACACCTGATGCTATGCCTGAAATTTAAAACACTTCCGTAACAATCTTAAGATATGTGGGTTTGATAACCGTGTCAGTTACAAGTTCAGCACAAACTAAAACACCTGTCGCCACTATATATAATAGTCACATCATCCTTATCCAGTGCCTTGCCGGTTGGCATGAGCAATCGTGCTTCTCCACAAATTGTGATCTCTGACAGCATGGATCAATTCGTGTGTCGACTCCCTTCCATGCCATGACAAGTCAAGAATGTTCTCACACTGTATTTCTCTATCTCTTTCCACAAATCTGGTTGTCACATGTTCCAGTTTTTGTCTTCTCATAAATGTGGCCAAAAAGTTATGGCTGCTTCTTTCTGATGTTTGTGATAAGTTGTTTTTGCAACATAACTTCCCTCAAAATGTCCAGATTGCTCATTTTGGCTGTCTAAATAATCTCAGCATTCTTCTATAATAGTCACAGCAATCTTCAAATATGGAAAGATATGGGGTCTGGTATTCCACTGATATATTCTGCTAGAGATCATGATCACCCATGCCAGATCTATCAGAAAGCAGAAAAATAGAGGTGATGGCTGCCTGACTCATAATGGAAACTGAATAAGTATAAAATATAACTAAGAAGCTTGACAAAAGGAAAGACACCCAGGTATACAAGCGAACGTTTCAAGCAAATTCTTAACAAAAGCACAAGAATATTTTGCTAGGAAACTAATGTATAATAATCACAGATAAGTAATACACTTATCTGCCTGGGCAAGAAACTTGATAATTTACTTAAGCAATTCAAAAATTACAAAATGTACCTAATTGTGAATAACAACTTTGGCTTAATAGGAAGCGTTTTAGGCATATTGCAAATGAAATAGTACAGAAAGGTCTTCAATATACACTACCATTTAAATAAATTAACGTGTTTCAAAGCATCACAACATTAAACAACTAGAAACTATTAACACTAGTTATCAATTAAATGTATGTGGGTTGAAATGGCCAACAGAATAGCAATTCTGTCAGCCTTGGATGGCCCAAACTTTCCTGTTGCATAGCGGTATTCTATACATCAAGTTCAGTATAGATTCAAACAGAAAACACTTGATGCCATGCCAGAAACTTAACACTATTTTAAACACCTGAAGGTATGTAGGTCTAATAGCCATGCCAGTTAGGATAGACCCCAAACCACTGTGTTGATATCAGAAGGAATTACCCACTTTATTAGCGCACATTTTACTTAAAGGTGGAGGACAGAACATGCACACTGCAAAAATAAGATTCTCCAAAACTAACGAGTTATGCTCGGTTGCTCATTCAAAAGAAAAAATGTGGTTTCTACTGTCCACCTTTGATAAGCAGGTTGAGACAAGTCAGTGTCATGCTCCGCTCATGTGCAGAGTTATCCACTTAATCCAGTGGAAGGCCAGTCCCCTGAAACGTGCCACCAGTCTTCTACCTCTATCAAAATATACCTGGCCTGTAACAGCCAACAGATAATAATTCTGTCATCCTTGAATGACCTGAACTTTTCTGTTGCATGCCAGTGTTGTTGAAAGCTTTAATTTCAAAGTACGTGAAAACATAGACACCTGGTGCTTCTTTATAATGTACTTGAAACGAACTTCAAAAATGGAATGCCATTTAAATACATCAATGTAGAAAGAAAAGAGAAATGTACAATAACGTGGTATTGTATATGTAATTAAATGAGGAATAAGTAAAAATGGCTGGGTCGACCTGGGAGTTCAAGTTGAAATAATCCCAGCCTTGAATGGGATTTAAACACACGATCACCGGGCCAGCAGTCAAGCCACTGCATTACTGCAGCTTCCCAAAAAAAGAGAGAAAAAGAACAGAGGAAATGTAAAAGATCAAGTGAAGACATTAAAATGTACGTGGGCTGAAATGGCCAACAGACAAATAATTCAGTTAGCCTTGGATGACCCAAACTGTTCTGTTGCATCATGGTGTTGGTATTAAGTTCAACACAAATCAACACACGAATACCTGATGCACTATGAGTAGGTTACAGTGTTCCTATTCTATGCTTCCCTTATGAGCCCCAATATAACATGGATAACTATCTCAGGTGTCTTAAGAGTCATTTTTGATGTTACTAACCGCATGTGGCAGGCTATCAGAGACTCATGGAGGGTCCTGTACAGCATCTGAATCTTTGCTGAGCTGATCTCCCACAGGTTGATCCACCTTTTAATCTGAGGAACAAACAATTAGCTTGTACAGTTTGCTACAATATCCATACATTTTGGTTATCGTAATTTGTGAAGAAGCATGATTGCCCATGCCAGCCGGCAAGGGACTGGATGATCATGAAGTTTGTGTCTTATCTTTATTTGGTCCATGTCCAGCTTGGGAGACCCCGCCTGTAAATATTTTCTACCTGCAACATAGTTCTATATGGTCCAGTGAGACCCTAATGCTTCAGTGGCAACGTATGGTGGTGACAGTCAGGGGATGTGAGAGAGAGAGAGAGAGAGAGAGAGAGAGAGAGAGAGAGAGAGAGAGAGAGAGAGAGAGAGAGAGAGAGAGAGAGAGAGAGAGAGAGAGAGAGAGAGAGAGAGAGAGAGAGAGAGAGGGGGGGGGGGGAGAGAAGAGAGGGAGAAAGAGAGAGAGGGGGGCAGAAGAGAGAGAGAGTGGAAAAAAAAGGGGGGGAGGGGGAAAGAGACCCTTCATCGGTTTTTCATGCAGACATACACGTGTGTTTTCCTAGTTTTTGTAAATATTTATGTAAAAAACAAAAAAAAATGAGAAAAGCCTCAGTACTTACTTTATCTAGATCAACTGGTACCATAGACAGCAAGTCATTTTGCCCTGCTAGTCTGACCATGCTGCAGAGAACAACATATCGCACGCTGGCATCCTCCTCTAGTCCATAGAATAAGTTGCTCAGCCTGGGAATCAAACAACAAACACTAATGCCTACAAAAAGATATTTTGATGTGAAAAGTATGTAATTTCTTGGCAAATTTACGTTCAGCAGTTTGCCACTGCTTTCTGAGCGACCGGCACTCATACCATTGAATGAAAAACAACACAAAACAATCTGCTGCCAAATCGCCTTCAGCTGTGTTTTGAAAATGATATGCAGATTATGAATTGCACGCGTAACCCCTTCGCCACAGAGCCCACGAGGTTGGTTTAAAAACCCCTGAAACACTGTTTTAACTCTGAAGCCAGATGCAATGACATTTCAGTCATCTGAACCCTGAAATGGACTTCCTCCATCGGAGAGAGGTTGATGTAAAGACTTGTCTTCCGACCAGTACCAAAGTACCATCTCCACATAGACTGATGCAGAGATCTTCCCCTCTCCAAGCCTAGAAACCAGTGAAGTATGCAAGACTGGTACTGGAATTTCACAGCTGTAGAGAGGCATGGCAAGCCTTGGAACATCTGCTCGATAAGGACAGTCTGTGGGCATTCCCACCATGAAGAAGTGCACCAAGATTAACGTGAAACTTAATCTTGTTACTTTAGATCTAGCTAAGGAAGGTGCAACAGTAGAGCAAACTGATGTACCAGTTCATCCATCCATCATGTGCCATGCCGGTAAGCGTGGGTGGTCATGTTTTGCCATCTCACTCGATCACCAGAGTCGTGGATCAGCTCAGTGTTTCTGTCTCGACCATGCAATGAGGCCAAGCCATCCAGGTATTTGCTTCTAGGTCTTCTTCTTGGTCTGTTCCCTTCGATCTTACTAGTTGTCACCAAGTTCTCCAATTCATTTCTTCTCATAACATGCCCACAAAATTTTGACTGTCTGCGTCTAATGTCTCTAATCAGTTTACGATCTTCATTTGTTTCTTGAAGGACTTGTTCATTGGTCTTCTGCTGTCTATGGTATTCTTTGCATTTTCCTCAGAAACCACATTTCTACAGCCACCAGATGTTTTTCAGCTTGACTGCTCATTGTCCAAGCTTCACATCTATATAAAAGTACAGGTTCTATGTAGCATCTCAACACTCTTTTTCTCGTTTCAATTGACATCTTTTTATTGGTCAGTATGTTTTTCATCTTGCTAAAGGCTACTTTTGCCATGGCAATTCTTGTTCTAATCTCTTCAAGGCATCTCCCATCAGATGTTATTACTGTTCCGAGATAATTGTACCTATTCACTTGTTGAAGAATATTCCCATTTACTTGTATATTACATTGTGGTATTTCGTTCTTCCTAGTGACGACCATAATCTGCGTCTTTTTACAATTTAATTCTAACCCTCGTTGTTCACTGTGTGTAACAACCGCATCTACTAAATGTTGCAGATCCTGTTCATTGTCTGCAATCAAGACTGTATCATCTGCATATCTAATGTTATTGATGCATCGTCCCCCAATGTTGATTCCTTCCATATCTTCAATATTTCTGAAAATACTTTCACTGTACATGGAAAACAGATCTGGAGACATTACACATCCCTGTCTCACACCTCTCTTAATAGGCTGATATTGGCCTACTTCATTATCAACTCTTATGGCAGCTTTTTGTTTCCAATGTATGTTTTTTACAAGTCTAAGGCCTTTTCCATCAATTTGTAGATCTTCAAGCATCCTTATCATGTCGACATGTCTCACTTTATCGAAAGCTTTTGTGTAGTCAATAAAGCAAAGGTGTAGATCTTTGTTTACTTCTATAGATCATTCGATTACGGTTCTCAGTAAATACACAGCATTTACTGTACCCTTTCCTTCTACAAACCCACATTGTTGTTCTCCTATTTCAGGTTGTATTTTCCTCCTAATTCTTTGCATGATAATTCTTAGCAAAATCTTCGTGATGTGACATTATACTAATTGTTCGATGTTGATCACATCCCAAGGCTCCTGATTTCTTTGGGATTGCAATAAATACAGAATTACATAATTCATGAGGTATATTTCCAGTATCATAAATTGTATTAACCCTTTACAGGGCAGAACGGCCATTGCCTTTAACGAGCAAATCGCCCGATCGCGTCCGATACAATTATGCATGGTAAAAACGCAATTTCTCGGCCTTACGATACTTCCGCTATCGCCGATAGCTTGACAACGTGGCATTTGTAAACGCCGACTATGAATTTGAATGGACTTTTACGGACTTTTTTTGATAGTTTTCGGGGTTTTTTCTTCAAGTGATCGCCGAGATTTCGCTAGGTTCAATTTAAGTGACATTAAAGGGCACGAAGTTGACTATTAATCGAAGCTAGATATCAGTGAAAAGCGTTACTTTGCATTAGCAGTCTGAGTCGGACTTTAAAACAACAATCATGTGAGTAACATATTCTGCATGCTTTTCCCTTCATTGTGTTGTTTATTTAACTAAAATCGGTTGACTAACACCTTATTTATTATGCTTTTACTAACGCAACCCGAAATTTTACCGAACCTGAAAAATTCTTGCCCATTCAGGGCTAAAAAACGGACAAGCGTCTGCCCTGTAAAGGGTTAAGCAGACTGGTAACTTTATCTATTCCATATTCTTCTAAAGCATTAATAATTTCTGTTGTGACGCTGTCTGAACCGGGGGTCTTACCAGATTTCATATGGTTAAGAGTATTCTGAACCTCCATCTTCAAAATTGCTGGTCCTTCATTATTATTTTGAACATCGTAGTGTTCGTCTCTGTTGTCGTCATAAAGGTTTTTTACGTAATCTGACCATACATGTAAGATCTGATCTTTTTCTGTTATGACTCTTCTATCTTTTGTCTTTAGGCAGCCTGCTGAAGTACGTGTTCTTTGATTAGTAAGCTCCTGGATTCTTTTGGGCATTAGTTTTGCATTTTTACTGTTGTGTTGTTTTTCAATTTCTCCGCAATTTTTCTCAAGCCATGTTTCTTTTGCCTCCCTATACAAGGTTCTGACTTTTCTGTGAATTTCTTCATATTTGGCAGGATTATTTTTGTTCTGTCTTCTTGTTTCCATTAGTTGCAAAATTTCTTCAGTCATCCATGTCTTACGGCCCACTTTCTTTAATTTTGGAATACGTTTTTTCTGCTGCACAACTGATTGAATTCTTCAACATTTCCCATTGATCATCTACATCTTGAAATAGGATCTCTAAATCTGACAATAAATCAAAGTCGTTCTTTACTTCTATGTTAAAATTATCTTGTATTTCTTTGTCAGTTTTCAATTTGCACAAGTCATATTTAGGGTTTCCTGCTATATACTTGACCAGTCACATACCACAAAAAAGAAAACAATCATTAAATCAGTCAGAAAGTCACCAACACCAGCACAAGATGATCATTTTATGAACAGACCAGAACAAATTATTCTGCGCTACAGAAAGGACACAGCTGGTTATGCAAACATGTGTATACAAAAGTTATGATTGGCAAGTCAGTTGTATGCACATGTGGATTGGCGCTGCATACAGCATATCAGATACTACAAGACTGCCCTGAATACAACGTAACTAGGCAAACCTGGCCCAGAGAAACAACAGTTGAAGATAAAATTTATGGACCAATGAGTGAACTAAAAAAGACAGGAAATGTATACAAGAGACAACACTGCACATATAGACAATAATTTCACATGAAGTAAGGAAGTATATGCCAGTATAACGAGTAAAAGAAGATAAATGGAATAAACAACTTTAATGGTTTACTTACATTCTCAGTCTCAAGGCTGCACGTTTGTCTCCATCTGGCAACTTTCCCACCTTCTCACAAAACAGAATGACAACACTCTCTGCCTCCTGGACTGGCACAATCAATACAAGGGAGATGATCCCATTGAACACCATCTCAATGTCTGTAAAGATACCATTAAACTCTCAAATGTTTGCAAATGGCGGTTAGGCGTTGAGCCGTTAAGGCCTGTGGCGTGTTTATGCTTGTGGCTATGGTTTGCATTCACATTTTCTTCATGTTGGACTGGTAGTACATAGTTCTGTCACTCTGCTACTGAGTGAGTGCGTGGGCAACACCATGAGCTGTGAAATTCGCGTGGAATGCTTTTACATCTGTCCTGTACTGTGAACTGCAGGTTCGGAACAATGGCTAGCTGTGGTTGCTGAATTGACTGTTTTGCCCTTTCAGTTCACGAGTGCATTTTTCGGGAGATTCCTGAGAGTCTGCGCTGAAGCTGCGGAGTTCGTGCTTTGTGCGACACTTTCGGCGGGTCGCCCTGTTGTGTGAGACCGTGCCATGTGAGAAAACCCGGGTCAGTGAGGTCTTTCTGGTGACTGCCGAGTACATCGACGATGAACTGTGGTATTCGTGGATGAATTTTGTGTTGACATTCTGACGGCGGCACTATGCACAGTGTACCTGTGAGAGCTTGTTGAATTGCCGAGATTCCCATCTATTCCACTTTTCACATTAGACAGTGGGGAGCATTTTGTGTGATATTCGCTGGCACGGGAATGGAGCATAATGGGGACTTCACATTGCCGTGAAGTTGGAACCTCGACTAACTAACTATGTTTGCAAATGTAACATCATCCTGAAGTTTGTAAACATAACTAAACACCATCCCAATGTGTGTAAACAAAATTTAACCCCATCTCAATGTTTGTAAATAACATTAAACAGTATCTCAATGTTCATTAACACAACAAACATCTCTATGTAAAGAAAATCATGTTTAACATTCAAATTATGTTTAAAGAAAGCTTTTCTTGTAAAGAATGATTTCTACACTATACTGGAGTTCCAAGGGTATTCTAGATCCCAAAAGCATTGCATGTAGTTGGCTCTACGGCTTTACTGTTTCACAGAGGAGGGAGAAAATTGAAGAACAACATAGAAAGACAGTATCTCAGCTGAAGCGATAAATAGCCTAGAAATAAAATTACTAAACAAGATCAAGGTTCAAGAAACAAAATAATCTGAGCCCATAAAAAGACAAAATGCATCAGAAGACTGTATCATTGGAAGTGGAGAAGACAAGAATAAAACTCATTTAAATAGGATGATGTGAAGATTGAGAAGAGGATGTTATAGATTACCATCGCAATGAGACAAAACAGTTGAAAATTCACTGCAGCCTACTTTGTTTTGAAGAAGGCCACAGAGCTTATAACTACTACAATAAACAAGTGTATATTAAAATTAAAATTTTTTATTTTCTTCAAACAATCACCAACCTGCATCATTGTTGAGGTTCCAGCAATATTTGCTGGCTTCAATTATATTTTTCAAGTCAGTTGACAAGCCTGATTCTGCATTTTCTTCAGAGATCTCTGCTCCTAGTGATTTCAGAAATGTTCTCAAATCTAGCGTCTGTGGGTGACAAAAATGAGAAACTATTTTATCTCAAATTAGTCATTTAAAAACTGCAGTATTATGCAACAAGAGGGCAAAGATAGGTGTGTGAAGGTGAACAAGGAGGAAGAAGTCGAGTTACTGAACCAACTGAAATCATGCCTTATAAGATTTTTCTAGTTTATTGTGGTTTTCAGTTTGATTTCTAACAATCAATTCATAATTGGTGGAAATCCAATTACAGAACTCAGATATGCTGATGATACGGTCCTCCTTTCAAATAGAGCTTTAGGGTTAGAGAATTCATCCTCTCTGTCAAGAGACACTGAAAATCAAGATCTGTTTCTGAACTTCAAAGAACAATTATGTCCACAGACACACAAAAAATACATGCCAACCAAAGATCACAATGAACAATGAAAATGTCCCTTTTTTAATATTGTGGCTCCATAAATAACAAACAAAGAAGACTAAAGAAGGCTGGCAACAGCAATGCAGAGGTTAAACAGTATTAAGAACCCATGGTACAACAACACCTAAAAACAAGTAAAATGTCTGAGAATCTGCATCTTCCCTGTGGCAACATATGGACAATTTTGCAATAACTAAAAAAAGAATATTACAACTTTTTTTAGCTTAAATGTTAGTTTCTAGAACATCGTGAACCAAGAAAAATATTGACATTCCAAAAGATCTGAACATTAAACCAAAAAAAAATTGCTGATGAAGGCTAATTGCCACAACATCCCGGATGTGTCGTAATTCTGTTATGTAAAGCTGCACTACTTTGTGTCATTTTATATAGTTTATGGTGGTCTTCCGAGAGAAAGTCTACAGATGTATCAATTTAAACGTGGTGCCTACATCCTATGATTCTGACATTATTTTCACTAATTATCGGTAGATCAATAACTGATACCAAAATGGACTTCCATTAGTTAATCTTCTAAACAGCCTAAACCTTTCTCAAGTTACAGGTGTAACCTTTTTCCATTTCAGTTCATATTATCATTGCAGTCCAGAAATGTCCAGAGCTGCTCTGATCTCCAATAGTAAATCCATTAGCGTAGAGCATCAACTGTGCCAATCAAATGTTAAATGATCAACCTTCACACTCGCTTGGTGTTTACTACTTCCTGGCCACACCAGTCTTCAATCCAGAAGCTTGTATTCTAACTACTGATGCTGGTTCATTCAGTTGAAAGTCCTTGTTTTGGCCTATCTCTTGAGGAATATTCATGATGTTGACCCTCTGGTATACTGGCAGTGTGTGCCGGCCAATCTACTCACTCATTGATTACCCACAACACCTATATGTCCTGGTAGAAAGTTAAACATAAATTAATGAACTGTATACCTCTGCTGGGATTCAATCTAATGCCTGTCCGTGAACCATCTCAACTTGCTAGGTCAATGCTAAATTAATCAGTATACAAATATGTAGGTTTGCAACTTAATCCAAAATAATGCCATTGTTACTGCCAAGACTTTTATTGTCGTACTGGTGGTTGCAGTGAAAACACTCCTGGCTTCCTTCACAGCTCTGCCATATGAGCAAGGCAAGAAGGCCCATACACACTTCTGATGCAAAATTACTACGCCGTCTGAGTATATAACTGCATCTGCATCCTCAATGTTTGTGGTCATTAATGAGGACCTTGATCACTCACTGCATCTGTTCCCAGTCTCTGCAACTCTTGAATTTTGCAAGGAGATTAAAAAAATGTCTCACAAAGTTGTGTATTCTTGCCCAAGATAATAGTGAGCGCACATACAAGTTTGACAGTGACGTCAGCCCGGCCTACCCTTGATTTACCCCTCTTAAATCAACAGAAGTCAGAAACATGGAGAACTAAAAGAATTTATATACTACAAACATTCACTAACTGGTGCCTGAGCAGAATAATCGGAATATTTGTTGGCGCTCACTCGCTTTCAACATAAGCATAGTCCATACACACTACTGTAAGTAATGCTGGACTGAATTTTGCGTGTGGATTAGCTTTATCTATTAACAGTGAAACTCGCCATCAGGTGAACCCACTCTGACTTCAGAGGTACTTGTATTTAACGTCCGCAAGTCAAAGATGACACGTCAACATTTTAGTCCAACTGTCCGGCGTATGGGTTGAACCCCTTACCTCGGCATTAGCACACCGGATGTTTAAGAACACATGCTCTTATCCATTCGGCCATGCTGACCTACAATAATGGGAATGAAATGGCATCACCAATGTAGAAGAGCTCATGGAGAGAACCAAACAAATTCCAGTGAACAAAAGGGTGAGAAAAAAATGGCACTAACTTGGGGGGGGGGGGGGGGGGGGGGAGAGAGAGAGAGAGAGAGAGAGAGAGAGAGAGAGAGAGAGAGAGAGAGAGAGAGAGAGAGAGAGAGAGAGAGAGAGAGAACAGAGAAAACTTGACAATTTAACTTTCAGGAACCCACAAGGCAAACAAAATAGCAAGAGACTAAAAAACACATTCATTCATTCAGTAGCATGTCCTTTGCAGAACCTCGCTCCCATAACAACCTTCCGGAAAGCTCGATCACAAGCAAGATGTCCCGCGTCTGATACACCCATCTGGAGATCATCCGCCACATCCTGCACCCATCTTCTCTTTGGCCTTCCTCTTCCTCTCTTCCCAGGCATATACCCTTCCATTATTGTTCTCTCCAAACTTTCGTGACGTTTCAAGTGACCAAAATACTTCAATTTTCTTTGTTTTATCGTCTTTAATAGCCATCCCTCCTCAATATTCAACTCTTGAAGTATGGATGCATTTGTTTTTTTCTTTACCCAAGATATTCTTAGAACTCGTCTATAACATTTATATTCAAAGGCATGGAGGAGAGAATTACATACCGTAATTAATAATATTGGGGGGGGGGGGGGGGGGGGGGGAGAGACATGGAGGGAGCGGCAGGAGTTAGCAAAAGATTTGCGAGGTTGGCTGTTCAATAGAAAACAAATTGCTAACATAATTGTTCAAACAATTGCAAGCCAATGTTGCAGAATCTTGAATGGCAGAATAAACCAGCTATTCAGGCGATACAGTAGGTGTGGCTTCAGGCATGAGATGATGATCTGTTATAAGGAATTTATTTCACTATTCAAAAACCATGCAACACAAGGTAAAAAATCTTATAATTTACATGTATCATAGAGGCATGAATGATGTATTGTTGGACTTTATCCTTTCAGCTCTAACCATCCAGCCTTCTATTCTTCTTCATCTGTCTTTAATTTCCCAATGAAACATAGGCCATCAACCAACTGACAAGCTTTGTGGGCTTGTTAAGTTAATGGTTTCAATTGGCAGCTAAAATTAGCATGAACCATCACGATTTTAAATTTGAGTATTTACTCATGAGACCACCACAGTAGATAGGCCTTGAAAATCAAAATCTAATGGTACCTCAATGATGCCTGCATGTCACTTCTAAGTGAAGATATTCACATTTTTGTGAAGGTGAGACGAGTTGCGATTTCTCACGCTCCTCACTCGATATTAGAACTCTCTAGTGCGTCCATTACCTTCACCAGCAATCTGTGCGTGCGAGATGGTCTCAAACGGTCATATGAAAACTGATTTCAAAAATATGTTCCATGATGTTAAGTGATTAAAAAATAGTACAACTATACAAATAAATTATTATTAATCTTTAACATTGTATTCACTTTAACTTTAGTAGTTACTTTATACATAGCTGAAGTATGAATAAACGGATACTTTATACATAGCTGAAGTTTGAGTAAAGGGATACTTTATACATAGTTGAAGTATGACTTTAAATATCAAGAATAATTTTCCACATTGGTATAATACAAATAATTGTGTCCCCAGGCGAGTTCAAGAATAGTTAACTTGCGTTTCAGTACACTTATTGTTTACAGGCATCCATCTTTGTTTACATTACCGACCTACTATTTATGTCCTGATAATTCTGGTCCAAGCGGACAGTAATATGCGTCGCCTCAGAGAGACATGATTAGGCAATTAAAACATCAGGCTTTCGACTGACTGGCCTGATGAATTAACAATCAAACAAGGAAATGCTACTCATATATAGTGCAGGAAAACCTGTTATATGTGAAGCAGGTTGAAACGAGAGAGGAGAGAGATAGATAACAAAGCTAGTGTGAGAGATAGATATGAGAAAGATGTGTTGAAAGACATAAAAAAAGTGATAACTTTTATATAATATAAATAAGATAATAAAAGTGACAAAAAAGAAATAACTTCCATAAACAAATATTTACAACATCAGTTCATAATCATAGTTCCTAATATTTGTTTATTAAAAAGTCGCTTCACCCAATTAATTCCTGAAGAATTAAAAAAAAAATAAGTGTCCGGCAGGGAATCGAACCAACAGCTCCCGCTTATCAGGCAGAGAGACTTACCACTGTGCTACTGAGGATACGATTTTGATTCAACAAAAATATATAACATAGCCACGCTCATGTCCCGATGACGTCACATACGTTAAAGTCACGTGACTTGGCAAATCACGTGACCAGCCGGGAAAGTTCCGCTATGAATAAAGGGATCATTTATTCATAGCCGGGGTGTGAATAGTCACCTCGAATAAATTATTAATAATCTTTAAACTTGTGTTCTCTTTAACTTTAGTAGGTCAAATTGCATGTTTTGAGTGTTGAAAAGTGAAAGTGTACATGCCATGCCGATCGATATGCGCATGCGCAGTCGCTATGGCACATGGCCTTGCGTTTCCCCATTCACAAAGACACACTTCGCAGAAAATGTTTTTCATCCACAAATCAAGCTATTACTATTACAGTGATGAAACTTTCCAGATATATTTAACACTAGCTGACCCGGCCCGGCTTCGCCCAGATCTATCTATCTGTCTGTCTGACTCGGCTTCACCCAGTCCCTGGTGGGGAGCATCTCATTTAATTCATATAAGTAGTCATATAAGCTCCCATTCCCGACTATCTATCTGTCTGTCTGACCCAGCCCAGCTTCACCCAGTCCCTGGTGGGGAGCATCTTATTTAATTCATATAAGTAGTCATATAAGCTCCCGTTCCTGACTATCTGTCTGTCTGACCCGGCCCGGCTTCGCCCAGGCCCTGGCGGGGATCTATCTATCTATCTGCTTGTCTGTCTGTCTGACCCCACTTCGCCCAGCTCCTGGTGGGGAGTATCTCATTTAATTCATATAAGTAGTCATATAAGTTCCCGTTCCCGACTATCTATCTATCTGTCTGTCTATCTGACCTGGCCCGGTTTCGCCCAACCCCTGATGGGGATCTGTCTATCTATCTATAGCCAGGGGACTTAAGATATAGCAATGCTACTAAAAGTTATGTCCCTTGTTTTATTTTTTCTTATGTTGAGTCATGTAATTACGAAATTAAATTTTAGTAAGTACATAGATGATAGTACACTAAGAAACTATTACAGTTGGTTGCACAGGAATTAAAAGAAGACGTGTAGAAAATTTCATCTCAATCGGATGGACCGTTCGCGAACGCATAAAGAACGGACATACATACACACACACACACATATACATCCTTTATTATAGATATAGATTGTATGCAGAATTCAAAAATACATCTATAATTGATTAAATTCTATGAACACCAAAAAAAAAAATGAATTATGGTAAGTATGAAATATATTCTTATTTATATAAAAATCACGATGATTTCAACCAATCGCTGTGCACAGAATATTAGGCAAACCTTTCCTGGAAAACCCAGGATGACGTGTGTTATTGAATGAATGAATGACGTCGAAATGCATGGTCTGACCTCTCGCGAATTGAATTGGGAGACACGGTGAATCATGGCGGAATGACTCCGAACATCACTTCGGTTTTCATTTCCGGTCGCGGCACGATGGATGAAACTCGCTACTAAAATTGTCTACAGGAAGAGGTAGCCAGTCTCATGCCAACCCCCAACCCTCCTTGGTCCCCTGGACATGCATGTAGGTTACTAATTTTCGTTTATTCGTTGCTTCCTTCATGTGTCACGGTAATACATAAGTGTATGAAAACTGCGTACTTATTTCATTATTTTTCAAAACTGAAAAAATTTCATGTCCTAAGCTACTTTCATGATGGCGATGGCACGTTCGAAACTGAATATCTTTTTCAAGGAAGGCAGCGGTCAAATTTCACTCTGAAGTTAGTTCTAACCTCATCACCAAAAAATAAATCTCAAAATAGGCGTTTATACAAAGAATGCCACTGACAGTCTTATACTCTTATACATTTTTAATAAAGGTTTCAATATTACTATTTTAAATTAAAACCACAACCACTGTGATCAGAAATGTGTTAAAGTAATTTTAATTTTATTGAGAAATGTGACAATGTGCTGCCATGGAGAGTCACAAAACTCCGAAAAACTAAGTCATTTCAATAACTACAACGCTGCCATAATTACTTAAACGCTGTCTTCATTAGTAAATGGAGCTTCAATATGATACTGTTTATTCTGATGTTAAAATACCTGGTAAGGAACAGCAATATCAATAAAGACTGGAACATTCATGGTTGCAGCTCGTTAGAATGTGTACACATATCCCCACACCATGGACCGGCGCGCTTCCGGCCAAAATGGCAGCCTTTAATGGCGTATTAGAGGTTCTAGAAAAACTGGGAACGAAGAGAGAGTTGATGAAAGAAATAAAGAGAAGGCAAGTGAAGTATTTCGTTAAAACACATGACACTCTTATAAAAACAATACTAGAGGACAAGGTTGAGGGCAAGGCGTAGACAGCGATACAAGTGGGAAGATAACATCAAGAGATGGACGAACATCCATCCATCCATCATGTGCCATGCCAATAAGCGTGGGCGATCATGACTCGCCATTTCACTCGATCACCAGAGTCGTGGATCAGCTCAGTGTTCCTGTCTCACCATGCCAAGCCATCCAGGTATTTACTTCTTGGTCTTCCCCTTGGTCTGTTCCCTTCGATCTTGCCAGTTGTCACCAAGTTCTCCAATTCATTTCTTCTCATAACATGTCCAAAAAATGTTGACTGTCTACGTCTAATTTCTCTAATCAATTTACGATTTTTATTGTTTCCTGTAGTACTTGGTCATTTGTTTTTCTGTCTGTTCTTTGAATTCTTTGCATTCTCCTCAGAAACCACATTTCTACAGCCATAAGATGTTTTTCACCTTCTCTGTTGACTGTATCAAAAGCCTTGATAAGGTCAATGAAAGTGGAGAACATTTCGGAGATTGTTCCTGACATTGCTCTTGCAACTGCCTTGCAGCGAAAATCATGTCAACAGTTCCTCGTTCTGTTCTAAAGCCACATAGACTCTCGGGATGAATACCTTGATCAAGATGGGCCGTGATGCGATTGAGAAGAATTCTGGCGAGTATTTTCTCTGCAATTGAGAGCAAGGCGATGCCTCTGTGGTCGTCACACGATTGACGGTGTCCTTTACGTTTGTAAAGGTGGACTATTGATGCGTCCTTGAAATCTTGTGGCATGGTCTCGTTCAGACATATGTTTGTAAAGACTTGGTGAAGCTGCTCTGTTAGGACCTGCCCACCTGCCTTGTATATCTCTGCTGGGATGGAGTCAGGACCAGGCGCCATACCGCTGGAAAATTGCTGGATGGCTTTGAATACTTCCACTATGGTTGGCAGGTCATCAGGTGTATTATTATAATTTGAGGAAGGCAGTTGATGGTTTCATCATCAAGAAGGAAGTTGCATTTAAGATGTTGCTGAAATGCTCTGCCCAGCGTTGAAGGATTTCTTTCTTATCGGTGACCAGTGTTCCCCCATCTGCACTGAGGAGCGGAACTATGCCTGCTGATGTAGGACCATATACCGCTTTCAGTGAGTCGTAGAAGTTGTTCATATCATGTTTGTCAGGAAAGCCTTGAATTTCATCAGCAGGAGCCCCTCATGTGCCGAAGTATTTGCTGCACTACTCTCCGAATGTTATTGAAGGCATCTTTTTCTTTTATTTAATGTTTTCTTCAGGTCATTCAAATATGCCTTGAGGAGAAGATGTTTTTCGGTCAGCAATTGGTTGATGTCTTCGGAATTTTCATCAAGCCAGTCTTTATGCCTTCGGTGGGCTGGATCCAGGATTTCCAAGACAGTGTTGTAAATTATGTCCTTTAGGGCTCGCCACTCTGTTTCCGTATCCAGTTTAGTTGCAGCATTGGGCTTGATGCAGTCTTCCAGCATATTTTCAAACGACAGCTGTTTTTCTTTTTAATTATTATTTGCTGTTTAGGTGGGTGACATTTAGTTTTTTTTTTTTTTCTTTTTTTTTCTTCTAATTTTGCATTTTTACCCCTTGAGCACACCGTGGTGGTTTGGTGTGTATGTTTATTTTCAATATAATGAGACGATGGTCTGTCCAACATTCGGCACCACGCATGGATTTTGTCACCCGAACGTCTTGTCTCTCACTCCTCCTGACGATGACATAGTCAATGTGGTGACAGTGTTTCGAACGAGGGTGTCCTATTTCTCATGGGGAGACGGAAGATTGTGTTGGTGATCAGGAGATCGTGTTCGGCACATGTCTGAAGGAGGAGGAGGAGGAGTCCATTGCTGTTACAATTTCCGACTCCGAGCGTTCCAATAATGCCACTCCAAGAGGTGGTGTCCGTGCCTATTCTGGTATTGAAATCCGCAAGGAGTATAAGTTTGTCTCCTTTGGCAACATATGTTAATAAATTGTGCAGGTCTTCATAGAACTTGTTGTTGACATTATCTTCATTTGTCATGGTTGGTGCGTAGACACTCAAGATGGTTGCACGCTTCCTTCCATTCAGCAGGGGCAACTTAATTGTCATAAGCCTGTCGTTTATATCCTTCGGAAATCCAGCTAGTTTCCCAACCGGGGCCGACTTAATGGCACATCCCACACCGGACTGGCGTCTTTCCTCGCTTTTCCTTCCACTCCAGAAGAAAGTGTAGCCGACACCTATTTCACAGATTTGGTCGTGTCTCGCTCAAGGCTGCAATGTCGATTTTGTACCTGCCCAGCTCTCTCCCAATCAGTACTGTTCGTCTCTCTGTACCCGACGCTCCATCTCTATCAAGTAGGGCGCGTAAATTCCAAGTTCCGATTGTCAAGGGAATATGGTTTGCTCTTTTAACTTTACCTGTGGGACGCAGATTTGTTTCCAAGGCACCAGGGCAAGGTTTTATACTGGCCAAGACGTACTAACACGTCCTAGTCATGCATCTTGGGCAACAGGTCCCTTTGCTGATTCTACTGAAATCGGAGAGTATTTGCCTGCACGGCGAGAAACCATCAGTCTGCACACCAATAAGCTAGACATGGACAACGGATACTCACGCAAACCTCAGTCCAGTATGACATCACACTGATGTTGGACAACAGGATGTCTTCATCCGACATACAGGACTTCACGCTAAGTTCACAGACAGCGAACGCAAGCAAGCAAGCAACTTTACCTGGTTTTACTTTGTTTGTATGTCGACCGCAGTATAGAGTACCCACCAACCGCGGCTAGCTGGTTGGTTAGGTAATGATGGATCAGACAATGTTTAGGGCACCTTTTCTAGCCCCTTCCTCGTGCTGTGGAGATGAGCATATATATATATATATATATATGCTCATCTCCATAGTGCTGGAATGTGTCTTAATATAATTCAGCAACAATGAAAAGATCCAGGGTGTGACACGAACTCCAACAACTTCTTGAAGCATGCAAAATTGAACGGCAATGAAAAACTTGAAGGCCGGCAATCATATCGTTGAAGGCATAATTTATTTGCCCAACGGTCAAGTCAGTTGCATCTCAACAAGATAAATGAAAATTAACAATTTATGTTTACCGTGTTTGTTATGGCCAGATGGGTCGGTAATTATAACATTCAATGTAGATACTATATAGTTGACTATGCTAGACCGTTGTGATTATCAAGTCCATGTCGCGGTCCTTCTGTCATTCCTAAACTGGATAGATTTGACCTTGCCGTGACGTTCTAAGTCCCTTTTGGATATATCTGATATATTCACATCGGTCCATCATTCTCGGGCTGATATGTATCGTTCATGAATGTTCTCGTTATCCTCAGCAATATGTGTTGGCCATGATAACGTTGTCCTGCCAGTAAATATCGACCCCGTTCCAGATAACTTCAACGTGCTGCCTCTCTTGTCCAGCTCTCTGATCCGAATGTTTGTTGTTGTTGACAATTCTTCTGACGTATTCTGTTTTTTACGTCAGCTTCTTAGTTTCTATCAAAATTTGGTTCGCGACATTGTCACGAACTTTGGTTTACGTCATATCCATTGCGTGGGTGGTCATTTTTCTCTACATCTTGCGATCATCTATTGGTATGCCTACTCCCTTCCATGCAATGACAAAAGAATTTTTGTCTCGACATCTTGCTCTATCTTCTTTTTCCTTAAATTCACACATATGTTTAGTTGACACAACGTGTTCCAATTTTTGTTTTTTCATAATGTGGCAAACAAATGAAGACGTCTATTTTTTATGTTTGTTATTAAACATCCCTCAAAATGTCCAGATTACTCTTTTTCGTTGTCCGTGGCATTTTCAGCAATCTTCTATGAAACTACATTTCCAAAACCTCCAGGATTTCCTCGCTTATTTACTAATTGTCCAGTCTTCGCATCCATATGTTGGAACTGTTTCTATGTAACATGCTAGAATTTTGTTTTCTTTTTGGCTTCCAATGTCAAGGACTTATTGCATAAAATGTTCTTCATTTGATAGAATGCAGTTTTTGTTTGTCCTGTTCTTTATCTCTGTAATGCACCATTCATCTGATGTTATCCATGTGCCTAGATCTTTTTAATGTAAAACACATCATTTACTTTAATTATACATTTAGGCACGTTCTGTTTGTTTGATATCGCCATGACTTCGATCTTCCTATTATTCAAGCTAAAGTCCATTTTTAAGGAAGTTAAGAGTAGAATAGCCCAAGCACTGGTTGTATTTCAGAAGATGAAGAATATTCTCTGAACATTTTCTTTGTCAACTTAGGTTAGGGAACGAGTTCTTCAGAACTATATTGAGCAAATTCTGATGAACGCAAGCGAATTGTGGAGAATTAGCAGACAAGTGGGGAATCACGTGAAAGCTGCAGTGAAATGGTTTTGTTGAAAAATCGTGAAAACACTGTGGACGAATAGAAAGAGGAATGAAGATGTCCTGAAATGAAGTTAACAGTTGCTCGCGCCAAAAGTTGATAGTCCTCATTCTCTGTAATCTGTGCATGTCATGAGAAGAGGAAAGCTGGAGTATGTTGTCACAAAGAGAAAGCTTGAGGGGAAGGGAGACCAAGTGACAAGATTCTTGACAATTTGACATCATGGCTTGATGGGGAACGTCCAAATCAGAAATAATTGCCAGCACACGAGACGTAAGGCTGAGTAACATTGTCATTCGAATTTTTTGGCTTTTGTTTTTGCGCTCGCTCGTATTGAATTCAAGTACAGTCCATATTAATTCTATTGCACTGGGCTGATTTTGCGTGTGGATTAGCTTTCCCTATTACTAGTGTCCCTCGCCATCAGCCGAACCCACTCCGACTTCAGAGGGCAATTTACATCGCCAGATCAAGGACGAGAAATCCACATTTTAGTCCACCTGACCGATGTAGGGGTTGAACCCGGTACCTTGGCAGCAGACACCGGATGTTAAAGATTCATTCGGCCATGCTGGCCTCCCTGACTAAGATAAATGTCTTTAATATAGTACATCACACATAAATAATAACATGCTGGAGTCATAGATACGGATAGAAAACAGATTTAAGAACTACAAAAACATGTCTTGGCATCATACAGCATCTCTAACCAACATAGATATATCATATAATAGTAAGCTTAAATACAACACTGAAAGGTTGGACAAGATATTGATAAGAAGAAGAAAATAGGAAGACGTGCAAATATAGAATATTGGAAACAGCAAGCTGCCATTAGGACTGGTAATGAAGCAGGTCAATATAAGCCTATTAAAAGAGGTGTGAGACAGGGATGTATAATGTATCCAGATAATTTTTTCCCTATACAGTGAAACTATTTTCAGAAATGTAGAAGATATCAAAGGAATCATCATTGGGGGACGTAACATCAATAACATTAGATGTGTGGATGATAAGGTATTGATTGCAAACAAAGAGCAGAATCTGCAACATTTAGTAGATGCGGTTGTTGCACACAGTGAACAATTAGGGTTAGAATTAAATTGTAAGAAGACACAGATTATGGTTGTCACTGGGAAGAAGGAAATACCACAATGTAATATACAAATAAATGGGAATATTCTTAAACAAGTGAATCTGTACAATTATCTCGGAATAGTCATAACATCTGATGGGAGATGCCTTGAAGAAATTAGAACAAGAATCGCCATGGCAAAGGTAGCCTTTTGCAAGATGAAAAACATATGTACCAATAAAAAGATGTCAATTGCAACGAGAAAAAGAGTATTTAGGTGCTACATTGAAACTGTACTTTTGTTAGTTAGTTAGTTAGTTAGTCGAAAAAGAAAGATCAAGAGGATAGAGGAGGGGTCGATCCGAAGAGAACGGTTGCTGCCTCTGAAGCGGTCTCGGCTGGCAAAGATTAGTTTCATCTTCGTGCCAGGTCATGCGGGAGTACAAGGAAATGAGCGGGCTGACAAGCTCGCAGGTGGGGCTACTGTGGAGGGCGGACGCGCCATGGACCAGGCTGACATTCTGAATGCTCTACGAGAAGTGAGACTTTTGCGAGAACCAAGTGATGACTGTGAATCTACAACAATGGCCAGACTGCGGGAGCAGCAAATTAAAAGAGGGGTGGCCAAACAAGAACACTACGCAGGAAGCCAAAGAAGATTGATAAACCAACACAGAACTGGCGTCGTTAGCTGCTACACGCTGCGGGATTTGCACATCGAACCATTCAGTCCATAAGTGCTCGGATCCCCTCCTCAGTAAAATCCCGCAGCGTGTAGCGGCAAACGACACCAGTTCCGTGTTGGTTTATCAATCTTCTTTGGCTTCCTGCGTAGTGTTCATATTTGACCACCCCTCTTTTAATTTGCTGTTCTCGCAGTCTGGCCATGGTTGTAGATTCACAGTCATGACTTGGTTCTCGCAAAAGTCTTACTTCTCGTAGAGCATTCAGAATGTCAGCCTGGTCCATGGCGCGTCCGCCCTCCACAGTAGCCCCACCTGCGAGCTTGTCAGCCCGCTAATTTCCTTGTACTCCCGCATGCCCTGGCACGAAGATGAAACTGTACTTTTGTATGGATGTGAAGCGTGGACAATGAGCAGACAAGCTGACAAACATCTGATGGCTATGGAAATGTTGTTTCTCGGGAAAATGCAAAGATACCATGAACAGACAGAAAAACCAAAGACCAAACCCTACAAGAAACAAATGAAAATCGTACACTAATTAGGGAAATTAGACGTAGACGGTCAACATTATTTGGTCACGTTACGAGTAGAAATCAATTGGAGAACTTGATAACTGGTAAGACCGGGGGCAGAAAACAAGGGGAAGGCAGAGAAGTAAATTCCTAGATGGCTTGGCCACGTGGCATGATCGAGACAAGATTTCAGAGCTGATCCACGACTTTGGTGATCGGGTGAAATGGCCAGTCATGACCGCCCACGCTTATCGGCATGACGCATGATGAATGAATAAAATATAGAAACAAGGCCAATAACATAAAAAAGTTAGTTCCATATCCTTTACAGGACGTCGCTGTCAACCCCAGCATTTAGTGGTTGTGATTTCTTGGCAAGTCTACGATAAGTTGTTTGCAATTGCTTTCTGAAAGGTCGGCACTTATACAATTTTATAAAAACCAACGCACTACGGTCTGCTTCCAAATCCCCCGCAGCCGTGTTTCGAATGCGGTATATCCCCGGGAAGGTTAACCCGGTCAACAAATGCCCGCAGAAATGCGCAAGAACGCAGCTCTGCTGTAAACAGGCACAACGCAATCACGTCCGAAAAAAAAACAACTCCGGATGAACGCAGAAGAAGAAGAAGAAGAAGAAGAAGAAGAAGAAGAAGAAGAAGAAGAAGAAGAAGAAGAAGAAGAAGAAGAATGCGGTATATGAGAGATTTCGAACTGCGTCCGTAAATCCTTCGCCACAGAGCCAATAACATATTGGGAGTTAGCTTGAAAACGTTAATAAATCTGGAAACATGGCAGATGAAGATTGTAGATCCGGGAATACAAATCGTAAAGTCGTGATTGTAACCAAGAACAAGACAACAATGGTTCAGTTACTTGTTTTGGTTTTGAAACTAATCAGTCATTAAAAAAACCAAACAGTAGTGAATTACTAAACACTTGTATTAGTGTTATTTGGCTTTTTGAATGACCGATGATATATACATGACAGACTCTACGCGAATTGGACACATAATCAGAATCAAGCGTAAGAAAACTCTGATTTGAGTTTATTGCAAAAGAGGAACTGATGCGTTGCTCGCTGCGGCCGCATATTGAATATTAATTATTATAATTATGGCAGTTGTGTACAAGGCGGTACATTAAAAGCGGCTATTTGCTCATGCTTGGTTCCCGGTACTCACAGATGAACAATACTAATAATCAATAACATACTGTGGTGGCGTCATCCGTGCAACTTTATTGACACAGATTGTTGCGCTGTGTTAATCAACTTAATGGTGCATCATGCATGATCATATTCATTAGTGAGCGTTATCGTCGAGTGTATAGAGTGGAAAATTACAGTCTCCATTTGTGACAGGATGGTAAGTACCTGTACACTACGTGCCTGTTTTTTTTTCCTAAGTAATATGATATTAATAATATATATATATATATATATATATATATATATATATATATATATATATATATATATATATATATATATATATATATATATATATATCTGATACATTGTATTATATGCCTATACTTGGCCTCCATTATCTTATTTACATTGTTATGGGGAAAAGAGAAGAAGAGACTTGAACAATAGTATAAAATGGGTACTTCCTTTTCATTCTCTTTTTGTGCATGCATATATATATATATATATATATATATATATATATATATATATATATATATATATATATATATATATATATATATATACACGCACTATACCCTGCCAAATGCTGTAGCCATTAATGTACCTCAGCATATCTCGGTCCTTTATGTTCTAGGGGAGTTCTAGTGATGTTATTTCACCATGTCATGATCTTAGGCCATCCTGAATAATTTCTCTCAGTGTACCTCTGCCCCTTCGTCACTGATCTTTCTAGTCATCACACTATTTTCCAACGCATTACATTATCACTACATGATGCAAGAACATTGTTTCTTTCTTAGAGTTGTTAATGTTCTACTTTCATTAGCCTTTTCATTTCAATGCTTTCATTGTTAGTTACTCTGGTGTCCATGGTATTTGCCACAATCGTCTCAGAAATAAAATTTGTTACTGCCTCCAAGCTAATATTAATTTTTCATTCACATTCCAATATTCACTTCCAAACTTCAGGTTCTGTATAGGATTTCAGTACTCTTTTCCCGACATTTATTGAGAGAGGCTTATCATATAAGGTATACTCTATATAGTGTATAGTGAGATTGAGTTAATACAACTGGAAATTTAAAAAAAAAACGTTGAACTAGGAGTCCTGCTCACAACTGAAGTTTACATATATTTCACATATTAAAATAAGAATACAGAAGGCAAGAGGGACCTTTATCTAAATCTGAAATTTGAGAAAGTCAGGGGAAATTAAATTTAGTACTAAACTCAGAAAATATTCCCCCAACGTTACATCTGTACTGCCGTATATATCATGAACATAGAGAACGACTAAAAGAATTACAAATAAACTACAAATATTCATGAACTAGTGCCTGCGCAGAATAGTGGGAAGGCGGTAAGAGAGAATTATCAATGTAGAGTTCATGGAGAGAGCTAATCACAGTTCAGTGAATCAAGAGGTGAGGAACAAGAAAAGAAGCTAGTACTGGATAGGACACACATTGAGATTGAGGAAACCTGAAGATAGCATGAGTAGACACTAACTTGTCTGGAGCCCACAAGGCAAATGAAATAGTTTTTATTTTTGGTTTTTCGCATATCCTTTACAGGACATCGCTGTCAGCATCAGAGCATTTTACCGCTGTCGTTGATTTCTTGGCAAGATTACGCTCAGTAGTTTGCCATTGCTTTCTGAGCGGCCGGCTCACTTATTCTGTAAGATACAAACGCGGCGAGAACCGCTTCCAATCCTGGTGCGCTGCGTTACTCTACGCGGATAAACGGGATTACGGAGACAGTCGTTTAACCCCTAGACCAGGGAGATCGGCTAAACGAAATAGTGAGAGTCCTAAAAACACACAGAGAAAATAATTATAGAGAGGTGAATAATAAGAGGATGACATGGGGGGAGCTGCAGGGGATAACAACAGATAGGAAAACAAGACATGAACTAGTTGATGGGCCATTCCCAAATAGGGGATATAGGTCAGAAGAAGAGGAATACATATATTTGCATTGAATGATGAGGGGAGGGAGGGGAGTCACACTCACACAAACATAACAAAAACAAACCCAGTAGGCCAGCATGGCCGAATGGATAAGAACGCGTGTTCTTAAAACATCCGGTATGCTGGTACTAGCGAGGTAAGCCGTTCAACCTCTAAACCGGACAGTTGGACTGAAATGTTGACCTATCGTCCTTGACTTGGGGACGTAAATTACAAGAATCTCTGAAGTCGGGGTGGGTTCGCCTGATGGCGAGGGACACTGTTAATAGGGAAAGCTAATCCACACGGAACATTCAGTCCAACATTACTAGAAGTAGTGTGTATGAACTACGCTTCAGTTCAAAAGCGAAGCGAGCGACAAAAAAAAAACAAAAACCAACACACACATACACACATGTACGCACATACACAGTGAAAACCAATTTAATAAACAATTTGTTGATAATCTTCCCCGTATCTGTGTTATCACCTGTAGAATCGCATACCAGTGAATAACCCAGACAGTGACGACTCAGGCTCGGACTGGGATACCACAGTAGCGGAATCTCTTATACACAATGGGCACAACATTGCTTCAGCTGCTCCTGCCTTCAAAATTGACATGAATAATCATTATGGGAAACTCGTTACCAAACCAAGACACGGTTTTACAGGTGGGATGTTATTCTTTTTGCAATGTTACAACCAGATTCCTGGCAGTTATTTGAAGTGTGGAGTGAACAGTTATACATTATATCAGTAAGAACATCAAGTCAAAATGTGTGAAGCCAGACAAAGGTATTATGCAGAGGGCCAAAGAAGATAAGACTGCCTACACTCAACTGGTGTCGTTCGATACATACTGATGAGATACTGAGGGGGGATCCGAGAACTTCTTCTTCACCTCCTCTTCTTCGTTTACTGCTTCTTCTTTTGTTTGCTGGAAACAAATGGTTTCTGTATTCAATATTTTCTCTTGTATAAATTGTACCGTCTGTTTCAGTTCATCAAGTGGTCTGTCAAGTTTAGACACAATATGATATAAGGATGGTTAAAGATAGAACTTTGCGAGGTGAGTTGACTTGAGTTGAGTTACTCAGGACATTCCCATACGTGCTCCGTCCCCTCGTTCAACAGCCAGCGAAGAGTCATACTACTAATCGTTCCCACCGCTATCTGACTAAAAGTTCTCATGGTCTTCCCTCTCAGTTTTGATTTTCTTCCACCCCTGCCGATCCCCCGCAATCTCATTCTTTCCACATATGGGTTCTCAATCTGTTCCTCCGCCTTCGCCACCTGGTCCCACAAGCGCACGACCACCTCCCCTTGTCCATAGGCAAACTACCACTAAGAGGTGCATTCCCTGCTAGCCTATCAGCCTGTTCATTCCCCCGTATACCCACACGGCCAGGGCAAAATATCCATACAATTCTCACAATCTGTGACTCTGAAGCGACGATAGCCTTTCCACATGAAACATTCCTTTCTCCACCTTGCTAAGCATACTCTTTGAATCCGTAATGAATACAATGTGTGTTGCAGTAGCCTCCTCCAGCCAACGGAATGCCGCTGTTACTGCCTCTGTTACTGCCTCCACCTCCATTCTCATGCTAGAGGTCGGGGTCTCATATGCCAGATTCTCCTTTTTTAAGACTCGCCCATTAGCCTTTGCAATAAAACCCCAGCCACTACGTCTGTTTCTCACCATTGACCCATCTGTGTAGATGACTATGTCGCCTTGATGTGTGTTGCTCAGGATCAGCTGTTGCACTTCAAACTCAGTGCGGCCCGCTGCCCATTCTCTGCACTCACGACCCAGTGTTATTATTACATTATGCTAGTCCGTTATGTCTTCCGGAACTTCAACCCACTCTCTTCCATGATTGATGGTCTCTAGATCACACATCAGACGTATAGAAAGTTCCGCCTGAGCCATCCAGGACCTGCCTCGTCTTAGTCTATGACCCTTGACTATATCTATGGCTGCATGCAGCTGGTGATCACTATATGAAGCAACTCTCAGGTACCATTTGGCCTGAAGGACCCTATGCCTATCCGTCAATGTTGATAGCGCCAGGATATGCCTCATGCATATAATTGGTGAGTCCTTTGTGCACACTAGGATTACCCGTATGACAGCATTTTGTATGCGCTCCAACATTTCAAGCTGGCTTTTTGATACTGTTAGCAGCCCCAAACCATACTCAATGAAAGTAAATTATTAACTGCTGAAAGAGCCTGTACAGCATCCTCTGATCTAACCCGGTTGCTGCCATAGCTCTCAATGCATTAAGTCCCCATACCAGCCTTCACCACCAAAGCTTCCACATGATCCTTAAAAGACAAACACCTGTCAAAGGTTATACCCAAGTACTTCAATTTACTCTCTCGACTAAGATGACATCCATTCAACATAATACCTGGGACATCTGCCTTGACGATCCGGTTATCCAGGGAGTACCGCACAACCGATGCCTTGTCTGGGTTTATAACGGTCCCTGCGTCCCTGCGTCACTCTGCCACCCCATTTACTGCCACCTGTAAGTCTTTCGCCAATCTGGCCCTGTCTCGGCCCTGTCTGTACACCAGCACATCATCTGCAAATATCAAGATTCTATCCACACCTGGTGTCTCAATAGCTGCGATTTTACTGGTGTAGACATTAAAACGCACTGGAGACAAGGCAGATCCCCGTGGCAGAGAACTTTGTGAAAGATTATATAAGTTAGTTGCATATCCTTTACAGGACGTTACAGTCAACACCAGTAATTATTGTATGTGGAAAGATTATATATTCCCAGTTAAATTGGTTTTCTCACAGAAATCATGGATAGAAGCAATTACTGCTTTGTAATAGTAGTGTTTTTTAAAACTCAGAAAGTACCATTCATGAAGATATTGGCAGGTCCGCATGGCCGAATGGATAAGAACGCGTGTTCTTAAACATCCGATGTGTTGATGCTGAGGTTAGTGGTTCAAACCCTACACCGGACAGCTGGACTAAAATGTTGACCTGTTGTCCTTGACATGGGGACGTTAATTACAATTACTCTGCAGTCGGAGTGGGTCACCTGAAGGCGAGGGACACTGTTAATAGGGAAAGCTAATCCACATGCAAAGTTCAGCCCACCACTGCTATAAATAGTATGTATGCACAACGCTTGTGTTCAAATCGAGCGAGCGCAAAAAAAAAAAAAAATGAAGATATTGGATACAACAAAGCTGTTGTTTCTGGGACGTAATTCGATATTACCTTGAACTTCCAGAGTTACTAACAACGAGTGCCAAGAAAAGGTTGGTGAAAGTAGAACATTATATACACAAATAAAAAGGAGACACTGTCCTTTGGTTATGTAATTAGAAGAGAGGCAATGGAATGGAAAACATTGTGATGACTTGAAAGATTCAGTGCTAGAAGAGGCAATGGCAGACAGAGAGAAATGATGCTGAGTGGACTGGGTCAGTGTCATGGACGAATGTCATCAATAGAACTGATCCAGAATGCTAGGAACTAAGATCAGCATGAACGTCATTTGGCAGAGCACACGATTACTCATTGGTTACTCCAATTATAAAATACTTAGTCTCACGATTTGTATTCCATCGAGTTACATCAAGCCAGTTGATGATAAATGTTTGTTTAACTTCTACTGTCCCATATTTTTTATTCCTTTGGATTCACTATTTATTTACTTTAAAATAGAATAAAAAGAGTTAAAGTGACATCTCATTGGGACATAAATAGTTTAATGTTGTAAAGCATCAGATCTGGGTTCTTTTAAAAAAAAAAAAACCTTTTAGACATATAAGGTACAGCAGTGGTTCTAGTTCCTTAGAAATTCAAACAATTGACGTCATTGTTGAATGAAGAAAAGTAGTGTTGTTTTTACAACACATGTTTTTATATTTATTATCTAGATATGAAGGAACCAGTGTCAAATGGGATATTGAATGGCAGGTCACCAGAAACTCTGGCAAGTCCGTAAGTCTGTATACTTGTGAATAAGTGTTTAGAATTGCAAAAAAATACAGGAGTACTGGTAGAGCGGAACCTAGCACGCTTGCCTGTTGGCCCAGTGGTCATGTACTGGAATCCCCACCGAGGCAGATTAAAACAACATTGACCTGGACTCCTAGTTCGTCCCATCGTACAATGGCTACCTGGAAATGTTATGGGAAGGAAAGGTGGCGGGCGTGATATTGACAATATCGCCCAGTCAATGGCGATTGGTCTATTACAATATGGCGCTAGCACCATTTACTAAATACGTGTCAAGCGTGTACAATGGTCCTTCCTTTACCTTCATCTGTGAGTATGGTGTACAGGGTGTATTTTTAATAACTGTGCAGTGTTTGAAAATATTGCCGGCCTAAGTTTTCTATTCATCCTCTGTAAAGTTCTTGCAACATAATAGGTTAATACAAAACTTTGACCTGCAATATTTTCAAACACTGCACAGTCATTAAAAATACACACTGTACAAGATCGTTAGAGCTAACTTGTTCTTCACCAAATGGTAAAGTGGAGTAACCAAGACATAAATTGTCCTCCTCCATATTTTCCTTCTCATCTCATTTCACCTCTTCTCATCTCATCCTCACTCCTGCATATTTCTCAGACACATTTTAAATTCAAAACAATGTTTTCCCGTAGTGAATTTGAATAACGAAAACACAAACAATAGATTGCATGGTTTATTGCCTGGAATATTTTGCTGCATCTCCTCAGGTACTTACTGCAGAATTCACACAACATATAGGGAAATAACTAGATAACTCCTTCAAGCTGAAATATACACTTATTCGCACAGTAATGTCGATGGTCTACCACGGTAATTTTAAACTGACTAACATGTCTTTCTGCTTGCTCAAAGCCGGCTTATGTAGGTTAATCATTATGCTTCTGAAAACTTTAACAAGCGACTACTTTGTGTGTTGAACAACACACGGAAGACACTGTCTCTCTCAACCACATGGCCGCTGTCCAGCACATGCCTCGCGATCGATGAAGCGGGGATGTTCCAGTGTGTCGGCCTACGTAGGCTACCATCGCCTGTGTGTAGTATCTTGTCAATCCAGTTGGGAATCTCTTCAACAACCCTACAGTGTTACTGCCGCTCTGTTCTGCCGATGTAGGTGGATTCGCACCTGCATGTAAATTGGTAAATACAGTTGGATTTGACGTACAAAGCTACAGGTTCTTTTACTGCTGGGATGGTAATCGGTGTGGTTCTGTACCTGATAACTGGAGTTGCAGCACAGAATTTGAAATCAGAAACATTTGAAATTGTAAAGTAAAAGTAAGGGATCATTTTTCACACTCTTGAGGTGGTTTAGATATATGGTGCTAGTCCCATATTTTTTCATAGACCAGTCGGCACTCAAGAGGTAATGACATTCAATATTCCTCAGTGATTATTCCCAGAGCACATACCCAATTTAGCTCTGAAATCTCCGACTGATACCACACCTCCGGTGGAAAAACCAGCTTAGCTGCATATCTATGCAGCTAGCCAGTTCTACTCAGTAGTAATGTTTTTTAATCAATATTTGTATTGACTGTTAATCACATACATTTGCGACCCCAATTAACCACAGCCTTTCCGTCTTCTCCCTAGAGATTCTGTCCTGATATTCGTGGAAATGAGAGACATAGTGTGTGCATAGCGCCGTTATTCTACTCTCAGCTTATTGACTGTCTTTTGTTTCATCCCATCATAAAAGCCTTTATTACTGGTTCAATTGCATACCTTAGCATTTAGTTGTTATAATCACACAAGGCTTATATTATCTTGCCATTAGCTGGTTAAGTCAACAAATACTTTACCATATGTTCCAGCAAGGCTGTAGCTAATGTTGGGCTAATGCAATTAGGCAGATTCGTCAATCAGTATAAATCATTATACACCTGAGCAGATTAAACGCTGTTAAAGTGGTGCTGGCAGTTGAGCCATGTCTATACTTAATGCTGAAGTGATTATATATTAAAACACTTATATGTTCAGTAAGTGAAAAGGCATTAGGAACTTATGTCATGGCCAGTCAGGATACAGAGAAAAAGAGGTATGAATAATTAGTGTTAGTTATCTGTTGGGGTACCATTCTTGGACTCCGGACATGTTCATAGCTGCTCTGATAATTTCGACCCCCCCCTCCCCCTCCCCCCCCCCCCCCCCACTTCCCCCGAATAATACCCAAAGATATAAATTGTTATTACGAACGTTTAATAATGAAGGACCGCCAATTTTGGAGATGGAGGTTCGAAATGTTCTTAAGCATATGAAAGCTGGCAGGCCCCCGGTGAGATAACATCACAACAGAAATGATTAAAGCTTTAGAAGAATTTGGACTAGAGCAAGTCACCAGACTGCTGAACACATTATATGATACGGGAGATATACCTCCTGAATTATGTAACTATGTATTTATTGCAATCCCAAAGAAATCAGGAACCTTGGAATGTGATCAACATAGAACAATTAGTATAATGAGTCACATCACAAAGATTTTGCTAAGAATTATCATGCAAAGAGTGAGGAAGAAGATACAACCTGAAATAGGGGAAGAACAATGTGGGTTTGTAGAAGGAAAGGGTACAGTAATTGCTGTGTATATGCTGCGAACAGTTATTGAACATGCTATAGAAGTAAACAAGGATATACATCTTTGCTTTATTGACTATACAAAGGCTTTTGATAGAGTTAGACATGTCATCATGGTGGATATGCTTGCAGATCTACAAATTGATGGGAAAGACATTAGACTTATAAAAAACATATATTGGAAACAACAAGCTGCAATAAGTATTGATAATGAAGTGGGACAGTATCAGCCTATTAAGAGAGGTATTAGGCAGGGATGTGTGATGTCTCCAGATCTTTTTTCCCTATACAGTGAAAATATTTTCAGAAATGTAGAGGATATAAATGGAATCAGCATTGGAGGACGAAACATCAATAACATTAGATATGCAGATGATACAGTATTAATTGCAGACAATGCGCAGAACCTGCAACAGTTAGTAGATGCGGTTGTTGTACACAGTGAGCAACTGGGGTTAGAATTAAATTGTAAAAAGACTCAGGTTATGGTCGTCACTAGGAAGGAAGAAGTGCCACAATGTAATATACAAGTAAATGGAAATATTCTTCAACAAGTGAATCGGTACAATTATCTTGGAACAGTCATAACATCTGATGGGAGATGCCTTGAAGAGATTAGAACAAGAATCGCCATGGCGAAAGTAGCCTTTAGCAAGATGAAAAACATTCTGACCAATAAAAAGATGTCAATTGAAACGAGAAAAAGAGTGTTGAGGGGATACATAGAGCCTGTTCTTTTGTATGGATGTGAAACTTGGACAATGAGCAGTCAAGCTGAAAAACATATGATGGCTGCAGAAATGTGGTTTCTGAGGAAAATGCAAAGAATACCATGGACAGACAGAAAAACCAATGACCAAGTACTACAGGAGACAAATGAACATCGTAAACTGATTAGAGAAATTAGACGTAGACAGTCAAAATTTTTGGACATGTTATGAGAAGAAATGGATTGGAGAACTTGGTGACAACAGGCAAGATCGAAGGGAACAGACCAAGAGGAAAACCGAGAGGAAAATACCTGGATGGCTTGGCCACATGGCATGGACGAGACAGGAACACTGAGCTGATCCACGACACTGGTGATCGAGTGAAATGGCGAGTCATGACCGCCCACGCTTTCCGGCATGGCACATGTTGATTGATTGAATCAGGACAAATAGTACAAAGTGTAATATCTTTGTGAATGAATATATTTAAGAACACACATATTATGTAAATGAAAGACAAACTATTGTCTTTAAATCGTGTATCGTTGTAGAATTTAACTCTTCTGTCCCAGTGTATTGTTGCTTATATTTAATAGCCACCTATCTCAGAAAGAAAGGTTCAGTCATAATTGTCGATGATAGAAAGTTCTTAACAAGGGACTGGGGTATAAAGTGCTAAACAAACAATTGTGAGGAACAGAAGGGAGCTCAAGCAAAGAAGTGCCTCGGACAGAAAAAGTTAAAGTCATCCTACAAAACCAAGAAATGAAATCTTTGATAACAAAAAGTATACAGCAACATCTTATCAGTGATGATTGGTTGTGTCTTATAGTAACATTGCATTGTTGATTTCAGTAATTTTAAAGTGAACCACGGCAGTGCAATTTAAATTGAAAAATGTTACTTAAATCTAAAGGTATGTTGCTTAGAGAGTTGGAAAAAAAGAAACAGATAATGACAACCCAAACATGTATACAAGTTCTGATTGTTTTCTCCCCATATAATGACAACCCTAACATGTATACAAGTTCTGATTGTTTTCTCCCCATATAATGACAACCCAAACATGTATACAAGTTCTGATTGTTTTCTCCCCATCGCTCACTTTAAACTCAAGTATATTCAATACACGTGCTAATACTTCCAGTGCACTGGACTGATTTTTTTGTGTGGGTTAGCTTTCCCTATTAGTCTATTACCAGTGTCCCTCGCCATCAGGCGAACCCACTCCGACTTCAGAGGTACTTGTAATTTACATCCCCAAGTCAAGGACGAGAAGTCAAAATGTTAGTCTAGCTCACTGGTGTAGGGGTTGAACCCGCTACCTCGGCATCAGCACACAGGAAGAACGTGCTCTCTTATCCATTCGGCTATGCTGACCTCTCAGTTGTGAATACCTCAAATGTTAAATTATCTGTGACCTCTAGGGGTACATTCGTTGCACAGTTTGTCACCACTTTACATCAGTGCTTTCACAGTTGCTTTTTTATGCTTTCGTATCCTTGCCTCTTAGGTCACATCCCTACCACTCTATCACATATTAAGTTACACATCTCTGTCTTGCTATACAAACTACTATATATGTGTACTTTCTTGCTACGTTTTTGTTGATTTCTTGGCAAGATTACGCTCAGTAGTTATCAACAATCAGCAGAAAGATACTGATGTTGACAGCGTTGTCCAGCAAGGGATATGCGGGGAAAAAAAATCTTGCTACGAGAAAAACAGTGTTGAGGTGTTACATAGAACCTGTTCTTTTGTATGGATGTGAAGCGTGGACAATGAGCAGTCAGCTGAAAAACATCTGATGACCGCAGAAATGTAGTTTCTGAGGAGAATGCAAAGAATACCATGGACAGATAGAACCAACGACCACGTCCTACAAGAAACAAATGAAAATCGTAAACTGATTAGAGAAATTAGACGTAGATAGTCAAACTTTGTTGGACGTGTTATGAGCAGAAATAAATTAGAGAACTTGGTGACAATTGGCAAAATCGAGGGGAAGAGAAGTGCCAAGCTGTAGGTTCCTCTTCATTAGTATACTTTGTCTAATAACTTTAAATACCAAACAGCAGATATAAATAGATGCGGCTCAACGACAACTAGTCAAGGTAATAGTAACTGGAGCTAACTGTGAACTTAAAAGACGAAGTAACTTCTGGGTTTAACAATACGAACGCTGTTTAATCCGACAGCTGATACTGTTTGTTGTAATCGACATGATCTTGAACACTCAAATTGCCTGTTATTGCCAGGCGGGCATATAAGTTATTGTTACAAGAATACATATTCTAAATACAATCAAACCTGTTCTTTAGAAAGTGTTCGCCATTGTTCTTATACCTCTATACATATCCCTCTTTCCATTTACACAGTCTAGGTTTCTGCCCGCCGTTTCTGAATATGTGGCGCTATTGATCTTCTACAACATCCTTCCTTCTGTTGTTAACTTTATAGCCATTGATAAATGCCAACAAGTCCGTAGCCAAGCTAATTTGCTCCAGAATCAAAATTGCACGGCCTTCTCTGTCGAAAACTTCACAAGGTCTCCTTGTTGTTAATTGACGTCCGAATGACGTTTCTCTGTTGACAACTTGTCTCCTAGTTTCTCTAAGTGGCTTTCGGATTATACGATTTTCCACGTACTTTCTGTGACGTAATTCTCGGACACTAGCTATATGGCAAGAAGAAAGGGAAGACAGAGAAGTAAATATTTGGATGGCTTGACCACATGGCATGGTTGAGACAGGAACATTGAGCTTATTAACGACTCTGGTGATCGAGTGAAATGGCGAATCATGACTGCCCACGCTTCCCGGCAAGGCACATGATGGATGGATGGATCTTGCTGTACAAACTACTATAGATGTGTGCTATCTTGCTATACAAACTACTATATATGTGTACTATTTTGCTATACAAACTACTATATATGTGTAGGGAGCCATGGTAGCACAGTGGCTAGCATACTTGTCTGCCAGCCCAGTTGTCCTGTGTTTGAGTCCTCATAAAGATGGATATTTTTTCTTGACCTGTCTCCCAGGTCAGCGCAGCCTTGAAAAAAAAAGAGTACTAGGAAATGCCCTGGGACTGATCACATCATCCATTGTGTGCTAATTTTTGTTTGTTTGCATATAATTTTTTTTGTTTTAACATTACATCGCTGTCAACGCCAGCATTGTATTGTTATTCTTGATGTTTTGGCAAGTTTTACGTTCATTAGTTTGCCGTTGCTTTCTGAACGACGCGGGTAAGCGGGCCAGCGAATCGAGTCCGAAAGTTCTTAGCCACGGAGATCGGCATGTGCCAATTGATGTACACACACATGGGGCAGGTGCTCTATATACCCAATATGCCTCAAGATGTGTGAAAGGCTCCTCTATTGTTATAATTGTATTGGAAATTATTAGCTTCACTCGGTGGTTGGTTGATTGCAAATCCCCTGGAACACTGACTTACAACTTAAGTTTGATGTATTGGCCAGTATGCTTAAGTTTGATGCATTGGCCAGTATGCTTAAGTTTGATGCATTTGCCAGTATGCTTAAGTTTGATGTAGTGGCCAGTATGCTTAAGGTTGATGCATTGGCCAGTATGCTTAAGTTTGATGCATTGGCCAGAATGCTTAAGTTTGATGCATTGGCCGGTATGCTTAAGTTTGATGCATTGGCCGGTATGTTTAAGTTTGTTTCATTGGCCGGTATGTTTAAGTTTGTTTCATTGGCCAGTATGCTTTGCTTGAAACGAACTTGTGTCTATCGAAATAATGTTGGTATAGAGACTTTTATCTCAACACGGTACCAAAGTGCCATCTTCATGGAGATTGTGTTGTTGCAGTGCTCTCATTCCTCCTTCTCTAAACCCAGAAACCAGTGGGGTGTGCTAGATCAATACTGGAATTATTACTGCAGAGAAGCTTATTAGAATGGAACCAGGTCAAGATTCAGCACAGCACATACGGACTGGCTGGGATTAGGCCTGGGTTTGTCTTGTTTCTTTCAATGATTTCAGGTATTTCACTGTCACCAGACTCCAACCGAATGATCAGAAGGAATGACTGATTGATTGATTGATTGATTGATTTAGGAACCGACATCACAGCATTCGGGACATTCCCATTCAGAGGGAATGAATTAAGCTCTAATGAAATAACAAAGTCATAGAACAGTAACACCTTAAATTTACCATCAATGACGTCGAAGGTGACTAGGGAGGGTTGGCCCGTGGCCTGTACAAAACTTTAGCTGCAAAATCTAGGCAACCATGATCAAATCTTCAAAAATCTTGGCATGAATTGGCTAAGGGCCTATGCTCCAACTGGGAGATGAAAAGCAGAGGAGGTACAGGGTGTATTTTTACTGACTGTACAGTTTTTGAAAATATTGCCGTTCCAAGTTTTTTATTTATCTATTATGCTGCATTGTGTTGCATGAACTCGACAATAGGTAAATACAAAACTTGGAAGGGCAATATTTTCACAAACTGCACAGTCATTAAAAATACACCCTGTAGAAGAAAAGACATTAAACATAACTGAATGGGAGAGTTCAGCTACCCGCTGTCATACTGAGAAGCAAAAAAACATCACTAGCAGCCAGTATGATTTTGCCATTTTGATGGCCAGCCTATTAAGCACATCTGTTAATTCAACTTTTTTCTCAGGGAAATATCACAAACTAAAGTTGGATCGCAGACGATGTCACCACCTCCACACATGACATCATTCCAAAGTGTTTTAACAGGTATTGTGACCAGATACATTTCATATCAGTCAATTTAATATATAACCACCCTGCTGCATTTGATCATCATTTTGTGCCATGCATCGTGTTGGAGGCGTCCATGTCTCTCCACAGATCTCGGTTCTTGGTGTTCTGTATCAATTCTGTTTATGGTATTCCACCGTGACATCGTCTTAGTAAAACATATTCAATAAAAGATTACAGTTCTCTTTTTCTGACATTGAACGAAAGTAATTTATTGCTTAAGATACTTTTCATCCTTTAAATTTCAACCATTTTTTGGTTTGTTCTGCTCACACATCTTCCATGTGATAATGATTGCCACAAAGTATTTCAATTTATTGACTTGGTTAAGTATTTCTCTTCTATTGTAATAATAACACATTCTGTGGTTTTTTCCCCCCTTTGTTATAACTATTGTTTCGGTTTTCTTGATATTCACGTTTTGCCTCTTTATTACTATAGTAGAGAGTAATACGAATTCTAATTATATATGGAAGAAATACATTATTGTTATAGGCATTTGTGGTTGTTGATCTCGACACTTCTGAGCCCAGGGCTATTCCAATGAAGGTCTATTTTTCCATGGACCCATAGACAGAATTAGAAACTGTTGGAAACAGCTAGAGTAGATATTCCTTTTCATGTGAAGGCTCAACGCACTTAAAGAGAAGGTGGTCGACAGCTTCAAAAGGGTGAAAACAATGTCTCAGGAGATGCACATGTCTGTTACTTATGTTGGTTTAGATAGCTATTGGCTCTGGAATATCTTGTTCAAAAGTGGAAAATTAGACTTTGTTCTGCTAAGACCATTGATATTGTCTTTGTTTTTTGGTGTGGGTATTCCATTACAAAGAGTTTTGTATGACGTTCTCTTTGCCCATCTGTGAAGCCAGTCTTCTCTTGCTTTGTTTCTATTGGACTATTCTCATACAGCAAGATTGGCCCCTTTGCTGTTTTGGCTCTCCTGCTTTAGTATGTTAATCAGCCTTCTTATTTCCCCACAAGGTCATTGTGACCTCCAGTGCAATGGTATACTATACAGAGAGATGCTATAACATTGTAACATCCTAGAGAGATATGTTTGCTCTCATACTGAGTCTTTTTCAGTGTCCCCAGGACAAACAGGGTGTCACTGAAAATCATCTCATCCCATGGCTTTTAGCAAGGTCGAACTGCTGATGTTACAGTTCAGTGGTTATTTTGTTTTGCAACAGTCACTGCTTCATCGCTGAAGTCGTTTTCACCTTAAGAAATACAGAACTCAAAGATTTTGATCGTAGCGTCTTCTGCCATTTCAGCTGATACTAATGTCAGGTTCGGTCTTCTGCCATTTAAGCAGACACAAGTGTCAGGTTGGGTCAGCGGCTCGCACATTGTACTCAATGGAAGAGTGATGGGGGAGTTTCTAGAGTATGGAGTAGTGGTAGGTTGGTGTATTTTACTCAGCACCTCAACTCCTAGTCCTCTGTTGTTGAACTTGCAGTATTCCAGAGATGGTATATGGACATCAAAGTCAGCAACTAAGATAGCATTCTTCAATATTGAATTGAAGTCCAGTCAGCTTGTTACTGAAACCAAGGGATGGTAACAACCACAAGTGTAGAGCTCATAAGTTGAGTTGTGTCAAGAACTGACTCATAGCACTCGGGATATTCCTATATTTGCTCCGTCTTCATCTTCAACAGCCAGCAAAGAGTCCCAAAACTAATGGTACTAGTTGTAGACTGATTATGTGTCCGTCTAGCCTTTTCTCAAAATACTGATTTTCAGCCAGATCCTCTGGTCATTCCCTGCTGCTCCATTATCTCCAGGATATGATGATTTATATGTGCATCCGGGATATACACGAAGAGCCATGACCTCATCTGCCTTATCATGCACCAATCTCCTCTCCTCTCCCAGTGTTCTCAAACTTGTAAACTTCTCTGATTATGTCCTCTGCCTGAGCCATCCAGGATTTTCCTCTTATCAACCTGTGGCCTTTCACTGTGTAGAGCTCATGGGCAGAACTAAAATAATTCCAGTGAAATTCCACCAAGAGGTGAGGAAAAGAGGCTGGCGCTGGATAGGACAAACACTGATAAACCCTGAGGACAATATAGCTAGAAACTCTCTTATCTGGAACCTGCGATAGGACAAACACTGATAGACCCTGATGACAATATTGCTAGAAACTCTCTTATCTGGAACCTGCGATAGGACAAACACTGATAAACCCTGATGACAATATAGCTAGAAACACTCTTATCTGGAACCTGCGATAGGACAAACACTGATAGACCCTGATGACAATATTGCTAGAAACTCTCTTATCTGGAACCTGCGAGGCAAACAAAATAAAAGACGTGAAAACACACAGAAAAGAGAATTACTGATGGAGATGAATAATATTGGGAAGACATGGAAGGAGATGCGGGAGAAAACAAAAGATAGGATGGCCTGGCATGGTTTGGTTGAGGGTCTATACCCCGATGATGATTCAGGACAAAAGAGAAAGAAGAGATGGGTGATTTTGTGCAGGGTATTCTTGATGTTGTCGTGCACCCTGATTTTATGATCTGTGGTCAGTGTCGACCACTGTGATGTTGGTCATGGTGGCTTGGACATGGTTTCTTACCAATACCATGCCATCTTAGCATTTAAGGCATTCACACGTTTATAGAGTATAACCTGGTATGTTTATTTCCTTCTGTGTAAATATTTTTTTTTTTTTTTTTTTTTTTTTTTTTTTTTTTTTTTTTTCCCGCGTTTCCATCCTGTTTCAGGATATTGCGGTCAACATCAACATCTTTCAGCTGTATGTTGATTCCTAGGCTAGATTACGCTCATCAGCACGCCACGACTTTCTGAGCGACCGGCTCCATACTCTCATAAGTCACTTTTGCAATTCGAAACACTGCTAATTCTCGTCGCGTCACGTGACGAGAGTATTCGGGGTTAGCGGAGAAAGCTGCTAACCCCTCGGCCATGGAGCCGGCCTGTGTAAATATAGTTTCTTAAAAATGGCTACACGTACTCCATGTTCGTACATCAACTTTACAAGCTTATTTGTTTTGTTTTGATTTCCAGCTATATTCAGCTGAGCATTTGATGATGATGGTAATTATATATAAACCAGTTTTTTATCAAGAAATTCATCACAACATTGTGTTGAATATATCGTTTCTAATTATAATTTTATTTTTGTTTAATCTTTATTGCATTATTTGATATTAATTACACATTTCTGATAACACCCAAATAAGTGAGATGTTATTTTCTTCGGTAAATGTTCTTGCATAATGTATTACAGTGAGCTGATGATGATGAAAACAAAAACATCTTTTCTTATAATCCTCAGAGTATGCTGTTGGACATGATCCTGTACCAGAACTTCCTCCAAGGGGATATGCGACCAAAGGGAAGCTGTACACTGTGCCAGAATCGGACTCCTTTGCTTCTCCTCAAGCTAACAATTTAGGTAGCCTTTTAATCGGCCAAGCTTACATTGGTTTGCCTTTACCTCGGCTCAAAGTAATATTTTTCTTCGTTCCTTCGCAAATAACATGAAAAGCTTTGGCAGAATGAAACCTGTTCAGATACCAACATCTACACATAATGTTTAGACTATTTGATGGATAGATGTGGTAATTTTAAAATCAGATAAAGGCACATTTTAGTTAGTCAGTTAGTTAGTTAGTCAACAGATCATCCTCATTGCACATCGATCTTAGTCCAGTGGTTCTCAACCTTTTTTAGTCCGTGCCCCCCTTCACAATATTTTCAGAACTTCATTCCCCCCACTGTCAAACATCTGGAAGTCAAAGACACTCAGCAAACACACAAAACTTAACATATTCAACTCTTGTGTGATTCCAGTGTTAACGTATGGATGTGAAAGTTGGAAATCAACGGTAGCTTTAGATAAAAAATTAGACAATTTTGAGAACAAATGTCTTAGAAGACTTCTAAACATCCACTGGACAGACTTCAGAATCAATTCGCAAATAAGACAAGAGACTAAGCAAGATATTGTATCCAATTTCATAAGAAGACGCCGTTGGAACTACATCGGCCATGTACTCAGAATGGACAAGTCAAGACTCCCCTACCAAGCCCTCATATGGTCACCAGTAGGGAAAAGAAAACGGGGAAGACCAAGAGAGACCCTGCGTAGAACCATCATTAGAGAAGGCTCATTCAATGGCCAAGTAAATATCCAAGATCTACAACAGGTAGCAGCGAACCGCCAAGCATGGAGAGACAGGATTTCTGCCCTATGCGCCGCCTTACGCTCAAGAGGAAAGACTATTCCCCCCCCCCCCCACCCTCGTATTTCCTCCCTAAAAATCTCTCCCCCCCCCCCCCCCCGCCCCATACACAGTATACGTAATAATGGAAGTTAAATTTAATAGCACATACTAAAACAAGTCTAGACGTCTACATAAAACGTGATTTGCGGGTCTACTTACGTTATAAAATGAATTTCAGAAGGGTGAGACGTACAGAATCGTAAAGCTCCCCCGATGTGTCTCCACCTTGACGTGGTGGGGGAGCTTGCGTGTCCCATCGACCCCATCTGCTTGCCGATGGATGAAAAACTACATATCGGACAGCTTATGGGATAGGGACCAGACTAAGAGAGACACAACCTGCTGCTCTGCAGGTGACTGAGGATAACAGTCAAAAGTTTAAAACGTGCACGAACGCAGACGTTCTTGGTCCGGACAAACTCTTAAGGCTCCCTGTCGAGGGCTGTGGCTGAACGCCTCTAAGCCTCAAACCCTCGGATCTGAGAGCCAGGCCGATACCCGCCTACCGAAAAATAGAGGCGTGATACTGAGCAAGCTACATGCTCAGGTCTGATACATGTTCGAAGGCTCTCAGCTGGGGGATATGAGGGATTCCCGAATGAGAGAGCCTGGCCGTTTCTCGTTCACTGCTGCACGAAGGTAAGGTGCTGAGCCGGCAGCACAAGTAGCCTACCTCGTGAGCGAGTACAAAAAGTCAGAAAAGTGCCCCAGTTGAAGGAAATGGTTACGAAAACTGTCTGTATCTAACTCATAGAGAGTGTAGACAAAAGTGGAAGAACGTCTCAATGACGCGAAATGGAACGCACGGCGAGCGAACCTATTTCGTGGTCTGAAGTCACAAGCAAAAGCTCACCGAGTGGATGTCGCTCGCAGTCTGACCGCTCCTGGTGTGTGCTTGAGCGATCAGTGGCAAGCGGGATGCCCAACACATGGAAGTGAGGAACTAAAGCAGTCATGAGCAGGACGTGGCAACTCCTTGGGTGAGCCCAGTCTCAGAGCAATATGTGCCGGCTCTGCAATTATGGAAGCCTCCTTTGATAGCGAGGGAATGCCCATGGTCTGCCCCTGCCTTCCCTTGAGGGCCGACCGCGATGTCGTTGATCGTTCTATCTTGACCAGCTGAGATGTGGGTGACATCACAACAGTCTAACGTGTCTCGAAACCAGAGGAAGGCTAACCTCATTAAAAAATGCCCGCCGGAAGTCGGAAGTGTCGTCCTACGGGTGGCAAACTAAAAATTGACACTACGCAATTACGTCCGAGTGAAATGTCTCGTCCGAATGTCTCTCGTGCTAGGAACAGCTCTGACTACCTAGTTTCCGAATGCCGCTCTTGTTCGGAACAGCTCTGACTAGGTAGTTTTCCGAATGTCTGTCGTGCCTGGAACAGCTCTGACGGGCGCAACGACAAGCACATGTCCGAAAACTCGCTGAGTGAATACCGTCTGCATACCTGTCTGGTTTGTGCGGGAACGGCCCGGGGCAAACGAAATGCCCAATATATTGAAGTGAGGAATTAAAGCAGCCATGAGCAGGACGTGACCATTCCCTCGGTGAGCCCATTACCAGGGCGCTATGTGTCGGCCCTGCAACTATGGAAGCAACCTTGGATGGCGGAAAATGCTATGGACTGCCCCTTCCTTCTCTTGAGGGATGACCGAAGTCCTCGACTGTTCGAACTTGACCAGCTGGGATGTGGACGGTACCACAAAAGTGAGAGTCTCCCAGGAATGCTAACCTGGCCAAAAATGCACGCGATAGCCGGATGTGTGACCTAAGGGTTTTCAACCCAAGGGTGCCTAACGCACACCGCAATCACATCTGAAAAAACACTCCGGATGAACGAAAAGAAGAAGAAGAAGAATCGTAAAGTATGAAGCGAAAAACAATATCAAGTAATCGGTTCTTGTATTAACGTGATCTTGAAAAAATCTTAATTATCCCCTGGAAACCCTCACCGGTTGAGAACCACTGTATTAGTCCATAAGTGTTTAGATCCCTCCCTCAGTATTCCCATCAACTTGTAGCCACTGATGACACCAATTCTGTGCTGGTTTATTCTTTTTCTTTGGCTCCCCTGCATGACTCTCTTGTCCTCGTTGAATTTGTTGTTCTTGAGCTCTGGTCAAAGTTGCAGAATCACATCCCTCCATCCATCCCTTGAGTCATGTACCCGTACTGCCTCCCCGAGAACGTTCATCCATCCCTTGAGTCATGTACCCGTACTACTACCTCCCCGAGAACGTTCAAGACGTCAACCTGGTCCATTACCCCTCCCCTCAACACAGCACATTTTCACACTCATAAATTTGCCCAGAATCAGTTTCCTGCTAAGGGTATGTGATGCGATAGGGCCATCGTATTTTGCAGATCTGAGTACACCGGTCTTTCTCTCACTTAGCGAGATGACGAACACAGGCATCGAAACCCTTGTCTGACCGCGCTCATGACATTATCAGGGCAGCTCACTATCAACTGTGCTAACACATCCTCTTAGAGCACACTTAACCTCACCTGAAAGCAACACATTTATGATTTTACGTTTTCATAAAGTAATACATATATGCTTTTGATTACCGTGGCACAATAGGTATTGCTTTGGCGTCTTCTCAAGATAACATTGATATGCTTTTACTCCAACTTCAGTTAACTTGGCTATGTTATTTTGTTTTTACTTTATCTAATACTTAGGTGGAGGTCGGTGTGTAACATGCTTAAACTTTCTTTTCTGATGAGAGCGTAGTGAGTTCATTTCTCATGTTGGTCAGTTGGTCTTATTCTAAGGACCGTTGAGTGAACTAAAAAAGACTGTTAAATTCATACTAAAGACAACATTGCAGTTATAGACATATTTCAAGCAAACTAAAGAAGAAGAAGAAGTTGGTCTTAAATGTTGACTTCTCGTTCAGAAGACAATGGCAAACTGTTAGTTAGTTGGGTATCCTTTACACGACGCAGCAGTTAACCCCAGCATTTTTTTTGGCTGTTCGTGATTTCTTGGCAAATTTACGTTCAGTAGTTTGCCAAAGCAGGCTCCATGACGAAAGTGTTACGGACGCAGTTCGTAATCCTGCATAGCCGCGTTCGAAACACAGCTGCGCGCGATTTGGCAGCAGACCGCGTTGCGTTGGTTTTTTACGTAAATGGTGTGGGTGCCGGTCGTTCAGAAAGCAATGACAAACTATTAAACGTAAACTTGCCAAGAGATCACAACATTATAAAACAAATGCTGGTGTTAACTGCAACATCCATCCTGTAAAGGATATACAACTAACTATAACTATAGTTTGCCGTTGCTTTCTGAACGTACGGTACCCATAAATTTCATAAATAACTAACGTAAGGCAGCCTGCTGCCAAATCGCCCACAGCTGTGTTTCTAACGCGGTATGCGAGATTACGAACTGCGTCCATAACACCTTCGCCACGGAGCCGGCAAATGGCAAATTCATTCATTCAGTAGCATGTCCTTTGCAGAACCTCGCTCCCATAACAACCTTCCGGAAAACCACTCGATCATAAGCAAGATGTCCCGCGTCTGATACACCCATCTGGAGATCATCCGCCACATCCTGCACCCATCTTTTTTTTGGCCTTCCTCTTCCTCTCTCCCCTGGCATATACCCCTTCATTATTGTTCTCTCCAAACTTTCGTGACGTTTCAAGTGACCAAAATATTTCAATTTTCTTTGTTTTATCGTCTTTAATAGCCAACCTTCTTCAGTATTCAGCTCTTGAAGTATTGATGCATTTGTTCTTTTCTTTACCCAAGATATTCTTAGAACTCGTTTATAATATTTATATTCAAAGGCATTTATGCGCTGCTAATCTTGTTTAGTAATTGTCCAGGTCTCACATGCGTATGTTGCAATGGGAAAGATGCATGCTCTTAAAAATCTAATTTTTGTAGTTTTGTCTGTCCCATTCCATAATTTATTCAGTTGTTTTAGTCTTTGAAGAGCAATTGACAGTCGTCGTTTAATTTCGTTCATAGTGTCACCGTTGTTGGTAATAAATGACCCAAGATATTCAAAATTTTCCACCAGATCCAATTTTTCCTCATTAACATATATTTCTTTCTCCATAGTAGTTTTATCTGTATGCATTATCTTTGTTTTTGCTATGCTAAGATATAAGTTGTGATTTTCACTATTCAAATGGGTTGAGGCTATTACGTTTTCCATACCAGTCTGTGTTGTGGATAGCAATACTGTATCATCAGCATACCGAATCTCTGGTATGTAATGACCACCGACATTTAGGGCATCATATAGCTCCCTGTTTATATCATCTCTTACATTTCTCATTATATTTTCGGTGTACAGGTTAAACTAATAGGGGGACAGTACACATCCCTGAAGGACTCTTTGCTTGATGTCAAACCAGTCTGATGTCTCGCCATCTATTCTAACCGCTGCTTGTTGGTCTAGATATAGTATTCTTATGAGTTGTATTACATGTGGTGGAAAGCCCATATTCCTCATGATTTCCAAAAGCTTCTGATGTTGTACAGTCAAATGCCTTTGAATAATCCACAAAACATGAGAATAGGTTTACATTAAATTCTCTGCACTTCTCTATTATTAAACGCATATTGAGAATGTGATCTCTTGTTCCTCTTCCTTGTCTAAATCCAGCTTGAAGCACGTTAATTTCTTCTTCCATTTCCTTACGAAGTCTTCCCATTATGATTTTTAGTAGAATTTTACTTGCATGACTGATCAGGGCAACCGTTCTATAGTTGGTGCATAATTTCGGGTTGCCCTTTTTTGGTATTGGAATCAAGATAGTTCTCTTTCAATCTTCTGGATATCATATTTCCATATCTTTTAACATAATGCGTGATAGATTTGTATGCTTTCTTCGCCTCTCGCTTTAATTAGTTCAGCTGGTATCTCATCACATCCAGGTGATTTACCTTTCTTTAGGTTCTTTATTGCCCATGCAATTTCATCTAATAATGGTTCAGGTTCTGTCTCTGCTGTCGTTGGCTCATGTATCTCATTCATATCTTCACTGTCACTCATATCATACATTCCACTGCAGTACTCCTGCCATCTTTCTAGAATTTGTCTAGATTCTGTTAAGGTATTTCCCATCTTGTCACAGATAACATTCAATTGAGGTTGAACATTTCTTGTCAATAACTTCATTTCTTTGAACATTTCGTAATCTCTTCCAGTCTTATGATATTGCTCTATTCTGGTACAGCAGTCTTGTATATATTGATTCTTGTCCATTCTTGTGTTCTTTCTTATTTCTCGAGTTAGAGATTTATATTTCATCCGGCTGTTATCGGATTCACCTCCTTTCTGTTTCAGTTCATTCGTTGTTTTATTAATTCTAACGTGTCTGATGTAATCCATGGCATACTTGGTCCACTAAGTATGCAGATATATAGCACATCTCTTAAACAAGTTAAAGAATTCACATATCTTGGAAGTATAGTCACAGAAAATGGGAGATTGAAGAGAGAAATAGAAATCAGATGTCAAAAAGCTAGTGCACTTACATATCAACTATCACTAAATTAAACATCCAAATATACCCGTGTCCGCAAAACGACAGATAATAAACAGCATATTCACACCAGCCCCTGTGCTACCAATCTTCTTCTTCTTCTTCTTCTTCGTTCATCCGGAGTTTTTTTTCCGGATGTGATTGCGTTGTGCCTGTTTACAGCAGAGCTGCGTTCTTGCGCCGTTAGGCCGACACATCCGACTTCTGCGGGCATTTGTTGACCGGGTTAACCTTCCCGGGGGTTTCTTAGGACGTTTGACTCTCACTGTTGTGGTGTTATCCCCCATCCCAGCTGGTCCATATAGAACAGCCAAAGATCCTGGTCAGCCCTCAAGGGAAGGCAGGGGCAGACCATGGGCATTCCCCGCCATCCAAGGAGGCTTCCATACTTGCAGAGCCGATACATAGCGCTCTGGTACTGGGCTCACCCAAGGAATCGTCACGTCCTGCACATGGCTGCTTAGCCTCACTTCCGTATATTGGGCCTTCCGTTCACCATAGGCTGTTCTTCCGGAAACCAGAAGTATGCAGTCTGCAGATGACATCCACACAGTGAGCTTTCGATTCGGACTTTCCATGTAATGGATTTGCTATCCAAGCAATATTCCATTTCGTGCCACTAGGACACTTTTCCACCTTTTATGAAGTCCACACAGTGGGCTTTAGATTCAGACTTTCCACGTAATGGATTTGCTATCCAAGCAATATTCCATTTCATGCCACTAGGACACTTTTCCACCTTTTATGAAGCCCACACAATGGGCTTTTGATTTGGACTTTCCACATAATGGATTTGCTATCCAAGCAATATTCCATTTCATGCCTCTGGGTCTTCATGCACCTTTAAATGTCAACCTGTATGTAGTTAAAGTAAGCTGCGGTCAACTTGAGCTTGTTGATATCTCCATAGAGCTTGTCCTCAAATGAAGCAGGTGTGGGCCAAAATATCTTTCTCTGTTCTGCATACGTTGGGCAATCCTGCAGCAAATGTTTTGCTGTCATTTTTCCAGTTCTACAATTACATTCATCGGTATCTCCTATCTTTAGTTTATTGAACAAGTGGTATTTCAGCCTGTTATGTCCTGTGCGGAGTCTGAAGATTGCTACTTGTTCTCTTCGGTCGAGTTTGTAATATGCATCATCCTTCTGATGGCCTGGATGCTCAGATTCCCATTTGGTTCTGTAAGTGCTTTTTATCAACCTCTTTGCCTCATTATAGGTTATGTCTATGTCAGGCTGTGGTAGTCGTCCGCCCTCTTTTGCCAGTCTGTCAGCCTCTTCGTTTCCAGGTATACTGCAATGTGATGGGATCCACTGTATTACAACTTTTTTGGATTTCTGGCATAGACCATGGAGTGCTGCTCTTAGGTCAGTTAGTTCTGTGCTGTTATTGCTCTTCAGTATTGAGACAGCTGACTTTGCATCTGTGAAGATAGCTATTTGCTTCTCTTTATTTTCCTCCATCAGGAGCATTTCTGCTGCAGTTTTCAAAGCCTCTACCTCCGCTTTGAAGTTACTTGAAAATTTTCCAGTTGCCATTGAATGTGTTTTTTTCACTCCATTTTTTAAATTTAGGAGAATTCCTCCTCCTCCATTTTCTATTGAATTTTTGGCTGATCCATCTGTATATGCATGGGTCCAATTCCTGCTTGGGTAATGTTCTTTTATGTAGTTTAGGGTTATTTCTCTTCTTTCGGTTTCATGCTGAGTGTTCTTTTTCTCAATACCAGGAATGTTTTCTATCATCTCAGGCAGTTGCTGCTGTCTCCAAGCTGGGAACTTGTGTGCATTGTGTATGGGCTTGACTGTTGATATGTTAAGTATAGGATCTGCCCTAATCCTTCGTTTTGCAGTTTCTACAAAGTTGCTACGCTTCAGTCTTCCCTTTCCAAAACCATTAAATCTGTTGTACATAGGGTGGTCTGTCAATCTTCTAAATTTTTCTGCTTGTTGCTGGGCTCTGCTATCTCTTCTATCCTGCATTGGTTGTAAATAAGTGATCTTTTCTAGTTCATTAATAGGCGTTGTCTTCAGGCTTCCAGTTATGATTCGCATTCCTTGGTTTTGGACTCTACTTATTTTGTTAAAGTTTGACTTAGCTGCTGTTGCCCAAGCTGCAATGCCATATTCCAGTACTGGCCTCACCCGTCCAGTATATAACTTCTTGAGAACTTTCTCATCTGCTCCCCACGTTGTACCAGCAAGCTTTTTCATGATTGCCATTCTCTGCCTTGCTCTTGTTCGATTTTTCTCAACCTGTGTCTTCCATGTCAGGCGACGATCAAAGGTGACTCCTAGATAGTTTGGATTTTCTTCATGGCGCAATATTTTTCCATTCAATACCAGCTTAGGTTGCTGAGTTTTATTTGAGAGGGAGAACACTGTGCATGTTGTTTTCTCCTCACTTATCTTCACTAGCCATGATTTTGACCAGTCCTCTAGCGCTAATAAGGCTTGCTGTATTCTGCTGTTAGCTGTACTAATATATTCTTCAGATGTCCATATGGCTAGGTCATCTGCAAAGGAGGATGTGTGTACTCTGGCTGGAAAATTTTCTGTGATGTCATTTATATATGCTAGGAATAATGTTGGTGAAAGAACTCCTCCTTGGGGGACACCTTGCTCCAGCAGCATCATTTTGCTTGTTTGTCCTTGTACTTTTGTCCTGGCAGTTCTGTTCTCAAGGTAGTGGCTGATCCATTTATACATTTTTCCACAAACATGCATGTTTTGCAGTTTTACTTTCAGTCCTTCCTTCCATACTTTATCAAATGCTTTTTCTAAATCTATCCAGACTGCTAGTGTGTGCTTTTTCTCTTGGAAGGCATCCTCTATTTCCTGAGCTATATAGGTTATTTGATCTTCAGTGGATCTGTATTTTCTGAATCCTGCTTGGTGTGGTGTTAAGAGTTTGTTTTCTTCCAGATGCCATGTTAGCCTGCCATTGATAATGCGTTCCATTAATTTTCCTACACAGCTAAGTAGACTGATAGGTCGATAGCCATTTGGTTCTTCCAGGTCTTTTCCTTTCTTTGGGACTGGTATTAGTATAGCTTCCTTCCATGCCTGTGGGACTATTCCTCTCTTCCAGCTGTTATTTAGGACTGCTAGTAGTTTCTTCTTTGCCTTGGTTCCTAGTCCTATTAGCATTTCATTTGTGATTCCATCCTTTCCTGGTGATTTCTTCTTTTTTAGGGTATTCATTGCCTGTTCCATTTCTTCCATTGTTAGATTTGCCATCATATATTCTGCTGCTGTCTCTGTATTTCTATGATGTATCTGTTTGTCTTTGATTGCTTTCTTCTGTTCGGTTGTAATATCAATGTGGTTTGCATTTGCATAGTGTTCCATTAGTGCATTTGCAGCCTTTTTGCCTGTAAGCAAGGCATTTCCTTGTTTAATTGTTATTTGTTTGTTTCTAGGTCCTTCATTGTTCATGGCTTTCACTAGTTTCCATAGTTTGTTTCCATCCCTGTCAAAATTCAGGTTTTCTGTTTTTTCCCTCCAACAATCTCTTGTTGTTTGATTTACTGTTCTTTTATATTTTGCTGAGATGGCTTTGAGAGAGATGTTTGCTTCAATTGTTTGTTCTCTCTCTGCTGTCTTCCTGGCATCTTCAACTTTGTCCTCCAAACTTTGTAGTTCTTCAGTCCAGTATGGTTTGTAATTTTTCCTCGCTCCTCTAGGAATAGACTCAGTGGCTGCCTGTATTATCGCTCTGTTTAGACTTTCCACCATTTGCTTTATGTTGCCATATCGTGTATTTATGTTTTCACAATATTTGTCTGTTAGTATGGCAAATCTGTCCCAATCTGCTCGTTTGTAATTCCAGCGGGGCAAGGGCTTTTGCTCCTGTGGAACATACTCCATATTCATTTCAAGCTTGATTGGTCTGTGGTCACTACCTGCTAATTGGTCCAGCACATGGCGATCGATTTTGTGGAGGATGTCTCCTGTGCAGAAAGCTAAGTCTGGAGTAGAAGTGGTAAGCCATCTTCTGGAGTAGAAGCTCGGTGTGTCATCCGCTTTGTTGAGTAGATGGAGATTTGAGTCTATTTCCCAGTCCTCCAATTCATCTCCTCTTTTGTCAGTATCTGGGTATCCCCATCTTTCTGAACGGCTATTAAAGTCTCCGACAATAATGCAGTTTGTGTCAGTTATTTTCATGTTTGAGAGTGTAAGGTCCTTATCTGCTGGGCTATACAGATTGTAGATTCTTATTTTCACGTCCTTTATCATTATATCAACACCTATAATTTCCGTTTGGTTGTCAGAGATCACAGATACTTCGCTGCAAGGTATTGTATTTCGTGTAAGTATTAGAACTCCTCCTTTGTGTCCTTCGCGGTCGAAACGTGTGGCCTGATATCCTCTGACTGAGAATTTGTGATTGGCGTTGAGGTGTGTCTCTTGAATGCATGCCACATCTATTCTATCTTTATGAAGACGCTGTGTTAGGGAGTCTTTCTTCTTGTAAACTCCTTCGGCATTCCACTGTAGTATGTTGAGTGTTCAAACCTGGACTTCATCCAAATCTCACTTTCGCAAAATCAACACCTGTGAGATGAGATACCTGAGGAGAGCTGCCAACTTAACAATCCGAGACCGAGTAAGAAATGATGTTATCAGACGGACAGTGGGATCAAAACCTTGTGCCACATTTATTGAAAGACAGAAGATCAAGTGGTTTGGTCATCTCGTTAGAATGCAACACCATCAACTACCATCACCGGCCCTACATCAAAGATCATCTGCAACGAGAGCAAGAGGACACCCGCGAAGAAAATGGATTGACGACATCAAAGACATTGCACAATTACGCGGAATGACACTGTCCAGTTCCACCCATCGAGCGCTGGAGCGCCAATTATTCCTCCCCACGACGCTTGACTGCAAAAATGGAAGTTAATGATGATGATTATAGTGTTGTGGTGTTTTTACTTCACTGAAACTAACATAAATTAAATCTAATACCAAACTGAGAAAATATAACTCAACATAAAATTGGTGCCGCTGTATGGATCAGAAACGTGGAGAATGACTAACAAAAAACTAAAATGATGTGACAGAATAACCAACGTGGAGATAATATAGAGAACTAAAACAGTTCTAGTGAATCAAGAGGTGCGGAAAAGATGCTGATGATGGATAGCACACACATTTAGAAAACCTGTTTACAGGATAACTAAAAAGCCTCTTCTCTGGAACCCACATGGCACAAGATATAGAGGGAGATTTAAACACTCTTAAAAGAGAATTAGAGACAGAGGTAAACAATGGGGGAAAACATGGAAGGAGCTGCAGGACATCGTGAAGGATAGTAGGGCTTGGCATGAGTTGTTTGAGTGCTTGTACTCCGTTGGGAAAAGAAGAAGTGGAAGACATTGTGTTAAATGAGTTTTATACATTTTTCACTTTATTAAACCTTTTCGGATGTTTATTAACTAATACGTTTGGTAATAAACGTAGGAGGTAAACAGTGGTCATAAGACGCAGAGGTGTTTCCAAGACACCAGGGCCAGGTTTTATACTGGCCAAGACCTACTAACACGTCCTAGTCGTGCATCCTGGACAACAGGTCCCTTCGGGGTCCTGGCTAACGTGGTAGGATCGCTGATTCTTCCGAAGTCGGAGAGTATCTGCCTGCACAGGACTTCACGCTGGAGTTCAGTCAACGAAACCTCAAGCGAGCAAGCAACAGTTGTCATTAAATTCGTTATGCATTTTTAGATTAATTTATGCCAATCTTCAAATAATATCTTTTTCAAGAGACAGAGTTTAATGAGTTACTAATTATGTTGGTAGTGTAGAGTAGAATCAAATTGTTAACTGTTTACGTTGTTAAGAAACTGCTATAAGTGTTCGCATAGTCATTACTTGACTGTTTACTTGTTAGCTCATTGGGGTGACAGTGATGCAGAAGAACGAGTTCTGAAGGAACTGCAGAAAAATCTGGCCAAGGACAAGCAGAGACATCAGACAACCGCTAGAGATAGAAAAGTCACACTGACAGGGACAGAGAAAATTAATGGTGGGTACACTTATATTTATCACTATCAGCAGTATTAGTTTTATCTAGTGTAGTAGATAGAGCTCATTAGCTTGGATGGAATTTGTCTAAAGGAAGTGAATCTTACACAAATACATTTCCACCCTGGGCTGGAGTCTGTTGACAATGAAATACGAAGGGGCTTCAAATGAAAACCTTAAATGGTTTTTGTTTGTTGTGAGTTGTCCAGACAGTTGGAAATCACTTGGGGATATGTCTGGCGAGTTTAGAGGATGTGGTACACACTGCAAGTGGAGGTCGTCGATGGTTTTAACCGTTGCACGTGCAGTATGGGGTCGAGTATTGTCATGTTGCAAAAGGATATCATTAGTCAGAAGTCCATGTCGTTTGGATATGACTGCGGGTCGAAACTTCCTACTCCACTCATGCACTTACTGTATTGACAGACATGCATAATTATACTGGACCTTCATTCACCGATGAATTTATGTAGGTTTCACCCCTTCACTGACCAAAAGACGGAATAACAGAACGCCGCTCCTCTTTGCTGCATGTCAAAAATGGGGCTGCCATCTTTAAACTACCCTTATGACGTCACCATGTTTGTCTGCACCATGGTTGTCTGCACCCTGATGCCACATGCTCCTTCTTGTCATCCTCAAGAACAATATTGACAGGTTAAAGACAATGGCATGGTTACTGTAATTTCTATCACACTTTTAAGATTTTAATTTAATCTCCCTACATACCAATCTAGGCCTCATCCAAGCCAGCCCGTTTATGATCTGCTGAATGATGGTCTGGTTACATCATAGCATGCCTCTCCGCATATGTGAAGTTCCAGTACTGGCCCTGCATCTCCCGCTGGTGTCTGGGTTTGGAAAGGGCATTATAACTCTGCAACATGATCCCTGTCTAAGTGGTACTTTGGTACCGGGTCAGGGAAATGTCACTACACCAACCTCACATAGATGGACTCAGGCCTTTTTCAGCCTAAATTAACTGAATGGCAATACGCTGGACTTAAGAATTGAAGCTCAGTCTTCTAGGGGATTTGCCAGCCAATACAAATGCATGCTGAAGTCATATAGACTGACATCTGAGTTAGGAGCAAAATTTGGTTTAAACGTTGAACATGATCATGTCATAGTCATGTGATGAGTACTGACCAATGAATAAAAGAGCGCGTGCTAATCGTCCTATGATGCATAGGTTCTGTTTCTGACGGTTGAGAAAATGGCCGGGTTGATCCAAAATCCGTCCAAAGAAGCTCAAATAGCAGTGATTCAGTTTATTTCATTTGAAGGATGTCGACCAGTGGACATTCATCGAAGAATGCAGGCAGCGTACGGTAACAAATGTGTGTCGAAGACAACAGTGACATACTGGTCACGAATATTTCAGAAAGGACGTCAGTTCACGACAGATCTTCGACGGCCAGGTCAAGCGCATATTGTTGCAACAGAAAAAACACATCGCCAAAATTGATGCAGCAGTACAGATGAACCGTTGTCGAAGCATACGTTCCCTAGTGAAAGAATTTGATGTGTCAGTTGGGACAATTCAAAGGGTCGTTCGTAAGAAACTGCAGTATCGGAAGGTGTGTTCACAATGGCTACCACGGGTGTTGACCGACCACCAAAAAGAGGAACGGATGGGATGGTGTTTGCATCACTTGCTGCGTTACAGAGTGGAGGGTGATGCATTTCTCTTCCGCATAGTGTCAGACGATGAATCATGGTGTCACCACTTTGAGCCGAGCAGCAAAAGAGAGAGCAATACAATGGAAGCATGCATGTCGTAAAGATTGTGCAGGAAGCATTAGCAAGGAAGAAGTGGGAAATTCTGCAACATCCAGCCTATAATCCTGATATGTCACCATGTGATTTTCATTTGTTCGGACCTCTAAATAAACCTCTCAAGGGGTAACGATTTCACACAGTGCAGACGTAATGAACGCGGTAAACACTTGGTTCAATGAGCAATCACAATCTTTTTTTTGCGGACGGCATTCGCCGAATACCTAAGAAATGGGATGCTTGCCTGAATGCCCACGGCGACTTCTTCTTCATGGTGCATAATTCATTCAATATGAATGCTTTGTTTAGTTCTACCATACCTGTTAATGTTTCTTTCATGCTTTTGTAATAAAGCCATTGGAATGGGTTTCAAATAAACGTTCCTAATATGTATCCAATCAGAGCAACATGTGATATCATCAAGGATAACATGGTTATGTGATCATTTCTGGGGCTATCCTGGGAAGGCCCCGGGTAGATTGTGAGCCAGGATCAACATCCAAACCTCTCAGCGCACAAAAGAGGCTTGAAATATACATGTGAGATAAGTCTATTAACTTGATATTAATTGATGTTTTCAATGTCTCGATTATTATCAGCCTCAGTTGAAAACAGTGGCTTTATTTCAAGTCCCAAGGAAGCCAGATCAAATGAATCAGTGTTGGAAAAATGGCCCAGATCTAGTGATGTCAACTTCGGAAAGGTAATTATGTCAGTTGGCCTATACAGTTCGAAAACGCGGGTGTTTTACTTGGTGGAATTAACATAATATAGTACCAATGAAAGGTAGGTCAGCATGGCCGAATGGATAAGAACGTGTGCCGAGGTAATGAGTTCAACCCCTACACCGGACAGTTGGACTTAAATGTTGACCTATCGTCATTGACTTGGGGACGTAAATTACAAACACCTCTGAAGTCGGTGTGGGTTTGCCAGGTGACGAGGGACACTGTTAATGGGGAAAGCTAATCCACACGTATAATTCAGCCAGAACTACTCGAAGTTGAGTGTATGGACTACGCTTGAGTTCAAAGCGAGCGAGCACACAAAAAAGTACCAATGAAGGTGAAGGCAATCCTAAGGGAACACAGCTGTAGATGTGCAAAATTTTTCGGCCTTGTGTGTGGGCTAGTGAAGTTGATAGCGAACTGCGCTGGTAATGTCATGAGCAAGAATGAACGCGGTTTCGCTGCCTGGGCTTGTCTTTTTGCCAGAAATGAGGGAAAGATTGACCACCTATTATTCCTGGCTTTTAAGCAACCAAATCTATGCGCTATTACATCTCAGACCCATGGCAGGAAACTGCGCCGGAGCAAAATGTTTATTTATTAGTATACACACATCATATAACCAGTGCTGTGGCATAAATGGTGAGACGCACAGTTTCATACTTCGCTGACATACCGAGTCGAGCATTCTAAACCAGCCATGGGTGATTTGGATTTGGACCGCTTTGCGTTGTTTTCAATTGTATGAGCGTCGGCTATTCAGAAAGCAATGGCAAACTACTGAAATAAAGTTGTCCGGATAATCACAAACAGCCAATAAATGCTAGGGTTTACTTACTATAACCTCATTGTTGGACTTCAGGTTTGACTTCTCGCTTAGAAAGCTATGGCAAACTACTGTACGTAAAATGGCTTAGAAAATAAACTTGGGGTTGGGGTTGATTGCATCTTCCTGCAAAGAGCATGCAATTTTCTATTTTGGTATAATAAAACAGATAAGAAAATGTATGCGTAGTAGTATAGGTTTCTATTAGTATCTGTTACTGTCGCATGATTACAAGCAGTGTACATCAGTTCTTTCAGAAGTAGAGAGACTTGCATATTCCAGTGACCACGAAGAACTATGCTGGCAGGGTTCCCCCTTGTTGAATAGGCCAACGGATATTTTGTGTGTGCGACGTTCGCTTCGTACTCAAGCGTAGTCCATACACCTGCTACTATTTCTAGTGCACTGGGCTGATTTTTGCTTGTGGATTAGCTTTCCCTGTTATCAGTGTTCCTCGCCATTGGGCGAACCCACTCCGACTTCAGAGGTACTTGTAATTTATGTCTCCAAGTCTCCAAGTCAAGTACGAGAAGAGCTACCTCGGATCAGCACACCGGAAGGTTAAGAGTGGGTGCTCTTATCTTATCGGCCATGCTGACCTCGGTCAAGGGTTATGAACCACATGAAGAGAGATACAAACTTGCTGCCTTGTAGGTAGGCGGGATAGTCAAAGGCTAGGGCAAGCAAATCCGAAAAAAATGCTTGTCAAAGTCAGATATACTGAGCCACAGGTTTGATGAAACAGTGCAGTACAATAAACTTGAGAATGTCACGAAACCTTTTTCAAAAGTATAGAGGTGTCACAAAGATTAGAAAGTAATTCCTTAAGGTAAAGCTGCCAGGATTGGAACCAGAGGTTTGAGACTGAGAGGTTATGGTGTCCGCCTCAAGCTCAGAAGGTACAGGGTTCAAATCGCAGCATAGGACGAGGCATTTTTCCGAGAACTATTAGCAGCTAATGATATCACACCCTCCGATCATTTGAGTAGTAAGATCTTATACCTAACCTCGTCGGATATAAGAACAAAAACAGGAATCGCCCATATGCACAAGCTGTGCATGTTTAACATCCCATGGCTGTTTGAAATCGGAAAGAGTAGACCATAAGGTCACTGTTCTGGTAACATGTCTGACCCTTTCAGTCTCAGTGATGTAACCTAAATGTTAGCTGATTTTGATAATCTTTCATAATCATTTTACTGCTGTCATTGATCTTCTTGCAGATTGCAGACAAGAACCAAAAATGTATTACACTGGCAGTGGACAGCCTTTCCCAGTTGAGACCCCCAAGCCGTTCAGGAATGATAACTCCACCACTGATAACCAAGGATGCTTCTGGCAAAAGGCAGATATATAAATATTCTTGTTCTTCTCCTGCTGCTGTGTATGCCTCAATGGAGCAGAGGCTCTCAACCAACTCATGCAAACCCTTCTATCTTTTACCATCGCCTGTAGTTGCCTCCATGTCCTGCCAATATTATTAATCTTTGTATGTCATTCTTTTCTCCGAGTGTTTTTATGTTTCCCTCTATTTGTATCGCTCAGTTAGTTCCAGAGAAAGGACTTTCTAGTTATACTATCAGCAGGTTTTCTCACTGTGTGTCCAATCCAGCGCCTGCGTTTTTTCCACACTTCTTGACTTGCTGGAATTTGTTTAGTTCTCACCATAAGCTCTGATTCTTGATCTCTTTATCTGAACTTGTATATGGTGGTCCTGTAGGGTATTTACTTCTTTAACTTTATTTTGAGTCATTCAGAATCAATTTGATTATGGAACCGTGGCAGCGTAGTTGCTAAGACTAGCATTCTTGCCTGTTAACCCAGAAGTCGTGTGTTCGATTCCCCATCAGTGTAGATTTAAAAAAAAAATTGACTTGGGCTCATGTCAGCGCAGCCTAAAACGGGTACCAGCAAATCTCTTAGGAAGTAAAGACAACTGGTGTGGTACTAACATCACATCATCCACTGAGTGCCGATTGACATTTAAAAGTACAGGTCTGGCACTATGTACCCAGTGCGCCTTATAGTGTGAAAAGAAGGTCCTTTACCTTTACAATATACCCAAAATGAATGAAGACACGTAAAAGTATCTTTTATTTTAAGTTACTTATGATGTTGATTGTTATGGTGTTGTTAGTAGTTAGTTACTACGAGGGGAAGTCGATAAGTAAGTCACAAATGGCTGTAGAAAAATAACTAAATGTGATAACAACTTGAAAACATGTTATTTTTATACATACCTTTATTTCTCAACATAATTTCCACAAACATTGATGCATTTATTCCATCGTTTTATCAGACCCCCGAAACCGGCTGCACGGATCTGCGTGCTCTGTTTTCTAAACCACGTTTTCACTGCACATTCAACTTCGGTGTCATTCGCGAAATGTCTCTCGCCAAGGTGGGTTTTCAATGGTCTTAGCCCCTAGCGATTTCCACCTTTTTCTTGGTTTAGTTTACTCGACGGATCAACATCACGGCACACGGGTGTAACCCATAAGTGATCGGTTCTCCTCCTAACTTAAACCTGAGTCTGGAGAAACTCAGCTCAGTGCACGAACTCCGTAGTACCGGCGAGGATCCTGAAATACTTTGGGTAGAATTTTAGCTCAAAATTTTGCCCAGGCAGCACCGTTAGGCTACTCTTTTTTTCAATTTCCAACTGCCAAGGGATATTTTACGTGCGCAACAATACACACGGGCGTCCGATCACACTACCCAGAGACCAGGGGAAATTTTATTACTAGAAGTCCACGTGAAAATATCCCGGTCTTCACCTGGGCTTGAACCCGGGACCTCCAGCACTCGAGGTGGACAACATACCTCGTGACCACTCAACCCCCATCTCTCATCTTTTTCTTGGATATAACTGTAATAATTTATTTTCTTGATATTCAAGGAGAGTCATTTGTTTGCACTCTCTGTTATTACAATGTCCCACAGATGTTGTCGATCTCATGTGCTTTGAGCTAACAATACTGTGTCATCGGGATAGCTTAGATTATTTTATGACCTCTAACTCATATTCCTGGCCTCACTTTGTTTTCTCTCATAATAACTATCTGTACTAACCATGCTTAAATAAACGAGTGCATTATTTTTACTCTCTTTCTCACAAACATGCAAATTGTTGTCTTAAATAAAAATGAAGTTTGAAGAAGTTTATATTACTTTTATTTATGTCTTTCTAGGCAGAATTATCATTCCTTAAATTTTTCAGGTGCGTGTTCTACTTTGAGGAAGGCAATCTTCGTTTTGTGGAGGTGGCAGAAGATGGGGTGAATGCTTACCTTCCACCCAAGGTTGATGAGTACGTGAACTTATTCATAGTATAACATTATTGATTACTTTAACGGTTTTCAAGTTAAGAGATTGTCAAAGAAGCTTTAGATGAAAAGTTTACTCCAATTAATGAATGTATGAGGGGGCTTCAAGTCCAAACCTTAAAAGTGTGATAGAAATTACAATAACCATGGCATTGTCTTGTCTTATCTCATCTCATCTCATCATGTTCCTCTTGTACCTTGCGGTGCCGAGGTGAAGTATAAACATCGTGAGAGTGCCCGATTATGGGCTTCATATATCGATATTCCCATGGACTCTGTTATTCCCTCCGTCCAACGTTTACGTGGTCGGCCTCTTCCTCTGTTTCCACCTGGTCTGTACATCATTGCTTGTTGTGGTATGCTGTTGACTAGTAACCTACTTGCATGGCCAAACCATTTGACTTGCTGCTTTCTAATAAAATCTAGTGCTGCTTTAACCCCCACTTTAGTCCTGATGTCTTCATTTCTGATCTTATCTCTTCTTGATACGTTGAGTATTCTTCTCAGGAACCTCATTTCTGTTGTGATTTTTCTTTTCTCTTTTGTCATTGTCCAGGTTTGGCATTGGTAGCATAGAGTTGGTAGGAAGATTGTGTTGTAAAGTGCTTTCTTTGCTATTGTCTTGTAACCTGTCAATATTGTTGTTAAGGATCTCAAGAGTGTTTAGCATGTGACATCACATTGAACACGGTGACGCCATAAGCACAGTGTAAAGATAGCCACTTATAGAAATTGACACCTATAGAAATACATCGGCGAATGAAGATCCAGTATTGTGATGCATGCCTGTCAGTCCAGCAAGTGTTGAGTGGAGTAGGAAGTTTCAGAACTTGTCTGTCCAATGAAGAGCTACAGCATATGGTGCATGAGTGGTTACACTCACAACCAAGATAATTATTTTCTACGGGAATCCAACGCTGGAGGACTGGAACGCAGTGGTGACTACATCGAAAAATGATAATTTGTTCTTTATTTTTTCAGAATATATTCATACCCACAAAATTGTCAGATTTTCATTTGAAAATGTAGGTTATAAATTATTCTTCTTCTTCTTTCGTTCGCTTGAAATATGTCTATAACTGCAGTGCTGTCTCTTGTATGAATTGAACTGTCTTTTTCAGTTCACACAGCGGTCCATAGAGTCTATCCTCCACTGTCGTCTCTCTAGGCCAGAAGGTTTGCCTAGATATGTTATATCTTGGGCAGTCCTGGAGTATGTGCCCCGCTGTCTGCGACGCCAATCCACATGCACACATGGCTGTCCCACCAATCTTGAACTTTGTATACATGTGGTTGCGTAATCTATTGTGCCCTGTCCTGAGGCGCAGAACAATGACCTGTTCTGGTCTATCCACAATGTGGCAGTCATCTTGAGCAGGCCTTGGTGGCTCTCTGACCGATTTGACCATTCTTTTCCTTTGGTGGCATGTCACAGGCACACCAGGCTGTTCCTCTTTGGCTCCCTCCTTAGCCAACCGATCAGCTCTGTCATTCCCGGGTACTCCACAGTGGGACGGTATCCACTGCATGGTGACCCCACGCTGACTGCCAAGCCCAGAAAGCAGTGTCCCCAGTACCGGCAATTTCCCAGACAGGAGCGCATCGAGTACTGATTTTGCATCTGTCAATAGCACCACAGGCCGTGTACCATTGCTGGTACCCAGCAATTTCTCTGTTGCCATCCCGATTGCCTCAACCTCAGCATCGCAGCCATGGCAGCACTTTCCTGTCGGCACTCTAGCCGTGTCCCTGGTATTACTTGGGCATTCTATGTACACCCCCGCTCCTCCATCTCGAACAGCACCCTGTGCTGACCCATCTGTGTAGATTCTGATCCAGAGGTCCCGTGGGTACTCCTCATCAAGGAAGCCGAGAGTGGCCGCTCTGCGCTGCACACCGCTCCGATCTCCCCTGTCAAATACTCCTCTCACCCCTGTCTGGATTTGCAATGACAGTCTATGCTCATCTTTCCATGGAGTTCGCTCTGGAACAGCCGTTAGGGGGACACCAACTGTGGGCAGACCGGCGGTCTCCCTGCAGAGCCGCCTGGCCTGGTGGACAAAACTACTTCTTTTCAACCGCCCCATAGCCAGGTCTTCAAATCTGTTCTTCATAGGGTGGCCTGGCAAGCCGAGGAACTTTTCTGCTTGTATTAGCGTTTTCATATCTCTGCGCTCACTCAGTGCCCGTGTCCTCCCCATCCTCTCCATCTCCACCATAGGGGTTGATCTCATCCCTCCCGTGGTGACCCTAAGTGCCTGATTTTGCACCCTGTCCAGCTCTTGTAGTGTGGTCCCTGCTGCCGAACACCACGCAGTTGACCCGTACTCCAGGTGCGGCCGTATGCTCTGTTGATAAACTTTGCCAAGTATTTTCCCACTGGCTCCCCATGCGGCCCCACTTAGCCCCCCCCCCCCCCCCCCCCCCCAGGATGGCTATTTTCCTTCTGGCTTTTGCTACTGCTTTGTTGATATGCCTTCTCCATGTCAGCCTGCCACCAAATGTTACTCCAAGGTATGTTGGTTCTTTATCTTCTCGTAGGGGTGTTCCATTTATCTGGATGGTCCCTGCCTTTTGTTTTGGAGAGAGGGTAAATAGGGTGGTGCTGCACTTGTCAGTGTTTATGCTGACACACCATCTATTTGCCCATGCAACAAATGTATCTACAGATCTTTGTAGTAATCTGGTGGCCACTGATGCATGTTCATTTGTGCTCCACAGAACCAGGTCATCGGCACACACTGCGGCCCTAATTCCATGCGGTAGATTAGCAACGAGATCATTGATGAAGATTAGAAAGAGTGTGGGGGACAATACTCCGCCCTGGGGAACTCCGTGACGCAGCAGCACCCTCTTGCTCTTTAGTCCGTCTATCTGCACTCGGGCTCCCCTGTTGTGCAAGCATGCCTTCACCCACTTGTACACTCTCCCATTGACTCTGCAGTTTCCCAGTCTATCCATCAGACCTTCCCTCCAGACCCTGCCAAAGGCCCTCTTCAAATCTATGCATGCCGCAAGCACCAGCCTCTTCTCTTGGAATGCATCCTCAATTTCCCGAGAGAGGCAGGCCGTCTGATCCCCCGCAGAGCAGCACTGCCCAAAGCCAGCCCGCTGTGGCACAAGGATGCCCTTACTTTCAATGCACCACTGCAGTCCGTGACTGATGATGCGCTCCAGTGCCCCGCAGAGACAGCTGGTGAGGCCAACTGGTCTGTAGCTAGAGGCAATGGAACTATCTTTCCCTGATTTTAGGAGGGGTATCATGATTGCTTCTCTCCAGGCTTGTGGAACACTGCCTAAGGTCCAACTGTTATTGAAGATCTGCAACAGCTTTGCTTTGGCCTCTGTTCCTAGGTTCCTGATCATTTCATTGGAGATACCATCAGCTCCTGGTGACTTTCTCATTTTCAGTTTTGATATGGCTAGCTCCAGTTCGCTGATTGTGATGGGTGCCTCTAGAACCTCATGTACTATTTCCTTCTGCCCTGTATGTTGCCGTTTCTCTTGAATCTCTTGTTGTTTCTCTGGACTGATTTTGATATTGTTATCTTGTGCGAATGAGTCCGCAAAATGGTCAGCTGCTTGCTTTCTTGTTAAGATGTTTCCATCTTTATGTAGTGCAATTTTTGAGTTTCTCCCTGTGCCCTCATCGTTAAGTTGTTTTATTAGCTTCCACAATTTCCTTGTGTCTCTTTCAAAGTTCAGAGACTCTGTTTTTTCCTGCCAGCTTTTCCGTCTAGCCTGCAGCTTGGCCCTTTGAAATTTGGCTTTTGCATGCTGGAATTTATTGTGGTGCTCTTGGCTGGGTGTGGCCTCTGCTTGCTTTCTACATACTTCCACATCATTATGCAACTGTTCCAGTTCACTACTCCAGTAAGGTTTATATTGTTTACGGGCTCCTCTTGGTACTGTTTCTCGCGCTGCCTGTAGTATGCATTTCCCAAACTCTTCAACTACTTTACTTATGTCCCTCTCAGGGTTCAGGTTTCTAACCAGTATGCTGGTGCGATGCTTGTACACTGCCCAGTCTGCTTTCTTGTAGTTCCACCTCGAGAGGGTGCTGCTTTCACTTACAAGCTCATTTTCTACAGTTAGAAAGACTGGTCGATGGTCACTGCCACCTAGTTGTTTCCCAACAATTCGTGTAATGTTCCACTCCAGGTCTGGTGAATGAAAAGCCAGGTCAGGTGTAGTTGTAGATTGCCATGATCTCGAGTAGAAAGTATGTGGGTCGGACGGCTTGTTAACCAAGATGAATCTATTCTCATCCTGCCAGTCTTCCAGTCTCTCTCCTCTCTGGTCCATGTGATCATAGCCCGAACTCTGCGAGTGGCTGTTGAAATCGCCGCACACAATCATTTTTTCTGTTAATGGTAGTGTGTCCAGTGCCTGTGGACGGTCACTTGGACAGTAGTAATTGATCAGATGTAGGTCTGTATAGCCTGTTTTAAGTTTAAGTGTCTGATACTCAGCCCCTTCCATATAGACTTCGATTTGGGAAGCAGTGATGTTATTTTTTACAAGGGTAAGTATCCCACCTTTTCGCCTGTCCTTTCGGTCAGATCGGTAACACTGGTAGCCTCTGATTTTGAAGGCTATATTTTCGTTGAGGTGAGTTTCTTGCAAGCAACATATGCTTACTTTTTCTTTGTCCAGGATGTTTTCTAATTCTACTTTTTTGTTGCTGACACCCTCCGTATTCCAGTGCATTATTTTAAGTCTTAGTTTAGTATGGCCAGCTGTTCTATTCTCATGTCCCCTGGCTCCACAGGACATCTGAGAAGGACCTCCAGTAGTTGGGGTTGGACCCTTTCGAGACATAGGGCCCGGAACTGCACCTGCCTGGGGGTCCAAAGCAGGGCGAGCACCATAACGTTTAGCAGCAGTCGACATATTCCATTTTGCGTAATTGCGTGGCATCCTGATTTCTGTGGTGCGCCTCCTGGCTGGTTGCCTCCGTCTTCAGCACCTTTCCTTTGCTAGAGCAGACTGTGGTCTCACTCGAGTTTAGATGTGTACACACGCACACACGTGTCTGCACATGCATGTATGTGTATACACATCTAGAGCACACTGGTTATTTTCCGGCGCCAGAAACTCGCCGTCGCCCCTTCTCCTGTTAGTTAAAACAGTTCCGCCACGTGAAGGCCAGGAGTTGGACTTTTGCTGCAGAGGTTATGTATTCACGAGCCGTTGGGGTATTTAAGCAATGTTGGGCGCTCACCCCAACACTGCGCCCCGGCTACATACAGCAATTTGGAACCGTTATAAATTATAACTTTTATATCTATTATAACTTATAATAGAAGTTATATACGTTTGGAGTTGAGATGGAACAGCGTCTAGCACATTTGTCTGCTGGCCTGGTGTCCTGGTTTCAGATCCACCTTCAGGCAAATATGTTTTACATGGCAACATGGCTTTGAGCCATGGTACTACAGTGGTTATCACACTTGCCTGCCGGCCTGGTAGTCATTGGTTTGAATTTGCATTGAGGCAGATCTTTACAATTGACCTGGGCTCTCACATCGACCCAGCCTAAAATGGATACCAGGAAATGACTTTGTAAATAAAGGCGACCGGCGGACGGGCCCGCCCCTAGAGAGTGTTAAGGGTATAATGGGCCGAAACACTTGGGGAAGGGGGTACACTTCTGACGATCAGAAGCCCCCTGCCGTGTGTACTCGGCGGCGGAGTTTTTATGACTAGACCACATCACAGCTTGAATACCAATTGGTCTATACTATTATGGGGCTAGCAATATGTCCGCAAATACCTGGATGGCTTGGCCACATGGCATGGTCGAGACAAGAACACGGAGCTGATCCACGACTCTGGTGATCGAGTGAGATGTCAAAACATGACCGCCCACGCTTACCGGCATGGCACATGATGGATGGATGGATGGAATATGTCCGCAGACCGTGTCGCGTTGTGTTATAGCGTGTTGGTATGGGAGCCGGTCGTTCAGAAAGCAATGGCAAACTACTGAATGTAAAAACTTGCCTAGTACATCAACAGCAGCTGAATAATGCTGGTGATGACCGCAACGTTTAAAAAAAATATATATGTCCAATGCACCTCAAAGATTATTACTTTACTTGCATGGCTCATGTGTCTCATAAAAATGGTTGCAGAATATGTTTTAGGAAATTAAAGTCAGTCGGCATGTTACTGGCAATATCACCTACTCAGTGACCAGAGGTTTTAAAATAACTAATATATCTGTCACATCAGTAGTTTTTGTTGTTAATATAATTTGCGTGATGGCGCAGTGTTAGTCGCCCGTCTGCTCCGTGGCCTATAGGGGAAGCAAAGAATAGTAACTCCTTGTCATGCATGTCGAAAGAGATGGCCAAGGAGTGTTGCCGTTGGGCTAGCTACCTCATCCCTAGAAAATGTAGCTACCAAATCCAGCCAACCATAAACAACTCTGTAAAAAGATAACTCAGGTGACCAAGATACAGGAGACTATTTTCATAGAAGCATCACTCCTTAGGTGTCTCTTATGACATTTATGGTAGGTTACCGTGTTTTATCCTTTGCTTCTCTTATGGGTCCCGATAACACACAGATGATAATTTTGATTTGGCATCTAGAATTTAGTTTCTTTGTGAGTTTCAATATAGTAATCTATATACCTCTGAAGTCAGAGTGGGTTCACCTGATGGCGAGGGATACTGGTAATAGGGAAAGCTAATCCACACACAAAAATCAGTCAAGTGCACTGGAAGTAGTATCATGTGTATGGACTACGCTTGAGTTCAAAGCGAGCGAGTGAAATACAAATCTATAGCATATTTCATATTGTATCTCCTCAGAATGGAGAAGATATTTCGCCGTGTCTGGAGAGAAGTGTTTGCTGTGCTGCGGATTGCTACATCGGTTTTTGTCTTGTTTGTGGCAGAACTGATACTGTTCATAGCTCACCATATCGTACGTCTCTTGGTGCTGGACACCATCGCTGCTGTAGGGAACTATGTGTTGAAGCCTCTGCTGGCTCTAATGTTTAATGCAGTTATCCAGCCCATTTTTGCATTGATGTGGAACACTTTCAATGCCTTGTATCAAGCTAGCGACCCACTTGTAAAACTGCTTGGCTACATTCTGACACAGGTAATAATTATTTTAGTCTATTTTGGTAATTTTTGTTGCCACCATAATGAGACTAAAGTAGCTTAGAGATATGGCATCCACATTAGGTGTATAAGATCCACCTCAAAACGTATGGCACACACATTAGAGAGATGGGATCCACCTTAGGGATGGGATCCACCTTAGAGATATGGGATCCACCTTAGAAATATTTGATTCACCTTAGGGATATGGCATCCACCTTAAGGGTATCAAATCCATCTTAAAGGTGGTGCATCCTCGTAAGAAGTATAGCTTCCACATTTAGTTCAGAATGTATTTTATGGTCAACGCTATTTCAAACAAAGATAGCACCCGGGAAGGTTAACCCGGTCAACAAACGTCCGCAGAAGTCGGATGTGTCGGCCTAAAGGCACAGTATCGCAGCTCACTGTAAACAGGCACAACGCAATCACATCCGAAAAAAGACTCCGGATAAACGAAGAAGAGGAAGAAGAAACTAGATAGTACACTTGCCTACCGGGTCAACGGCCATTTGTTCTAATTCACACAGAGGCAGTTGTACAGAACTGACCTGGTCTCTCAGATTTATGCAGTCAAGAATGAGTACCAGGAAATGTCCTGAGACGTAAAGTCGGCCGGCACACATTGGTCATGTCACCACTCGAGTGCCAATTGGTCTATACAATATAAAACTAGCACCACATGCCTGATATGCCTCAAGGCTTGCATAATGAATCTTTTTCTTGCTTATTTACATGAGAAACCTGAAGTGGGTTACAGGTTTATCATGGTTCCTTCACTCAGAAATGTTAGCAGGAGAGTCCTTTGAAGGATATATCCCACATATGCTGTTAGAGACAAACTGAACTTTCACGGGGCATTGGGTTGGAGACTATTAACAAATAAATACCTAAAACTTGTGGAGAAAATATTACCAATAGGCCTGCCTAATCCCGGCCCAGTCAGTCTGTGCTGGGCTACATCATGACCTGTTTACATATTAATATGCCTCTCCCCAAATGTGAAGTTTCAGTACCAGTCTTGCACATCCCGCTGGTGCTTGAAGTTGGAGAGAGGAAGGGGTGCTCTGTAGGATAATCCCCAAGAAGACAGTAGTTTTGAAATATACACCAACCTGACTGATAAATACAAACCTTTTCACATCTCAGATAACCTGAATGCCCATGGCTCTGACTTAAGAGTTGAAACTTGGCCTGTGAGTGGGTCACCAACCAACCACAATTAACTCCACCTATTCAGAACTCCACTCATTGATAAAACTATTAAGGGCGTCTTTGTGGAGAAGTGGTTTCGACTTCCATTTTTGCTCAGAAGGTTGTGCATTCATTTTCGGACTCCGTCACTCTGTTCTTGAGTGCAGTTTTCTTTTTGGAGACTCCTGCGGGTCATCGCTGGAGCTACAAAGTTTGTGCTATGTGTAACATTTTCGGCAAGCGATTAGCTGCTCTGGTTAGAGAGACTGGGCAATGTGAGATAAAACCTGGTTAAATTAAATCAGTCCTTTTGCTTTTTAACTCATTAAAAAAATAACTATTAAACATAGGGCCTATTCTTGACACTGCCAGCAGCAACAGTTCATAATGATAAGGTAAAGGTAGTCTCATCTAAGATATTACCACACTGCCAGCAGCAACAGTTCATAATGATAAGGTAAAGGTAGTCTCATCTAAGATATTACCATTAGAGTATTAGTCTTAGGCTGTATCATATTCTAGATCATGGCATAATTAGGTGGGATATCCAGTTCCCTTCCTCGCCACCTGTCCTTTCCAGACAATTGCCAGAAAACTTTGAATAATTGTATGACTGATTGGACTCTGCCACTGCAGGGGATTGAACCTGGACTACTGCCTTGGCAGACAAGCTGGCTTACACCTCTACTTCCACTTAAAAGGATAGCTATACAAAACTGAGACGTTAACCTGTCTGAAAGGTTAAGAGAGTTTGCTCTTAAACGTCCGGTGCACCGATGACGGGGAGGAGATTCAACTAACATTAAGTAGTGGCAAACTACTGAATGTACATTTACCTAGAAAATCAACCCAGGGTTGATTGCAACGTCCTGTAAAGAACAGGCAACATTTAATACAAAATTTGTCCCAGCGGCTTAGGGTATGGCATCAGCTCATGTGTGACAGGCTAAAATCTGCCGAGGAAAATATTTTCAGGACAGTAGTTTTTTTTTTCTACAGAAAACTGATGTTCAGTCTCAGGCATTGGTTTGAATGACTATTGGAGCGTCATATAGTTTCCTTTATCTGAGAAGACTAGGTGTCCAATCAAATGCCCAGGCTAGACATCCAATTAAATGCCCAGACTATGCATCTATTCAAATGCCTAGAGATCAGTTGAGGAGTATAATATCATTGGATTTATTAAAAAACAATTGACATAATAATTGTGTCCTTAATTTTATTAAAATCATAGAAACGTTTACAGAAATGACAAAATAATGAAAATGATTCATTCTAGTGGCATGTCATTTTAATGTTTGTTTTAATGCAGTCATTGTTCAAAAAGTCTCTTTTACTTTCTTTATTTTCTGCTCAACAGGTTGCTATTTTGTTTAAAGCCTTTAGACTGTGTGTTGTTCAGTGGAACTCTCACACAGGATACAGACAAGAAATGGAGAATGTTTAATGATTTTAACGTACTCAATTCACTGCATTTTGGTATATACTTGACACAACTGGATGTGGCCTTTAAACATCATTAAGAGCCTGTGGCATAATACCAGCAAACAGATCAAAGAATGTTTCTGTAATGTTTGAGTTTAAAGTCTTGATTTTCTTCTAAACGATTGTGAAATGTTTCTTGATTTCATCCATATGCTGCCATAAAACAGATGCATGTTCTCAGAATGTTTGCTTATATTTGTTTGCTGGTGTTGTAAAATAAGTTTGTAATATTGTTCATCTGTCTCAGTTACTGCCAATAATTTACCACTAGTTTCTTTTTGCGGTTCTAGAAAAACTGGTAGCGAAAAGAGAGTTGATGAAAGAAATAAAATAGAGGCAAGTGAAATATTTTGGCCACGTTAAAAGTAAAAGACTTAACACTCTTATAAAAACCATACTGGAGAGAAAGGTTTAATGCAAGCGAGCAAGCGGTAGACAACGATACAAGTGGGAAGATAACATCAAGAGATGGACTAACAACAATTTGACAGAATGTACAGTCAGGGCGAGATACAGTGTTGGAGATCCATTGCAGCCAAGCTTCATTGTGGAGACGGCACCTGATTGATTGAATTTCTATACGATATGGCTTCAAGCTGTCTGTCAGCGTGTTGGATCTCTAGGGGATCTGGTCTCGGGCTCAAACAGGCAACAATAACTCCGTTAAATATAATATAACAATATTTATTGTATTTAGGTATACAGTGCGTTGGCGCAGTGGGTTTAACAAGCCCGCACTAATAAGTTGCTTATCACAGAGGTTTAACATCACACATGATTATAACAAACATTCTAAGCAAACTATCTAGCATATGTCTATGACCCTAAATGCAAATGGGTCTGAACTATTAAGTCCCTCTAAGGCAGGCCCTGTTGCCTCTCCGATGTCCCGTCTGTCTCTGCCGGTTCACACGTGTCGCAATCCGACACGGGTGGTAACTCTGTCCGAGTTCCTCGTGGACCCCGCAATAGGCGGGCCACATCAGTGTCCACGGGACAGTGGACTCACTGACCAGTCCTTCGAGAAGGCTCTGGATTACTCTGGCCTTCGAGGGTCTTACTTCTTTCCCTTGGGCGGGAGTTGTAGCCCTTCGCTAGTGTCTATTAACTTATGTTGGTTTACCGTATAATGTGAGGCTGTGACAGGAGTCCCCCTCTCCCCTGATTTGATGGGTTGTTATAAGGTAATTAGTTCTGTACTAATTCTGTCACAGAATCACATAAAGTCGGTGTTTGTAGTTTGGTGGACAGTAACTTGGTAACCTACATATTGGCATCAACACTCATGTATTCTCCCATACACCACTTCTCTGATTTGCTGAAGAGGTCTCTCTCTCCTGTGTCCTTAAAAATGCTTATCTGACCGAAGTTACGTGACGTTTACTAGTTGTTTCTACAACCCGTCCTTCTCAAAGTATCCTACTGATACCAAGATAATTAACCTCTGTATTAGAGAGGATTAACAAGACAAAAGTCTTGGCTAATTAAGTACACCTTCAAATCTTGTTCTGTGTGTGCATTTCAATACACTTTTACTCTCGTATGTTGTATAATGCTGAATATGTAGTTACGCTGTTATTTTATCCCATCTGACTACATGTGTCCCTGTTGGCTTGTTAGTGTGTTGACTAATAAGTTGCTGCTTCTAATAAAGTGACTGCATTTTAATTGATAGTGTTCAGTTTTGAGTTTTGTGTAAAGTGTGTGCTGAATGTGTGGCCTATCTCCAAGCGTCACGAGTTGGGATATCCTTAATCATTAATTACCCCAATGTGTGTAATGCATGATCAGGAATTCCAAGCAGTGGTGCTTAGATGTAGTATCCTAAATACTAAACTAAGAGTACTACTAAACATGTATCAACAATTTAGACAAGTAATACAATTTACATGAAAGACGCAGACAAATTAAAATAAATACGTTTTGCGTACAATTTGTCCGCTCAGTATATCGCTCTCTCATTTAATTCATTCACCCTGTCATTCACACATCTTTCATTCAAAATAGTATTTGGTTAAAATATATACGTAAGGTTAAGGTAAGTGTTATTGCCCTTAGAAAAAACGGAATAGGCGATATGTTCCCTTTAAGATAATACGTACTTTTTTTTTATGATGACTCAAAAATGGTTTATAATTTACATAGAGAAAATTGCATAGGAAGATTATTTAGCCTATGAATGGAAATACCTGTAATATTATGGTAGGAAATGTACAAATTACAGATTTTATATACATAATTCAATACAAATATAATACATATTCAATACTAAATTAATTAATTAACTAAGTAACTAAATCCAACGATGATGTGCGCGTTGTCCTCCTGTTGTTAGCGTGTCGTGCCATGAATGTTAACAGTTAGTATGGCTGTCTCTTGAGTGTTGTAGTCGACGTAGTTCTGTTTCGGTTGTTTGCAAAGTCTCTTAGCAACAGTAGGTATGGAATGTTCTCAATGTCGAGTATAAAGTGTTCTTACTGCTTTCGTGATCAATGTCAGTTCACTGGTTGAAATCATTTCACAGATAATGTCTCTCGCTCGGATTGTTCCTAGAGCTTTGGTAATTGGTAGTATAGTTCTCAAAGTTTCACGTTCGTGGGTGTTATACGTAACCTATTCACTGGGGTGTTATTACTTTTAAATGAAAGTTCTCTAGCAGGTGTAGAGTTACACTGTTCTATGCCACAGAATAAAATATCACAGTTTCTGGTATGGCGAATGGTCAATGTGCCAAATGTTATTCTGCTGGCGCATTCGTTTGCCGCGATAAAATATCAGCTATAATGTTATCAGTGCCTCTGATATGGCGGATTTCGAAGTCGAAATCTTGGAGAAGAAGATACCATCTTTGCAAACGATGGTTTTTCGGAACACCTTGCTTAAGCACCAACAATGGCGAATTATCGGTGAGTACAACAAAATGGGATCCCAAGAGGAACTTAGATAATCTGAGCATACAAAATAATAGACTTAATGCCTCCAATTCCACCGTAGAATAATGGATCTCTGCTTTCTTCAGCTTACGGCTTACGTAGAGAATTGGGTGTCTCACTCCTTCCACTTCTTGCATTAAACATCCTCCAATTGCGATAGCACTCGAATCTGTGGTCAAAATAAAGGGTAAATCTATGTTTGGTAATCGTAATACTGGTGGATTAGAAAAAATGCATTTCAATCTGCATATTGCATCCTCTAAGCGGGTACTTTTACAAAATTTTTCTGGATGATCTTTTGTCAACATATTAGAAAAAACTGATGTAAGTTCTGCCCAGTTTGGTATAAACTTAGCATAATAGTTTATAAGACCTAATAAACTTCTAATTTGTTTCTTTGTAGTAGGAACTTCTAGATTGAGAATTTTCGAAACAATTTTATCATCTGTCAACAGTTTGCCTTCAGAAATTCTATGACCAAGGAAGTCTATTTGTTTATAGCCTATTTCAACCTTGGAAGGTTTGATAGTAAGTCCAAAAAGAAAGATTTGGTTGAAGACTTGTTGGAGTGTAAGTAAGTGAGAAGTCATATTAGAAGAATGAATGCATATATCATCAATATAAGCCTGCACGTCTTTAATTCCGTGCAATAGCAACCTAGTTAATCTAACAAATGTGGCGGGAGCGTTCTTGAGACCAAATGGAAGATATCTCCATTCGTACAAACCAAGAGGTGTTGCGAATGCTGTTATATGTCTAGAAGAAGGGTGTAGTGGTACTTGCCAATAACCTTTCGCTAAATCAACCTTCGAAAATAAGGATGATTGAGACATATTCAAAATGAGGTCTTCACAGCTGTTCATTGGCTCCGCATCTGTTGTGGTTATTGTATTTAATCTTCTATAGTCTATGCACAAACGAATCGTTTGGTCCTTCTTTTTCACCAGGACAATCGGTGAAGAATATTGAGACATAGATTTCTGAATTATTCTATTTTTCTCTAAATCCAAAATTTCTTTGTCTAAATTTGCTCTATAATGTAGAGGAATAGAATATGGTCTACATTTGACCGGTGTCAGATCTGTCAACACAATTGAATGTGTTATTTTGTCAGTCCGTCCAGGTTTGTTAGAGAAGATAGATTTATAATCGTTAAGGAGAGACAAAATGTCTTGTCGCTGCTGTTGTGTCAAAGTGTCAGAGATTTGTATGTCCTTTATACTACCGTCGTCATTCATAATCGGTACTGGAATTTCAGTATTGTCTACGTCTGTCTGATTTATTACAGATGCTACTGTTTGTAAATTGTCCTCAATGTCATTGTCGTCGTCGTCGAGATTAATCGTTGTCAATATGTCGTCACATTGGTCGTCGGTGTCGTTATCCCATATTGATGGTAATGTAAATATGTCTTCGTCGTCTTTGTTGTCGTAAGAGTGCGTCGTTAACGATGCTTCGTTTGTCGAGGTGTTATTCAGTTGGGTAATTGTCGTTTCGTTTCTGTCATCAGTTAGCTGCGTCTGCTTACTCGTGTCACTGTCCTCTCTAGCATAGTATGGTTTTAACATATTTACATGGAATATTTTCAACTTTCCATTCAAAGAAATTTCGTAATCAACTTCCGAAATTCTTCTAACAATTTTAAACGGTCCCTGCCAAGAGGTTGATAGTAAATCTCTCTTGTCAGGTAGCAATAGTAAAATATCCTGATCTGGTTTTAATACAATTGTTTTTGCACCTTTGTTGGCGTACTGCCTGTACCTAAAACCTTTCTCCTGTAATGATGTTCTGGCCAGTATACAGGATCGTATGATTTTGTCTCTGGTGTCAGTGACTAAATCATAGGTGGAAATTGGTAGTTGGATATTTACAGGTTGTGATATGATATCTTTGTAAATAGTGAGAGGTCCTCTTGGGTTCGCTCCATATATCAATTCGAAAGGAGAGAACCCTGTGCTTGATTGTGGGACTTCTCTATATGCGAACAGCACCGTTGGGAGAAGTATATCCCAATCGGCTGGATTTTCAGCTGTCACTTTGGATAGCATATGTTTCAGGTCCCCATTTAGTTTCTCGCAGATACCATTTGCGGCCGGTCGATAGGGACTGGTGAAACATTGCTTTATGCCTAGTAACTTAGTTACCGACTGAGTGGCATTCGATATGAACTGGGTTCCTCTATCTGAAATTATTTTCTCCGGGAAGCCAAAACGGGAGAATATATTTAACAATACGTCCGTCACATCCTTAGAGGAGATAGATTTTAATGGAATCATTTCTGGCCATCTCGTACATAGATCAATAAGAGTAAAAATATATCTATTCCCTTTGCTTGAGATGTGGTTTAACGGACCTACTAGATCAACTGCCACGATTTGAAATGGCCTCGAGGCAGTTGTGGTTGATTGAATTTCTGCCGTAGGGTTTTTTTTCCTTTTTTCACCAGTTTCTGACATATATCACATGATCTACAATAGGTTTTTATGTCTTGGCAAAATTTCGGCCAATAAAATTGGGTCAGGACCCTAGCTCTAGTCTTTTCGTAACCCATATGACCTCCGAAGGGTGAGTCATGGGCTATCTTTAGTACTTTCTCACGATGTGCTTGAGGCAGAACTACTTGCTGTATCGTGGTCTGATCTCTGGTGTATAATCTAGTCAGCACATTGTTCTTTAATCTAAATGTCCACGACGCATTTTTAGTCAATTTTGGTTTAAGTCCTACTAACCTAAAATACTGTGAAAGTGTAGGATCTGCTTTCTGTTCTTCTCCAAAATTAGTGATGGTAGTGTTTGGTGATACAATTTCTAGTGACTCCTGCAGTTGGTCGGTGTGGGTTTTGTGAGTTGTCTGTCGTGTTATTGCATTCGTGTGTTGTGTGTGTTGTTGCACATCTACAGGCTTGGTAATTTGTGGATCGCTGGCATCCTCAGTTCGAGGTTTTAAGTTGGTCGTATCACTGACAGATTCAACCGCCCCTGCATTATGCACCTCGGTGAATTCTTTCTGAATTACTTCATTGGTTGTCTCCCTTGTGCTTTTGGCAGTTTGAGACAAGCACGAGTGGTGTTTCTCTTTAGAATCGCTGTTTGGGTTCTGGATACCGTTTTTCTGCTCCCAATCTCTGATTTCCTTTTCAGAGCAAGATCGTATGTTGGGCAGGTTCCCAAGTATAATTTCAGCGACAGGATTTTCTAGTACTGCGCACAATACTAGTCCTGATATGAACGGTGTTCGAATTTCGACAAGAGCAAGGGGGTATTTTTCGATGGTGCCTGAGAATGTGCGACAAGTTACGTGTTTGTGTGTGTAGTCTTTGTCGTTGATTAATGTTTTCTTAATACCACAGAGCGTTGCGCCGGAATCACGAATTAATGTGCACTTTTTGTTATTTACAAACCCTGTTGAGAAATTTAGCTTGCCTGTAGATGATAAGGCAGCGTTGGCCATTTCATTAGAAATAGGGATCGTGTGGCCGCATAGCAATGTTGTGTCAAGTTGGAATTTCATACAGGTGTTACATTTATTGTCTGTAATGGTGTCAATAATTTGCACTGCATTTCCTAGCTCACTCAAACTTTCGGTTTGATTGTCACACTCATTCAGTAGTTCAATATCTTCATCTGAGGAAGTTTCAACTAGTGCAGCATTGGCCTGTTTCATTATCTTTCGCCCTTCACAAAAACGAGAATAGTGCCCAAAGCTGCTGCAAAAATAGCATTTGACCGCTCTCTGATACGCATTTCTCTTGTTCTTTTGCTTCTCCACGATCATTTGGAGATGATGTGGATAATTGGGTGATTTATCGCACATCGCGTACTCTTCGTGTGTCAAATGACAATACTGACACTTAACTGGCTTCCTGACATTTGAGCGTGGTTTAAACTTGCTTTCAGTTGGTTTCGAGTATCTAGTGTTTACAACTGCTGCTGTTTCGTTTTGACTTAGGTTTAATTGGAAAATATCTCTGTTCGCTGTGAAAAATGCGTTCCCCTTTGTCTCTACTTCTTGGATACTTTTACAGTCCATTTGTTTCAAAAACTTAGCAAAAGGTGTTGGGATTGTACTAACTATTTTGTCAATAATAATGAGTTCTTTTAGTTTGTCATGGTTGTTGTTAGTTTTAGCTGAGTTAATCCACTTTGTGCAAACATCCTGAACTGTAGACACGTAGTCTATGAAGGTTTGGTTAGGTTGTGGGGATAATTTTGCGAACTGTTGTTGGTAACCTGCTGTATCTAATGAGAAATGTTGGAGAATGCGTTGCTTTAAATAATCATAATCTTTTCTCATTTCCTGCGGAACTGTCTCTATTACTTTTAAGGGTTCCAGAGCTAAGTTTCTCATTAAAATAAATGACCAATCTGATTTTACGATCTTATGGTAGGACATTAGACACTCAAAATTTTCCAGGTATGCACTGATAGAGTCTCCTGAGCAAAATGCTTTGACGAGGCCTTTATACTTGTTATATTTTTGTTCCTCCTCCTTGCTTCTCAGTTTATTTACAGATATTTCTACGTTGGAATCGATTTCCATCTGCTTTAGTTTTATTTGTGTATCGGCATTCAATTGGGCTAGTTTGGCCGCCGCCTCAAGCTCTATTTGTTTCTCTTGAGCCTGCAATTGCATTTTCCTCTCTTCAGCTTGTAGTTGCATCTGCATCTTTTTCTCTTCTGCCTCAATTTGCATCTTCTTTTCTTCTGCCTTCAATTCGCTCTTTCTTCTGCCTGCAATTGCTTCTCCGTTCTATCGCTCTTTCTTCACGGGCAATGTTCTCTGCGTGCGTCTTCTGTGCCCATTCTGATAGTTTCTCTTCTTTATAACCTAATTTCATACCTAACTCAATACATTTTTCTAACGTAGACATCTTGTCTTTTACTTGTTGGTAATTTTACTGAAGTTAAATCCCTTAGAAAAATGTTGGGGAGCAGGAAATTTAGTTATCTCCCTTACTGTTTACATAAGCAAATACAAATGCAAAGTTACGTTGGTTACAAAGTTATGAATATACATACAAATCAATGCAAAGCAAAAATGTTACATGGATGGATGGTGATAAGTACCGCTTAGGGTTGCAATGGGCATGATATGAAACTTATCTTATATTCCCTGAACTTGCGAATGTTGTCTTGTACTCTCGCCACTGTTGGATAGGTTACATAGGTTACATACACCACAATTCGCGGAACAATCTGCTCGTAGAATGAGAAAACATTAGTAACAGTCAAATGTCACAGTCATGTCAAAATTTATAGTGTTAACATCATTGAGAGATTATCTGCAGAGGGACTAATACTAATACTAGTTCATTACTAGATAGCTGCAAAGTTATTAAACTTGTTCAGAAATCAATTTGATATCATTTATTTAATTTTTTCACTTGGCAATCAATAGCCGTCTGAACGTAAAGCTTGTGCCAAAACCGGAGATTGGCCCCCAAAAAGCCTGTCAGCGTGTTGGATCTCTAGGGGATCTGGTCTCGGGCTCAAACAGGCAACAATAACTCCGTTAAATATAATATAACAATATTTATTGTATTTAGGTATACAGTGCGTTGGCGCAGTGGGTTTAACAAGCCCGCACTAATAAGTTGCATATCACAGAGGTTTAACATCACACATGATTATAACAAACATTCTAAGCAAACTATCTAGCATATGTCTATGACCCTAAATGCAAATGGGTCTGAACTATTAAGTCCCTCTAAGGCAGGCCCTGTTGCCTCTCCGATGTCCCGTCTGTCTCTGCCGGTTCACACGTGTCGCAATCCGACACGGGTGGTAACTCTGTCCGAGTTCCTCGTGGACCCCGCAATAGGCGGGCCACATCAGTGTCCACGGGACAGTGGACTCACTGACCAGTCCTTCGAGAAGGCTCTGGATTACTCTGGCCTTCGAGGGTCTTACTTCTTTCCCTTGGGCGGGAGTTGTAGCCCTTCGCTAGTGTCTATTAACTTATGTTGGTTTACCGTATACTGTGAGGCTGTGACACTGTCTTACATCTCCTCCCGAGGTTTTCTCCTGTCTCTCCCCCCCCCCCCTCCAATTTCCCAGTTTTCACCTTCTCCAAAGAATGTGAACTATCTTCTGTGAATAGAAAGAGGACACAGAAGAAGGTAACCCGCCAGAAGATGCTGCCATTGAGGTGTGATATACATGAAGATTCACGTATACTAAGTCCTGGCATTTTCATGAGAGAAAGTATCAATCTTCTTTTCTGTAGTGCTGTCCCATCTTGATCCAGATCATTCAGAGCATATTTGTTTATTTATTGAGTTTAGTGCCTTGAAGAGACTCCGTGATTTGAGTTTAAACCCACCACTTATGCCATGAAAACTACATTCCTAGTGGCTGAGAAAGTTAGTGTTTATAGTAAACTGTGTGCTAATCATGAAAATTAACATCATTGTATACTGGGAAAAGTGATTGGAATATCAGTATTCATTAGTTAATCTTTTAATTGCCTTTATTTATTTCCTGTAGATGCGTGTATGCTTATGTTCCGTGTTGTCTATGCAGTTTACTCAGACTGGGTTTTGTCATTGCGACGTGCCTTGTTCAAAGTCTCTTCCCTGAAATATTCTGTTTAAACTATCTTCATTGACTCATCTCCTCAATGTCGTATTAAACTTCCTGTAGTTCACGTGTCATCTGTGCCCCCTCAATTAACCCTTGGTTTGGTTAAATCATAGTCATTATCAGCCCCCTTCCCTGACAGTCATGTGGATTATGATCCATCTAAGGGAGATAAACCTGGATTGTGACAAGGACTACAATGGTATAACTAAATGAAATAGAGGGAGATCCAAAAACACATGTAGAAGAGAACTGCATTAATAATATGGAAACGAGATTGAGAGAGCTGCAGGAGATAGCAACAGATGGGAGGGCTTGAGTTGAATGAGGAACTATGCTCCACTGGAGAATTATGGAGAATGAAAGGTAGCAGAAAAAGGACAAACAATATTTTCATCATTTTTACTAAAGATTTGTGGTAGAAATATTTAATATTCTGTTACTTTTGTTAAACCAGATTCTCTCTTGTCTTCTGTCACCGAATTATTATTATTCTTCTGCTGCTGCCTTTCACGTCCCTATGGGAACATAGGTCCACAACCAACTCACACCAAACTGTCCTATGTTTTGCTGTCTCCTGCAACGTGCTCCTTCTCCGTCAATATTATTTTCACGGGGTGAAAGAAGCAAGTCTGCAAGCCACGCTCCTTGTGGCTTTCTCTGCTTATGGCTGTCTCTGTTACGTGTCATACCTCTACACACCTCCTTTTTTAATGATTAGAATCTTTCATGCTTGATTAGATTTTGGAGTTAAAATTTTCTTTGGGATGGCATAGACAGCCCAAAACCAACCCTCCTCAGTAATCTCTTACGACATGCAAGGTAAGTTACATTGTTACTCTTCTTGACTTGCTGTAAGGGCCCCGGTAACATGCGGGCGAACACAATTATATATGTGTGTGCGTGCGTGTGTGCATGTCTGAGAAGAGAGAGAGAGAGAGAGAGAGAGAGAGAGAGAGAGAGAGAGAGAGAGAGAGAGAGAGAGAGAGAGAAATCTTCCTCTGGGCGTGGACGAAATCAACTGACAATAAAATACTTCTAGCCTGTGAAGAAAACATTACTGGGCCTAATCTCGGCCAGTCCAAATAGGCTGTTCGGTCCAAGTCATTATCTGGTTACATCCTAACATTGCCTCTCTGCGGATGTGAAGTTCCAGTATCAGTCTTGCACACCGTCTTAGTGTTTGAACATAGAAAGAGAAAGGAGAGCTTTGCAAGAAAGTCTCTTAAAGTAACAAGGGGACTGCACTTTGGTACCAGGTCAGGGGGAAAGTCTCCGATAGATACAAACTCTGTTCCGGGCTCAAACAGTCTTAACAATAAATCGTTAGAATTTAATGAAGAGTTCAGTCTCCCAGAGAATTTGCCATATAACCAATGTGTTACATCCCATAGAAGGTGTGTGCATTCTTCATTACATAATTCTATTCCTTCATAAAATAATTGTGCCTTTTTCAACTACATTGATATTCTTTGCAGTTAACGGCTTCTTTCGTTTATCCGCATCTTTATTTACTTTGTCATATACTCATGCTTTTTTTAAATTTTACAGTATCTCGTGCATGTTATATGTTTATCACGTTTTACATTGTATTTGTACTGAACCAAACAAGGAAGCCTGCATTGTTGGTCATTATGTACACAATGTTGTACTTTTTATGGGTTTCTAGTTTATCATCTAGACTACAGTGGTTCTCAACCTTTTTAGGCCCATGCATCCTTTCACCATATGTTCAGAATGTCATCCCCCCCCCCCTTTCGTATTTCCTCCCTATAACCCCCCCCCCCCACACACACACACACACACACACACACACCTACACAGTATACGTAAAAATTGAAGCTAAATTTAATAACACATGCTAGAACAAGTCTAGACGTCTACATAACACGTGATTTGCCGGTCTACTTACGTTATAAAACTAATTTCTGAAGGGTGAGAAGCACAGAACCGTAAAGTGTGGAGGGAAAAACAATATCAAGTAATCGGTTCTTGTATTAAAGCGATCTTGATAGAATCTTGATTCCCCCCCCCCCTCTTTGGAAACTCTAACCCCTCTCCGGGGGGGGGGGGGGGATTTCCCACCGATTGAGAACCACTGATCTAGAAAGGCCTGTGTCTGCAATCCATAGGGCAAAAGAAGTAGGGGAAGATTTTAAAACACGCGAACAAGAGAAGTAAAAAATATAAATGAATACTACGGGGACAACATGGGCAGAGCTACATGGGATAGTTGATGATAGGATGGCCTGGAGTGAGTTGGTTGAGGGTCCATGTCCAAAATGGGGGAGGAAAAAAAGTTGTTGCGTATCCTTGACAAGATGTAGCAGTCAATCCCAGCATTTTTGGCTGTTCGTGATTCCTGGACAAGTTTAAGTTCAGTAGTTTGCCATTGCTTTCTGAACGACCGGCACCCATACCATTTCATATAAAAATCAAAGCAAGGCGGTCTACTGCTAAATCGCCCACAGCTGTGTTTCAAATGCGGGATTACGAACTGCGTCCACAACCCCTTGGGGGAATAAAGGGTGAAAGACAGAAGAAAGTTTATCACCTATGACATATTTTTTCAAGCATCATTGTATATGTTTACATAACTGTATGTGCTTGCAGGATATTTTTACACGTTGTGCTTCGTATAAACATGTATTGTCATGATAACCGTTGACTGATTAAACAGCCTGTGTCAAAAACTTGGGTGCCATGGTAATGTAGTGCATGTTTGTTTGCCGGCCTGGGAGTCGTGTGTTTGAATCCCTAACAATGCTGAGTTTTTAAAATTGACCAGGACTCCCTGGTTGGCCCAGCATACAATGGGTGTCAGGAAATGTTCTGGGAAGTAAAGGCGACCAGTGTACTATTGAACGCATCACCCATTGAGTGCCAATTAGCCTATACAATTATGGATCTGGCACCATATGCCCAGTGCGCCGTTAGGCGTGTGGAGGGGTCCTTTAATTTTCATTGTATCACCAATGGACCAGTCCGCCTCAATGTAAATGGGTCCTTTATTTTTCTTTGTATCACCAGTGGACCAATCATCCTCAATGTAAAAGTGTCCTTTATGTTTCTTTTTATCACCAGTGGACCAGTCCGCCTCATTGTAAAAGGGTCCTTTATGTTTCTTTTTATTACCAGTGGACCAGTCCGCCTCATTGTAAAAGTGTCCTTTATGTTTCTTTTTATTACCAGTGGACCAGTCCGCCTCATTGTAAAAGTGTCCTTTATGTTTCTTTTTATCACCAATGGACCAGTCCGCCTCATTGTAAAAGGGTTCTTTATTTTTATCATCAATGGACCAGTCCGTCTCATTGTAAAAGGGTCCTTTATTTTTCTTTGTATCACCGTGGACCAATCATCCTCAATGTAAAAGTGTCCTTTATGTTTCTTTTAATCACCAGTGGACCAGTCCGCCTCATTGTAAAAGTGTCCTTTATGTTTCTTTTTATCACCAATGGACCAGTCCGCCTCATTGTAAAAGGGTTCTTTATTTTTATCATCAATGGACCAGTCCGTCTCATTGTAAAAGGGTCCTTTACTTTTTGCTGACTACTTGTGGCAAGTGACCTTTGTTCCTCAGCTCCAGATACACACTAGCTATTGTATGGCTGCTGTAATAAAATCAGAAAACACTTGTTGACTGCTGACTTAACCTGTATTAATACAGAAACAAGCTCTTTTATCGGCATGGCTATGAATAAGAGATACAGCGGTAAAACCAATGTATAGATACTTTTTTACACAGTCTTCCCCATCCAAGGTTGTCACGAGTGCTTGATATTTGACGGCAAAGGAAAACAAATGCTAACAGAGATGAGAAGTATGTTAAGAAACAATTTTATAAAATAGAACTTTTATTTTTCATCAAAAGTAAATTATTGTAATTAATACGTAATTGTTTTTGATGTTCTCCGTGTTTCTGGTCCATACAGTAGTAGTTTTGAGTTGGCGTTAGAGTAAACACACATTATCACTTTTCTACTGTAATCAGGAGCCTTGGAATGTGATCAACATTGAACAATTAGTATAATGAGTCACATCACGAAGATTTTGCTACGAATTATCATGCAAAGAGTGAAGAAGAAAATACAACCTGAAATGGGAGAAGAACAATGCGGGTTTGTAGAAGGAAAAAGTACAGTAAATGCTGTGTATATACTGCGATCAGTAATTGAACGTTCTATAAAGTAAACAAAGATATACATCTTTGCTTTATTGACTACACAAAGGATTTCGATAGAGTAAGACATGTCAACATGGTAGACATGCTTGCAGATCTATAAATTGATGGGAAAGACATTAGACTTATAAAAACATATATTGGAAACAACAAGCTGCCATAAGGATTGATAATAAAGTGGAACAATATCAGTCTATTAAGAGATGTGTGAGAAAGGGATGTGTAATGTCTCCAGATCTTTTTTCCCTATACAGTGACAACTTTTTCATAAATGTAGAAGATATAAACGGAATCATCATTGGAGGACGAAACATCAATAACATTAGATAGGCAGATGAAACAGTATTGATTTTAGACAATGAGCAGGATCTGCAGCAATTAATAGATGCGGTTGTTGCACAAATTGAACAACTGGGGTTAGAATTAAATTGCAAAAAGACACAGATTATGGTTGTCACTAGGAAGAACGAATTACCACAATATAATATACAAGTAAAGGGGAATATTCTTCAACAAGTGAGTAGGTACAATTATCTCGGAACAGTAATAACATCTGATGGGAGATGCCTTGAAGAGATTAGAACAAGTATCGCCATGGCAAAAGCAGCCTTTAGCAGGATGAAAACATACTGACCAATGAAAAGATGTCAATTGAAACGAGAACAAGAGTGTTGAGGTGCTACATAGAGCCTGTACTTTTGAATGCAAAGAATACCATGGTCAGACAGAAAAACCAATGACAAAGTACTACAAGAAACCAATGAAAATCGTAAATTGATTAGAGAAATTAGACGTAGACAGTCAAAATATTTTGGACATGTTATGAGAAGAAATAAATTGGAAAACTTGGTGACAACTGGCAAGATCGAGGGGAAGAGAACAAGGGGAAGACAGAGACATAAATGCCTGGATGGCTTGACCACGTGGCATGGTCGAGACAGGAACACTGAGCTGATCTACGACTCCGGTGATCGAGTGAAATGGCGAGTCATGACCGCCCACGCTTACCGGCATGGCACATGATGGATGGACTGTAACAAGAAGAGACTAGATCAGAAATGATACTAAACAACGTAATATCGTAATAATAGTGTTTTATTTCATCATTAGAGAGCAAGCAGAAAGCATGAAGACTGTCCTTGCAAAAGATAGATGAATCGTATCAGTGAAGCGGCAAACACTAGAGTATATTTTTGTTGTTGTTCGCATATCCCTTACAGGACAAGGCTGTCAACATCAGCTTCTTTCAGCTGATTGTTGATTTCTTGGCAAGATTACGCTCAATAGTTTGCCATTGCTTTCTGAGCGACGGGCTCACATACCCCTAAGTTACCGACGCTGAGAGACCCGCTACCAATTCTCGCGCACGTCACGTTACTCACGAGAGTATACGGTATTACGGAGAAAGTCGTGTATCGCCTAGCCCAGGGAAACCGGCCTAGAGTATATTACTGTATATTAAACTCATTCCATGACTGTTCATATCCTGAGGCTGCGGGGCAAACAGGAGAAGAGAAGCAGGAGCAGGAACAATGTTTAATCTACTGCTGGTGACTTGTGTGTGTGTTGTTGTTTGTTTGTTTTTTGTTGTTGTTTTTTTTTTTTTGGGGGGGGGGGGGGGCCTTGCTCGTTTTGAACTCTAGCGTAGATCATACACACTACTTCTAGTAGTGCTGGGCTGAATTTAGAATATGCATGCATGGTTGTTTACAGAGTTACTGTTCTTTGCTTCTCTTATGGGCTTTGGTAACTGGTAGGTTAATGTTTATTTTAGACTACATTTACAGAGTTGTATCGAAACGTGTTGGCTGTAACCATTACAAGGACACAAGCTTATCAGAGCTGCTAACAACTTCTTGTTTCTTTGAAATAAGTTCCCTTTAGATTTGATACAATTATGTCAGCACTGTTTCTATTCATGGAGGATGTCACATAGTGTACCAGTTTCCTCAGTTTGCAGACCTCTGTTTCTAAGAATTGAAGATTTCATATGAAGTGGCTGTCATTACATAATAAGGTAATGAATGCCGATTTTCAAAACGAGAGAGGAATGTAGTCACTGGCTCGAAATAGACTTTCGTTAGCGAGCTATTCCCTGGCCAGGCCCAGACATTGTCACTTGAGTTCTGAACGTTCCCCCAAGTAAGAGGTAACTAGTAAGGGAGTAGGTTTGTTTGCCCATTTGTGCCTCCTGGTGCTGAGGGTGAGAGATATTGCTTTTTTAATGTTAACACCTGTGTTATATGATAAATATAATACATGTATTTTATGTATTTTTGTTGAAGTTGGTAACTGCAACATTACTTCTTGAGAATATGGCCGGATGGTCGAACTTTGCACCAAGAACGTCTATACTACTATTACCTATTCCTATGCTTACAGTTTTTATCCTGCTGTGATTGCTAATTCATATTTTGATGAAAAATATACATCTTCACATTCGAACCAATATTCTCTAGATTAGAGACTTGTCTGTACTAGACAACTAGTGAACTATAGATGTACTCAAGGGTACCTTTTTCTAATTCATACATGTACTCATACATATCTTGTGTGAATCTTTATGTAATCTGTTTAATGAATATGCAGGGGAGTGAAGTTAATTGTGTTAGTATAACATCCATGGGGAAGAGAGGTGGACACCCCATATCTTCATATGGTTTGTCAAGCCCTACATGTCTTGTCAGCAAAGTCCAATGCGTGGGACAGCCTAAATACTCATTTATACATGCAGTAAATCATGAAGTGCTTGCGTGCCAGAAGAAGAGGAGTTTAGAGCAGAGGTTAAACCCCCGACTTCTAGTAGTTAGAGGGGTAGACAGTTTAGTCAGTGGAGAATCCCTGTATTATTCTAGAACTAGATTGTATGTCCTCTCATATGGTGGGTGTTTCCCATGTGAATGTGAGAGTGTATATTTTTGGGTGTCAGTGTTTTGTCTTATTCATCGTATAAGGTAGGGTCAGTTTAGAAGACCGTCCCAAATCCTCGACTAGTAGACGAATAGGTTACAAGCAAACAATTAGATACCCCACTCTTCAGTCGAGGGTTTTCCCTCATATTTTATTTCCATTGTTTTCCTCTGTGTGTGCGACAATGAAAATGTATATTCTGCCATGATGTACATTGCTTATTTTTTCAATCTTACAGCACTGGAGGCAATGGCGAGGGACATTTGCAGTTACAAATTTTGGCGATATATTTTTTCCAAGAGATGAGGCCAATGACAGGGGAAACAACCCATTGTTTTCTTTTAAGCAACTACGAGAAAGACATGTCTCGGTTACCTCCATTGTTCATCTAATTTGGCACCGCATTGGCCAGCTGCAAAACAAATTGATATTGGAGCCAGCAACCAGTACAATGTATTTACCATAATTTGCCGCTGGAAGAAATTACTTATTGCTGCATCACTCCAGAACGGAGCTTAGCACATGATGGTGGAACATCTGCCACTATCTAAGTCTGAGAGATGTACAAGGTTGTCTTCCTGAAGTATCATGGAAGTATAGTCTGCAGAAGCATTAGGACTGCTCTATCAAGTTCATATATATATATTCGTCTACTAGTCGAGGATTTGGGATGGGGACGAGATCATCTGCCTATCGCCGTAGAGTGCAGACCATAACCAACAACAGTCTGTGGGTTGCTCTCATACTCCATTCACCACCTGCTTCCATGGGTTCATGTAACCCTGATTATGATGGGGGGGGGGGGGGCTGTCGGGGGTTAAACGTGTACTCCACCTTGCCCACGGATGTCCCGTAGGCTAACGGAGAAAAAGAGGTGTCTTACATCTCCTTTGGTAGGGAATAATACTCTTACCTTTTTTTTGTTTTTTGCATATCCTTTACAGCTGTATGTTGATTTCTTGGCAAGATTACGCTCAGTAGTTTGCCATTGCTTTCTGAGCGGCCGGCTCACATACCCTTAAGTTACCGATGCGATTCGAACCACTGCTGATTCTCACCGTCATCACGTTACCTACGAGAGTATACGAGATTACGGAGAAAAGTCATAACCTCTAAGCCACGAAGCCGGCTACTCTTACCCTGCTAACCACAAATACGCCATCACTGTACAGGATAGGAACACTGCTAAAATAAGTAGCAGTATTTACGAGGGCGAGTCAGTAAGTAAGTCACACAATTCTGTGTAAATGTAGTTGGTGTTTTCTACAGGTGTCATTAGGTGACAGCAGCATCGAACTTTATATTCCCGTTCGTCAGGTGGCCTTAGGTGCCTCATGCGCATGCGCAGCGCATAAACAAAATGGCGACTGTACTTATGGAGTGTGTCAGCGACTTGTGCGCTGCAGCTTTCAAGACTCCGCTACTTTCGCACTGCACGAAATAACAATTCATGACATTTGCGAAAGGAATGCAATTTATTCAGAGCCGACATTTGAATGGCTCTACGAACGTTTAGGTTTCATCATCAATACACAATATGAATACATCAACGTGATGATAGATGATGCTAGCATTACACAATCTAAATGAACAGCCCTATGTTTGCCTATGGCCTAGAAAGCTATCGAATTGGTCAAGGATACGTCTGCTCTCTCTACCGTCTCCTAGTCAGTCTGTCCTGCCGCTACACATAGCGTGGACAAGCACGGACACTTTACTCTCCGTGCAGTCGCTGTTATTGCGTGCCTGGACTTGCCAGCACGCCGGCTGGTGAGATCGAGTAACCTGCCATATCACGGTTACTCGCAAGGACCAGCAACCCAATTGCTTGGGGAAAGCCCTCGCTCATCTGTACTTGTCGACCTCTGGTCTGACGCAAATGTGTCTCCTTGTGCGGTTATTAATAGTACTCGGTGTCTTCCCTGTCGGGTGTCTCTCTACTAGCCTAGTGTTAACTCATTACTCCTGTAAGGCCTTATTGGGGATGCTGACAGGGTCCCCTCCTCTCCGCGAAGTGTTACTTCCCTTTTTCTCATGTTTGTAACACTTCTGGTCACAAAAGAAAAATTGGTTGTCCCAATTTTGTCAGATCTCCAATAAGTATAGAACTTTCTCGTTTGGGGATAGAACAATATCTTCTACCTTCATTCACAGTGTTCTATCTTTTCACTTGGCTAATTCAGTAGCCCATGTCTCAGTATAGTTGGCTCTATAGATATCTTAGGGATTGGTAGTGAACCGGAAACCGTTGTCTTATGACTTATGTCCTGGCTTCTGTCGTTTGACCCTATGTCTTTTGACTTCCACCTATTGACTTCCGTCTTGACCTGTTCCTCCTATTGCCCAAAATGACAACCCACACACTAGTTGACTCTATTATGAGTACAACACATGAGCACCAAGTGTTCATGTTCCCATCAATATCCCCTCCAACTCTATACACATAGCTCCACTGTTCACCTTCTTGCTTCCGCATGTGAAAAAGCTATATTCACTGTTATATTTAGGTTTCTGATTATTTATTGTGTCCCCTGAATTTAGAGTTATTGTTCTTTGAACTGATTGGTGTGTGTAACTTTTATGTGTTCGTTTTCCTGTTTGTTTGCGTGTTTTCTACTAAACTAAAGTGTACTTAACTGTCTAACATATGTATGCGTTAGTGTACTAAATGTGTGTGTTCCTTCGAGCGCCGCAAATCGGTATATTGTGGATACAAACGTTTATTATTTTTATTTGTGACCACAAATCCGTTTTCTGAAGCTCGAAGTACGTTCTCTATATACTCTGTTAAAGTGTGGCTGTAACACATATAAAAACCTCGACAACACATTGGAAACACACATGACACAGACAAGTCAAATAAGACTTTTCCAGCGGTGGAAAAAAAATTTTCCGCTTTCTTTCTCTCTCGCTGTCTTTCTTTCAATGTTTACTAAGTTTTTGCATTCTCTCCTCGCATTTTCTCTTCTTTCATTCATCTTTCATACCCTTTCATACTATTCTTTCACTCAATCATTCTCTCGTCATTAAAATATGTTTCATAGTATTACATACATAAACAATATATATATATACAATAAACGATTGGCTGACATTTTAACAGTGATCACGCCAAATGACTGTGCGTTTTGTTTGCACGCGTCATGTCTATACAAAAATTATACATAGTTATAAGGATGGTTTGTTACCGATCCTGTTATGTAACTTTCATAATTTGGTGTGCTGACTTATATTACCCTCAAGGGAAATAATTTACTACTACTTTCATTTAAGAAGAATTGGTTAATTACCTTAAATGTTATTTGTGAAAAAGATGATATTAATTCCTAAATGATTGGTGTTAGTTTTGAAATGATCTATTAGCTAAATGGATGTATAAATGATTATGATTATAAGTTAATTAACTATAGTCTGTCCGGAAATTTATGCCTTCATTCAAGATCAATTATTTTGAAAACTGTCTGTTGCATCGTTATGAAATTTTTCCAGCCGTCTTATATTTACCCCCACCCAAGGAATATGTCTTTGATAGGTCCAAAAACAACTTATATCATTAAAAGCGGCATCATTCCTTTGATGTTTTGCTTAACAACTAGTGATTTCTTGTTAAAAAAGTTATGTTTACGGTAATGAGGACCTGCAAATTCAGATGACAAACAAAGGCGTATCTGGATTCGTATGGGAGTGGGTGCAATCAAAGAAGTAGCTTACAGTCGACAGATTCGGCTGCATTGCACCGGGTTTTTATCCCATATGGCTCAGTTTCTTTCCTGCAGCGCGGAAAGCGTCGCACAAAGCACGAACTCCGTAGCTCCAGCGACGACCCTCGGCAGTCTCCGAATAAAATGAATGACGCGGCCCGGACAGACAGACAGAAAGGTAGGTAGGTAGGTAGTTAGGTAGGCAGAAAGATAGGTGGGTGGATGGATGGCTGGCTGGCTGGCTGGCTGAGTGGGTGGATCGGTCGGTCGGTGGGTCGGTCGGTCGGTGGGTGGGTGGGTCGGCAGGCAGACAGACAGATAGATAGATAGATAGATAGATAGATAGATAGATAGATAGATAGATAGATAGATATCGGTAGGTCGGTCGGTTAGTGGGTGGGTGGGCAGGCAGGCAGACAGACAGACAGACAGATAGATTAGATAGATAGGACAGACAGATAGATTAGATAGATTGATATCGGTAGGTCGGTCGGTCTGTCGGTGGGTGGGTGGTCGGGCCGGCAGGCAGGCAGACAGGCAGATAGATAGATAGATAGATAGATAGATAGATAGATAGATAGATAGATAGATAGATAGATAGATAGATAGATAGATAGATAGATAGATAGATAGATAGATAGATAGATATCGGTAGGTCGGTCGGTCTGTCGGTGGGTGGGTGGTCGGGCTGGCAGGCAGGCAGAAAGATAGATAGATAGATAGACAGACAAACAGATAGATAGATAGATAGATAGATAGATAGATAGATAGATAGATAGATAGATAGATAGATAGAAAGAAAGATAGATAGATAGATAGATATCGGTAGGTCGGTCGGTCGGTCGGTGGGTGGGTGGTCGGGCCGGCCGGCAGGCAGGCAGATAGATAGATAGATAGATAGATAGATAGATAGATAGATAGATAGATAGATAGATAGATAGATAGATAGATAGATAGATAGTCGGTGGGTCGGTGGATGGGTCAGCCGACCGGCAGGCATTCAGACAGACAGACAGACAGACAGGCAGACAGACAGGCAGGCAGGCAGGCAGGCAGGACAGGATAGACAGATAGATAGACTAGATAGATAGATAGATAGATAGATAGATAGATAGATAGATAGATAGATAGATAGATAGATAGATAGATAGATAGATAGATAGATAGATAGATTGATTGATTCCCGCCAGAAGCCGGGCCTTGTCAGCTAGTTTATTTATATAATCACGTTTCATGAAAGAACCCACATTTGGAGACGCCTCTGAATCTTCGCGCTGTTTGTTTGAAAACGAAAGTCACGTGAAAATTTTGAATAATTTGGGTCGAATCTTGGGGAAGCTGTAAAACTGTTAAAATCATGGACGTAATCTTTAAGTCATAATTAATATACCGTATATAAGCTAACTTTAAAATCTGCTGTAAAATCTCCAGAACAAAAATTTTTTTGTTGGGTGGACATAATGATAACGTTATATACTAAATCTCATCATTTTATCTCAGCCCGTTACTGAGATATTGAATTTTATATTGAGGCAACCAAAAAAAAACACACTATAATATAAGATCTAATAATTGTATTTCTATAATGGATGTTTTAATCAATGGATTATTAATTAAATAATGGTGATTTCTAACTACGCAAATAAGAAAATAAAGTTATATATGCGTTTACACAATTTGCATTAGAATAAATAATAAAAGAATGAAGTTATAGATACTGTAAATAAAATGATAATGTACATATATCACAGTTACATTTCTATATCTAATTACACTAAGTTGACGTCCTCCTCTGCGTTGTGAAGATGGAGCAATTCTCTTTGTAGACTATTCTAACATAGTTCATTCCGCCAAAGTCTTTTATGCTCTCCTCGAAGGATAGTGTATTAATATAGTTGCCTACCATATTATGTAGGTTCATAACTAACCCTGGAATGCTATTCGGGGTCTAAGCGTTGGTTCAATATATTCTAGATTCGGGGTCTAAGCTGGGTTCACTGTCCTCTTGGCGTTAGTTCCCATAATCTAACTTATGTGTGTGTCAGCGCATGTTAATTCTGCGTCTGTTCGTTACACTTTTCATAGCACTGTTCTATTCACACAAGTTATATATCAGGCGATGGTAACGCACTTACGATATGTCTTAATCACCACACATGGCACTTGGTTATCTAACATTACAGTGTCACTGTTTCTGGTGGTGTATGGTCGATTCCTTCCTGTAACTCAGGTATTTGAATGGATGAAGGACGACTCAAAATGTCTGCAATCGTATTTAATCTCCCTTTTAAATGCTGGATGGTAAATGTGTAATTTTGGAGAATCACAGCCCACCTGTAAATTCTATTGTTGGTAGGATGTCCAGATTGCATCACAGACAATGGAGAGTTATCGGATTGGATTACAAACTGTGCTCCTGCCAAAAATCGGTGAAACTTTCTCACGCAATAGATCAAACTAAGGCCTTCCAATTCTGATGCTGAGTATCTTCCTTCAGCCGGAGTGATCTTGCGACTTACGTACATTACGGGATGGAACGTCCCGTCGTAGAACTGTCCTAGTATCCCAGATATGGATATGGCACTCGCGTCTGTGCGTAAGAAATAAGTGAGTTTTGGATTAGGCATACGGAGGATAGGTGGAACGCTGAAACAATGTTTCAATTTCGATAACGCACTAATTAATCGTGCATCTTTTACAGATAACTTAGCCGAAGCTTTTAAGATGTTAGAAAAAACACTGGTGATTTCCGCCAGGTTGGGAATGAATTTACTATAGTAGTTTACCAGACCCAGTAAACTTCGTACTTGCTTCTTGGTCGTTGGCATTGTCAATTTCAGAATCTTAGTGATGATTCTGTCATCAGTTTTCAATTGGCCCCTGCAGATGGTATGACCCAGGAAGTCAATTTGCTCCATGCCCAACTCTACTTTGGACGGCTTCGCTGTGAGTCCAAACAATCTTAACCTGTCGAAGACTTGTCTAAGTTTCAGTAGGTGTGTTGTCCAGTCTTCTGTATGGATGCAAATGTCATCTATATAAGTCGAAATATTTGTCATCCCGTGGAGAAGATCCCTAGTTAGACGGACGAAAGTCGCTGGAGCGTTACGAAGGCCGAAAGGAAGAAAGCGCCACTCATATAGTCCAAGAGGAGTGGAGAAAGCTGTTAGATGGATGGAATTTACTTCCATCGGGAGTTGCCAGTAACCTTTCGTGAGGTCAATCTTGCTGAATATGCGGGATGTAGACATGTCCAAGATTAGATCCTCGCATGATGGAATCGGTTCAGCGTCACTTTTAGTTATCTTATTTAGGCGGCGATAATCGACGCATAGTCGGACAGAAGAGTCCTTTTTGGCGACAAGGACAATCGGGAAGGAATACTCTGACTGAGATTTTTGGATGATTCCGCTAGACTCGAGAGATAGAATTTCTTTGTCGAGGTTCGACCTGTAGTTTAATGGAATCGAGTAAGGTCGACACTTGATAGGTGTGGTGTCAGTCAGAACGATAGAATGTTCTATTCTATCTGTCTTTCCAGTGATGTCGGAGAAAATGTCTCTGTATTCCGTCACTAGCTCTAAGATTTTTCGTCGTTGGTCATCTGTCAGTTTCGTTTCTATCTTTATGCTGTCAATGGTCGCAGTCGCGTCTACCGTAGGAACGGGTAATTCCATGTCGTCTTCGTCTGTTTCGTTCAATACTGTTGTGGTACTAGCTGTGTGTGCTGTTATCTGGCTAAGTGTGTTTGCGTTGTCGCTGTCGTGTGTCGCCCTATCTAGTGAAGTTGTGTTGTGTTCGTCTGTCGTCTCATTGCTTGGTGATGGTGCAATTTGTTCGTCTGTCTGCTGTTCTTGTCGTGAAAAATATGGTTTCAGCATGTTGATATGGAATATCTTTAAGTGTCCTTTTATTGATATTTCATAGTCAACATCTGATATTTTACGTTCGACGTTGAAAGGCCCTTGCCAAGATGTTAGTAACAAATTACGTTTGTCGGGTAGTAGCAGCAAAACCTTTTGGTTTGGTTCGAGGTGAATAGTTTTTGCACCCTTGTTTGCATAATCGCGGTACATCTGTCCTTTCCTCTCCAAAGATGCTTTGGCGAGTACACACGCTTTCATTATTCTATCGCGTGTTTCAGTTACCATCTCATATGGTGTTACTGTGGTTGGATTGTCTTGTAAGCTAGTAATTAGCTGATGGTAGATTGTTAGGGGTCCTCGAGGGTTCGCCCCATAAACTAATTCAAAAGGTGAGAAACCCGTACTCGTGTGCGGTATCTTTCTATGGGCAAATAGCACTGCTGGCAATAGTGTGTCCCAATCAGCTGGGTTTTCTGCTGTTACTTTAGCCAGCATGTGTTTGAGATCGCCGTTAATTTTTTCTATGATCCCGTTGCTCATTGGGTGATACGGGGTACAGAAATGTTGCTCTACTCCTAACAATTTGGTTAAGGCTTGCGTAGCAGCCGAAATAAACTGCGTTCCCCGATCTGATAAGATAGATCGTGGGAAGCCAAAGCGAGAAAATATGTGCAAAAATACATTTGCCACATCTTTGGGGGTGATGTATTTTAGTGGAATTGCTTCGATCCACCTGGTACATAGGTCCACGAGAGTCAGTATATAACGGTTTCCTTTGCTTGACACCTGATTCAGGGGTCCAACAATATCGACCGCTACACACTCAAATGGTCTGGTTGCTAATAATGACCGTTGAACTTCGGCCGTCACATGCTTTCCCTTTCGTACAAGATGTTGACAAATAGTACAAGAACGACAGAAAGATTTTATGTCCGAACAGAATTTCGGCCAGTAAAAATGTGATAGAACTCTGGCTCGCGTTTTATCATATGCCAAATGTCCAGCAAACGGTGACTCGTGTGCGATTTTAAGCACATTTTGTCGGTATGTTACAGGTAACACCGTTTGCTGAATTTCATGGTTATTATTTGTATAATAACGCATGAGAATTCCATTAAATTTTCTAAAGTACCAAGATGCATTCTTAGTCACTTTCGCTCTTTCACCCAAAAGTTTAAAATATGGTGTAATTGTATGGTCGGTGCTTTGTGACTCGATAAATTTCTGTCGAGTCGTGTTGGTATCTGCACCACTTGGTGTTAATAGCTGTAGCATTTCATTTTGTAAGTCAGTATAGTTTGTTTCTGTATCTGACCTTGTTACAGCGTTAGCTATATGTGTATCTTTCCAGGCTTTTATGTCGTCGTCTGTACATTCTTTCAATGCATCTAGACATCCCAAAATAAGATCCGTACATGGATCTTGGAGGATAGCGCACGTAAATGTGCCGGTAAGGAACGGGGTATTGATATGCGCTTTTGCCAGTGGATATTTCTCGATGGTTCCAGAGAAAGTACGGCATTTGACAAATTCACCCGTATAATCTTCAGGTCTAGCAAGTTCTCTCCTTAACCCCAGTAGAGTGCTGCCGCTATCAACTAAGCATCGACATGGTTGTCCGTTGACCAGTGCATCGTAGAACTTAAGTTTACCTCTGGAGGCACACGCTGCGTTAGCATCTTCATTTGAACATGGTATTATATGCCCACATTCTAATTTCCCATCCGCATGAAATTGATGGCATACTTTACATTTCTTAAAGTCTAAAATATCAGTTACTGATGATACACTCTGACATTCATTCGTTGGCAATACATTGACAAGTTCGGGATCTATGTCACTCTCATCGTCTGATGATGTATCGATGAGGGCTGCGTTGTTTGCCTTCATTCTCTGTCTCCCAAGACATTTATTGCTATAATGGCCATAACTTGAACAAAAATAACATTTTACAGCACGTTTAAACGATGATCTTCTGCTTTCTTGCTTCTTTAACACCTGTTCTAGGTGTGACGGATATGTGGGGTTCTTATCACACATCGAATAAGTTGGGTGAAAAAGATTGCAATAATTACATCGAGGTGGTTTCTGATATGGTTTGTCCTTCTTACTGTAGTCTTTGTGTTTGTAGGATCTATCAGGGACTCTATTTGCAAAAGCTGTAATTTCTGTGTCATATGATGTAGTTTTAAATATGTCCCGATTAGAGGAAAAATAAGCTGACCCCCGTTTCTCTAATTGTTGAATGGAATCAATATCTGATTGTTGTAAGAATTTAGCAAAAGGGGTAGGCACTGTAGAAACGACTTTGTCCATTACCATTAGCTCTTCTAGTTTTTCATAGCTGTTACCTACGTTAGCCGCCTTAGTCCATTTTTTAAATGTGCTTTGCACGTTAGAAATGTAGTCTAAAAACGTTTCAGTTGCTTTTGGTTTAATCTGTAAGAATTGAATTTGATAACCAGTAGCGTCCAAAAGAAAATGTTGCATTATCCTATCGTGTATGTACTGGTAATTGTTTCTAAGGTCTGTAGGTATGGATTCTATTACTTTTAAAGGCTCCCCACTCAGATTCCTCATGTAAATCATTGCCCAATCCTCTAAAGGTATTTTCTGTGTTTTTAGTTGGAACTCTATATTTTCAGTCCATGCGATGATTGAATCACCTACAGTGTAAGGTTTAATAAGGCCCTTGTACTTACTAAATTTGTTCTGTTCTTCTTGGCTCTTTTGTTTGCTAGAGGCTATTTGTATGTTAGAATCTACCTCCATTTCTTTCATCTTTAGTCTAGTTTCTGAATCTAATTGTATCTGCTTTTGTTTGGTGGCTTCCTCTGCTTGTTTGTTAGCCTGCTCTAAGTCTAACTGTTTCTGTTTGATAATTTGGTCTAATTCTAATTGTTTCTGTTTGGTAATTTGGTCTAATTCTAATTGTTTCTGTTTGGTAGCCTCCTCGACCTCTTTCATTTCTTTTTGATGCTGCCTTTCTAATGCTCTTTCATCTCTATCAAGAGCAGCTTTTCTTCTTTCCATGTCGAGCTATTTCTTCTTTATACTTTTGATCCGCCCACTTTTCTAGCTTATCTCCAGTATGGCCCATTGCGATCCCTGCCTGGATACATTCATTTAGTGACGCCATTTTGTGGCGTATTGTTAGTTCACAGTGATACTACAATAATATTCATACAATAATATGCACAGAATAATTTACATTAATGTGTTAGTACATGTACATCTCTTGCTGGAAAAGAAGATGCAAGATTAAGTTAGAGCATACCAAAATATTCGGAAAATATACTCATCTAATTTGTTGGAACGTACGGTACTTGGGATGTTCCACCGCAAACTTTCACACTACACACTGGCTTGATTTGATAACACACGGGCTGCTTCTGGTTAGTAGAGCAGCAAGAATTAGACACACGCTTAAGTTGTAAATACAAGCTCACAATTCATCATATTTCAACAACTATTTCATATTTCATCAAGTTGTTAATACAATCTCCTATTTCATGCGAATGATGAATGAGAATGTGCTAAATAGTGATAAATGGTATTAATGATGAATGATATGATCGTCTGAATGATTGTTAGATGATAAATGAGATGATTAGTCGTATGGCCGTCAATGTCGTTTTGTCTCCGCTGTTTGACTCTGGCGTACCTTCGTTCTAGGCTGCAGTTCGTCGCTAATCTATTTACTGATTTCGTAGAATGGTGACATTGATGGCTGTATCACACGCAATGAAATGTACACGGTGGTTACGATGGTAATGTTCACTGATGATTTTATACATTTCAATTGCTTTTAGTATAATACCATACTTTCTAAATAATATTGGTAGAATTTCACACTTTATCGATCTAATTTGACTCAATTGTGGTTCACACTCCACAAATTGGCGATCGTATAATTCACCACAAGGAAAAATATTAATTTATAGTATGCATCACAACAAATTTGTATTACTTTGCAATATATCACACATCAATAATGATGAAACGTGCATTGAATTAATTCTGGTACATAATTTTGTAATAGCAATCGATAGCTAGCGTTCGTTCAGTGGTTTATAATACCATTTGCATGTTGGCGTTAACTACTCGTTAAATATTACTACAACTGCCTGCTATGACTGCTCAGAAACGTTCACTGAAATCTGACAGTAATTGTACTGCTGGCGTTGGTTCGCTGTGAATCAATTCGGGGTCTACTGGTGTTTATTCCCTGTGTTCTGACACTAATTCGCCGCTGGCGTTGATTCATTGACCATTCTGACACCAATTCGGGGTCTAGCCTGTCAGCGACTTGTGCGCTGCAGCTTTCATGACTCCGCTACTTTCGCACTGCACGAAATAACAATTCATGACATTTGCGAAAGGAATGCAATTTATTCAGAGCCGACATTTGAATGGCTCTACGAGCGTTTTGGTTTCATCATCATTACACAATATGAATACATCAACGTGATGATAGATGATGCTAGCATTACACAATCTAAATGAACAGCCCTATGTTTGCCTATGGCCTAGAAAGCTATCGAATTGGTCAAGGATACGTCTGCTCTCTCTACCGTCTCTAGTCAGTCTGTCCTGCCGCTACACATAGCGTGGACAAGCACGGACACTTTACTCTCCGTGCAGTCGCTGTTATTGCGTGCCTGGACTTGCCAGCACGCCGGCTGGTGAGATCGAGTAACCTGCCATATCACGGTTACTCGCAAGGACCAGCAACCCAATTGCTTGGGGAAAGCCCTCGCTCATCTGTACTTGTCGACCTCTGGTCTGACGCAAATGTGTCTCCTTGTGCGGTTATTAATAGTACTCGGTGTCTTCCCTGTCGGGTGTCTCTCTACTAGCCTAGTGTTAACTCATTACTCCTGTAAGGCCTTATTGGAGATGCTGACAGAGTGTACAACCAAAAAGCAACTTGCTGCTGTGCGTTTTTTTTTTGGGGGGGGGGGGCAAAAGGATTGCCTGCAAAGGACATTCATAAAGAAATGCTTCCTGCTTATGCTGACAAATGTTTGTCCCGTAAATTTTTCTCAAGGACGCTCTAAAATTGTTGATGAAATCCGATCTGGTCGTCCTGTTGAGATTGCAACAGAACCATCCGTCCAGCGGGTGTATGAGATGATTAGAGGTGACTGGCGAGTAACAATAGACTCTGTAGCATCTGCAATAGGGTGCTCACATGGTTCAGGATATATCATAATGCATGATCGATTGAAATTTACTAAAGTGTGCTCAAGGTGGGTACCCAGACAATGGAAAGAGGAACACAGAATGAACCGATTTAGCCTGTCCTTGCATCATCTCTGTCGATACGAAGATGAAGGAGAAGACATGTTAAACAGGATTGTTACTGGGGACGAATCATGGGTGCATCACTACCAGCCTGAATCAAAACGTGATTCAATGCAATGAAAGCATCCTTCTTAACCTTGTGTTCAAAAATTCAAGGTTACGCCATCAGCAGGGAAGGTTATGCTGACAGTGTTCTGGGATTGTCAAGGAGTGCTTTTAACCAATTTCAAGAAGAAAGGTGACAATATGAATTCGGAATCGTACTGTGAAGTTCTATCGATGCTTCATGGTGCAATTCGAAGAAAGCGTCCATGATTGCTGACTAGAGGAGTGTTGTTCTTCATGATAATGCCAGACCACATACGGCTCGATTAACTCAGGAGAAAATTAACCAACTAAGGTGTGACGTTCTGGAACATCTATCTTACAGCCCCGACTTAGCCCCTAGCGTTGTCCACCTTTTTGGTCCATTGAAAACTCATCTTGGTGGGAAACATTTCGCAAATGACGCCAATGTTGAATGTGAAGTGAAAATGTGGTTTAGAAAACAGACCACGCAGTTCTATGCAGCCGGTTTGGGAGGACTGATAAAACGATGGGATAAGTACATCAATGTTGGTGGAAATTATGTTGAGAAATAAAGGGACAATGTATGTATAAAAATAAACTGATTTCAAGTTGTTATCATATTTAGTTATTTTTCTAACTGCTAAAGAAATGAGTCAATACAGCAGACATCAAAGGAAATATTACCAGAAATAAAGACTGCGAAGAAGTAATGAGTGACAGAGGAAATTCTACATCTGATAAACATTAGAAGAAAAAAGTTAAACAAAATCAAAATAAATATTTACGAAATACGTAGTGAAATAATATAAAAATGTATGGCAGCGAAAGAAGTCCAACTAAATAGCCAGTACAAGATTATTGAAGAACAACGAGCAGACGCACAATTTATGTGCAAACATGTGAATAAAAATATCGGCATTAGAAAGCATACGAGATAGCAAATTGTTGTTTGAAAACAAAATAGGGTAAAAATATTAATGAAGAAAGAAAAGATAATTGAAAAGTTAAATATATATATATATATAATCTTTGTCATGATCAGAAACAGACAATTACAAAGCCCGGGAAGGTTAACCCGGTCATAAAACGCCCGCTGAAGTCGAATATGTCGGCCTAATGGCGCAAGAAGAAGAAGAAGAAGAAGAAGAAGAAGAAGAAGAAGAAGAAGAAGAAGAAGGAGGAGGAGGAGGAGGAGGAGGAGGAGGAGAAGAATTAGAAGAAGACGAAGAAGGAGGAAGAGGAGAAGAAGAAGAAGAAGAAGAAGAAGAAGAAGAAGAAGAAGAAGAAGAAGAAGAAGAAGAAGAAGACAATTGGGACGCAGAGGTGTTTCCAAGGCACCAGGGCTGAGTTCTTCTTCTTCTTTTCGTTCATCCGGAGTGTTTTTTCAGATGTGATTGCGGTGTGTCAGTTATGCGCCCTTGGGCCGAAACCCGTAGGCCAACACATCCGGCTACAGCGTGCCTTTTTGACCAGGTAGCATTCCTGGGGGACTGAGTTCTATACTGGCCAAGACCTATTGACGCGTCCTCGCCGAGCGTCCTGGGCAACAGATCCCTTTGAGGTCCTGGCTAAAGTCAGTAGGATAGTTGATTCCTCCGAAGTCGGAGAGTGTCTGCCTGCACGGCGAGGAACCACCAGTCTGCACATCAATAAGCCAGACATGGGACAACGGATACTCACGCAAACCTCAGGTCCTGTATGACATCACACTGATGTTGGACAACAGGATGTTTTCATCCGACAGGACTTAGCGCTGGAGTTCACAGCCAGTGAACGCAAGCAAGCAAGCAAGAAGACAATTCGGAATTACAAAACAATGTGAAGGACCTCCCATTCGGACTGCAGAAGTTGACGATGCTATACAACACATGAGGAAAGGTAAATCCAGTGTCGAAGAAATTAAATCTGTTGGTGAATTAGGTATAAAAGTGATACCCAAATTCTTGAATGATATCTATAACAATGGATATATACCTCATGATCTCTTGAAGTCAATGCCATAGCTTCATTTCGTGTAATTCTACAATGTATTTGATGTCAATCCATTGTGATCCAGAGGTGTTTCAAGGCACCAGGGCCTTGTTTTAACCTACTAACACTTGCTAACAGTGAGTCCTGGGCAACAGGTCCTGGCTAACGTGGTAGGATCGCTGATTCTTCCAAAGACGGAGAGTATCTGCCTGCAGAGCGAGGAACCACCAGTCTGCACACCAATAAGCAGACTTGGGACAACGGATACTGACGCAAACCTCAGTCCGGTATGACATCACACTGATGTTGGACAACAGGATGTCATCACCCGACATACAGGACTTCACGCTGGAGTTCACAGCCAGCGAACACAAGCAAGCAAGCATTAATCCATTTTTTTTTCTCGTGTGTTCTCTTGCTGTAGTATCGCTTTTTCCACCTGCGATGACGCCCCACACAATGAGCCTTCGATTCGCACTTTCCATGTTAGGATTTTCTAGCAAAGCAATATTCCAATTCGTGCCACTGGGACGCTTTTGCTAACGATATGCCTGTGTCATGAAGTGCGGCAGGCTAAAAATAATTCATGCATCTTTAGATATCAACCAGAATATAGTTAAAGACAGCAGTAGTCAACTTGAGCTTGTTGATATCTTCATAGCTTTTATCCTCAAATGAAGCAGGTATGGGCCAAAATATCTTTCTCTGTTCTGCATAGATTGGACACTCCTGCAGCTAATGTCTAACTGTTATTTTACCAATTCCACAATTACATTCATCAGTATCTCCTATCTTTAGTGTATTGAACAAGTGGCATCTCAGCCTGTTATGTCCTGTGCGGAGACTGAAGATTGCTACTTGTTCACTTCGGTCGAGTTTGTAATATGCATCATTTTTCTGGTGGCCTAAATGCTCTGATTCTCATTTGGTTCTATAAGTGCTTTTTATAAACTTCTTTGCCTATTATAGGTTATGTTTATGTCAAGCTGAGGTAGTCGTCCGCACACTTTTGCCAATCTGTCAGCTGCTTCATTTCCATGTGTACTGCAATGTGATGGGATCCACTGTATTACAACTTTTTTGTGGATTTCTGACATATAGTCTATGGAGTGCTGCTTTTAAGTCTGCAAAGTTATGTGCTGTGTTTGCTCTTCAGTATTGAGACAGCTGCCTTTGCATCTGTGAAGATAGCTATTTGCTTCTCTTTATTTTCCTCCATCAAGAGCATTTCTGCTGCAGTTTTCAAAGCCTCTACCTCTGCTTTGAAGTTACTTGAGAATTTTCCGGTTGCCACTGTCTGTGTTTTTGTTTTGTTTTTTTCACTCCATTTTCTAAATTTAGGAAAATTCCTCCTCCTTCGTTTTCTATTGAATTTTTGACTAATCCATGGGTAATGTTCTTTAATGTAGTTTAGGGCTATTTTTCTTCTTACTATGTCATTCTGAGTGTTCTATTTCTTAATACCAGGAATGTTTTCTATCATCTCAGGCAGTTGCTGCTGTCTCCAAGCTGGGAATTTGTGTGCACCGTAATTGGGTTTGAATGTTGATATGTTAAATATAGGATCTGTCCTAATCATCTTTCTTTTTGGAGTTTCTACAAAGTTGGTACGCTTCAGTCTTCCCTTTCCAAGACCATTAAACCTTTTATACATAGGGTGGTCTGTCAATCTTCTAAATTTGTCTGCTTGTTGCTGGGCTCTATTTCTTCTATCTTGCATTGGTTGTAAACTAGTGATCTTTTCTAGTTCGTTAATAGTCGTTGTCTTCAAGCTTCCATTAATGATCCGCATTCCACGATTTTGGATTCTATTTATTTTGTTAAAGTTTGACTTAGCTGCTGTTGCCCAAGCTGCAATGCCATATTCCAGAACTGGCCTCACCCGTCCAGTATATAACTTCTTGAGAACTTTCTCATCTGCTCCCCAAGTTATACCAGCAAGCTTTTTCATGATTGCCATTCTTTGCCTTGCTCTTGTTAGATTTTTCTCAACCCGTGTCTTCCATGTCAGGCGACGATCAAAGGTGACTCTTATATAGCTTGTATTTTCATCATAGTGCAATATTTTCTCATTAAATACCAGCTTAGAGTGCTGTTTCATTTTAGAGGGAGAACACTGTGCATGATGTTTTCTCCTCACTTATCTTCACTAACCATGATTTTGACCAGTCCTGTCTCGCTAATAAGGCTTGATGTATTCTGCGGCTAGCTGTACTAATATATTCTTCAGATGTCCATATGGCTAGGTCATTTGCAAAGGAGGATGTGTGTACTCTGGCTGGAAAATTTCCCGTGATGTCATTTATATATGCTAGGAATAATGTTGGTGAAAGAACTCCTCCTTGGGGGACACCTTGCTCCAATAGCATATTTTTGCTGATTTGTCCTTGAACTTTTGTCCTGGCAGTTCTGTTCTCACGGTAGTAGCTGATCCATTTGTAAATTTTCCCACAAACCTGCATTTTTTGTAGTTTTACTTTCAGTCATTCCTTTCATACTTTATCAAATGCTTTTTCTACATCTACCCAGACCGCTAGTGTGTGCTTTTTCTCTGAGCTATATAGGATATTTGATCTTCAGTGGATCTGTACTTTCTTAATCCTGCTTGATGTGGCGTTAAGAGTTGGTTTTCTTCCAGATACCATGTTAGCCTACCATTGATAATGCGTTCCATTAATTTTCCTACACAGCTAAGTAGACTGATAGGTCGATAGCCATTTGGTTCTTCCAGGTATTTTCCTTTCTTAGATATTGGTATTAGTATAGCTTCCTTCCATGCCTATGGGACTATCCCTCTCTTCCAGCTGTAATTTAGGACTGCTAGTAGTTTCTTTTTTATTTTTGCTTTAGTACCTAGTCGTATTAGCATTTCATTTGTGATTCCATCCTTTCTTGGTGATTTCTTTTTTTTTTTTTAGAGTATTCATTGCCTGTTCCATTTCTTCCATTTGTAAAGTTGCCACCATATAATCTGCTGCTGTCTCTGTATGACTATGACATGTCTGTTTATATTTGATTGCTTTCTTCTGTTCGGTTGTAATATCAATGTAGTTTGCACTAGTATAATGTTTCATTAGTGCATTGCAGCCTTTTCCCCTGTAAGCAAAATAATTCCTTTGTAATTGCTATTTGTTTGTTTCTGGGTCCTTCATTGTTCGTGGCTTTCACTAGTTTCCATAATTTGTCTTCATCCCTGTCAAAGTTCAGGTTTCCTGTTTTTTCCCTCCTACAATCTGTTGCTGTTTGATTTATTCTTCTTCTGTATTCTTCTTCTTCTTCTTCTTCTTCGTTCATCCGGAGTTTTTTTTTCCGGATGTGATTGCGTTGTGCCTGTTTACAGCAGAGCTGCGTTATTGCGCCGTTAGGCCGACACATCCGACTTCTGCGGGCATTTGTTGACCATGTTAACCTTCCCTGGGGTTTCTTAGGACGTTTGACTCTCACTGTTGTGGTGTTATCCCCCATCCCAGCTGGTCCATATAGAACAGCCAAAGATCCTGGTCAGCCCTCAAGGGAAGGCAGGGGCAGACCATGGGCATTCCCCGCCATCCAAGGAGGCTTCCATACTTGCAGAGCCAATACATAGCGCTCTGGTACTGGGCTCACCCAAGGAATCGTCACGTCCTGCACATGGCTGCTTAGCCTCACTTCCGTATATTAGGCCTTCCGTTCACCATAGGCTGTTCTTCCGGAAACCAGAAGTATGCAGTCTGCAGATGACATCCACACAGTGAGCTTTCGATTCGGACTTTCCATGTAATGGATTTGCTATCCAAGCAATATTCCATTTCGTGCCACTAGGACACTTTTCCACCTTTTATGAAGTCCACACAGTGGGCTTTTGATTCGGACTTTCCACGTAATGGATTTGCTATCCAAGCAATATTCCATTTCATGCCACTAGGACACGTTTCTACCTTTTATGAAGCCCACACAATGGGCTTTTGATTCGGACTTTCCACGTAATGGATTTGCTATCCAAGCAATATTCCATTTCGTGCCACTAGGACACTTTTCCACCTTTTATGAAGCCCACACAGCGAGCTTTCGATTTGGACTTTCCACATAATGGATTTGCTATCCAAGCAATATTCCATTTCATGCCTCTGGGTCTTCATGCACCTTTAAATGTCAACCTGTATGTAGTTAAAGTAAGCTGCGGTCAACTTGAGCTTGTTGATATCTCCATAGAGCTTGTCCTCAAATGAAGCAGGTGTGGGCCAAAATATCTTTCTCTGTTCTGCATACGTTGGGCAATCCTGCAGCAAATGTTTTGCTGTCATTTTTCCAGTTCTACAATTACATTCATCGGTATCTCCTATCTTTAGTTTATTGAACAAGTGGTATTTCAGCCTGTTATGTCCTGTGCGGAGTCTGAAGATTGCTACTTGTTCTCTTCGGTCGAGTTTGTAATATGCATCATCCTTCTGATGGCCTGGATGCTCTGATTCCCATTTGGTTCTATAAGTGCTTTTTTATCAACCTCTTTGCCTCATTATAGGTTATGTCTATGTCAGGTTGTGGTAGTCGTCCGCCCTCTTTTGCCAGTCTGTCAGCCTCTTCGTTTCCAGGTATACTGCAATGTGATGGAATCCACTGTATTACAACTTTTTTGGATTTCTAGCATAGACCATGGAGTGCTGCTCTTAGGTCAGTTAGTTCTGTGCTGTTATTGCTCTTCAGTATTGAGACAACTGACTTTGCATCTGTGAAGATAGCTATTTGCTTCTCTTTATTTTCCTCCATCAGGACCATTTCTGCTGCAGTTTTCAAAGCCTCTACCTCCGATTTGAAGTTACTTGAAAATTTTCCAGTTGCCATTGAATGTGTTTTTTTCACTCCATTTTTTAAATTTAGGAGAATTCTTCCTCCTCCATTCTCTATTGAATTTTTGGCTGATCCATCTGTATATGCATGGGTCCAATTCCTGCTTGGGTAATGTTCTTTTATGTAGTTTAGGGTTATTAGTCTTCTTTCGGTTTCATTCTGAGTGTTCTTTTTCTCAATACCAGGAATGTTTTCTATCATCTCAGGCAGTTGCTGCTGTCTCCAAGCTGGGAACTTGTGTGCATTGTGTATGGGCTTGACTGTTGATATGTTAAGTATAGGATCTGCCCTAATCCTTCGTTTTGCAGTTTCTACAAAGTTGCTACGCTTCAGTCTTCCCTTTCCAAAACCATTAAATCTGTTGTACATAGGGTGGTCTGTCAATCTTCTGAATTTTTCTGCTTGTTGCTGGGCTCTGCTATCTCTTCTATCCTGCATTGGTTGTAAACAAGTGATCTTTTCTAGTTCATTAATAGGCGTTGTCTTCAGGCTTCCAGTTATGATTCGCATTCCTTGGTTTTGGACTCTACTTATTTTGTTAAAGTTTGACTTAGCTGCTGTTGCCCAAGCTGCAATGCCATATTCCAGTACTGGCCTCACCCGTCCAGTATATAACTTCTTGAGAACTTTCTCATCTGCTCCCCAAGTTATACCAGCAAGCTTTTTCATGATTGCCATTCTCTGCCTTGCTCTTGTTCGATTGTTCTCAACCTGTGTCTTCCATGTCAGGCGACGATCAAAGGTGACTCCTAGATAGTTTGGATTTTCTTCATGGCGCAATATTTTTCCATTCAATACCAGCTTAGGTTGCTGAGTTTTATTTAAGAGGGAGAACACTGTGCATGTTGTTTTCTCCTCACTTATCTTCACTAGCCATGATTTTGACCAGTCCTCTAGCGCTAATAAGGCTTGCTGTATTCTGCTGTTAGCTGTACTAATATATTCTTCAGATGTCCATATGGCTAGGTCATCTGCAAAGGAGGATGTGTGTACTCTGGCTGGAAAATTTCCCGTGATGTCATTTATATATGCTAGGAATAATGTTGGGGGACACCTTGCTCCAGCAGCATCATTTTGCTTGTTTGTCCTTGTACTTTTGTCCTGGCAGTTCTGTTCTCAAGGTAGTGGCTGATCCATTTATACATTTTTCCACAAACATGCATGTTTTGCAGTTTTCCTTTCAGTCCTTCCTTCCATACTTTATCAAATGCTTTTTCTAAATCTATCCAGACTGCTAGTGTGTGCTTTTTCTCTTGGAAGGCATCCTCTATTTCCTGAGCTATATAGGTTATTTGATCTTCAGTGGATCTGTACTTTCTGAATCCTGCTTGGTGTGGTGTGAAGAGTTTGTTTTCTTCCAGATGCCATGTTAGCCTGCCATTGATAATGCGTTCCATTAATTTTCCTACACAGCTAAGTAGACTGATAGGTCGATAGCCATTTGGTTCTTCCAGGTCTTTTCCTTTCTTTGGGACTGGTATTAGTATAGCTTCCTTCCATGCCTGTGGGACTATTCCTCTCTTCCAGCTGTTATTTAGGACTGCTAGTAGTTTCTTCTTTGCCTTGGTGCCTAGTCCTATTAGCATTTCATTTGTGATTCCATCCTTTCCTGGTGATTTCTTCTTTTTTAGGGTATTCATTGCCTGTTCCATTTCTTCCATTGTTAGATTTGCCATCATATATTCTGCTGCTGTCTCTGTATTTCTATGATGTATCTGTTTGTCTTTGATTGCTTTCTTCTGTTCGGTTGTAATATCAATGTGGTTTGCATTTGTATAGTGTTCCATTAGTGCATTTGCAGCCTTTTTTCCTGTAAGCAAGGCATTTCCTTGTTTAATTGTTATTTGTTTGTTTCTAGGTCCTTCATTGTTCATGGCTTTCACTAGTTTCCATAGTTTGTTTCCATCCCTGTACATATTTAGATGTACTTGACACACAGACAGCGACTGGAGGGACAAATGTAGGTTTCAAAACACAAGACACGTCTATCTACACATACACACAACACAGAAACTCGCTATCCTATTTCTACATAAAACGTCAAGTTCACAAAGACAAGGTCACTACATCACCCCTAGACATATAGCCCGTCCTAGTGTACTTATGTATATATATTTTCTAATGTTTGGTGTCTATAATATGTTCTATTAAAGTGGTCATATGTATGAAATGGCTATATAAATAAAAGACTCAATGTCACATTTGTCACTAGTCATGACCAATAAAAATGAATGCACTTTGTCAATGAAAATACACGTATGTGATGTCAATAAAAATATTTTGTTGACCCTTCTACACACTATTGAATATTTCATGCAATGGATTTGATGAAAAATAAAAGTTATTAAAACGAACTTTTCTTGTTTGTTGGTAGTAATTATGTATATATGTTTTCTACTGTTTGGTGTCTATAATATGTTCTATTAAAGTCGTCATATGTGTGAAATGGCTATATAAAAGACTCAATGTCACATTTGTCACTAGTCATGACCAATAAAAATGAATGCACTTTGTCAATGAAAAATGTTTTGTTGACTCTTCTACACATTATTGAAAATTCATGCAATTGATGGAAAAATAAAAAGTTATGAAAACGAAATTTTCTTGTTTGTTGGTTTTTTAGTGGTATGAATGGTCTGTTTTCTTGTTGACCGCTGCAAGAGGTTTCTTCATGTTGATTGTGAATATGGAAATATAGGCATACACACCTTTTTACTATACAACCCAAAACATAAGAGTTAAATATCACCCCCTTACCCAACCCTTACCCAACTTCATGACCGAGGGGGAGTGAAAATCAACGGAGGTCCAGGTCAATCCACCAAATTCTAACCGAAACCTACATACCTAACTACACACGTTGCACTGTTTTGTCAAGCATGTGGCTCTGTACATCCGATATCGAGAAGCATTTCTCAGGTGTGCTCTCCCTAGCCTTTGACTGTCCTGTCTATCTACAGGGCATCAGGTGTGTGTCTCGCTCAGTCTGGTTCCTATCCTAGGTCGTGTCCGACATGGGATACCCTACCAGTAGCAGTGCTACCGTCGGCATAGCTCTCGGGGTCATTGGAACACTCAAACCTCTATACCTTGGTAAGGTGGAGTCACGACAGAGGAGGAAATTAATTTAAAAGTGATTGTAATCCATAGGAGATAGTGGCTGCAGTTTATATTGTGTGATTTCTGCAGTATATGCGTGACGACATTAAACGAAATATGCCAGAAAATAAATCGTGCAATCTACTGTGTGTCTTCGTTATTCAAATTCAACACGAAAGACATTGTTTCTGAATATTATCTATATAATGTACATAGTTTAAGCGAGTCCCAGTCAATAGGACCCCACTTTCCACCGGGCAAGCTGACACCTTGGCTAGTTTACCACTACTTATAATATACCATTATATGCTGTTATTTTCTTCTATTGTTTGCTATTTTCATTCAAAACAATGTTTTCCCGTAGTGAATTTGAATAACGAAGACACAAACAATAGATTGCACGATTTCTTGCCTGACATATTTCGCTGCAGCTCAATCAATCAATCAATCATGTGCCATGCCGGAAAGCATGGGCGGTCATGACTCGCCATTTCACTCGATCACCAGTGTCGTGGATTAGCTCAGTGTTCCTATCTCGTCCATGCCATGTGGCCAAGCCATCCAGGTATTTTCCTCTCGGTCTGCCTCTTGGTCTGTTTCCTTCGATCTTGCCAGTTGTCACCAAGTTCTCCAATCCATTTCTTCTCATAACATGTCCAAATATTTTTGACTGTCTGCGTCTAATTAGGTTCATATTGCAGAATTCACACAAAATAAAGTGAAATAACTTGATAACTCCTTCAAGCTGAAATATACACATATTCGAACATTAATGTCGATTGTTTACCACGGTAATTATAAATTGATTAACATGCCTTTCTGCTTGCACAAAGCCGGCTTATGTAGGTTAATCATTATGTCTTCTGCAAACTTTAACAAGCGACTACTTTGTGTGTTGAACAACACACGGAAGACACTGTCTCTCTCAATCACATGGCCGCTGTCCAGCATATGCCTCGCGACCGATGAAGCGGAAATATTCCGGTGTGTCGGCTTAACTAGGCTACCAACGGCTGTGTGAATATCTTGTCAATCCAGATAGGAATGTGTTCAATAACCCTGTTGTGTAACTGCCGCTCTATTCTGCCGATGTAGGTGGACTCACACCTGCATGTAAATTGGTAAATACAGTTGGATTTGGCGTACAAAGTTACAGTTTCTTTTACTGCTGGAGTGGGAATCGGTGTGATTCTGTACCTGAAAATTGAAGTTGCAGCACAGAATGTCCGGCCGACTGCTGTGATGAGCCGGTCCTGTAGACGTTGCACTACTTCATCCCATCGGAAGGTTAGCTGGGTGAATACCTTGAGTTTAGGAACTGTAGTTTTTTCAGGTTTTGGTTTGAGCAGTTGGCAGTGGCGCTTTATAAATCCTGTGGAGTACCTATTCAAATTTAAGGCATTCTTCGGAGATTCACATTCCTCTGTCAGTGTGTCCTGGGTGCATATCTTCATAGCACGGTCATACAGAGTCTGTACTAAGCCCCATTTGTACTGTACAGGTGTGAAGCTCTAAAAATTTAAGTATTGGCCAGTCCATGTTTCTTTGCGGTACACCGATCTATGAATTGTGCTGTCTGCTCTACGTCTCATTAGGATATCCAGAAACGCAACACTTCGTTGCATTCGTGGTCCATTGATAGAGAGATGTTTTTATGCGCCATGTTCAATATGGTCTGGAAAGACGTTGCTTGCAGCTCGTCTGTGGTGATAATTCGTATATCGCCCACGTAACGACGGTAGAAGACCAAGTTTTTAATGTCTTAGGGTCTGTCTCTTTTTTTTTTTTTTTTTTTTTACTAAATGTGCCTTGAAGATGTCCGCTTGAATAGGACCAAGAGGACTCCCCATGGCCACTCCGTCAATTTGGCGGTATGACTTTTTTTTTTTATTTTTTTTTTTAGAAAGTTGAATTGTGCGTTGGCGGTACATAGTAATAATTGTCTCTCCAGAATAGATGTTGGTATGCCTATATTTAGTTGTTTGTCTTTAATGCGTGCAGGGTTGTTGAACACATTCCTGACTGGATTGACAAGATACTTCACACAGTCGTTGGTAGCCTATGTAGGCCGACACACCGGAACATTACCTCTTCATCGATCGTGAGGCATATGCTGGACTGTGGCCATCTGATTGAGAGAGACAGTGCCTTCCGTGTGTTGTTCAACACACAAAGTAGTCGCTTGTTAAAGTTTGCAGAAACCATAATGATTAACCTACATAAGCCGGCTCTGTGCAAGCAGAAAGACATGTTAGTCAGTTTAAAATTACCGTGGTAGACAATCGACATTGCTGTTCGAATATGTGTATATTTCAGCTTGAAGGAGTTATCTAGTTAGTTCACGCTATGTTGTGTTAATTCTGCAGAATGTACTTGCAGCGAAATATACCAGGCAAGAAATCGTGCAATCTATTGTTATTTTCGTGTCGCAAAATTAGATTTGTTTCGAGATAAAGAGATGCAAGTTTTTGCCATATCCCTGTTTGAAAATCGGAACCGGAATACAAGAGTTATAGACCCTACTGATTGAAAAGCGTCGGGTAAGAGTAAGAGAAGGTGGTGTCGAATCAGAGGCATAATTTACAGTTTCTTGCGTGAGAAAATGACGTCTGTGGAAGATCTCTACAAAGCTTTCGGTGTACTTGCTGATGCTAAGGATAAAGCCGGCGAAGTAATTGCGATTTGTTTATTATATGTGACAGGCAGTTTTGTTTAAATAATAATATGTACCAATTATCGATAACCCATACTTAGCAACAGTCAGGGACTAATATTTTTTCTTGAAATGTGTTTTGATTGTTGTGAAAAATAATTCAGTTGCAAATTATTATTTTGGCGCTCGCTTTGAACTCAAACGAAGTTCATACACACTATGTCTAGTAGCTGAACTGAATTTTGCGTATAGATTAGCTTTATAATTGCTGAGTGGTTAATGTAAACAAAGTAAAAACAGGTGAAGTTGCTTGCTTGCTTGCTTGCATTCGCTGGCTGCTAACTCCAGCGTGAAGTCCTGTATGTTTAATGAAGACATCATGTTGTCCAACATCAGTGTGATGTTATACCGGACTGAGGTTTGCGTGAGTATCCATTGTCCCTAGTCTGGCTTATTGGTGTTGTGCAGACTGGTGGTTCCTCGCTGTGCAGGCAGATAACTCCTTGACTTTGGAAGGATCAGTTATCCTGCCACATTAGCCAAGACCCTGAAGGGACCTGTCGCCCAGGACGCATGACTAGGACGTGTTAGTAGGTCTTGGCCAATATAGAACCTGGCTCTGGTGTCTTGGAAACACCTCTGCGTCCCATAATTTATTGTAAATGTGATTGAATTGTTGCAGTAAATGTTTTTAAATCGAGTCTTCAGTAGCATAGTGGTAAGTATCTCTGCCTGTCATGCTGGAGACCCTGGTTCGATTCCCTGCCGGGGAAGCAATATTTTGTTTTTCATTTTTCAGAAATTAATTAGGTGATATAATAAAAAAAATATTAAACATTATGAACTAAAATATAGAACTGAGAAACTCAAGCTTGTGAATAAAGTGTGCTCTATGGATCTGCGGAAGCTGCTGGAGGGCGCTTCCCCCAGGCAGTGACGGAGTGATCAAGTGTCAGGATCGATGGATCCAAAAGATGTCTTTGTTTAACATGAATTTTATTTGCCAAATAAAATATTGCCCCTGAATGAGCATATTGCAGCTTGCATAATCACCTAATTAGGCCCTGAAAGAGATAACTTTTTACAATAAATAATTTAGGACCGTTATTTGGAAGAGTGCCCATTTTCCCAAATATCACGTGACCAGCCACAAGTGCGAATAATGCCTCCCCATCCAAAACTAAAAAAAAAAAGTCGCTTAAAAGTCGACAGGGTAGACTTAATTGCACCGGGTTTTATCCCATATGGCTCGGTCTCTTTCAGCAGCATGGAAAGCGTCACACAAAGCACGAACTCCGTAGCTTTTAGCGACGACCCACAGGAGTCTCCGAAAAATTTAATTCGTAAACCGAAGGACGCGGCCCGGAATCGAACCCACGACCTTCGGAGCACGAGTCAAATGGCTTGACCACTTCGCCATCCAAAACTACTGGTTCTATGTAGCACTTCGACACTCTTTTTCTTGTTGCAAATATCTGTTAACTGTGTGCAACAACCGCATCTACTAAATGTGGCAGATCTTGCTTATTGTCTACAATCAATACTGTATCATCTGCATATCTAATGTTATTGATGCTACATACCCCAATGCTGATTCCTTTCATGTCTTCTACATTTCTGAAAATATACAGAGATACACAAAATATACTGTAGAGAGAAAAAAAAATCTGGAGACATTACACGTCCATGTCTCACAACTCTCTTAATAAACTGATATTGACCTATTTCATTATCAAACTTAATGGCAACTTGTTTCTAAGATATATTTTTTACAAGTCTAAGGTATTTCCCGGCTCCGTGGCGAAGGTGCTACAGATGCAGTTCGTAATCCCGTATACCTGTGTTCAAAACACAGCTGCTGATGATTTGGACCGCCTTCCGTTGGTTTTTTACAAAATGGTATGGGTGCCGGTCATTCAGAAAGCAATGGCAAACTACTGAATGTAAACTTGCCAAATCACAACAGCAAAAAATGCTGGTGTTGACTGCGACATCCTCTAAAGGATATTCAACTAACTAACTAAGGTCTTTCCCATCAGTTTGTTGATCTGTAAGCATCTTCATGTTGACTTATCTTACTTGATCAAAAGCCTTTGTGTAGTCAATAAAGCAAAGATGTAGGTCTTTATTTACTTCTAAGGAGCGTTCATTTAATGTTCTCAGCATATACACAGCATTTACTGTACTCTTGGCTTCTATGAACCCACATTGTTCTCCTATTTTGGGTTGTATTTTCTTCCTAACTCTGCATGATGATTCTTAGCAAAATCTTCTTGATGTGGCTCAGTATACTAATTGTTTGATGTTGATCACATTCTAAGGCTCCTGATTTTTTTGGGATTGCAATAAATATTGAATTACATAATTCAGGAGATATATCTCAAGTATCATATATTGTGTTTAGCAGTCTGATATCTTGGTGTATTCTATATTCTTCAAAAGCATTGATAATTTCTGTTGTGATGTTGTCTGGGCCCAGGGTCTTGCCAGTTTTCAAATGGTTAAGAGCATTCTGAACTTCAATCTTCAAAATTCATGATCCTTCATTATTATTCTGAATATCATACTGTTTCTCTTGTATCATAAAGGTTTTTCACATAATCTGTCCATGCAAAGTCAGATCTTTTTCTATTATGATTTTTCCATCTTTTGTTTTCAGGCACCCGGTTGATGAAGGTGTTCTTTTATTAGTAGGCTCCTGCCAGCATGTCACAAATAGGGATAGAAAGACTCGGGTTCAGACAGGCAGTGCAGTGCGATCACAGATACGACAGAACTCTAAGTTCGATTATCTTCGTCATAGTTTATTACAAGATCTGTCATCTGGCGAATAATCGTCTCGCACAATGGTTATAATATTACATGTACATTATACACAGCATCAAAAGAACTATACACATCATCATCTGTCTATCATTAATAACTCAAAGATTCTAAGCTAAGTCTATCTATGTGTCTCCCTCTAGAAGCTAGACCCTCTCCCGTCAATGTCCAGTGGCCGTCTGCCCTCTCGACTCTCGTCGGGTGGACACGGAGTGCTTGCCCCTTCGTGCATCTCGTGGGTTTCACCCTTTCACGCTTCTGGTGGGTTCCGCCGGGGCTCACTGCATAGTTGGACGTCTGACTCATTGCTCTCGAATGTTCGAGCATGTTCGAGTCGCTGCTATTCTCTCCCCTGTTGCTGTGTTCCTTTTCAATCTGTATTTCATCCCTTCATTAATTAAGTGAGACCTTGACAGCTCCTGAATTCATGTGTTGTTTCTCAATTTCTATGCAGTTTTTCTCAAGCCATGCTTTTGCCTCTTAACGCAATGATCTGACTTTTATGTGAATCTCTTTATATTTGTCAGGATTTTTGTGTGTAGTCTCTTCTTGTTTCTATTAGTAGTAAAATTTCTTCAGTCATCCATTTCTTGCGACCTACTTTCTCTAATTTTGGGATAGTTGTTTCTACAGCCAAACTGATTGAATTCTTCAGCATTTCCTATTGAACATCCAAATCTTGAAATAAGATGTCTAGATCAGACAATACATCAAATATGTTCTTTACTTCTGTGTTAAAATTGTAATTTCTATGTTAAAATTGTTTCCTTGTCATTTTTCAGGTACATAGATTATATTTAGTGTTTCCTGGTGTATTCTTGACTCTACCTTCAGTGTGCATGTAATCATTTTGTGATCACTTTAACAGTCTGCATTTGGAACTGTTTTTGCAGCTGTTAACGTATTTTGAAACCTTCTGCTAATTAGGATGCAACCAATCTAGTTTCTAATACTGCTGTCAGAACTCCTCCGTGTCTATAAACCAGGTGTTTCCAGCAATCAGTTCATGCTCTTTTGCTCATTCTACAAGGCTGTATCCTCTCTCGTTTCGTTCTCCCAAACCATGCTTGCTTACTGTGTATCCATGATTTCCTATTTAGCATTTAAGTAATTCATTATGTTTATTTCTGAATTTTTATATTTCTTCAAAGCATTCTCCATGCTTCTATAAAATTACTCTACATTATCTTCACTGTTTTTTCTTGTAGGGGCATATATTTGAATGATGTTTATGTCAAAAGATCTGCCGATTAACTTCACCAAACCCTGTGTGACATTGCCCAATATCCTGTAACAGATTTTTATGTTTTCAATTCCAATATAATTGCTACATCTCTTTGCCTTTCTTCTTCCCCCAGAATATATCCCATTTTTTGTTTGATATCATCTAATTTTCTGTCTGTGCTTAAAGTATGAACATTCCATGTTTCCAAAATGCAGCTTTTTTCTTCGCCTATTCTGTCCTTAATCTCTGTCACACACCGTCCATGTGATATGGTAGTCCTCATGTAGTTGAATTTATTAACTGGGTTAAGCCTTTTCCCTATATTGTTTTATCACATTTTGATGCAATCATTTTATTTAATGTAACCAATGTTTACACTTTCTTGATATTCAAGTAGAGTCTTTCTTTACTTGTTTTTCCTGTTTCACTTAACACATGTTTTGGTATAGTCTGTAAAACACAAGTAGATGTATTTCAGTCAAAAACATTTACATCTCATTATCAGAGTATTTTGTTGTACATCTCTTATACTGCCTTTTGATGTACAATTCATCACAAACACATCACCACTTGTGATGTTAAAAATATGAAACACACACAAAATTTAATGTTGTCAACTATCCATTAGAATTTTCATAATTGTTTTTTGAAAAATAAGAAAATTAGAGATATTTTTATTACAATTCTCTCTCTCTCTCCCCACCACGTATGCGTGCGCACACACACACACCAAAGCACCCCTCCCCAAAAACTCCCCCACCTACACTCCACCCACTTCAAGTTCTTTATTTTACTCATATAAAGCCATTTAAAACGGCTGAACAGTTACATAAAGAAGACTAGCGGCAATATTTTAAAAATACATTCAAGTACTCATGAATGAATCACTGAAAAACGAGAAGTAGATTGAGAGCTTTACCAAAGCACGACTACAAAAAAACAAAGGACGTTGCGGCCAAAGCCTTCATCAGAACAAACAAACAAAAATAGATTAACAAATACACGATCGACACTATATGACAAGTATAAATTTCAACTTATCTGTGCCCTAGCATGAACGGCTCTCAAGTACTCATGTATGCTTTTGCCAGTTCATCTCTTGAAGTTGTTTATTCACACATTTACCTACTTTTCCTCCTGCACACTTACTCTCCACATTTCCCTCCAGTACATCTTTCAGCAAGTTGTTTCTAAAACTATATGGTCCCCATATTTTTTATTGTGGGTGGCATAACAGTTAATGTGCTTGCCTGTCAAGACGGTGGTCCTGCTTCAATTCTCAACAGAGGCAGGGCTATTATTTTCCAATCAGTACAGTTCTGTGGTAGACCCAGCCTGATAAACTGGGCCCAGTCTTCAGAATTTTCTGGAAGGAAAAGGCGACAAGGAACTGGCCATCCCACTTTGTTGTGGCGTAAAGAAGGACGAAAATTGTACACCCCAACAACAGTATCTGGTTGGGGACTACCTTAATGGAATAATATAAACCAGAAGATTGTTCTAATTTTGCCCACTATTGTCCATTCCTTGTTACAATAATGAATATTTTCTCTTTACAGCATGAAAAGGAATTCCGCCTGTTTCTAGCGGCAGCAAAGGGGAATGTTGGAGAGAAAAGACTGGCATCGCAGTTTATTTGCAGATTCTTTAAGTACTTCCAAACTGCACAGGAAGATGCCATCAATGTTTTGTTTGAGCTTTGTGAAGATCCAGATGCCAGTGTGAGTATGTTACATTATTGTCAGGGGTAGAAAGAACTAAACACAAGATAGAAGCCAGCCTGTTTTTCCTCAAGAGCCAGCATATCTTTTTTTTTGGATTTTTCTACCCCTGTTTTGTTGTTTGTTTGTTTGTTCACTCTCTTTGAACTCAAGCTTGGTCCATATACACTTCTTCTTCTGCTAGTAGCACTGGATTGATTTTTTTCATGTGGATTAGCTTTCCCTCTAACCAGTGTCCCAAGGCATCAGACGAACCCACTCCAACTTCAGAGGTTACCCCTACTTACTGTCATCGCAAATTAATCGGTGCCATAAAAAAGTAATAATAAGTACATTAAATCTTGTTTTATGTCCTGCATATTCTGTTTTTGTATATGGTTAAATAAACCAACACAAATTGTCTGTCCATATCTTTTTTAATGTGTCCTTGAAATTGAAGTTTTAACCAACTGTTGAAGAACCCAGACAAGTTGGATGAGTTAAATCCTGGTGCTGGACTTTTACTGTATGTAGCAGACGTTAAATGTAACCATGTCTAAATCAGCATAAAATGTTTTTGAATATTATGAAAGCTATAATGTGGTTAGTGTACTTGCCTACCAACAAAGTAATTGTGGGTTTAATCTGCAGTAGTGATTCTGGGGTCAGCACATTCTCATAAAATGGAGTTCAAAGATCTGGTTCACTGATCAGATGCAAAGTCAATTGTTTCAGTACTGACATGCAAACCCAGTACAGAACTAGCAGACCTAAGCACACAGCTCCATGAACTGTAAGAAATTTTAAAAAATGTAATAAAATGGATGCCATCACATTGCTATGTACCTGAAAGTATGACAGATTGGCAAAGGAAGGCGGACGGCTACTTCAACCTCATATAGACGTAAACGTATGATGAGGCCAACACATTTATCAGAAGGATTTATAGAACCAAGTGAATATCAGAACATCCAGGTCACCAGATTGATGGTGTATTACCAACTCAACCGAAGTGAACAAATACCAATCTACAGACTCTGTACAAGACAAGCAGGGTGATTGGTGAACTAAAGATAGGGGACTTTGATGAATTTTACTGGAATTGGCCAAGTAACAGCTAAACATATGCTGCAAGTGTCCAACACATGCAGAAGGGAGAAAATTTTTTTTTTATCTACACCCACTCCATTTAAGGGCAAACTCTATGGACGTGTCATGCAAACTGATGTTGACTACTGATTTCTAGAAACGTAGTCAGGTTGACATCTGAATGTGTAAGAAGATGTTCATATTGCCCAATGAGAACTGTTTGGTCATTGAAAACAAAATCACACCAAATTTAATGTCCCAATTTGTCATAATGTGTAAATGGGATTACTTTTATTTTGTGTTTTATATACAGATCAGGAAACAAGCGGTGAAGGATATCCCTACCTTGTGTAGAGGGTGTACAGACAAGGTTCCACGTTTTGCAGATGCTCTAGCAATGTTGCTTGGTACTGAAGATGCTCATGAGTTGTCCAGCATTCAGGCATCATTGTTCAGCCTGTTTTCCATCAATAACAAAGGTGAGTAGCATTCTGTAAATGTGACATCTGACAAACAATTATGGAAAATAAATATCCAACATTGGAAACCCTTCTGATGATCAGAAGCCTTCTGTTATGCTCGCTCTGCGGCAGAGTTTCTATCACACTAAACATGCAAGCTGTAAAGAGTTATAATTGGGCATGCCAATGGGCGTACATTAACCCTTTAGCGGGCAAAGCGTCCCGGAATGTCTCTACCCCCAAACGGGCAAAGCGTCCCAAACCGCCAGTAACTATTATGCATTGTAAAAATGCGATCTCACGGCTTTCCGAGGCTTCCGATTGTCTGCTTTCGGTTTCGCCAATAGCTAGGCAATGTGGTCACCATTCGTAAGCGTGTATTTTGAATTTGAATGGATTTTTTTTAGTTTTGGGGGGTTTTACGCTTTGTATTTCAAAATGGATTTCGACGATTCTTCAAGTGGTAGTGGGGATTTTGCTGGGTTCAATTTAAGTGACATTGAAGGGCACGAAGTTGACTATTAATCAGAGCTAGATATCAGTGATCAGCGTTACTTTGCGTTAGCAGTCGTGAGTCAGACTTTAAAGAAAGTGATTATGATTCGGAAAATGTGTTTGTAATTTGCCGTATAGATGACTGACAATCACAAACAGTTAGTTGTATTTTGTAAATATTTGTGTTCATGTAAGGAATAGCAGCATCATTCACATTAGTAAAATGTTCTGCATGCTTTTCCATTCATTTTGCTGTTTATTATAAACTAAAATCTGTTGACTAACAACTTATATGTGATATTTTTACAAACGTAACCCAAAATTTTACCGAACCTCAAAATTCTTCTTGCCCGTTCAGGGCTACAAAACAGACAAACGTCTGCCCAGTAAAGGGTTCAACTGAATGCCAAGATAAAGATAGCCACACGATTGGCATGAAACTGCAGATTTGGCACAATGAACTGAAACTGATGCCAGAAAGTGAACTAGAATACGCCAATCAATTACCTGCACCATTCTTCCACTTCTGCCCATTATCGCACATTGCAGCATAGTTCCTTAACTATCTCCAAGATTTCCTATCGTTTGCTGTTTCATGCAGCTCTGTCCATGTCTTCCCTGTATTAACCTCAGATTTTACCTGTATCTTAACTTATAAGAATTAAGGTGAAAGTATCTGTTGACTCACATGATTAGCGAGAGAAGTGGGATAGATTTGTAAATTGAACAAGTCAGTGGGCATTACTGTAATCCATAAAAAATTTTAAATTATCTTCTATTGTAATATATAAGAAAACAAATACTGGCTCCTGAGGAAAAGGAGCTGGCTCCTGAATCAAGTTCATTATTCTACCCCTGATGATAAGTCACATGTTTTATGTTCATAAAGTCATGTAGTGGGAACAATGCACATTAGTGTAGAGTCATGAAAACCTATATTGCATGTCACTATTTTAATTTATAAAGGGACATTTTTTCAGTGTACTTGTTTCCTACAAACACCTTCATTGATGATCCTTGCTCTTTCTTTCAGTTACCAGCCTAGCAATCTGACACAATAACATGAGGTTAAATCTCCATTAGTGGTTGTGACGAGTGACTGCTACTGATGGAGACCTCAAACCTTCAAGCACACTTGCCTGCCAGCCCGTGGCTGTGGTTTCAAATTTGCACCAAGGCAAATTTGGTAATATTGATTGGGTTCCCATGCCAGTGCAGCCTAATAAAGGTAGCAGGAAATTTCTCGGGAAGTTAAGGCGACAATTGTGATATTGATTACATCACCCCTCAAATGCTGATTAGTCAGAAAATATAGGGCTAGCACCAGATGGATATACCTTAACCCTTTACAAGCCGTAGCGTCCGATTCCGGCCGATGCCATAAAACGCGCATAGCGTCCGATTCCGGCCGATACTATTATGCATTGTAAAATCGCGATCTCTCGGCTTTCCGACACTTTCGATGACTGCTTTCGCCGACAGCTTGACAACGTGGCCGCCATTTGTAAACGCGATAGTATGAATTTGAACGGACTTTTAAGGACAATTTTTGATAGTTTTCGGGATTTTTACGCTGTTTTTCAAAATGGATTTCGGCGATTCTTCAAGTGATAGCCGAGATTTCGCTAGGTTCATTTTAAATGATATTAAAGGGCACGAAGTTGACTATTAATCGGAGCTAGATATCAGTGCAAAGCGTTACTTTGCATTAGCAGTCTGAGTCGGACTTTAAAGAAAGTGATTATGATTCTGAAAATGTGTTTGTAAATTGCCGTATAGATGACGGAAAATCACAAGCAACATGCCGTATTTCGTAAATATTTGTGTTCATATATGGATTACCGACAACAATCACTTGAGTAACATATTCTACATGCGTTTCCCTTCCTTGTGTTGTTTAAACTAAAATCGGTTGACTAACACCTTATTTGTGATGTTTTTACTAACGTGACCCGAAATTTTACCGAACCTTAAAAAATCTTGCCCGTTCAGGGCTAGAAAATGGACAAGCGTCTGCCCTGTAAAGGATTAAGACATGTAAAAGGGTTCTTTACTTACGTTTAAACCTTCTAGACATGTTTGGATCTATTGTTGAGGTCATGCAGAGATGTGAGGAAGCAAGAGAACTGAAATGCTAGTTTCACAAGCACTTTTCATTGGAACATTGAAGGAGGACAGAAGGGATATGCTGTTATCAGTAGCGTGAGCTTGGTGCATTGTGACACATCTCTTGATAAATCTTCTGTATTAAAACTGATGGAGTGGGGTAACTGTTTACTGAACATGTAGCAGAGAACACAATTGCGGCAAGTACTGACGTGTTGTGTTGCTAACCAACTTTCAACTGGAACAATCAGCATCCACACAGTTCCTTTCTAGAATATCATCTTCCTCCATTTGAAGTCAAAGTAATTTAAAAATTAACCATAAACATTTTTGTTACAAGTTTATATTTCTCCGTTAAAATGGTTTCATTCCGTCATCTCATTTCTCAGGAACTTTGGAGGGAATATTTACTCGTCTGTTGCAAACATCTGAGGATGAGGAAGGGACAGATGAGGCCATGGCGCTTGTGCGTGAAAGGCTTCTGCGATTTCTGGTGACAAAGGTCAAGCAGATGGGGGATCTCGAGAAAGATGTGGAAGATTACATAATGCTGCAGTGCAGAAAGGTTGGTTTTGTACTAGTCTTGATGATTAACTTGTCTACATTCTATTGTTAATTGTCGAGCCCAAGGGGCACTCTTCTGTTAATCCATGTTTCCTGTTAAGCATATAGGTGAGGGATCCTAATTGCAGTCCATAGCCAGATGCTTGGTCTCCAGTGTAAGTTTAGTGATTGTATTGTGTGGTCTTCAGTTGGATCACTTTAATTGCACACAGATGTTGCCGTAAGTGCTCCAGTAGATCTCCGAAGGAGAATGTTCAGCACAGTGCATGAACTCGGTAGCACCAACAATAATGCGGATGTGTTTACCAGACAAGGGTACAAATGGGTTTACCAGGCGAGGGTACAAATGGGTTTACCAGGCGAGGGTACAAATGGGTTTACCAGACGAGTACAAATGGGTTTACCAGACGAGAGTACAAATGTGTTTACCAGATGAGAGTACAAATGTGTTTACCAGACAAGGGTACAAATGTGTTCACCAGACAAGGGTACAAATGTTTTGGCCAGTGTCATGTATGCAGTAAATATTAGTTTTTATAGGTAGCTTTTCTCAATTTGGCCTGGGCGGCAGCCTATTCAGTTTACATTTTACAATTTCTAATTGCCAAGGAATGTTTAAGCCTAGACATCTGATCCACTGTCCCAGGTTCAATGGTGGTGGGGGGGGGGGGGGGGGGGGGGGGGGGGGGGGGGGGGGGGGGGGGGGGGGGGGGGGGGGGGGGGGGGGACTATCCGTCTCTTATTTTTCAGTGCACACCATGAATGAAACCAGATCTGTGCGAGCCAGTAGCTGATATTGTAACCTGAGACTACTCCACTCCAAAATTGTCTGTGTGTGTTATGGCTTAAAATTGGTATGCCAGCAAATACTAGAGTAACAACGGAGAAATGTTTTGGATATCCAAGTGTTAACCTGAGTGACAACATTAAGCGGTTACTAACAGAATGAAGACCAAGCTTTGTTTTTCATGTCGAAAAAAGATATTGTTCTATTAGACCTGTGTGAAGATGATTATAGTTTATATTGCCTTTATGGTTTTGTTCTTTTATGTGTGTGTATCTTTCCTTCCTCCCACCATTTGCTGTGATTATTGTGCTTCTTGTGTTTTTGGTATTATTTCTGACATTTCATGATGCCATGTTTTGGTAGTCAGATTTTTAACTCTGCATCCTAGAATTTTATTCAATATTCTTACATTTTCTCATTTTCCTGTGTTGTTTCTCTCTCATCATTCTTGGTTTTCGTTGTCAACAATTGACAATTTATTCCTCTCTGGGTTTGGGGAGATTGGAAGATGGCATGAAGCAGTGTTTTAAAACATTTTATAAACTTCATTGATTTTCAGTTGCTGGAGGATGTGACAAAAGATGAATTCATAGCTGTAATGGAGCTTTTGAGGAGTTTGAAAACAATGTCTACTGTGCAGTCCAGACAGCAACTTGTGGAGATGGTTGTTGAACAAGCTGCTCTGGATGAGCCTTTTGAGGTAGTTGAATGTGAATGATTATACTTTTATATTAATAGCAGCTAAACGACAGAAAATACAGTTAATAGGGATCATTCATATTATCTTGATATCCTGATATGAGCGTATTTAGCTTTAGAATTTACTATTCTAGAGAAGTTGTCTTTTAAAACTTATCAATGTAATACAATCTACAGATATCACTTCATAAAAAATAGATATGTTGAATAAGTTAGTTAGTTGAGGTTCCAACTTCACGGCAGCGGGTCGTCCCCATTATGCTCCGTTCCTGTGCCAGTGAATATCACACAAAATGCTCCCCACTGTCCAATGTGAAAAGTGGAATAGGCAGGAAGTCTTGGCAATCCAACAGCCTGCAGAGGTACACTGCATAATGCCGCTGCCAGAATGCCAGCACAAAATTAATCCATGAAAACCACAGTTCATCATCGATGGACTTGGCAGTCACCAGAAAGACCTCATTGATCCGGGTTTTCTCACATGGCTCGGTCTTTTACCGCAGGGCGACCCGCCGAAAGTGTCGCATAAAGCACAAACTCCGCAGCTTCAACGCCGACTCCCGGGAGTCTCCTGAAAAATGCACTCGTGAACCAAAAAGGCAATTCAGTAACAGCCGGTAGCCATTGTTCCGAACATGCAGGTTACTGTACAGGACAGATGTAAAAACATTCCCCGCAAATTTCACGGCTCACAGTGTCGCCCATGCACTCACTCAGTAGCAGGGCGACGGAACCATGTACTACTATTCCAACATGAGGAAAATGTTATTGCAAACCATAGCTGCAAGCACAAATACGCCACTGGCCTTAACGGTTCAACGTCTAACCGCCATGTTGGCGACCGGAAGTCAGATATATTAAATAAGAAAATATGCAGGGTACACCTAGTGTAAATTTTAAGGAGCAAAAATAAAAAAAAATATCCATTTGACATTTCTGATCTAGGTAAGTTTTTACATTTGCTTATCTATTTCCTAAATGATTATTATCGTCAGTCATTCTGAAGACTGGTAGTCATCTGACCTCACCACTCCACTGCCCTCTGTTCTGAGCAATGCTGAGTTAGTGTGAACCCCAGCAAGAACTGGAGTGCAATGGATGTGCCTTTTCCAACCCTATTATTCTCACTATATACTGGATTATGAAGATCCAGGAATTACTGTCAGAAATGGAATTCAGTGCACACTGGAAGAGACAGTTGATGCTCTCAATTTCACTGACTTTGCCCTATGTCCTACAGTGAAATTAGATGTAAGAACTAAATACACTTGATGGGAGGTCAAAACAATTATGTCTAAAAATGCATAGCTGGAAGACAATGATAACGAGCATGAATCAAGCAAATGATAATCGTATCTCCCTAGGAGATAACCTCAATTTAAAAATAGACAAAAATAGAACAGATAAAGATACTAGAATAAGAATACAAAAGCAAGAGGAGCTTTCATGGCATTAGGAAATGTGTGGTAATTAAAAGAAATTAAAACTAGTATCAAATAGAATATTTAACTTAACATTAAATCAGTACTGCAGTATAGATCAGAAATATGGAAAATAACTGATACAATTACTACAGGCATTCATTAACAGATGACTGTGCAGAATAGGACTTAAATAGGACATTAAGAAAATCTGATAATAGTATAAAAAGATTCTGGAATTCACAGAGCAAATGAAATAAAGTGAGTCCTAATAGCACATGTAGAAAATTAGAGACAGATGATTGCAGTGGGGTTGGAGCTGCAGTAAATGACAAGAGATAGGACATGGCATGAGTTGGTTGGGAGTAGCAGTAATTGCTTTGACCATTCTCTGATCCATGCAACAGTGCTAGATATCCATCATCTTACCATATCTTATTTCAATGCTGCTGCGTAAGCATCTTGTTCTTGTGTATTAACTCATTGTCTTTTCTATTATTCAGTCATCTGACCCGGACTGTGTTGACAGACTTCTCCATTGCATCAGATCAGCAGCGCCAATGTTTTCTGTAAGTTACATTTGTTTTGTTTTCTTTGGGGGTAAAATGTGGCAGTCGGAAATGAGATGGAAACTGGTATAAATTTGCTAATAATAGCAGAGGGAGCTGAGGTGGTGTAGTGATTGAACTGCTTGCTGATCAAGACAGTGGTCCAGGTCCAGTTCCCATCAGTGAAATATAGTGCAATGGCTATTGAATAAATATGTGATTTTCTGAAAATTATCCACGGATGACAGGTGACATGGAAAGGAATTGGTTAATCCACTTCATTATGTCATGGTCTATCTGCCTTTACCTGTAATAACTCTTTGATGCAGTCAAGTATAGAAATAATAGTTGACCATCCTTACTTTGTGTCATTGTTCATTTTTTTTTTTTTAGCTGCAGCAAGTCTCTTAATGTTATTCTGATAATCTCTTATTGTAATTATGATAATCTCTTAGTGTAATTGTGATATAATCTATTGTTGCAGCGGTTCACTATTTATTTTGTGATTTACTTAACACAGCTTTACTGCAGTTACACCGATTCTTCTTCTTCTGCGTTCATCTGGTGTTTTTTTTTCGCATGTGATTACGTTGTGCCTGTTTGCAGCAGAGCTGCGTTCTTGTGCCATTAGGCCAACACCTCTGACTTCTGCGGGCATTTGTTGACCGGGTTAACCTTCCCGGGGTTACACCAATTGCATTTCTCATTGTCACTCCATTAAGATGTATGGTACTAATATACACTGATTCCTTAGGTTGCATTAGAAAAAGTATTGAATGTTAACATTCTTAGCCTATATTTCCAAGTGTTGGGAAATGATAAAACTCCAAACCCCGGTTATAAATTGTAAATATTCCCTTTATTACCACATATAACAACATTATAGTTTTGAAAAGCATTGAAATAATTAACACTCAATCTTTATATAAGTTGCTTGTTCATTATAGGACATTGCATTCAATCCCAGCAGGTTTTTTTGTGTGATTTTCTAGACAATTTTACCTTCAAGTATTTTGCTGTTACTCTCTGAACGGCTGATGCTCATGCTGTTGTGAAAATTACCACAAGGTGATTTTTCTCACAAATTACCTGTGGCTGACTTCAAATCCTGTATGTCTGGGTTGTGAAACTACATTCACTATTCAACAAATGCTTTGAATAAATTAACCCAAAGAAATGTCCTGCACTAAGGACTCAATCCAATAGTGTTAATTGTTGTTTTAATCAGCAGGAATTCATTGTGCACCAGTTTACGCAATTCTTCTTTACAATATTTATTGTGACTACATATTTTCAGAAAAATGTTCATTCTAAGCCCTTCGTTACCTATCTGTGTGATGAAGTTCTGCCAGTACTGGATAAAGTGGCCAGTCCCGATGAGGAAACAAACATACAACTGGAAGTACTGAAGACGTTTGCAGAGATCTCAGAGTTTGCTGGTGACATTGATAAAATAGAGAAGCGAGTCGACACAGTTTTCACAGCACTTTTGGTATGTGGTCATTAAATGTTTGAAGAATTCTTTAAATTATGTGTTGATTGAATCAGCGGAAATGTCACATTTTTTTTATCAGCAATGTGCATTTAATAATGATAAATCGCAACCTTTTCTTCTTTCTTCATATTCTTATCTTGTGAGTTGAAAATCATTTCTGATGTAAGTGGATCTCCATGCAGTTCTGTAAGATGTCTAGCACCATTTGCATAGGATTCCATCTTTCTTTCCCTCCAGCTTTTCTGTATCCAATTTGCCCTTTCTCTTGGTATGCCACGTTGCATTCACCCTAAATGTATGACGTCTTTTTAAAAAAATGGTCAAATTCAATTATTGCCCATGCCATGGTGATGGGTCTGTCCACAGCCTTCACTCTCTTGTGTTGATAATCATTTCTGATGTTCTTCTTTGCCATGATGTCACACTGTCCACTATCTTCCCATTTAGACTCAGCTTCTTCTCTCCCCCTCCCCCCCCCCCCCCCCCCCCCCCCCCCCCCCCCCCCCCCAACTTTCCAAGTTGTGATGACATACTTCAGCTTTTCCCTTCTCATGACATGCCCAGAGAATGTAGACTGTCTTCATCTGAATAGTTTGTATATTACAGGCAATAAAGCCTTTGGAAAACTGTAAAACACATCTTTCATGCCTACAAGAAATGCAACGTGTTTCTCTGTACTTTTTCATAGAAAGATGTATGGTAATAATATAATACCACTGATTCTTTATGTTGCATTAGAAATAGCATTAAAGCCTTTATGCACTTTGGACACAGCATGAAAACAAGGCCAATGCTTTATCAAAGGTGCTATTATGATATTGGCTTATGCGGAGGTAACACATGGCTAAATGGATAAGAGCGTTTTTTCTTAAACATCCTGTGTGCTGAGGTAGGAGGTTCAACCCCTACACTGGTCAGCTGGGCTAAAATGTTGACTTCTCGTCCTTTCTTGAGTTCGCAAATTACAAGAACCTCTGAAGCCCAAATTGGTTTGCCTGATGACGAGGGACACTGGTAATGGGGAAAGCTAAGTAAGGAACTTACCACAATGATGGTATTTTGCACACCAGGAGAAAGAATAACTAACCACAATAGTGTTGGTATGCATGAGAAGGAATAGAACATGTGTCACCCAGATTGATCCATGAATCTGAGGAAAGATTCACAGCAGCATTTGATACTAATGATATGTATTCCACTACTGTGGTGCTTGTCTGTCTTCTGTTATGCCACAGTATATACATTTCTACCAGTCTATATTTAGCTAGTAATTGCGAACACAGACAGAGGCAAACTGTTCAGCTAGATACAGCTGTGTCTGGAAACTATTTTAGGAGTATAGCTACATGGAGATATCTGATCATGAAAGTTATAGATCTCCCCCCCCCCCCCCCCCCCCCTTTCCTCCTCTCTCTCTCTCTCTCTCTCTCTCTCTCTCTCTCTCTCTCCTCTTCTCCTGGTGGGTCATTTTTGTAAATGACCAAGGCTTCCAGGTTGCCCCAGCCTGAAATGGGTACCAGGAAATATCTTGAGAAGTAAAGGTGGCCGACACAACATTGACTACATCACCCACTAAGCGCCAGTTGGTCTATATAATTATGGGTCTATGTCCAGTGTGCCATACAACATGTAAACATCTTTTACTTTTTAAAAAAATGTTAAGGCGATGTGAGGCAGAAAAAAATATTATTTAATTTCTATGTTTTGAAATGGTATATGACACATGTGGTTACCTCTTTGCGCAGATGCCGTTGCTATGATTTGAAAAACGTCAATTTCGTAACAATTTTCGATAAGTAGACAATTTGACACCCAGAGTAGGTTAATTAAAATATGAATATTGCGTTAAAATAAAATTTTTTAAACAAGTACCGAATCTGATAGAAGACACGCTTAGGTGTGTAAAAATGAACTATTCCAAAAATAGCCGACCGGATCCAAAATCGTGATTTTTTTTTTTTCTGCCGCACATCGCCTTAATGTGTTACTTTTATCGTGTTAAATTTTGTTTTGCTTTGCTAAACACAGGGTTACATGCCATTGCCACCATCTGATGAAAAGGAAGATTTAACAACAGAGGATCCAAAACTGAACTTCTCTCAGGTGGAATGTCTCATTTTTGCTTTTCATCAACTAGCAAGGAAGTGTCCAGGATTTTTGACAGACGAAGCAAATGCTGATAGGTTAAAAGACTTTAGAACCAGGTTTGTCTTAAAATTATTACATTGAAATATGATTTGATAAGAAAACCTTCAGTTGGGCATACTGCAAGCACATCTGCAAAAGGAACATTCCTATTTTTTATTTTCTAATTCAAGTGTGTGCAGCTTAAAACTCTAGAGATGTATCACAAGTTTAATATATCGGTTTCAGATAAATGTGTGGTAGTAATTTAATTAAAAATTTGCAAATGTGTTTGTGATGGTAGGTAGACAGGAAACACATCAGCAAACAGTAACCAACTTCATGGTTATGACTTTAGCAGATTATGTAATTTAATGTTTCAATTTGCATTGAAATTAACAGGTGAGTAGGTGGATAGATTGTTTAGTAGAAATTCATAGGCAGGTGGATAACTTGATAGATTGGAGCTAGCTGCAGGAGACAGTGAAAGATTGGACGGATGGCATATAGCAGTGTTTCCCAACCTTTTTTGTGCCATGCCCCACTTAAGCCTTTCTAAAATTCATATTGCCCCTCTCTTCTCCCCCCCCCCCCCCCCCCCCCCCCCCCCCCCCCCCCCCCCCCCCCCCCCCCTCAACATACTACATTATTTTTAATATTCAAAAATTGAAATGTTCACTAAAGAAACTTGAATGATAGGTTTTAGGAAGAAATCACTAGGTAATTATTGAGCAAACACAGTAAGTAAATTTTCAAAACATATAATGGAGAACTGTAATTCAAGTACAAAATAATTTTAATGAAAGATTTTTCTATATTATTTTAATTATTAATAATTATTTATTATTTAAATTTAGTGAGATCCTTGCTCTTGATGCTTGCTGCAAAGAGATCTTATGTCAGGTTCCAATTTAGTTAACTTCAGTCTCAAGTCTCCCCGTTTTGTTATATTCAGCCGATTTCTTCCATTTTCGAATTGCCCCCCTTAACAGTCAAATTGCCCCCCTGTGGGGCGTGGGCCCCACGTTGGGAAACACTGGCATAGAGTGTTTGCAAGAGACGGTGACAGATTGGGCGGCTGGGCATGGAGTGGGCTGCAGGAGACAGCGACAGATTAGACGACTGGGCATGGAGTGGGCTGCAAGAGACAGCGACAGATTAGACAGCTGGGCATGAGTTGGTTGAAGGCCTGTGCTCCAATGGGGGATGAAAAGCAGAAGAAAAGGAACATAGATGATTAGATTGATAGAATGTTTATTAGAAGTCAGTAACTGTTCAATCCTGGTGTGTTATTATTGGAACATTTAGTGATGTTATCTTAGATAATGGTTATTAATGTGTTGAAATGCTTGCAGATAAGAAACAGGCAGTGAACAAAAACATTTGTTATTAAATGTTCTTATTTTCTGTCAGATTACAATACATCGCAAGAGGAAGTCAGATCTGTATTAAACGACTAAAGGAAGCTTTACAAGGAAAGACTGGAGAAGCACTAAGGACGGAAGAGGTAACTTGTAATTAATTCAAATCTTCCCACTAGAATGGCTGGGTCTGTTCATGTGTATTTAATTTCAGAACTACTTTTCACTGTGTCTAAATAGACCTCAAGTTATTAAAGTTTACAAGTGCACTATAACTTTATTGATATTGCTTATTTAGAGCTGTGTAGCTTGTTATGTAATTGTGTTTCTTATCCTTGTGTATGTATGTGTGCATTCTTATATATACCTAAAAAAATAATTTTTTTCATAATTTACAATCCAGAACAAGAAAAGAATTGTAGCTTTGAAGCTGTTCACAAACATTACATTGCTAGTCAAGGACCTCATGCACAATCCACCATCCTATAAGGCAGCCATTACTTTATCTTGGCGACCAACCAAGGTAAGTGTTATTTCTTCTCTTCAGTGTTTTAGATAGAAACGTCACCTTCTGTTATAGAACGGTGTTTCCTGGGAAGGTTAACCCGGTCAACAAATGCCCGCAGAAGTCGGATGTTTCGGCCTAACGGCACAAGAACGCAGCTTTGCTGTAAACAGGCACAACGCAATCACGCCCGGAAAAAAACCTCCGGATGAATGCAGAAGATGAAGAAGAGCGGTGTTTTAGATAGAAAAGTCAATGTATGTTATATAACAGTGTTTTAGATAGAAAAGTCAGCTTCTGTTGTAGAACAGTGTTTAAGTTAGAAAAGTCAGCTTACAATATAGAAAGTGCCTATTAATGTTTCTTGTGGCTACAGGCTACAAATGTTAGGAAAGTGTATGGTATATTCTTATCAGTCCAGTTGTATACTTATTCTGTCTTTGAAAGTGTCATTGGGACACATTTTGGGGTTTATGTCGGAGTACCGAAATTTTATAGTGAAAACGGTATCGATAAGGGAGTTTACTACATATAACAGCTAATCATGGACTGTGAAGGAAAATAATTTAGAAGTGTATAGAGGTAGCGGTGATGTTTATGAGGTGTATTTTGCAAATAGTTTGGATTGTATGTGTAAATGAGTGCCTTAAAGGGTGTAATGAAATATATACAAATATAAGGAGGAGGCAACATGTTCTTTGGTCATGTGATGAGAAGGGAGCTTTAGGAAACATCACAATGACTGGCAGTATCAGCGGGAGAGGAGGCAGACCAAGAGAAATGTTGGAGGATGGACTGAGTTGGTGTCATGGAGGAATATCACCAATAGGGTTGATCCAGAATGCCAAGGACCAATATCAGCAGAGAGACATGAATGTCTGTGTCAATTGGCAGGGCAATAAATCTCCACGTTTTATGCAGTTGTCCTCAATATTTCAGTGATAATGTATTTGTCTACAGTAACATCTTCTTTACTGTCATCTTTGGCATATAGCTTTTCCTGTGGAAAGTTCTTTTTAAAAAAACAGCCAACATTACCTGTCATTGCCTAGGCTAGATCATCAATGTGCCTCTTTGTCTTCTCTTTGTTTTAGTGCCACAGAGTAAACTAGAGTAACAGGGGGGTTGAGTGGTCTCGGGGTATGGTGTCCGCCTCGAGTGCTGGAGGTCCTGGGTTCAGGCCCCGGTGAGGACCGGGATTTATTTAAAAAATCCACCTGGACTTCCAGTAATAAAATTTCCCCTGGTCTCTGGGTAGTGAGATCGGACGCCCGTGTGTACTGTTGCACACGTAAAAAATCCCTTGGCAGTTGGAAAACGAAAAAGAGTAGCCTAACGGCGCTGCCCGGGCAAAATTTCGAGTTAAAAATCTACCCAAAGTATTTCAGGATCCTCGCCGATGCAACGGAGTTCGTGCATTGAGCTGTTTCTCCAGACTCAGGTTTGAGTTAGGAGGAAAATGGAGCAATTATGGGTTAAACCATGTGCCGTGATGTTGATCCATCGACTAAACTAAACTAGAGTAACATTTAAATAACTGTCTCATCAAGACTTGAAATGCATTATTTGTAAAGTTGCAAGTCTCATTTAAACAAATGATTTAAATTTTAACAAATTTCTAACATCAGGAAATCAAGGCAGCAGGGGACAGTGAAAATACAAAAGGCTCACTCCTTACTGGGTATGTATACATTGTTTTCTTAGTGTTGTGCTGTTTGCCTTACCTGTCAGTTATCCAAGCACTGTCCGCGTGACACATCTCAATGTAGGATTCACACGCCCTACGCTGACTTCACCATAACATGAGATCACCACTATGAGGCTAATTGGTGCATACAAATATAGATCTAGCACCGTTTGTACATATCCTGTTTAAGACTCTCGAAAGAGAGGAAACAAAGGAAAGAAAATCAAAATCTGCACACACACTTCAGTGACTACATTAATGTATGTGGAATGAAGTGAAATTAAAAATAAACAGTATACAGTAAAATGTATGGTACTTCTGAGGTTTCAGTGAAACAGATTATTAGCATTTTAGAGTAAATGTTAACAATGTGATAAAATACAAATTTATTCTTTTATATTTTCAGTCAAAAGCGAAATATTACACCCATTACGTATGAAGGGCCCAATGGGAAAAAGAGCAGCCCAAAGCAAGCACGAACATTGTACCAGCCACCAAGTGGGAAGTTCAGTGACAAAGCTGGTAAGCATAAGGAATTACACTGTGTTTACATTGTTTTACAGGTGATGAGTTTGAGTGCTGTTTTCTTCTTTCACTTGACATGTGTCTGTATCTGCAATGTTGTCTCTTGTATACACTTTTTTGTCACTCTTAGTTCACTCAGTGGCCCATATGGTATCTTCTCTAGGCCAGGTTTGTTTGCTTTTCCTTTTTACATTGCTGAGGAGGTAATGAGCATTTCATTTCACTCTCTCCTGCTTACCTTACCTTCAAAGTGGTTAGCTGGTGCTCTGCCGATATTTTCCTCTTTACATTACTCTAGAGATGACTGACCAGCTGGTGCTCTGCCAATATTTTCCTCTTTACATTACTCTAGAGATGACTCATCAGCTGGTGCTCTGCCGATATTTTCCTCTTTACATTACTCTAGAGATGACTGACCAGCTGGTGCTCTGCCAATATTTTCTTCTTTACATTACTCTAGAGATGACTGACCAGCTGGTGCTCTGCCGATATTTTCCTCTTTACATTACTCTAGAGATGACCACCTGGTGCTCTGCCGATATTTTCCTCTTTACATTAATCTAGAGATGACTAGCTGGTGCTCTGTTATTTTCCTCTTTACATTACTCTAGAGATGACTGACCAGCTGTTGCTCTGCCGATATTTTCCTTTTTACATTACTCTAGAGATGACTGAACAGCTTGTGCTCTGCCAATATTTTCCTCTTTACATTACTCTAGAGATGACTGACCAGCTGGTGCTCTGCCAATATCTTCCTCTTTCAGTCAGTCAGTTATCAGTTGGGGTATCTTCGTTGCACTCCGGACGTGTCCATAGGTGCTCAGATCCTCCCCCCTCTAGAGATGTAAAGAGCACTTTTTTTCCTCTTTACATTACTCTAGAGATGACTGACCAGCTGGTGCTCTGTTATTTTCCTCTTTACATTACTCTAGAGATGACTGACCAGCGTAGAGATGACTGACCAGCGTAGAGATGACTGACCAGCGTAGAGATGACTGACCAGCTGGTGCTCTGTTGATATTTTCCTTACATTACTCTAGAGATGACCAGCTGGTGCTCTGTTATTTTCCTCTTTACATTACTCTATAGATGACTGACCAGCTGGTGCTCTGCTGATATTTTCCTCTTTACATTACTCTAGAGATGACTGACCAGCTGGTGCTCTGCCAATATTTTCCTCTTTATATTACTCTAGAGATGACTGACCAGCTGGTGCTCTGTTGATATTTTCCTCTTTACATTACTCTAGAGATGACCAGCTGGTGCTCTGCCGATATTTTCCTCTTTACATTACTCTAGAGATGACTGACCAGCTGGTGCTCTGTTGATATTTTCCTCTTTACATTACTCTAGAGATGACCAGCTGGTGCTCTGTTGATATTTTCCTCTTTACATTACTCTAGAGATGACTGACCAGCTGGTGCTCTGTTATTTTCCTCTTTACATTACTCTAGAGATGACTGACCAGCTGGTGCTCTGCCGATATTTTCCTCTTTACATTACTCTAGAGATGACTGACCAGCTGGTGCTATGCCAATATTTTCCTCTTTACATTACTCTAGAGATGACTGACCAGCTGGTGCTCTGCCGATATTTTCCTCTTTACATTACTCTAGAGATGACCACCTGGTGCTCTGCCAATATTTTCCTCTTTACATTAATCTAGAGATGACTAGCTGGTGCTCTGTTATTTTCCTCTTTACATTACTCTAGAGATGACTGACCAGCTGTTGCTCTGCCGATATTTTCCTTTTTACATTACTCTAGAGATGACTGACCAGCTGGTACTCTGCCAATATTTTCCTCTTTACATTACTCTAGAGATGACTGACCAGCTGGTGCTCTGCCAATATTTTCCTCTTTACATTACTCTAGAGATGACTGACCAGCTGGTGCTCTGCTGATATTTTCCTCTTTACATTACTCTAGAGATGACTGACCAGCTGGTGCTCTGCCAATATTTTCCTCTTTACATTACTCTAGAGATGACTGACCAGCTGGTGCTCTGTTGATATTTTCCTCTTTACGTTACTCTAGAGATGACCAGCTGGTGCTCTGCCGATATTTTCCTCTTTACATTACTCTAGAGATTACCAGCTGGTGCTCTGCCGATATTTTCCTCTTGACATTACTCTAGAGATGACTGACCAGCTGGTGCTCTGTTATTTTCCTCTTTACATTACTCTAGAGATGACTGACCAGCGTAGAGATGACTGACCAGCTGGTGCTCTGTTGATATTTTCCTCTTTACATTACTCTAGAGATGACCAGCTGGTGCTCTGTTATTTTCCTCTTTACATTACTCTAGAGATGACTGACCAGCTGGTGCTCTGCCGATATTTTCCTCTTTACATTACTCTAGAGATGACTGACCAGCTGGTGCTCTGCCGATATTTTCCTCTTTACATTACTCTAGAGATGACTGACTAAGCTGGTGCTCTTTTTATACATTCGTTGGTAATAAATATAATCATGTTTCACATTGGCTATCACAGTTCGCCATCTAACACGATCACCAGTCTCGGATAAGGTCTGTGTTCTTATACCATTTTCATATTTTATATCTCTCATGTGCATGCACACTTCCCTCCTCGATCTCCATCTCACAAGCCTGTGATAGACTTAGCCCAGAGGAAGTGTTGGCCTACACTTGGCGAATGCAGGGGGGTCCTTAAGCTGTGAACAAAGAAAACATGTGGCGTCTACTGGGTCATAAGAAGCTATGTCTGCCTCAAAGGAGGTGCAATAATGATGTTTGCAGATGCACAGGGTGTCTTTTTTCCTCCCGGAGGGAGTAATGTTATTTCCACAGAGCAATGTTCCCATGGAATAAGTGCAGAAATTGAAATGTCTGAAAGTGGGTGTGCAAAAGGGGAGGGGGGGGGGGGGTCCGGGAGTAATGACCTCATTACATTTATACCATTGTAATGTATACTGTTGTGTTCGATTGTTTTATATTGAACACACTTTTGTGTGCAGACTAGCTTTTGAGCAATCACACAGATTGCTTAATGCCTTTCACACTTAATGATCAGTTAAATAATTTTTTTTTATTCTCTGTTTCACAGGATCTTACAGCACTTTCAGCTACAACAGAGGAGGAAGAGGTGGCCAACGACGAGGTGGTTTTAGAGGTCGTGGCAGAAGGGGACAAAGAGGTAGTTTCAACGCTGACAGTGGATTCTACCAAAATAAGATTTGAATTGGAAAATTACGTTTGTTTATGTGTCCTAGACACAAGTATTGGGTTGTTCTGTTGATTTATTTGTCCAGTTTAGCAGACTGTATCATACTTGTCTAATCTGCTGAGCATGTTAAAAAGAATGCGCTACAAAATTATATGTATTTAACTTTGTTTTCTTAAATTCTTTACAAATTGTATACAATGCCTGTGAAACTACACTTCAGAAATGACAAGCTGGCATGTGTCCAAATAGAAAGAATCATTTTAAATCATGGCTTTCTCAAATATAATTTATCTGGCTTTTGATGTCTGATGTCTCTGAGGCAGATATATATATATATTGTGAATGTGGTGCAGATGAACCCTAACACAAGAGTGGTTCTATGCACAGGTGCCAGCATGTAATATAATAGTAATGAAGTCTTCCTTCAAACAGTTAATGCTGACAAAGAATGCCAGTATAGATAATTGAGGAGGTTGAGAGGTGTCAGCTAGATAGCTGTGCTGTAGTTGAGCCACTTTCATGATCATTGAAACAGAGGGCTATCCTGATCAAGTCGGTCTTCACTTGTGCGGCGCTGGCAGTGTTATTACAGGCGTGTTCATCTTGTTTCTGTGAATGTTGTCTGGCTTCAGTGCACCATCCAGTTGCTGGATTCTTCTGCTTACTTCACTGAAGCCGCAAGGTAAGCTGTATGACTGCATGTTTTGTTCAAGTATTTGTGTTGCAGGTCAGGCTGAGTTGCTTTTTTTTTCTTCAGAAGTTGGGGACAGACACTGTTCTGAACAATTTTCTTGAAAAGGCCTTCAGCTTCAGGTGCTCCAGAACACAATACTAACTTAACCTTCAGAAACATGTATTCATTAAAGTGTTTCATTTCAGCCTCTGCGAAATCACAGAGCAGACATCTCTTATTACCAGCTATTTTACTGTAATAATTGCATGTAGGCATTTTGCACACATTGTATACTAGATTTTCACAAGTGTTGTTCATTTTCAGAAGTTGCAGGCAAGCAAGTTAAATTTGTATGTTTGGTTGTTGTTTCAGATTTGTCTCACGCATACAGTTCAGTGAAGATTTCTGAGCTTATTACTTTATGTACATTTCTTGTCAGTGAAATTAATTTTTTTCAGGTGTCTACTAGATGCTGCTGTATATCTAAGGCGTTTTTTGAGTAAATAACATTAGTTAATTTGTCCCAAAGCAGTTTTTTGCTATGCATATGTGATGTAATGGCGCTTTCTGGGTGGCCGGTCTTTCCCTCACTTTTGAAGGCAACAAGCCCAGGCATCAAACTTGCATCCGGCTTTACTCATGACATTACTGATGCAGTTCGTTATCAACTTTGTTGACGCTGTTAATAACATTGATCATTATTAATGGAAGTTTATGTGGATATGTTGGGGTGCGCTAGCAATGTAGATATGATCAGAAGATGGAAAAAAGCTTAAAAAAATATGCCAATAAGCCACACATATTCATTAATTAGTGCCTGCTAAGAATAGGAGTAAAATGGTACGATAGAATTGCCTAAAGGGAAGTTCGTACTGAGATCACATATTGGTGCCTTTGTGCCCCTCCTTGAGACTACTTAGTTGATAAGGTCAGTGATGATGCCACGTTTTGTCGTGTTCTCTCTCGTAAGACTTGAAGAATTGTTCTTTCTCGCATAACTTGAAGAATTGTTCTCTCTCGTAAGAATTGAAGAGTGATGGCTACTTGGTTTGCACTCAGTAGGCAAACAACACCTTCATTTTGAGCATACTCATGATCTCCTAGCAGTGAATGCAAGACTTGGGTACTGACAGCCTACCATCATCGCAGGGAATTGCTGTGATTTTCTAGCGACCTTGTCGCATGCAGTCATCAGCAAGCTTCATCACAGCTGAAACTTTGTTCAACCTTCAGTTGACCTCTGGTCATAACACATTGATGTCTCTATGTCCTTGTCTTCTAATGGCCAATTTGAAAATTGCAAAATGGGTTCATGGTCAGTTTATGGGCACATACGTTTTAATGTAATACTCATAAGACGAGTATATCCTGGTTTCATTTCTTCCTAGTTAAGTGCACGAGACCAAATTATATCCGTTTCCTTGTTTATTTCAGCCAGGCACCGAAAAAAGTTAGGTTTATATATTTTGATGCATTGGCTATGTTTCCCTGTATAACAAAATATACAAAGACTTTGTAGGGGAACATTTGGGTGAATACGTGTAGAATATTAATGTTCTCATGGATATGATTCTTTCAGTCAGGCACAGATGGAAGTTGTGAAGTCGGTTAATATATGCTGACAATTGGAAAAAATGTGACAACAGATTTAGTTAGTTGTACAGGACATTGCAATCAACCCAAGCATTTTTTTTTTCAACGTTACGTTCAGTTGTCTTTTATTGCTTTCTGAACATTAGAAACTAATACCATTGTATCCCGGGAAGGTTAACCCGGTCAAGAAATGCCAGCAGAAGTTGGATGTGTCTGCCTAACGGTGCAATAAAGCTGCTCTGCTGTAAACAGGCATCCGAGAAAACTCCGGATAAACACAGAAGATAACCATTGTATGACAACAACTACAGGAAGAAATTTGAAGAGTTTAAGGAGGAACAGTAAGTGAATGCATGGTCTCTGGATGCCTCTGCAACTCATTATTCTTAGTACCATTATTCTGCTAGTTTTGTCTATAGATTTCCTGGTACTGGTTTCATCTAGAGGTTTTCTGGGAATAACTATACTAGTTTTATCCACAGGTGCCTTGAAGGTGTTAACTATACTGATTTCTTCTAGATGGTTCCTGGTGGATTGCTAACTATATTAATTTAATCCACAGATTTCCTGGGCATGTTAACTAACTTTATCCACAGGTTCCCTGGAGATATTAATTATACTGGTTTCTTTTTCTTCATACCTTGTTTGAGGGGTGAGTCTGTCACACCTAGTTATGCACTTCAGGTCAGTGCGTCCAATTCCGAACACATTTGTGTAAGGTTTGTGGCCTCTAGAAAGTTCCCGTGCAACGTAACCAACTCTGCTGATGGGTAGGTTATCTTTCCTAACAGCTTAGCCAGGGGGCGGTCTAATGGATTATTCTTTGCAACTTTCAACTGCCATGGGAAATTTTGACGTGCACAACACTTAGTGCAAGTGATAAATGGTTATCAGAATTAATTTTCAGCTATAGACTGGGATTGAACCCAGTTTTTTCTTAGCCAGAGGTGGGCACCATAGCCTCTCAGCCAAGTCTCCCCCATGGTTTCATTTATGTGTAACTTTGCTAGGTTCTATCCAGATTTATTGATGATGTTAACTTTGCTAGTTTTATCCACAGATTTCCAGAGGATGTTAACAATACTGATTGTATCTACATTTTTCAGAGCCACCAGAACACAGAAATAACTTACATTCACTGGTTCAATAACAGTTAACTATGTATGCTTGATTTATCCACAGGGTTCGTGGAAATGTTAACTATATTAGTTTTATCCACAGATTTTCTGCATATAATATTCCCATTTATTTTCATAGGAAGTGTAGTAAAAGAAAATTGTGGTTTCATTTTTGTATGTGAAAGCAATCAGTAAGTGGACCTACAAATACTTCAGAAGTTTTCTTTAATTTCTTGATTCCATGTCACTGTCCTCATGTAGACTTCAGGAGCATGCGATAATGACTGCAGTCATAGGTTTGGAATATCAATAAACATTTATTTGCCACATGGTCTGGTTGATAGTTCTTTGTATTTTGTCCTGTTTAGTCAATTTTTGTTTTGCCAATAAAGTGTTTGTTTTTCTCCCACTATTTTTCCCTGTTGTCAATGTTTGGTTTTTCATATTGTACATAATTTGTTTTCACTATGGTTTTCCCCAACTAAGCAATAAAGGCCACTTGCCCAAGTTGTCACAGTGTAGTGTATGTACAATCTAGGATTGTAAGTATATTAATGATGGTTGGTAGTTGTTGCATCCATAAGATATGCAGATGATAGTGTTGATTGCAAAGAGGATTTGCAGCAATTATTTCTAGGCTACACAACTACTGCAGTGTTTTGAGCAAAAATTCTACTTTTGAGCTTCTAGCATAAAGTTGTGAGTTATATCTCCTTGTGCACAAAACCAAAATGAGTTCATGCTCAATTTGTCAGTGACAACCTTGGACATGTAAACAAACTGTATCTAAGCACACACACACAACTCCTTTGCTCAAAGTTCTCATATTTTATTCCCATAGAATGAAAATTCATGAGAGGTGAGTTAAACGCTTAACAAGGGCTAACAGTGGCTTTCTGAAGCTTGAGTTGTGAGTTTCCACAAGTGCACACATAGCACCGAACTGCTCATTGGACATCTGCAGACAGACAATTCACAGGATGTAGATGTTACAATACATACTGAAAAATCTCTTTTGAGGAGATAGTATAACACCTGCCTGAGACATAGTTGGAGAAACCCCTGGAAGGCTGAGTTTTAACTTAGTTGGACCAAGTCTGTGGCGCTGGCATTTAGGTCTTAGTTCAGCACAACATATACGGACTGGCTGAAGTTAGGCCTAGGTTGATCATGTTTTCTCCACGGAGTTTCAGGCATATAATCGGCTGACTCCAACCCCATGCCCTGAGGGAGTCTGGGACACAGAAAGTCAACCTTGTGCATTGTTAGGTAGTGTAGACATCCCCTTCAATGTCCTGTGTCCATGTTTGTGCTGATCAACCCATGTTTCTTCTTTCAGGAACCGTGCCTTCCATTACTGTTCTTCTCAAACCCCTGTCATGCTGTGCTTGAGCCAGGTTTCTTCCATGTCCAGATCTGGTAGTGTCAGTATTTTGTGCTTCTTGGTCCACGGTATCATCATGCTTTTATGTACTTGTATTGTGGAGTCAATATGCCTCTGATTGTACTGCTCAGGGCATGTACTGGGGATAGAAAAACTTATGGCCGGCCATGATGAGAGCCACGTTCTGCAAAGGTCTTGCTGCATGATGACTGATGAGATCAATTGTATGTAATCACAGCATATGGAGCCCAGTGCTTTGGGTGGAATCTGTCTAGAGGAAGCACCCCGTACACAAATGCATAGTGAAGTTCAGTCACACTGGCCTCTTAAGGTGCACGATTATGTGCGACACTTCCTTCAAAAGAGGAATGAAGATGAAAAAGGAGACAAATCTGCTGCAAACATCCAGCCAAACAGGCCTAAACAACACTTCATGAAGAACCACCAATGGTAAATTCCACCATTAACTGATCGCCTGCCAGATGCCACTTGATAGCCCAAGTAACCCAAATTTCCCACCCAGATGCCACTTTAATGCCCCTCTTATGTATAGTGGTTTAATGTATCTGTGTTTCCTATCCAGTCCACCTTTTTAGTGTCTCACTTATTTAAACTCCAAAAGCGAAAGATTTTATTTCCTTTCGTGTGCACAGATCAGGCATGGTTTCGTGTAAACTTTTAGGAGAATGTTTGTTGATATTTCGAAATTCAAAGTGACCATATCTTCTGGTTCTTGACCTCATATATTTTAATAAAATCACAGTTTTAAACAGTTTTATATTATAGTTATTGTGATGTAAACGACTTTGTGATAGATTCTAAAACGAACCTGTGCAGTATTCAGATAATTATGTAGAAGGCGGTCATAATATTGAAAAAACATCTAACAGTGAATTTTACTAAGAATATGATGGCTTTTCCATTTTGTGTGAAAATGATGTACTTCATAATGTTATGATTTCATTGCGTTTTATTCATGTTATGGAGCAGTTCTTGTGATATTCTTGAAGACAACTGGTGTGTGTAATATAATTCACTAAATTTAACTGGATTAGCGGCTTCGGATATAAAATAAAGACTTGGTAAGTGAATTTTTTTCATAATTTTTAACACTTTAATTTCAATTGTTATTACTAAAACTCTCATTATTGTCATAATATTTGTAACCTATCAATTAATTATTAACACTGTCAGGTTCCCTGTGCAATTCTCTTTAATTTGATATGTAATACAATGCATCTGCTACAGTTTTAACCATTTTAAAAGCAAAATTGTGGCATACCCCTAGTTTAAATTTTCTGCCTTGAATCTCTGTTTGGGTATGACCACTTTTTTGTTTGGCACTGAATCAGTTAAAGAACTATTTGTGGACAATCAAGTACTTATTGCAGAAGCAGAACAAGTTTACATAAATAGTCTAAACAAAGTGTGTAAGGAAAATGGAAGATTCCACGAAAATTAGCATCAGTAAAACAGAGGTAATGACCATAACCAAAGAAGAAAAACAAACAAAGATTAATCTAAAATTTAGTTGATAGATCAACCTCATTGCACATCAAACCATTCAGTCCATAAGTGCTTGGATCCCTTCCTCAATAAATCCCGCAGCATGTAGCGGTTTGGCCACATCTCTTTTAATTTGCTGTTCTCCTATCCTGACTATGGTTGTAGATTCACAGTCATCACTTGGCTCTTGCGAATGATTTACATCTCGTAAAGAATTCAGAATGTCAGCCTAGTCCATGGCGCATCCACCTTCCACAGTAGCCTTACCTGCGAGCTTGTCAGCCTGCTCATTTCCTCATACACCCGCATGCCCTGACATGAAAATGAAACTAATCTTTGCCAGCCGAGACCGCTCCTGAGACAGCAACCACTCTCTTCGGATCCACCCCAACTCTTCTTGAGCATGCTCATTGAGTTGCTAAGGAAACATGCCCTAGTGAATGTCTGTGTCTCGAACCATGTTATTGCTTTACTTACTGCCATGACTTCCATAGTCAGGCTACTTGTGGTCAAAGCAAAAGCACCAGAATCTACTCCACAATTCTCCCTCCGGCCTGAGCGGTAAAGGCCCATGAACTTCTCTCGTTGAACGACTGACCCATCTGTTAAATGACAGCATCACCGTGTAACGAATTCTCGAAGATCAACGCTTGTACTTCAGTCTCCACAGCAGCCAGATTTTCTGCATCCATTTTCATCTAAAAGAACACCCCTTGAAACAAGTAAAGAGCTTCATTACTTAGGAAAAATATTTTCAAATGGCAAATCTGAGGACAAGATTTAAAATAGGTGCGATAAGGCAAACCAAATAATTGGGCAAATGATACCAATACTAATGAACAAACACATCTGTAGATGTTAAAAAAGCACTCTATAACACAATCTTCCTACCAACTCTGCTACCAATGCCAGAAAAAGAGAAAAGAAAAATTATAATAATGGAAATGAGATTACTGAGAAGAATAATCAATGTATCAAGAAGAGAGAAAATATGAAATGATGAAATCAGGACTAAAGTGGGGTGTTGTAGCAGTGCTGGATTTCATTAGAAAACAGCAAGTGAAATGGTTCAGCCACATAACTAGGCTACCAACTAACAGTATACCAAAAGAAATGATGTACAGACCAAATGGATCCAGAAGAGACAGGCCATGTAAATGGACAGAAGGAATAACAGAGTCCATGGGGAATCTTGACATGAAGCCCATGAAAGGGCACTCTCCTGCTGTTTATGCTTCACCTCAACACCACAAGATACAAGAGGGATGAGATCCAATAGTAGATTCAAAAAATGGAATTGTCATCCTGGAAGACAAGACAAGAGTTGACCAAGACAATGAACACAATGCATAAAGAAACAAGACAGTCCAGGTCGGGTGTGATGAGCATGAAATTATGTAAAGGACATGTGACAATATAATGATGATGGTGAAGGATCGTTTGTTCAAAATCTGATATTACTAATTAAATTACCCTACCTTTTCATTATACTTTGTTAAAACACCCATTAGGAGTTTGCCAAATTTTGCACTTGTAGAAAGCTCGTGACACGTGGCTGTCAGCACAGAATGCAAGTAGTGAACAGACTCTGTGGCCAGGTTGGGGCGCCTGTCAACTAGTGTCTGCAGCACACTGACCAGATGTTCATTTATAACAATGGCTGCTTTAGACAACTGCCTGCAACAATAATGATATTCCATTTTAAAAATCAGTCTTATTACCAAAACATTACATTCTTTTAATTGTTTTATTTTCAAAATACCAACTCTCCTGCTGGTTGTGATATGAATCAAATTAACTCTTAACAGAACACATTCAAAATGGAGGAAGGTATATTTACCATGCAGCACAAAATGCAGAGATACTGACGTGAAAGCATCAGATGTCATAAGTCTTCTTCTGTTGCCCTTGATCCCCCTTTTGGTCATAGGTTCTCAACCAAATCACGCCCAGCTGTCCTGTCTTTTGCCATCTCTTACAGCTTCATCCATGTTCTCCCCATATTATTCATCTCCACCTTTATTCTTTTCTTGTGTATTAGGTCTCTCATTATCCTTCACCGTGTGGGTTCCAGGCATGGGAAGGTCTGGTTATGCACACACGAAAAGTATGCAAGTCCTTTACAGGACATTGTGATCAACCCCAGTTTGACTTTTTAGGCAAGATTACATAAGTAAAGTAGTTTGCCATTGCTTTTTGAATGAGAAGTCACCTTTAAGTCCAACTGACCATTTAGTCGTTAGTCACTTTACGGCATAGGGTCACCCCATAATGCTCTGTTCCTGTGCCAGTGAATATCACATAAAATGCTACTTACTGCCCTATGTGAAAAGTGGAACAAAAAGCAGTACCGAGAAACCAACAGCACGCACAGGCAAGTACATGCATAAGGCCGCTGCCAGAATGACAACACAACAGCTCGTCACAAAAATTGCAGTCCATCGTCGATGGAAGTGGCAGCTTCACATGCAGCTGACCAGTGTGTGGCATGAACCCACCACCTCACAGTCTGAGCACTGGAAATTTAAATGCGGGCATAATAAACCTCTCAGAAGCACCAAACTCTCTAGTTCACTCTGTGATGAAGGGTTATGAATGCAATTCGTAATCCCACATACCAAGTGCAAAATACAGCTGTGGCCATATTGGAAGCAGACCGCCAATATGAGTTTTCATACAATGGTATGGGTACCAGTTGTTCAGAAAGCAATGGCAAACTACTGAATGTAAACTTGCCCAGGAATCACAAACAGCCAAAAATTGCTTGAGTTGACTGTTACGTCCTGCCAATGGGTATGCAACTAACTTTAACTCTAGTTATACTATCCTCAGGTTTTCTCAATCTTTATCTTGTTTATCTCTCCCTCTCAATCACTCACACTCACTCTCTCTATCTCACTCACTCACCCACCCATCCACACACAAGTAACATTCTATTCACTTAGTCTTTTCTCATCACCTTGTAAAAAGCACCCTGTATCATACAGGGAAGCTTCTGAAACTGTTTCTACTCATTATAGGACAGAATTTATCATTATCAGACCCCTGATTGGCTGCTTGTGAATCCTCTGAGAGACAATACTTTTAAATCTTTAAGTCCTCCCTCTGTTAAAGAGGTAGAGGGGCTTGACCATTTCAATGACTACTAGAGCTATGCAAATGGTAGCGCAACTACTAGTAGAATCTCCCTTGTTGGACAGAGCTAAGTTGTCAAGAACCAACATCACAGCACTCGGAAATTTCCCATGTTCTCCATCCTCATCTGCAACAGCCAGCCAAGAGTCCCAAAACAAATATTACCAATAGCAGTCTCTGATTATGTGTCCTTCTGGCTTGTCCTCTGTGTTGAGTGTTGGCCAGGTCCACTGGTCACTCCCTGCAGCACCTTTCTCTTCAAGCCGTGATGATCTATCTATTTTTCTGCACCATACACATGATTCCAAAGGACCCTCATCACATCTGCCTTGTTATGCACCAATTTCCCACCACGGGGTGCAGACCCAGCCTGCTTGTTTCCCACCACACCAGCATGTCCTGGTGAAAAAATCCAACAGATGTTCTCTATTTTTGATCGTTGAATGTATGCTTGTCACTCTGCCTGTAGCATTCCTGTCTTCACCTTCCTCAACATACTTTGTGAGTCCCTTATGTCTTGACATGCACGTGCTATTTGTTTTTCAGCCAGCAGAAATTCACCATGACTGCCTCCACCTCCATTCTCAGACTAGATGTTGTAGTATCAAGTCAAGGAGTAGGAACCAGAGGAAGAGAGACACAAACCTGAAGCTTTGTAGGTAACCTGGGGAACAGTCAAACACTAGGGAAAGCAAAACTGAAAGAAATGAATGACAGAATTGGATATACTGAGCAGCAGGCTTCACGAGACGGTAGTACACGATTCACTTAATGATGAAATCTTTTAAGTCCAATATATTGGCATTAAGGATGTCTAAGCCATAAAAATGTATAATAGTAGCATAAAAATACAATTAGCAAATGTGTCAGCGACCCCCCCCCCCCCTTCCCCCCCTCTCTCCCTCTTCTCCCCCCCCTCCCCCCCCCCCCCCCCCCCCCCCCCCCCCCCCCCCCCACAATTCTTGAGAAGCACTGATATGTTCATTGACCCAGTCGGATAGTGGTTAAAAACAAAGCTTAAATAAAATTTATGAGGTGAATATTCATACTGAGATATCAGACAACAGAATAATAAGAAACATTGAGAATACAAAGGCAATTAAATTAATATTTACTGTATGAGGTATTCAAAACAGTCAAGTGGAAGAAACTCTTTACAAATAGATGTAAAAACTTGACACTGGAACTCTCCTGAAAAAAGAAATAAAATATAATGTATGTTACTATACTTTTGCTGAGCTTTGCACTCTCTCTCTCTCTCTTCCCCTCTTGTACTGTTACATAACCTAAAAGATGCAGCAGTCCACCCTGCTTTACTCTCTATGATATATTTCTTCTTCTATGTTCCTTCAACATATTTGTTTGTGTTGGCGGTAATTGTGATGTGCTTTTTTACCACAAAGCTACGACATTGGTAGAATCATCTGACTTTTTTTTTTCCATATCCTTTACAGGACATCGCTGTCAACATCAGTATCTTTCAGATGATTGTTGATTTCTTGGCAAGATTACGCTCAGTAGTTTGCCATTGCTTTCTGAGCGACTGGCTCACATACCCCGTAAGTTACCGCCACGGCCAGAACCCCTACAGATTCTCGCCGTACGTCACGCCACTCACAAGAGTACATGGGATCACGGAGAAAGATGTTACACCCTTAAGCCAGGTGAGCTGGCAATCATCTGACTACCACGCTGTAATTTTTAACTGCATTACCCTTCCCATACAGTTCTGTAGGATACTGAACTGCCTCGGTGGTGAAATCATCTTTACTGTTCCATTTACAGATTGTGCAACCTTAAAGGTCTGTCTAAAACAGCTGTATGCATGTCTTTTGCTCCTAAGGAAAGGTAGGGGCAGCATATGGGCATTCTCATCATCTAACCAGAATTTCATAAATGCAGAACCCATACATGATGCTCTGGTTCAGGGTTCATTCGAAAAATTGTAACATCCTGCAAATGGCCATTCAGCCTCTCCTCCTCATACATAAATGCATGCACAGACAGACAAAGAAGATATATAAAATCTAGAGAAGTGAAAACAGAATTTAAAATTTTTATGATCAAATATTTTATATATATGTATAAACATTTGACCAATCTAATTTTTAATTTATTATTCACTTATATATATGCTAATATTATGTTCATGTTCAATGCATTTTTGACCACCGTTCCAATTCTCTTTTAGATTTCTGTTTCCATTCTGCCATAATCAGTTACCACATGCCCAAGACAGGAGAAACTTCTAGAATCTATCAATCTGCCCGGATATCCTTAATTAGCCTCTCCTTTGTATTTCTAATTATCACATTTAATATTTTAAAAAATATTTATGTCTAATCCACATTCTGCATTTCACGCATTTATTTGCTCCACAAGGGCCTGCAATTTCTGTTCACTTTCTGTTAATAATACAATAACACTGTGTTATCCTACTGAACAACCAGCATATAATTTGTCTTTTCATATTCCTCCCTTGAAATGTAGTTAGACATTTCTCCAACTGCTAAGTAAAGTACCCTTTTTCAAGCATTAAGGTGCAGTGGGCATATAGTGTTAGACCCATATTTTTATAAACTAAATGGCACTTGATAGGTGATGTCATCGGCCGCCATTAATTCCCAAAATATTTCCCATGGGCTAACCTGGGAGTCCAGATCAAATTTAGAAATTCGAGTCGGCCCCAGTGCGGACAGAACCCATGGACACCAAGCCGACAATTGAGTATCTAACCACTACACTACCACAACTCTGTCTCAAACTAGCTCGAAAATTGTTTCTGTGTACAAGTTGAAAAGGCATGGGAGACAACACACACCACTGTTATACTCTTTTTATGTGTTGTTTAACACATGAATTAACACTAATCATTACATACACATTTTCGGGTACATTTTTCAAGTTTAGACACCATTTGACATGTTTCACTAACCTGATTTTGACACAGCTAAAATGTCAGCGAGCATATTTATCACAGTTTGCGGCTGAATTCTTGAGACGGAGACTAAAGACATCAGGAGTATACGGGAAGCAGGGGACTCCAGATTCCTCAGCTATTTATCAAAATAATGTATACTGTTAGTCATGATAAAAAAACACAAAAGTGTCGGCCCCTTTTACACATCTAAGGCGCACTGGGCATATTTAACTGGACTGAAATTTTTATGGACCACATTGCACTTATTTTCATGGCAGTGTGAAATTCTCTGTTAATGCTCTGATAGCCTTGATGAGATTACACCAGGAGGGCATCTATGCTCAGTACACAACATCCACAGCACTCCTGAGGATCCCAGTTTGTGTGTACCAGAATCCACTCATGCCATACATAATTTGTTAGGAGATTTTTAACTTTTTTGCAAATTTGCCAAGATAGCAAACATAAGGCCTACTTTTTATTATGCCAAACTGCCAAAAGATTTTTAATGTGTACACAATATCCTTATCTAAGAGAGCTCATAATTAGATCTTCCAGCTGGAGATCAAGAAGCAGCATGGTTTCATGGATGTTCTTCTGGGGGAAAAAAAACTTCTTCCTTTTTTTGTACAACTTCAGACGTCACGTCACTATGAATATAAATTTTGTATAATTAAAGAAAGTAGCAGTCAACTTGTGCTTCTTGACATCTCCTTAGAGTTTAATCTCAAATGATGCAGTTGTTGGCCAAGATAATTTTCTGTTTTTCACATGTCAACACAATATACTCAGAGAAAAGACCAGATGAATGCATAATCAGACTGCATCTGGTACCATTAGTATTGGATCTCTGCACTGGCTGTTGAAGTTTCCTGACAGAGCATGTATGGGAATGTTCTTAGTGTTGTTATGTCGGTTTTTGACTCGATTCAACTCAAGTCAAGTAGAATCAACCTTGAATGGACATCAACAATGTCAATTGTAGGATAGTTTAGCAAATGTCATTCATCAGCAGAATGGCCATGAACTGGAAGTCGGCTGGTGCATTGGCAGAGATTTTTACCCTTTTGTGGTTTCCGGTCACTGAATTAATATGAGTTCAATAACTTCAAGACCCTCTATCTGTTCGCATTTAGGTTACTCAATAGTCATTTTTCTGTGGTGGACACACAGCAGAAGTGTTGCATGATGTTCTGTAAAACAATCAAGGATATTTAAAGAGCTTCTTTTTTCATCTTGTGACTAGCTGCTGTCCACAGCGAGGGTGTAGAGAAACACCTGGCACTCAACACTGGGCTTAACTTTCTCTCATGCCTGTGATTGTGACACCACAAACTACATTAATTTTATTATCCTGATATCCAAACTCTTTTGTTTCTGCTCATAATATATTTTTGGGCAAAAAAAAAGAACTTTAAATCCCCTGTGCTACACATAAATTCCTGGGCAAATTAGAAGCAATAAATGGTGAGACAGAATCGCCCATGGAGAGAACTAGACAAATACCAGTGAATCAAGAGGTGAAGAAAATGTCCTGGCACCGAACAGGACCTACATTAAGAAAACATAAGAACAGTATAGTTAGAAAGGACTGTCAGGAATCCACAGGGCAAACAAAAGAAAAGACCTAAAAAGATATGGAGAAGAGAAGTAGAAACATAAATTAATACATTGTAGCGGACATGAATGAAGCTGCATGGGATAGCGAAGGACAGGAGGATTTGGCGTGAGTTAGTTGAGGGTCAATGCCCTAAAGGTGGATAAAAGGTGAATGATGAGAGACACATTAAAGTATTAAAGAAATGTGTACAACAGGATGGATGTGATGTATATACAATGATCTGAAGCCCATGTGCCATGTGGAAAAAATATCTATACATCTCATCCCGAAACCACTATTGTGAGACATGTTGGTGTCACGATGGAAGCCTCAGCAGTCACTATAGAGTCCATCTCTCTCTATGACCTCAGTAGTCACTATAATGTCCTTTATCTCTCTCTGACCTCAGCAGTCACTATAGAGTCCTTCATCTCTTTCTCTGACCTCAGCAGTCACTACAGAGTCCATCTCTCTCTCTGACCTCAGCAGTTACTATAAAGTCCTTCATCTCTCTCTCTCTCACTCTGACTTCATCAGTCACCATAGAGTCCTTCATCTCTCTCTCTGACCGCAGCGGTAATTTTAGTCCTTCATCTCTCTCTGTCTCTGACCTCAGCAGTCATTACAGAGTTCGTCATCTCTCTCTGACCCCAGAAGTCACTATAAAGTCCTTCATCTCTCTCTCTGACCTCAGCAGTCATTATAGAGTTCTTCATCTCTCTCTGACCTCAGCATAAGACAGCAAGCACATCTGCCCACTCTTGAAGGGAAAATCAAAATAATGTCCACAAACACAATCAAATATCAACTAAAAATTGCAATCAACAATGATGAAATTAAACATGCCACAAACCATGAACACCATAGCTCCATAATTAGCAATGGGAACTGTTCAATGGACAGAGATATTTAAAATGAATCTAAATTTGCTTATGTAAGAGAGGCAGTCACTGATGCATTAGCAAAGTTGATAGCGATCTGCGCTGGTAACGTCATGAGCACAGTCGGAAGCGGGTTGGACGCTTGGGCTCATTGCCTGAAAAAAAATGAGGGAAAGATCGGCCATCATCACTTGCTTTCTTCTGGACAACGAATTCCTATTCTAAATGAATCACAGACACTCCAACCTTAGAACTAAAGCAACTGTTCAGGAGCACCGATGAAGTGTCACTTCCCAGACTGGACCAGGGAACACTGTCACAAAAATGTACGAGAGCTGTCTCTGAGAAGTGAGCTAGACACAGGTAAGTACAGGCTAAATCAATCTGCAAGCAAACAGTTTACAGACAATTTATAAAACAATATTACCACTGTTGTATATTTTACAAAACAATAATATTCTAATATAATATATATTATAGCACAAAATATATTATTATGTAACAGATCTATGCTACTTATGGACTAATATTATGATGTGCAATGAGGATGATCTATTGACTAAAGTGCATGTACATATATAATTAAGAAACAAGGTTTCATCAACTTACAAAATGTGAATTCCTTATCTATTTAAGAATACATTTTTCCACAAATAAATTTAAATAAGCTCAATGGTACACAGATCAGAAATAAAACGTGTAAATCTGCATATCAAAACTACATATTTAAGAAAATTAGTAGTGAAACAAAAGATGCAAAATGTGCCTTTACTAGAAATAAACTGTTATGAAATCTAGCGAAATAAGCTAGTATTCGCACGTGATATAATCAGCAAATAATAAAAACTGTAATACACTTTATAAGTGCCTGAAGGATTTGTTAAGTATGGGAAATTAACAGATCTGAGCTACAAGCTGAAATGTTTTATAATTTAAAATGAATACAAATGTTTGTTTTTTACTTGTGCAGCTTCCTTGAGTAGCTTTTAGTTTTGTAATCTTTTCAACAGGTCAACAGGCTTTCTTTTCCTTTAACTGAGACATGTTCTAAATTATATCATTTATACCTGTAGTTTCTCACTATTTTTTATTTCTGTCATGTTCAACCTGTAATTCACCTTAGAAGTTGGAGTGGAATCGCTCAATGGCGATGGACACTGGTAATAGGGAAAGCTAATCCACATGCAAAAATCAGTCCATTGCACTAGGAATAGTAGCATGTGTACGGACTATGCTTGAGTTCAAAGCGAGCTAGTGCAAAACAAAAACCTGTAATTCAAGGGTATAATAACTAGACACCCATTTGTTACCTGAGCCCTTAGAAACAGGCAAGTAATTTGAATTGCTGATTGTATTTGTTCTACCTGTGATCCTATATTTATGAACACAGTATCAGACTGAAAATGTTTACCTCTACAACATCCATATCAAGGAAACAATCCATTATTTCCTTGGATATAACAGCAGCATTTTCCTTGTGTGAACAAGCTTCTCTGATAGCATCAAGATAAACCTGTTACATAAATAGAATTTCACACAGCAATTTGTCTTCAACAGAGTTACTTTGTTAACTATAACAATTACTGTTATTCTTTAAATACATTGGCCTTATAGTTCGTGCTATGGGATCCATCTTATTGTACATGGATATCACCGTAAGTGCATCAGTCTCCTGTAGATCACATGAGAACCTCACTCTGCAGCACTGGTGGCGGTTAAAGGCAAAGGTGGTGGGATCAATTTCATTGCACCAGATTTTACCCCATCTGGCTCTCCAAAGAACAGCAAGCCACCTGTCGAGAGCATCACACAAAGCACGAATGCTATAGTTTCAGAAACGACCAGTCTCCGGAAAAATTGCACATGCAGTTTGAATGATGCACTCTGAACACAAACCAATGACCTTCAGGGCACAAGGCAGATTGCTTGATGACTTCATCATGATGACCACCTGGTTGAGAGCCTATGCTCTCTTGGAGGATAAATGATGGCAGAAGAAGAAGGAAGTACAGCTTTAGTGCTGATACTGCCCCGTAAACCGAGACCAAAGATTTGGGAAAGTAAAAGCAGCTGCGCAATACTAACCAAATTACCCCTATTGTACCATATAGCATATTTCCAATATTTCATCTTAATGCTAGTCGACCACAATCTCTTCTTGCATGAACGTGCCTGCCATCGCCATTCTTTCCAAACTGTGTGTTTAATATGGCCAAAGTGTTTGTTTCAGAAGCAAGATGGTGTTTATCAGCCTGTTTTCACAGATTTTAAGACCCTGCAGAATGTCAATATTTTTCATCTTCTTGATTTATGGTATTCTAAGTATTTTTCTGTACTATTTAAGTTCTTCTTCTTCTTCTTCTGCTGTTTTCATCCGGAGAGTCTTTTTTTTAACGTAAGTGCGTTGTGCCTGTTTACAGCAGAGCTGCATTCTTGCGCCATTAGGCTGACACATCCGACTTCTTTGGCTATTTAAGTTCAAAAGCCTCAATTTTCTTCTGAGTGACTGTAAAATAGTCCATGACATATATTGTATGTAAAATAGCCCGGGAAGGTTAACCCGGTCAACAAATGCCCGCAGAAGTCGGATGTGTCGGCCTAACGGCGCAACGCAGGTCTGTTTTAAAACAGGCACAACGCAATCATGTCCGGGAAAAAAAAACTCCAGATTAACGCAGAAGAAGAAGTATGTAAAATAGTCCATGAGATATATCATATGTAAAATAGCTCATAACATATATCTGTATGTTGCCACAGGAAAGATGTAAGTTCTAAACAATAATACCTTGAACCTGTTTGCTGGTGTTATCTCATCTCATCTCATCTCATCATGTTCCTCTTGTACCTTGCGGTGTCGAGGTGAAGTATAAACTTCGTGAGAGTGCCTGGTTATGGGCTTCGTATATCGACATTCCCATGGATTCTGTTATTCCCTCCGTCCAACGTTTACGTGGTCGGCCTCTTCCTCTGTTTCCATCTGGTCTGTACATCATTGCTTGTTGTGGCATGCTGTTGACTGGTAGCCTACTTGCATGGCCAAACCATTTGACTTGCTGCTTTCTAATAAAATCTAGAGCAGCTTTAACCCCCACTTTAGTCCTGATTTCTTCATTTCTGATCTTATCTCTTCTTGATACGTTGAGTATTCTTCTCAGGAACCTCATTTCTGTTGTTGTGATTTTTCTTTTCTCTTTTTCTGTCATTGTCCAGGTTTGGCATTGGTAGCACAGAGTTGGTAGGAAGATTGTGGTGTAAAGTGCTTTCTTAGTAGTTATTGATACGTGTTTGTTCTTTAGTATTGGTGCCATTTGTCCAATGAGTTGATTTGCCTTATTGCACCTATTTTCGAACAGCAACAATTCACCTAAACGAACATCCCTTGAAACAAGTAAAGAGCTTCAAGTACCTAGGAAGTATAATATCATCAAATGGCTGGTGTTATGTCAAAGGCACTTAACTGATTCCGTGCCAAACAAAAAGTAGGTTTGGACAATTCAATCATGGATGACGGAAAATGGAAGTAGGGGTGGGTCACAGTTATAACTTAAAAGTTGTTAATATGGTAGCAGACATGTTGTATTATAATGCAGTGACAACATTTCAGTGATATATAAGCCCATGGCATTTATGGGAAGTCACTTACGGTGATTAGTCATCCCATGGCGCTCAGTTAGTACAATTAAACTTGTGCATTGCTATGGCTAGTCTGTGTCTGACAGTTTTCAGTTCCCATTGTTGTTGATCATGCAGTCACGATATTGAAAGTCTGTGACATTTTCAATTTATTCATTGCTGATTGTGATTTTTGTCTGTGCGCATTATTTTTTTTTAAGTTTAAGAACAGATTTTGATATTTAGTGTTTCTTTTGACAGACAGGCTGAACTTTTCTAATCATGTAGCACTATTTGAAAGAACAATTATGTCTCCTGCATATCTTAGATCTGAAATTGTATTTCCAGCAATTACGAATGGAAAAAAATGTTCACTGGTCTTATCTTTTCATGTTCCGGACAGACTTCTGGTCGCTAACATGGAGGTTAGGCGTTGAACCGCTAAGGCTTGTGGCATGTTTATGCTTGCAGCTACGGTTTGCAATCGCATTTTCCTCATGTTGGACTGGTAGTACATGGTTCCGTCGCCCTGCTACTGAGTGAGTGCGTGGGCAACACTGTGAGCTGTGAAATTCGCGGGGAATGCTTTTACATCTGTCCTGTACAGTGACCTGTATGTTCGGAACAATGGCTACCGGACCGGCTGTTGCTGAATTGAATGCGTTGCCTTTTCGGTTCACGAGTGCATTTTTCAGGAGACTCCCAGGAGTCGGCGCTGAAGCTGCGGAGTTCGTGCTTTATGCGACACTTTAGGCGGGTCGCCCTGCGGTAAAAGACCGAGCCATGTGAGAAAACCCGGGTCAATGAGGTCTTTCTGGTGACTGCCGAGTCCATTTACGATGAACTGTGGTTTTCGTGGATTAATTTTGTGTTGGCATTCTGGTGGCAGCATTATGCACAGTGTACCTGTGCGGGCTGTTGGATTGCCGAGACTCTTGCCTATTCCACTTTTCACATTGGACAAAGGGGAGCATTTTGTGTGATATTCACTGGCACAGGAACGGAGCATAATGGGAACGACCCGTTGCTGTGAAGTTGGAACCTCGACTAACTAACTATCTTTTCATGTTTCTCATTACATTTTCTGCACTGATGTTGAACACACTTGGGGAGCTATATGGGATAAAATCCGGTGCAATAAAGTCGACCCTGTCGACTTTTAAGCGACTTTAAACACTTGGGGAAAGAATGCAGCCATGTCTTGCTCTTTTGTGCACCTTAAACCAGTTTGATGTTTCACCAACTACTCTGACAGCTGCTTACTGTTCATGATGTAAGTCAGTTTAGTGGATAAAATGTGCTGGAAACATATCTCTCAGATGAATACTGTTGAAGGCCTTACTCTGGTCTGCAAAACTAGTATAAAGATCTACACTGTACTTTCTGCATTTCTCAAAGATGGTTCTCAGGTGGTAGATATGGTGCCTGGGGTTTCTGTCCTGTATGAAACCCATCTGTACTTACTGTAGTTTATACTAATTTTAATACTATTCATGATCCATAGAAGAATTTGTCTTAAATGTACTCTTGGAAAATTAATGTTTTTACCTCTCCTTAAATATACATATAAATGAACCCTTCATTTTCTTCAGGTGCCTGATCTGTCAGCTGATATTTTAATGAAGCTGATGTTACTTATATTATTAATTGTTGCTCAGTTGATAACACTTTCCATCTAAAAGTTTCTCTGCCTCTCTAGCCTAGTATTTTTCCACACAAGGAAATTTCTCTCTACCACCTCTTTTGTTGATATGCTTCAAAGGTAATATTTGTCTTGAGCCTTATGGATTTAGTGAGCAATCATGTAATATTTGCAACTGTCAGTTCCTCAGCAGTTTTCTGTGTACGATATTCTCAGAAAGAAAAAAAATCTCCAATGCTTCCACTTTTCCCCATCAATGCCCAGCATTCACATGCAAAGAGAAGAATCAGACACACAATTTTTCTATAGCAGATTTGTGTGCCTGTTGTGAAATTTATGTTTTTCATAAGGCAGCTCATCTTCCTATTGAAGAATCTGACAGCAGAATAAATGGGTAGTTGATCAACGCTGTTATTCATTAAGAATACAAGAATTATTGCCTGGACAGCTAAAGGACAAACGTGTGACGTTACAATACAAGTAGCACCTTTAGATAGAAAGATAAAAATAGATAGACAGACAGACAGACAGAGAGACAGATAGGTATATAGACAGACAGACAGATGGATGGATGAATGAATGGTAGGTAGGTAGGTAGGTAGACAGACAGATAGATAGATAGACAGATGGATGAATGAATGGATGGACGGACATATTACCATATTTCTTGGAAGATTAATTATAGGGTCTGCAGCACTGTTAGTCTGAACTGATAAAGTAGTTTGTGTACTTATTAATTCTGCAGCAGAATCCAGAATGTCTATTTCATGCTCTGAGTTCACAAATGCACACTTTTTCAAAGCTGAATGCTCAAGCTCTTCATTCTGGACAACAATTTCTGTGAATTTCCTTTTCCTCTCGTTCAGCTTATTGGTCGTAGCAAAACTGTGAATACCTGAATCAGCTGGTGACAGCTCACAGTTCATGGGATATGGTTTCTCAGAGACGAGTAAACTATTTGCAGTTACACACTGCTGATCTACAAGATGAACTCTGTCACTTGCTAGTTTTTTGCTTTCCCTATTACCTAGTTTATCCAAATCACTAGAGAAAATGTTATCTGACTTTATGATGTCACAATTTTTCTTATCAGGCAGATTACCAAAACTTTCTTTACTGATATTAACCATATTATTAACACTCATTATAGGGGAGTTATCCATAACAGTTATCACAGAATCTATGCTGTCATCATCGATGATGATAACATCCATAGCTTTATCATCACAAGAAAGTACGTGGGTTTTGTTCTCTGCTGAAACATCCATAGCTTTATCATCACAAGAAAGTACGTGGGTTTTGTTCTCTGCTGAAACATCGGAGTGGGTTCTGACAGCATAACTATCTGTGTTTTTTGTTGTTGAAATGTTGGTGACAGGAACTGCTGCTTCCTCTTTCCCTCTGTCCAGATCTGAGGAAGCTAATAGAAAATTGAAAAATAAACGAAATTAAATGATAAAATCAATGTGAACAACAGGCATATAAATTGTGATATAAATGCAAAGATATAAACTGAGGAATACTGTCTCTATATAATGATTAAGTATGCATTACGTGAAACATTGATTCTTCTTTTGAGTTTTCATTTTGCAGTGATAGAGGAGCTATGCATGCATATGGTCCTATAAATAACTAAATAAAAGATAAATACTAGTAAGACAAAAATGACTGCAATTGTCAAACATACCATGAACATTAATTTTAAGAGAAAGATCACAAATACAAAGTTTCAATATCTAGGTCAAATAATTACAGAAGATGCTAAAGTAACACTGAAATAAGTTGAATTATGATGTTGAATTTTTCATCATAGTAAATGTGCTTATAATTTTGTTCTAATCATAGAGCCAGATTTTATTATAATCATAGTGTTGTGTTTGTATCATTATATTCAGGGAATTCACCAAAATTTGTAACTGGAAATTTTAAAACAAAATATTATTAATTTTAAAAACAAGAGTTGTGGTAGCTTTGGAACTACATGCTCATCTTCTGGCCTGGTGATCTTTGGTTTGAATCCACATATGGCAGATTTTTTATATTTTAAAGACCCATCAGCACTAGATAATATCAGTCAGTATCAATTCAGCTGCCTTTACTTTCCACGACATTTCTTGGTACACATTTTAGACTGGATCAGCCTGGGAGTCCATGTCAATCTTTACAAATCTGTCTCAATGCAAATTTGAACCCATGACCACCAGGACAGCAGTGAAGCATTCTAGCAACTACTCTACTGCGATTTCCATGAAAATGATACGAAGGAAAATAAATACCTGGACACAGCTGCCATGGACATGTCTTTCTATTTGCCAGTCTTCTCGTAATAGCTTGAAATGCATGTTGTGACTCTGAAGTAAACACGTATTTTGTACTCTTTAGTTCTGTGAAGTTGCTAGCCTCAGTACTGCACTGGGCTACAGCATTTCTTAACTGGCATATTGCTTCCTTTATCCACATGTTTTTCTCTGAGGTTTCAATCCGCTGCAAGAATGTGTTGATAGCATGACATGTAATATGTGAAATATTTGACTGCAGAAAGGAAATAAATCTCAGCTGCATGACTGGTGGCAGACTCCGAAAAATAGGATGCCTGGAAACAAAAAAGATCATATTAGCAATTTCAGGGAGGTAAAACTACAAGTCACTTCTACTAAAAATGAAATAAGTTTTGTGCGACTGCAGAATTTCTTCTTCTTCTTCAGTGGTCAACGATTGCTATGTCTATTCTGGCATGGGTCACAAACAGGACAGTCTGCTCGAGGTCTCTCCTGTGGCCAGACTTCTGCCCTTAATCTGATGAAGCCAGGGCAGCCTTGCAGGACATGCTCTGGAGTTTGTTTTGGTGCTCCATATCTGCAAGTGGCAGTCAGTGAGACCCATTCTGTGGAGGTGTGCTCTTAGTCCACAACGCTCTGTTCTGAGTCTGAAGATTCTGGTCTGTGCATTTTTACCTCGGTCATTTATGGTGTCATTTTCTGGTCTAGTTTTTGTTTTTTCCCTCCATTTCAACTTTATTGCTGGCTCTGTGGTGAAGGGTTACGGATGTTATTCGTGATCCCGCATACCCACATTCGAAACACAGCTGCGTGTGATTTGGCAGAAGACCGCATTGCGTTGGTTTTTTACGAAATTGTATGGGTGCCAGTCGTTCAGAAAGCAATGGCAAACTACTGAACATAAACTTGCCAAGACATCACAACAGCAAAAAATGCCGGTGTTGAATGCAAGGTCCTGTAACGGATATGCAACTAACTTATTTTTTTAAACTCATCTTTACTGAATACTTTACCAGTGTTTTTTCCTCTTTAAGGCTCTGGAATGGATGGGGCAGTTTGAGATTTCCTCCAACCTCATTTAAAACATCTGCCTTCTCATATCCTGAGACGCAGGTCAGCATGGTTGAATGGGTAAGAACACGTGATCTTAAACATCCGTTGTGCTGACGCCGAGGTAAGCAGTTCAACTCTTACACCGGACAGCTGAACTAAAATGTTGACCTGTCGTCCTTGACTTGGGGACATAAATTACAAGTACCTCTGAAGTCGGAGTGGGTTCGCCTGATGGTGTTTTTTACTCTTTAAGGCTCTGGAATGGATGGGGCAGTTTGAGATTTCCTCCAGCCTCATTTAATACATCTGCCTTCTCATATCCTGAGACGCAGGTCAGCATGGTTGAATGGGTAAGAACACGCGATCTTAAACATCCGTTGTGCTGATGCCGAGGTAAGCGGTTCAACTCTTACACCAGACAGCTGAACTAAAATGTTGACCTGTCGTCCTTGACTTGGGGACATAAATTACAAGTACCTCTGAAGTCAGAGTGGGTTCGCCTGATGGTGAGGGACACTGTTAATAGGGAAAGCTAATCCCCACACAAAATTCAGCCTATCACTACTATAAATAATGTGTATGGACTACGTTTGAGTTCAAAGCGAGCAAGCACACACACAAAAAATATTCTGAGACAGTGAAATTCATACAAGAGACAACACTGCAGTTATAGACAAACTTAAAGTGACTGAAAGACGAATATTCTGGGATACCACAGAGGACTGGTATCCACTGCGGGACATGTTCTGTTTTTGTTAACCATCTAATGTTTATTTACTGGATGTTTTGTCGTGAATGTTTTGTCCTGTTTGGAGAATGAAATAGAATCAGTCCTCCAATTATAGGGTTGATCCTGAGTATGTGAAGACAGTGGGTTTTTTCCCCCATCCTTTTGAGGTTAGTTCTGCTCAACTACCGACTGTTTGTCCAGCTGTGAGAAGATTGCAGAACAACACTATGATAATAATTTAAATCAGGGGTTGCCTTCTGCAACTTTGGATCACTCAAGCAAACAGCACACCATATCTCACAAGGATTCATACAATTTCCCTGACATCACCATGTATCAGGTCCCTTTGTAGAATGTTGGTATAATCACGGCCTGCAAACAGTTTTCCCTGTCCTTTGCCAGTTCTCCTGCCTTGTGCATCTTCATGCCCAAAGTGACTGTAATGTTCAGTGTTCATTTTTATGCTAGTTGATCCCTGCCTCTTGTCCCAGGAACCATGCTATCCACCACTGTCCTTTTCAAACCTGAGACATTTAATATGGCCCACGTATTTCAGTTTTCCAGACATGATGCTACTCATGAGCTAGCCTTCTTTGATGTTCACATCTTGCAGAATATGTTTTCTTTCTTCTTCTTTGGTCAACGGTATTCTAAGTATTTTTCTATAACATTTAAGTTCAAAATCCCCCATTATTGTCTTTACTGATTGTGAAATGGTCATGACTCATATCCGAATGTTGCCACAAAAAAGATGCATGTCCTAAAAAATGTTACTTTGTTTGCTGGTGTTGAAAATGAGGAGACAATTGGCACACTTGATGGAAATCGAGCAAGGGGAAGGCAAAGAGATAAATATCTATATGACGTTTCCACATGGCGTAACTGGAACAAGGCCCCAGAGCTGATCCTAGACTCTGGTGATCATGTGAGATGGAGAAACATGACCACCTACACTGATTGGCATGCCACATGCCAGTGATTATATATTCACCACAAAGAAGCCTAACTCTATCCTTCTTGACTGTTTTTACCTACTTTTTGTTTGAAATGTCTTTCCTTTCTTAATGTGCCAATTTTTTAATATATTGTAACGTAACCTGCGTGAGAATCGGTAGCGGTTCTCACCACGTTGGTAACTTATGGGGTATGTGAGCTGGTCACTCAGAAAGCAATGGCAAACTACTGAGTGTAATCTTGTCTAGTACATCAACAGCAGCTGAAAAATGCTGATATTGACGGCAAGGGATATGCAAACAAAAAACAAAAAAACCACTCTTTTAATATGTCATTCCTTTGCTATGTCATCCTTTTGAACAGAAGAACAGATGAGTTCACAGGACCCTATACAGACTAAATGCAGACAAGGAGAAAGAACAGCATAATAATGTTAACCTCATTCTAAACACTTAAGATCAATAATAAACCCAAATAATCAAAGCAGGGATCATCGTCACTAATGTTCGCGAAGAAAAGAACAGAGAGAGATGGACAGGTGAAACATACATTTCACATAAACTTGTGGAGGTGGAAAGGAACATGTGCATGGAATGCATGTGTACATGCACAATGTTACCATAAATATATATGTATGTATTTGTTTTATTTGCACATGTGTCAATTAACACTAACAAATGGCAACACTCTGTGATATACACAAACAAAAGAAACACACATTACACATTGTAATGCACAATGCTTTGTACGAAATAAATGTTTGGGAGGGAAATAGAAAATATTTTTTTTTTAAATATGACATACAAGGACTTGGAACTTCCAGGTTTTTGCCTGGGGAACATTGAACCCTAAACAATTTTTTAAAAATTAAAAACAAAAAGATACATACATAATGATTTATGCTTTGGAAAGGATATTTGAATTCTGACAATCTTGACTGTGTTTTTAAAAACATACTGTTAGAGATATTGTGTAATAATATTATCACAAGAGGACTTACAATTTCAGTTCTCCATCTTGATCAATGACATCCTCCTCTCCCATGATGCTAAGAACTGATTCCCATGATTGACACGGTGTGTCGATGTTAGCATGATCATTTGCAAGTTTGCCTGGGAAAATATGTCACATATAAATATGATTTGTTAGGTGTTTTGTTGTAGGAAATAATGAGGACTTGTCAGCAAAATTATGTTCTATAATAAAAATAGATAAGGATCCCCTTTCATGCATGAGATGTAGTGGGTATCAGGTGTTAGCCACTTATATCTGGATTAATCAGCACACGATGGGTGATGTGGTTTAAAATATTACGCCCAATTTTACTGCCCAGGTAATTTCTTGGTACCCATTTTCTATCCACTGGTAGTTTTCTATTTTGTGCTAGGTGTACTGCTCTGGCTAGCAAGATCCCTACATATTGTAGAATATTCCTGTTGTTATCAATCCAGCTGAATCTGAGTCTTCTCCATGTTTTTAACCAGATATTTGTTCTGTGGTCAACAGGGGTAGTAGTTGAGGCCTCATTACTGTAAAAGGCAAAGGTAGCTCAATGGATATACTGACATTAGCGAATGAAATGTTAGGTCTTCACATATTCTAGGTTATGGCATAATGAGATGGGGTGGCCAGCTTCCTTCTTTGTCACCTTTCTTTTTAAAATAATTCTGATAATTGCCTGGTAGCCATTTTTATGAGGCCAGGTCAACACCCCCAGGTGTTGTGGGCAGCTGCAGTCTATGTCCTAATGAAATCTGTGTTGCACTGGCTAGTGTGAGCCTGTTTTTCTAAGTAAGGTTGTTTTGATGATGTCAATCTATCTGCTACTGGGATTTCCTCATTTCAATGTAAACTATTCTTCTACAATTGTAGGCATGCAGGGCGGGCAGATTTGTGTCTCTATTATCTGGTTCCAATCCCTGGACCTGTCCAACATGGGAGGTCCTACCAGTAGGTGTGCTACCGTTGGCATAGCACCTGGGGTCATTGGAACACGCAAGCCTCTCTACCTCATCAAGGTGAAGATATATCAGTCAGGTGCTGTTATTCTGTTCATGTAGATGATGAATAGTAAAAGTGATAGTAAACATCTCTGCTTTACTCCTGATGCGTTCCATCACCCTACTAAGTTGAGTGCGTGGAGCGACACTGTGAGCTGTTAATTTTATGTGGAGTGCTTTTACATCTGTCCGCAGTGAATTTTATGAGAAAGCGTTTTACATCTGTCCGCGGTGAATTTCATATGCAGTGCTTTTACATCTGTCAGTGGTTGTTTGCAGTTTGAACTGCATGTTCAGAAAAATGGCGGCAGGTTGGTCACTGAACTGAGTTGCCTTATGCAGTAATGTGTGGCTGCTGGTTTTCTAGTGACTGCCGCTTCCATCGACGATGAACTGTATTTTTCATGGGGGACTTTTGTGTTGGCATTCTGGCAGTGGCATTATGTATAGTGTATACCTGTGCAGGCTGTTGGTTTGTCGAGACTCCTGTCAGTTTCACTTTTCATATGGAGTAGTGAGGACCATTTTGTGTGATATTCACTGACACAGAAACGGAGCGTGATAGGGCGACCATTTGTTGTGAAGATGGTACCACAAGTAACCAACTCCTGTGGTTATTTCAAATTCAAAAGGATCAGTGTCCATCATTAGTTCTTACTACACTATGCCATGTTCTTAATAGAGTCCTGATATTGTCCAGTAGAAGTCCTTTTATTCCATATTCTTCTAAAATAACCCTCAGCTTATTTCTCTCAACTCTGTAGATGGTTTCTCCCAATCTATGAATGCCATATAGAGTTATAAGTTATACTCAATAAATGTTTCACGGCTCATGTTTTTCCTAAACTGAAACTGGGCTTGCATATCCGTGGTGCAACAATCAGTTGTATTCTTTATTTTACATTTTTTCACACATGTTCCCAACGTGACTTAGTAAAGTTATTTCTCTGTATGGATCACACTTTTTTTTACTGCCCCTTTTTTTCTATACTGGAACTATTATACCTTTCCCCCAATCTTCTAGAGCAAGGGTGGCCAGCCTTTTCAGCAGGCGGGCCAAATTTTAGAAATAATATTTCCTGCCAGGCCACGCACCTAATATTTTTGTTAAATTAAAGTAAACAAGCAAGCGTGCTACAGCTTCGACCACATCGTCGTTTCCTACTCCGCGGGCCGCAACATGACTAACGGCGGGCCGCATGCGGCCCGCGTGTTGGCCACCCCTGTTCTAGAGTTTTCCTGTCTTTCCATGCTGCTATAAATATTTTCGTAAGCCACCTAACACAGTAAGCTTCAGCTGTTATCCCATTTTTGCATGATGATGTGTTTCTGTGACTGTCTTTTATAGCTTTTCAACTTCAGCCTCTATCATGCCTGGTTCCTGATCTTTTTTTTTTAGTTGTAGGCGGTTACTGTAACTTATTGATGGATTCCATATTCTTGAAAATATTATTTTCATCTGATCATTTGTTGTTTCTCACTTAATATTAGACTTCCATTTTTAACAATAATTATTGATGTGGGGTTGAAGGGTTCATCTTCTCACTCTCACTGCTTTAATACTTTTATAGAAAAATCTTTGGCGTTCTTGATAAATCATTGTTCACACCAGGTTCTAACCCAGATATCTTGTGACTACTTTTTTACATGCGCTGCCATTTTGATTTCATCATTCTACCATGGTGTTCTTTTCATCCTATTTTGTTTGATGTTCTAATTCTTCCCCCATTGCTTATAGATTTTCTGTCAAAGCTGGTTTGAAGGTGTTTCATCCATGTTCTAGACTTCCAATATCTTCAGGTTAATCATATAACTTTGTCATTTTTTGGTTGACAATTGTTCTGACGCTTTCATCATCTAATTTTTGTCCGATTTGTAATTGTTTCTGTTCTTTCAGTTCTCAACTCTTTTTACATGTGATGTTGTTAGTCATTATGACTGGATATTGGTCAGTATCTATGCTGGTGTAGGGAATGTCTTTGCCATCTGTTATGTTGTTCCTCTTCTGTTTATATTTGATTAATATATACTCTGTAATGCTTGATGTGAGATGCTTTACTGCATGGCTCATGATGAATGCTTGATCAATGAAATTCAATCTACAACAAGTTTTGATTTGGCTCGATCTATGCTGGTAAAAAGGTGTTAGAGATACCATTGAATCATGTTCTAGGCAAAGGTTGATCAAAACTGTCTTTATTGTTGTTTCTCTCTTTAAAGCGTGAACTGGTTGAAGGCTTATGTTCCATAAGGAGATAAAAGACAGCAAAATAATATGTGGTTATTAGTAAGTTTTAAAAAGAACAAACCTTCCCAGAATGCATAAGATGACAAAGGAAAGACACTCCTGTTTGCTAGATTTTCTAAACATCTTGCCCAAGTATCTGAGAGCTGCCCTTTTAAAATCACAGGTAAGGACCACGACATGTTGAAGATTTGAATGCACCACCTATGTTAGCTGCACATTTGAGGATTCTAGGTGGTACATATTTATCAGACTGATTCTGTAACCGAAAGACATAGAAACTAGTTAAATGTGTATTTTTCTGTCCCTCTCTCTCTCTCACATATTTACACATAAAATATATTAAATATAGCATACATCTTAGAGTTGAGGTATGAATGAAACTAATTGAACTGCAGTAAAACTGTAGAAATGTAAACAATATAAAAGAATACAAAGTAATGCAGCTTTACAAAACACAATTACAGAAAATAAAGGATATTACGGCAATAAACTTCATCTGCAAACACAACAGAACACAGCATATAAACAGGGAGAAGACACTGCAATGACTACATAAGGCATTACAACATGAAAACAAAGAAAAAGATATGAAATACATAATTTTTAATTAAATTTGTGCTGAACATATTCCAGAATGTGAAATATCTCTATGTTTATTTGTTGTGTTTTCTTGTGAGTGTTAGCTGATGTATGCTTCTCTATATAAATTCTTAGCAAATAAACAGCATTTGTTGTTCCCTTGCCTTCTACAAACCCAGTGCACCTCCCCTAATTCTGGTTGCATTTTCTGCCATCATTATATAACTCTTTTTGTTTTGTTTTATTTTGTTCACACTCGCTCGCTTTGAACTCAAGTGTAGTCCATACACAACACTTCTGCTAATGCTGGACTGAATTTTGCTTGTGGATTAGCTTTACCTTTCACTAGTGCCCCTCGCCATCAGGTGAACCCACTCCGACTTCAGAAGTACTTGTAATTTATGTCCCCAAGTCAAGGATAAGAGGTCATCATTTTAGTCCAACTGTCCGGTTGAACCCATTACCTTGGCATCAGTATAGATGATGGACCCATCTTTGTGGATGATGATGATGTACTCTTTTTGTGCTGTGTCCACCATGCAATTACCTTCTCTTTGTCTAATATTTTACTTTCTTTTGTTTTCAAACAATTATTTGTTGTACCCTTGCCTTCTAGCGGACATCTTCATGGCACATTTAGAAGAAAAGAGATCCTCAGACATCAACAACTTGGCCTTTTACCGTCGTTATGTGGATGATTGTTGTTGTTGTTGTTTGTCCATCAAGAATGATGATGACCATTCATTTCATCCAGTGGGGTTGAAGGTGTGGAGCCGTGGGTTCTAAGATGGCTGATAAGGCCTATTTTGGCTCGAAATGTTCTTTGACAATGTGGGCAAAGAATGCTTGACGTCTCTGGAGGAGGATTTCCTGCAGTGGTTTTTCTGTCCTGCCTTTTCTTCACAGCTCTTGCAGTCCTGGTTGCCTCACATATGACTGCACCCTTGCGCAATGATGCACGCCACGAATTTCGTTCTCTGGCTGCAGCCTCCCAGGTGTCATTATGAATTCCAAAAGCATTCAGTGAAATTTTCAGAGTGTCTTTAAAACGTTTCCTCTGGCCACCTTGGGAGCGTTTACCACAACGCAGTTCGCTGTAAAAAATTCGTTTAGGGAGCCTGTGATCTGGCATGCGAGTCAAGTGACCAGCCCAGCGAATCTGATTCTTCATCAGTAGAGTGTGGATACTGGGCATGGATGCTCTTTCTAGGACTTCAGTGTCTGGAATCTTGTCTTGCCATTTAATCTTCAGTAGCTTCCTTAGACAGACTGTGTGGAAGTGGTTTAATTTCCTAGCGTGTCGCTGATAAACAGTCCAGGTTTCACAAGCATATAGCAGTGTGGATAATACAACTGCTTTGTATACTTTTAGCTTTGTTTGCAGGCTTATTCCAGTTCTGTCCCATACATTCTTGTACAGTCTGCCAAAGGCTGCACTGGCCTTGGAGATTCTTGCATTCACTTCGTCATCGATTGTGGCAGCTTGTGACACGGTGCTGCCAAGATAGGTGAATTTGTCCACAACACTTAGTCTATGATCATTCACTTTGATATTCGGCACAGTGTAAATGTAGATGTGGATGATATACTAATTATCACCACAGACGAGCTACAAGCAACATCGTTCCAGGCCACAATGAACAAGACGCATAAAAATATCTCTCTATCTGTGGAACACGAACACAATGAAGCGTTACCGTTCCTAGATATTCTAATGAGACGTAGAGCAGACGGCACAATTCAAAGATCGGTGTATCGCAAAGGATCATGGACTGGCCAATACCTAAATTTTCAGAGCTTCACACCTGTCCAGTACAAACGGGGCTTAGTACGGACCCTGTTTGACCTTGCTAGAAAGATATGCACCCAGGACACACTGACAGAGGAATTTGAAACTCTGAAGAATGTCTTAAACCTGAATGGGTACTCCACAGGATTTATAAAGCGCCACTGCCAACAGCCCAAACCAAAACCAGACGTAACTACAGTCCCTAAACTCAAGGTATTCATCCAGCTAACCTTTCGAGGGGATGACGTAATGCAACATCTACAAGACCGGCTTACTACAGCAGTAGGCCGAACATTCTGTGCTGCAACTCCAGTCATTAGATATAAAACCGTATCGATTCCTACACCAGCAGTCAAAGAGCCTGTTCCTCTGTACGCCACAAACAATTGTATTTACTAATTCACATGTAGATGCCAGGCCTTCTACATTGGTAGAACAGAGAGACAGCTTACCAAACGAGTGTCAGAACACATACCTCAATGGGTCAACAAGATACAACACACAGGAGATGCTAGCCTCGTGGGGCCGACACACCGGAAGCTCCTGGCATCTTCAATTGGTAGGCACATTATCGAAAGCGGCCATGTGGTTGGCAGAGACACTGCCTTTCGCGTTTTGTTTAACACACAAAATACTCGCTTGTTAAAATTTGCAGAAGCAATTATGATCAATCAACGCAAGCCAGAATTGTGCAAATAGAAAGACATGTTAGTCAGCTTAAAATTACCATGGTATGTAATTGACATTACTGTGCGAATATGTGTATATTTCAACTTGAAGGATTTATCTAGTTAATTCACGTAAGTTGTGTGATTTCTGCAGTATGTACCTGACAAGATGCAGCGAAATATGCCAGGCAATAAATCGTGCAATCTATTGTTTGTGTCTTCGTTATTCAAATTCAAACAATTAGTTACTGTATCTTTATGATGCCACTTATTTCCTTAACTTTTTGTACAGTCTTCTAGTTGCTTCTCAAAACTTACTATTTGGCAGGACTTCTTTCATTGTCTTACATGTTAGTACTATTTTTTTATGTATTCTTTTATATTCATCTTGATTTTTTTTTACTTTTTTTTAAATGTACATCAGGTGTAAAATTTTCTCTTTCATCTATGTCTTTCTGGCTGTCTTCTTTATTTCCTTATTTGACTCAAGTATTGCCAGATCTAGCTTGGAATTTCTTGGAGCCCTCTTTAATTTCTTCAGTTTCAATCTTGCTTTTCTAATTGGTGGCACATGGTCACTGTTGCAATATACTCCTGGTCTTGCTTTCACCTACAGTAGACTGTATCAAAATTGACTGCTTATAATTTTGTAGCCAATTTAATTGTAAAAATTGTTTCCTGGCCTCTCATTGTTCAAAGGTGCCTAAGATGTTGCTGAAAGCAGGTGTTTCCAATTACCACATTATTTACCTTTGGCCATCTAACCTGTTCCTCTTCTATCTTATTTCTATCTACAAGGCCATAACCACCAGTAACATTTTAATCTCTTTCTTTTTGCATTGAAATTTACAAATACTAAAGTTAGTTCAGTTTCTACATTGTGTTGTAGCCATACTAAGGTGTTTGTGAATATAATAACTTTATTCTTCTGATAGACTTCTTCTTCTTCTTCTGCGTTCATCCGGATTTTTTTTTTCCAGATGTGACTGCGTTGTGCCTGTTTACAGCAGAGCTGCGTTCTTGCGCCGTTAGGCCGACACATCCGACTTCTGCGGGCATTTGTTGACCGGGTTAACCTTCCCGGGGCTTCTGATAGACATATGATAGTAACTAATATATCTATTTTATCCCTTAATATGACTATTAGAACTCTATTTGATACTATCATAAACCAGTGTACTGATTTTGCTCTTTCTCTGCCCAAGATTATATTTACACCCCTTTTATAATATCACAAATGTCTTAAAGCTATGATTATATAATTTACACAATAAGAAACAGCAAAAAGTATAAGTTAGGAAAACAAACATCCATTATAAAAAATAACAATAGAGACAATATACCAGTTGTAACCCAGAAGAGTTGAACAGGCTATTACTGGTATAAATACAATATAATAATATAATACAATCCACCTCTTCATGTTTATACCCTCCTGTGTAAATTATTCGATATTCGTGTTACTATGTTTCCTTTGCTCTAATTTGTCTTATTTGCACATAATCCTAAGATATTTACATTAATTATTTTCATTTAATTCTCGATATTTGCCAATTTACCAACTCTTACATTTCACTTTCCAGTAATGAATAAGGTACTACAGGCAGTAGTAATAAGTTGTTTTTTGTTGTTGTAATGAGTGTATTACTTCACAACTATACCAAAGACAATTTAAAAATCCATGCATTATTTATGAAAAGCAAAAACAATTTAGTTGCATGTCCTTCACAGGACGTAGCAGTCACCCGAGCATTTTCGCTGTTCGTGATTCCTGGGCAAATTTTACGTTCAGTAGTTTGCCATTGCTTTCTGAACAACCGGCACTGATACCTTTTTCGAAAAAAAACCAGCACCACTGTGTTTCGAACCCGGGTATATATATATATAGCCTCGGGAAGGTTAACCCGGTCAACAAATGCTCGCTGAAGTCGGATGTATCGGCCTAACAGTGCAAGAACGCAGCTCTGCTGTAAACAGGCACAACGCAATCACGTCAAGAAAGAAAAAAACTCCGGAAAAACGCAGAAGAAGAAGAAGAAGAAGAAGAAGAAGAAGAAGAAGAAGAAGAAGAAGAAGAAGAACCCGGGTATACGGGCTCACAAACCGCGTTTGCAAGCCCTTACCCGCGGAGACCGGTATGAAAAGCAAAGTGTAAGTTAAAAATAGCTGAAATCCATTTTTCTCAATGAACAATATACACAATACTATAAAGCCTAATAGAAATTGTTGTTCAGAAGGGTTGACAATATAATATTAATATAGTGGCTTCATGACCCTCTGCCCAGTGCTGCGCAGCAAACATTCCCTACACTTATGATGTCGTTATGTTACAAAAATCATAGTTAATAATAACGATAACAAAGTAAAAGTAACGGGACATCACGATCATGCTTCCCTTTCTACTTTGTCTTGATACCGTGTTGTCTTCTATTCAAATTGTAAACAATTTTAAATGACACAAAGTAGTGCAGCTTTACAAAACAGAATTACGACACATACAGGACGTTGCAGCGATTAGCCTTCATCAGCAAACAAACACATTCACAAAACACAACATATAATCAAGGAGATCTCCTGTGACTACATCAAAACGTGACGACAGGACGAGAAGAACAAAAAGATAAAAAAAATTAAAGCAATGAAGAGAAAATGAAAACTGGAAAAAATTTTCATACTTACCACAGAATTCCAAGATGTGTTTAACCTGGGAATTCTGTGGTAAGTATGAACATTTTTTCACATTTTCATTTTCTCTTCATTGATTTAATTTTTTCATCATTTTGTTCTTCTCGTCCTGTCATCAGGTTTTGATGTAGTCACAGGAGATCTCCTTGACTATATGTTGTGTTTTGTGAATTTGTTTGTTTGCTGATGAAGGCTAATCGCCGCAACGTCCTCTATGTGTCGTAATTCTGTTATGTAAAGCTGCACTACTTTGTGTCATTTTATATTGTTTACATTTTCACAACTTTACCGCAGTTCCACCCAATTTTATTCTATTCAAATTGATGTGTGTGTGTTGTTTTTTTTCCATAAACATGGCAACTAGGTTTTCAAAGTGTGCAGTTCTTTACTTTCTTAAACTACTTTGTTTTGCATTAATAAGTAGTGACTTTGTCTGAACACTTTTCAGCTGCCTGCTTAATCAACTTTATTTATATTTTTTGTTTATCCATCGCCTGCCTGTCGTCACTTCATATGTCATATGGACATATGAATATGCAACCCTGATCGGAGAGGTGAGGCTAAGCAGGGCTTTTTTTTTTTTTTTTGCATATCCTTTACAGGACATCGCTGTCAACACCAGCATTTTTCAGCTGTATGTTGATTTCTTGGCAAGATTACGCTCAATAGTTTGCCATTGCTTTCTAACTTTTTGAGCGGCTGGCTCACATACCCCGTAAGTTACTGATGCGATTCGAACCACTGCTGATTCTCACCGTCATCACGTTACCTACGAGAGTATACGATACGAGATTACGGAGAGAAGTCGCTAACCTCTAAGCCACGAAGCCGACAAGCAGGGCATTACTGTGTTTAAATAGGAAGCTTTAATTTGAAATACTAATATGAATAAATAGGCATTGCTTGTGTTTGACAAAAGAGTTGAAACCAACATCGAGACGATACATACAAATCAGCTGATCATGCCTCTAGATTGTATTCATTCTCTGTAGTTTCCCGCGTTATCCTTCCTACCTCACATAGCCGTTTCTGGATGCCAAATTGTAAATGATAATTTATTATATTAATTATGCAAATAAAATACTGAAATTAGCATAAGGTACCTAACTGAATTATATTAATTATTTGATTATTCTTTCGCATAATTGACGCTGTGGCGTCGGAATAGCGAGACGCGGAGTTTCATAATTCCCCGCCATACTAAGTTGAGGGTTCGAAATCAGCTGAGAGAGATTTGAAAACAGGCCGCTTTACGTTGATTTCGATGGTTGGCTTTTTGCAAAACAATTGCAAAATACTGAATTAACATTGCCTAGTACATCACAAACAGCCAATAAGTGCTGGAGTTGACTGCAACGTCATGTAAAGGATATGCAACTATTTTTTTAAAATTCTTTCACATTCTTTTTAAAACCAGCTCAAACGTTAAATTAAATCGGCTGTAGAGGAGGCAGACATGGAGAAATGATGCTTGATAGTCTAAAACGGTGGAATGGGAGATGTCAGCAGTAGAACTGATTTAGAACACTAAGGGACGAGAAATGAGAGACATGAACGCCATGCCATAGGGCAGAGCACCAGATGATGATGAGATAAATTTAGACCGTTACAGCTGAAGTAGATGTTGATTAGGGGATCCGAGCACTTGTGGGATGAATGGTTCGATGCGCAGCGAGGATAATCTCACGAATAACTATTTTACATTTTCTGTCTCACATAATTGAATTATGATTTTGAAAATAACAGTGAAGGGTTGAAAATACCTGGAACTTCCGGCAAATGGTTTTGACAGGGCGGTATAATAATATATGTATCGATATTTGTAATCGATCACAACAGCATATACACTTCGTCGTTTAGAGATACGCTTTACCGCCAACTTTCACTGGGACATAGCACCCGCCAACTTTCACTGGGACATAGCACCACCAACTTTCACTGGGCCATAGCACTGCCAACTTTCACTGGGACATAGCACCACCAACTTTCTTTGGGGCATAGCACCGCCAACTTTCACTGGGACATAGCACCACCAACTTTCTTTGGGGCATAGCACCGCCAACTTTCACTGGGACATAGCACCACCAACTTTCTTTGGGGCATAGCACCGCCAACTTTCACTGGGACATAGCACCACCAACTTTCACTGGGACATAGCACCGCCAACTTTCTTTGGGGCATAGCACCAACAACTTTCACTGGGACATAGCACCACCAACTTTCACTGGGACATAGCACCACCAACTTTCAATGGGACATAGCACCACCAACTTTTACTGGAACATAGTACCGCCATCTTTTACTGGGACATAGCACCACCAACTTTCACTGGGACATAGCACCACCAACTTTCACTGGGACATAGCACCGCCAACTTTCTTTGGGGCATAGCACCGCCAACTTTCACTGGGACATAGCACCACCAACTTTCACTGGGACATAGCACCGCCAACTTTCTTTGGGGCATAGCACTAACAACTTTCACTGGGACATAGCACCACCAACTTTCTTTGGGGCATAGCACCGCCAACTTTCACTGGGACATAGCACCACCAACTTTCACTGGGACATAGCACCGCCAACTTTCTTTGGGGCATAGCACCAACAACTTTCACTGGGACATAGCACCACCAACTTTCACTGGGACATAGCACCACCAACTTTCAATGGGACATAGCACCACCAACTTTTACTGGAACATAGTACCGCCATCTTTTACTGGGACATAGTACCACCAACTTTCACTGGGACAAAGCACCACCAACTTTCACTGGGACATAGCACCGCCAACTTTCTTTGGGGCATAGCACCAACAACTTTCACTGGGACATAGCACCATCAACATTTTTGGGGCATAGCACTAACAACTTTCACTGGGGCATAGCACCAACAACTTTCACTGGGACATAGCACCACCAACTTTCACTGGGACATAGCACCACCAACTTTCAATGGGACATAGCACCACCAACTTTTACCGGAACATAGCACCGCCATCTTTTACTGAGACATAGCACCACCAACTTTCACTGGGACGTAGCACCACCAATTTTCACTGGGTGATAGCACCGCCAACTTTCATTGGGACATAGCACCACCAACTTTCATTGGGACATAGCACTGCCAACTTTCACTGGGACATAGCACCACCAACTTTCACTTCACTGGGAGATAGCACCGCCAACTTTCACTGGGAGATAGCACCACCAACTTTCACGGGGAGATAGCACTGCCAACTTTCACCGTGAGATAGCACCACCAACTTTCACTGGGACATAGCACCACCAACTTTCACTGGGACATAGCACCACGAACTTTCACTGGGAGATAGCACCACCAACTTTCACCGGGAGATAGCACCACCAACTTTCACTGGGACATAGCACCACGAACTTTCACTGGGAGATAGCACCACCAACTTTCACGGGGAGATAGCACTGCCAACTTTCGCCGGGAGATAGCACCACCAAATTTCACTGGGACATAGCAACACCAACTTTCACTGGGACATAGCACCACGAACTTTTACTGGGAGATAGCACTGCCAACTTTCCCTGGGACATAGCACCACGAACTTTCACTGGGAGATAGCACCACCAACTTTCACTGGGACATAGCACCACGAACTTTCACTGGGAGATAGCACCGCCAACTGTCACTGGGACATAGCACCACCAAATTTCACTGGGAGATAGCACCACCAACTTTCACGGGGAGATAGCACTGCCAACTTTCACCGGCAGATAGCACCACCAACTTTCACTGGGACATAGCACCACCAACTTTCACTGGGACATAGCACCACGAACTTTCACTGGGAGATAGCACCACCAACTTTCACCGGGAGATAGCACCACCAACTTTCACTGGGACATAGCACCACCAACTTTCACCGGGAGATAGCACCACCAACTTTCACCGGGAGATAGCACCACCAACTTTCACTGGGACATAGCACCACCAACTTTCACTGGGACATAGCACCACCAACTTTCACTGGGACATAGCACCACAAACTTTCACTGGGAGATAGCACCACCAACTTTCACCGGGAGATAGCACCATCAACTTTCACTGGGACATAGCACCACGAACTTTCACTGGGAGATAGCACCACCAACTTTCACTGGGACATAGCACCACGAACTTTCACTGGGAGATAGCACCACCAACTTTTACCGGGAGATAGCACCATCAACTTTCACTGGGACATAGCACCACCAACTTTCACTGGGACATAGCACCACGAACTTTCACTGGGACATAGCACCACGAACTTTCACTGGGAGATAGCACCACCAATTTTCACTGGAAGATAGCACCGCCAACTGTCACTGGGAACGTGAGCAGGAGTACTGTCTATAAGACGTCGTGAGGCAAGTAATTAAACGCCGTGCAGAACGTGGATTTGATATCAACATTCAAAAGGACAATGAGAACTATGAGCAATGGAAAGTAGAAGCCAACAGTGAATACTACATTAAGTGGTGAAATGTCTGATATCCTAGACGTGTCGATATCATCATCAAGTGCCCTGCCAGCTGGCTTAGGCATTCATGGCTCGCCACAGATCTCGGTCTTTGGTGTTCTGGATCAACTCTGCTGCTGATATTCCTCCATGCCACCGTCTCAGTCCATCCAGCAGCATTTCTCTTGGTCTGCCTCTGCCTCTCTTCCCCTCAATTTGTTCATTTACATTCCAAGATTCACTGCCATACAGCAAAACTGGTTCCAATATAGCATTTCTGTTCATAACTGCCCTCTTTATTTCCCAATTTAATTGCTCAATTGTAATTCTTAATCGTGCGATGACCAATAACGGATGAAGTGAAACAGATCAAGAAGAGAATATGAATAGCCAAACTATGGTCAACAATATGGGGAGAAAATAATATCTAGACCAGTGGTTCTCAACCGGTGGAGAATTCATCCCTCCAGGGGGGAATTTTATGGTTTCCGGGGGGGGGGGGGGGGGGGGGGGGTTAAGATTATTTCAAGATCGCGTTAATACTAGAACCGATTACTTGATATTGTTTTTCCTTTCATACTTTACGGTTCTGTACGTCTCACCCTTCTAAAATTCATTCTATAAAGTAAGTAGACCCACAAATCACGTTTTATGTGGACGTCTAGACTTGTTTTAGGATGTGCTATTAAATTTAGCTTCCATTATTACGTATACTGTGTAGGGGAAGGGAGGATTTTTAGGTAGTAAATACGAAAGGGGGTAATGACGTTCTGAAAATATGATGAAGGGGGGCACTGGCCAAAAAAGGTTGAGTACTACTGATCTAGACAGATAAATAAAATAACCCACTAAATATATTCAACACTACTATATGGCGCGGAAACCATGAACAAGCAATGGGAAAGTCGAATTAAAGTCAAGGAGATGCGGATATACAGAATAATGTGCCGTATGTCATAGAAACAAAAACAACCAATTAGAGAGGTTCTGTCGAGGCTGTGAACGAAAAGAGAGTTCTTCTTCTTCTTCTTCTTCTTCTTCTTCTTCTTCTTCTTCTTCTTCTTCAGCATTCCGAGCCATTGAGGTTCTTTGCTGCAGATACAAGCCGTCTCCATTCGTCTCTCTGGCTGACCTTCTCTTGCCAGTCGCTGATTCCAAGTGCTTGTAGGTCTGTATGTATATTATCTCTCCACCGTCTTCTTGGTCTACCTCGGGGTCTACGGTCATTTATGTCCTGAGTGTAAGCGAGTTTTGTTTCCCTATTATCTTCCATTCTTTCTATATGCCCCAGCCATTGCAGTCTATTAGCCTTCATGATACCAGTGATTAGAGGGGACTTAAACATAAATGTCTTTGTTGCTTCTTCTTTTCCACTCTCCACTTTGTGTATCCCTAATGGGCCCAAAGATGCGTCTTAAGACTTTGTTCTCAAAGGTTTGTAACAAGGCTTCGTCTCCTTTAGTTGTACTCCAGGTTTCAGAGATTGATTGATTGATTGTTTGATTTAGGAACCGACATCACATCAGGTTTCAGAGAAAAGAGAGTTACTGAAAGCAATTTAAAATTTTTTTAAAAATATGAAAACAGAAAAAGATGCCGACTATGTAAACGATGACAGAGGGAATAATTGAGTTCATAAAAATCTCGATATATGAAGCCCATAAACGGGCACTCTTTCGCCGTGAATGATTCACTTCGACACCGCAAGGTACAACATGAGACGATGGTGATTAGACACACTAAATAGTTTGGCCACATTAAAAGACATCTTGCTTCCCTTATGGTCCACAGAAGCACACATGCGTACCATACTGGATGTCAGAGTTGAATGTAGGCGAGCAAGAACGAACGAACGAACGAACATTATTTTCAAAGGGTCACAAATTGGGCACGTTGGCATGTCTTACATTCGGCCCTTCCAATCACTCATCTTTCGTTCATCAATTGTGCTTGTTATATTCACATAGGAAAAACAACATTGTCAAATGAATGTTGTAAACATAAACAATGCATGTTATCATGTTATGAGACAGGCTGTTAGGCAGACAAACGTACACACTCATATTCATAAACACATACATAGGTACCTGCATACATACTTACATCATGTATACAAATTCTCAGTTATGCACCTACTCAATAACACACAGATACACACTTCCTCGCATACAGATATGTTATCCTTCTCCTTGTATGCATGTACGCACGTACATACATACAAACATACATACGTTTATATGTTAAATGGCCTTACAAAAGTGATTCAAATGGAAGGATAAGATCAAGATGTATCTATAATACTGTTAACTTTTTATTGAGTCCGTCAGTGCTGCGATTGTTGATTATCTTGCTTGATATTTTTAATTCATAAATAATCACACGTGTATTGTTTGGCACACAGAGAAGTAGAAGAAAGAAGTAGAGACTGGAAGTAACACTAGACAACATAAAAATTGAAAGATTTAGTTACTGACCTGTATTCGAACCTGTCGCCTCCAAATGACGACATGACCAACTAGACACCCCTAAGCTTCCCAGCTTCACCACCCCCTTAGGTAGGGGCGTCTAGTTCAGTGGTTCTCAACCGGTGGAAAATTCCTCCCCCCCCCCCCCCCCCCGGTAGGGGAAGAGGGAATTTTAGGATTTCCAGGGGGAAATTAAGATTATGTCAAGATTGCGTTAATATAAGAACCGATTACTTGATATTGTTTTCCCTCCATACTTTACGGTTCTGTACCTCTCGCCCTTATGAAATTCGTTTTATAACGTAAGTATACCTGCAAATCACGTTTTATGTAGACGTCTATACTTGTTCTGGTATGTGTTATTAAAGTTAGCTTCCATTTTTACGTATACAATGTAGGGGCGAGGGTGGGGGGGGGGGGGGATTTATAGGAAAGAAATACTAAAGTGGGTGGGGGAATGACATTCTGAACATATGGTGAAGGGGTGCATGGGCCAAAAAGGCTGAGACCCACTGGTCTAGTTAGTCTTGCGTTGAAGTACACTTGTTCCTACAGCGAGAATCTGCTGTAATAATACCAGTATTTTTAATCGTTATGGTGCTAATCCCGTGAAGTCCCATCAGGCGGCGATAGTGCCGGGCCCCCTGCCTCGAGGGGGTCCACCCATGACTACTGGTGGTCACCTTCCCCTGTGCTGTGGAGTCAAGGCACAGAGGAGTAGGTTAAGAGCTATTGACCAAATACCCCGGACACTCAACATACTACAGTGGAATGCCGAAGGAGTTTACAAGAAGAAAGACTCCCTAACACAGCGTCTTCATAAAGATAGAATAGATCTGGCTTGCATTCAAGAGACACACCTCAACGCCAATCACAAATTCTCAGTCAGAGGATATCAGGCCACACGTTTCGACCGCGAAGGACACAAAGGAGGAGTTCTAATACTTACACGAAACACAATACCTTGCAGCGAAGTATCTGTGATCTCTGACAACCAAACGGAAATTATAGGTGTTGATATAATGATAAAGGGCGTGAAAATAAGAATCTACAATCTGTATAGCCCAGCAGATAAGGACCTTACACTCTCAAATATGAAAATAACTGACACAAACTGCATTATTGTTGGAGACTTTAATAACCGTTCAGAAAGATGGGGATACCCAGATACTGACAAAAGAGGAGATGAAGTGGAGGACTGGGAAATAGACTCAAATCTCCATCTACTCAACAAAGCGGATGACACACCGAGCTTCTACTCCAGAAGATGGCTTACCACTTCTACTCCAGACTTAGCTTTCTGCACAGGAGACATCCTCCACAAAATCGATCGCCATGTGCTGGACCAATTAGCAGGTAGTGACCACAGACCAATCAAGCTTGTAATGAATATGGAGTATGTTCCACAGGAGCAAAAGCCCTTGCCCCGCTGGAATTACAAACGAGCAGATTGGGACAGATTTGCCATACTAACAGACAAATATTGTGAAAACATAAATACACGATATGGCAACATAAAGCAAATGGTGGAAAGTCTAAACAGAGCGATAATACAGGCAGCCACTGAGTCCATTCCAAGAGGAGCGAGGAAAAATTACAAACCATACTGGACTGAAGAACTACAAAGTTTGGAGGACAAAGTTGAAGATGCCAGGAAGACAGCAGAGAGAGAACAAACAATTGAAGCGAACATCTCTCTCAAAGCCATCTCAGCAAAATATAAAAGAACAGTAAACCAAACAACAAGAGATTGTTGGAGGGAAAAAACAGAAAACCTGAATTTTGACAGGGATGGAAACAAACTATGGAAACTAGTGAAAGCCATGAACAATGAAGGACCTAGAAACACACAAATAACAATTAAACAAGGAAATGCCTTGCTTACAGGAAAAAAGGCTGCAAATGCACTAATGGAACACTATGCAAAGGCACACCACATTGATATTACAACCGAACAGAAGAAAGCAATCAAAGACAAACAGATACATCATAGAAATACAGAGACAGCAGCAGAATATATGATGGCAAATCTAACAATGGAAGAAATGGAACAGGCAATGAATACCCTAAAAAAAAAAGAAATCACCAGGAAAGGATGGAATCACAAATGAAATGCTAATAGGACTAGGCACCAAGGCAAAGAAGAAACTGCTAGCAGTCCTAAATAACAGCTGGAAGAGAGGAATAGTCCCACAGGCATGGAAGGAAGCTATACTAATACCAGTCCCAAAGAAAGGAAAAGACCTGGAAGAACCAAATGGCTATCGACCTATCAGTCTACTTAGCTGTGTAGGAAAATTAATGGAACGCATTATCAATGGCAGGCTAACATGGCATCTGGAAGAAAACAAACTCTTAACACCACACCAAGCAGGATTCAGAAAGTACAGATCCACTGAAGATCAAATAACCTATATAGCTCAGGAAATAGAGGATGCCTTCCAAGAGAAAAAGCACACACTAGCAGTCTGGATAGATTTAGAAAAAGCATTTGATAAAGTATGGAAGGAAGGACTGAAAGTAAAACTGCAAAACATGCATGTTTGTGGACATTTGTATAAATGGATCAGCCACTACCTTGAGAACAGAACTGCCAGGACAAAAGTACAAGGACAAACAAGCAAAATGATGCTGCTGGAGCAAGGTGTCCCCCAAGGAGGAGTTCTTTCACCAACATTATTCCTAGCATATATAAATGACATCACAGAAAATTTTCCAGCCAGAGTACACACATCCTCCTTTGCAGATGACCTAGCCATATGGACATCTGAAGAATATATTAGTACAGCTAACAGCAGAATACAGCAAGCCTTATTAGCGCTAGAGGACTGGTCAAAATCATGGCTAGTGAAGATAAGTGAGGAGAAAACAACATGCACAGTGTTCTCCCTCTCAAATAAAACTCAGCAACCTAAGCTGGTATTGAATGGAAAAATATTGCGCCATGAAGAAAATCCAAACTATCTAGGAGTCACCTATGATCGTCGCCTGACATGGAAGACACCGGTTGAGAAAAATCGAACAAGAGCAAGGCAGAGAATGGCAATCATGAAAAAGCTTGCTGGTACAACGTGGGGAGCAGACGAGAAAGTTCTCAAGAAGTTATATACTGGACGGGTGAGGCCAGTACTGGAATATGGCATTGCCGCTTGGGCAACAGCAGCTAAGTCAAACTTTAGCAAAATAAGTAGAGTCCAAAACCAGGGAATGCGAATCATAACTGGAAGCCTGAAGACAACGCCTATTAATGAACTAGAAAAGATCACTTGTTTACAACCAATGCAGGATAGAAGAGATAGCAGAGGCCAGCAACAAGCAGAAAAATTTAGAAGATTGACAGACCACCCTATGTATAACAGGTTTAATGGTTTTGGAAACGGAAGACTGAAGCGTAGCAACTTTGTAGAAACTGCAAAACGAAGGATTAGGGCAGATCCTATACTTAACATATCAACAGTCAAGCCCATACACAATGCACACAAGTTCCCAGCTTGGAGACAGCAGCAACTGCCTGAGATGATAGAAAACATTCCTGGTATTGAGAAAAAGAACACTCAGCATGAAACCGAAAGAAGAGAAATAACCCTAAACTACATAAAAGAACATTACCCAAGCAGCAATTGGACCCATGCATATACAGATGGATCAGCCAAAAATTCAATAGAGAATGGAGGAGGAGGAATTCTCCTAAATTTAAAAAATGGAGTGAAAAAAACACATTCGATGGCAACTGGAAAATTTTCAAGTAACTTCAAAGCGGAGGTAGAGGCTCTGAAAACTGCAGCAGAAATGCTCCTGATGGAGGAAAATAAAGAGAAGCAAATAGCTATCTTCACAGATGCAAAGTCAGCTGTCTCAATACTGAAGAGCAATAACAGCACAGAACTAACTGACCTAAGAGCAGCACTCCATGGTCTATGCCAGAAATCCAAAAAAGTTGTAATACAGTGGATCCCATCACATTGCAGTATACCTGGAAACGAAGAGGCTGACAGACTGGCAAAAGAGGGCGGACGACTACCACAGCCTGACATAGACATAACCTATAATGAGGCAAAGAGGTTGATAAAAAGCACTTATAGAACCAAATGGGAATCAGAGCATCCAGGCCATCAGAAGGATGATGCATATTACAAACTCGACCGAAGAGAACAAGTAGCAATCTTCAGACTCCGCACAGGACATAACAGGCTGAAATATCACTTGTTCAATAAACTAAAGATAGGAGATACCGATGAATGTAATTGTAGAACTGGAAAAATGACAGCAAAACATTTGCTGCAGGATTGCCCAACGTATGCAGAACAGAGAAAGATATTTTGGCCCACACCTGCATCATTTGAGGACAAGCTCTATGGAGATATCAACAAGCTAAAGTTGACCGCAGATTACTTTAACTACATACAGGTTGACATTTAAAGGTGCATGAAGACCCAGAGGCACGAAATGGAATATTGCTTGGATAGCAAATCCATTACATGGAAAGTCCGAATCGAAAGCTCACTGTGTGGATGTCATCTGCAGACTGCATACTTCTGGTTTCCGGAAGAACAGCCTATGGTGAACGGAAGGCCTAATATACGGAAGTGAGGCTAAGCAGCCATGTGCAGGACGTGACGATTCCTTGGGTGAGCCCAGTACCAGAGCGCTATGTATCGGCTCTGCAAGTATGGAAGCCTCCTTGGATGGCGGGGAATGCCCATGGTCTGCCCCTGCCTTCCCTTGAGGGCTGACCAGGATCTTTGGCTGTTCTATATGGACCAGCTGGGATGGGGGATAACACCACAACAGTGATAGTCAAACGTCCTAAGAAACCCCCGGGAAGGTTAACCTGGTCAACAAATGCCCGCAGAAGTCGGATGTGTCGGCCTAACGGCGCAAGAACGCAGCTCTGCTGTAAACAGGCACAACGCAATCACATCCGAAAAAAAAGTCCGGATGAACGAAGAAGAAGAAGAATACCAGTATTTAGCTTCCGATTTATGACATTGACCGCCTTTGTGGTGAAATGGTTACGAATGCATTTCGTAGTCCCGCATGTCGCGTTCGAAACACAGCTGCATTCAACTTGAAAGCAAACTGCCTTGCGTTGGTTTCCATACAACGGTATGACTGCCGGTCGTTTAGAAATAATTGGCAAACTACTGAGTGTAAACTTGCCCCGGAATCGCAAATAGCGAAAAAAATTTAAAAAAAAAAAAAATGCCGGAGTTGACTACTACGGCCTGTAAAGGATTTGCAACTAACTGAACTTATGACATTCCGCACTTTTTGGTGAGATGAAGTTGATTGATGACATATGTGTTAACGTTCATTGCTGTGAATTGGACAGGACTGTTGAAGGTACTTGCCATCATATGTACACACGGGGCTATTGTTAGACATAAAAAAATCCGCCAAAATTATCTCGAACTTGTGTTAGGTTAGTTATATGGCCTTATTTTTACAGGACGTCGCAATAAGCTCCAGAATTGATTGACTTTGTGATTTTCTGGGTACATTTATATTTAGGTGGTTGCCATTGATTTCAGGACGACCAACGTTTTTCTTCTTCTTCTTCTTCTTCTTCACCCTTTATCCCCCAATTGAGGAGCAAGTCCTCAACCAACACTTACTCCAAGTCCTTCTATCCTTAGCTGTCTCACACAGCTCTGCCCATACTTTACATTTATCTGTCTATTTATCTTCTCCGTGTGTTTTTATGTCTTCCGCCCACTGCTTTTTTTGGTCCCGTAGATTCCCCACAAAGGTCTTTCTAGTTACACTATTTTCACATGTTTTCAGTGTATGTCTTATCCAGTGCCGGTGCCTTTTCTCCACCTCTTGGTTCACTGATGTTTGTCTAGTTTGTATACATGTGGTTGCGTAATCCATTGTGTCCTGTTCTGAGGCGCAGAATAATGATTTGTTCTGGTCTGTCCATAACGTGGTAGTCGTCTTGAGCAGGTTCTGTGTAGAGTAGTGACTAATTTACTAAACAAGCTGAACAGCGCATAAATGCCTTTGAATATAAATGTTTTAGACGAGTTCTAAGAATATCTTGGGTAAAGAAAAGAACAAATGCATCCATGCTTCAAGAGCTGAATATTGAAGAAGGCTGGCTACTAAAGACGATAAAACAAAGAAAATTGAAATATTTTGGTCACTTGAAACGTCACGAAAGTTGGGAGAGAACAATAATGGAGGGGTATATGCCTGGGAAGAGAGGAAGAGGAAGGCCAAAGAGAAGATGGGTGCAGGATGATCTCCAGATGAGTGTATCGGACGCGGGACATCTTGCTTATGATCGAGAGGTTTTCCAGAAGGTTGTTATGGGAGCGAGGTTCTGCAAAGGAAATGCTACTGAACTGAATGAATGAATAAGCGACTATAAAAAAATAACATGCGCGCATGCCGGCCCAATCGTAGTCATGCATTCAGATCGCCTTTGAGTTAGAATTATTATTCCTTATTGACCTGAACTCGCAGTTCGCTCAACCTTTAATAAGTACAAGGAAAGTTTCTAGGGGAAAAAGGCGTGATATTGACCACACCACTCGAGTGCCATTTGGTATAAAATTATGAGGCTCTCAAGATTTCACGTGTAGACATAAAAAGAAAATACACACAAATAAAACAACGAACAAGGAGAACTACCACACTGGTATCGAGTAAATATTTCAGATCGGAAGCGCCCTGTTAGCCATTCAAGTAATAGAAAGTAGAAGAAGGATACAACAAACAGACTTTAACAAGATTATAATTATATATATCTTTGTAACATAACATGGCATTTAACTATGTTGTTACGGCGCACAAGCCGACGTCTGTCACCAATGGTGTTACAGGTAAGCACGTTAAATTAACTCAGTATCGCAGAAGAGCTTCTGCCATGTTGTGTGCGGAGAGAAGCATTTGAAGAGAAACGGCGAAAAGTTAACTTTTCACATGTTCAATGTTCATATGGCTGACAAAAAATACTGACATGATAGATAGGTGATTTTCGGTAGCCTAGTGGCTAGCATGTTTGTCAAGTGTCCTGCTGTTCATGTGTTCAAATCTCTCTGGAAGCGCGGATTTAAACAAATTGACATGGGCTGTCAGATGGACCACTGAGCCTAAAAATTTAAATGATAATAAATGGGCACCATCATTCACCATGAAACTTGAAATCATGAAATGTTCTGCAAAGAAAAGTCAACAAACGTGACATTCTCAGAACAACATTCTCAAAGCAACACTAATTCTTACCCTGTGCCGACGACCGGTCTATACAAATATGGGGCTTACACCACATAAAACCCAATAACCCCTTTGCTGTGTGTCCACCATGACGAGGTAGAGGGGCTTGCGCGTTCCAATGACCCCAAGAGCTATGCCGACGGTAGCACAGCTACTGGTAGGGTCACCCATGTCAGACAGGTCAAGGGAGAGGGACCAGAACAAGTGACACACAAACCTGCTGCCTTGTAGGTAGACTGGGGACAGTCAAAGGCTAAGGAAAGCACCCCTAAAAATGCTTGTCGAAATTGGATGTACTGAGCCACAGGCTTGACAAAGCAGTGCAACGTAACTTGAATCATGATGTCACAATTTAACATTAATCGTTATGATGCTAATCCCGCGAAGTCCCATCGGGCGGTGATAGTGCCGGGCCCCCTGCCTCGAGGGGGTCCACCCATGACTACTGGTGGTCACCTTCCCCTGTTCTGTGGAGTCAAGGCACAGAGGAGTAGTTTAAGAGCTATTTACCAACCACCCCGGACACTCAACATACTACAGTGGAATGCCAAAGGAGTTTAGAAAGTCTCCCTAACACAGCGTCTTCATAAAGATAGAATAGATGTGGCATGTATTCAAGAGACACACCTCAATGCCAATCGCAAATTCTCAGTCAGAGGATACCAGGCCACACGTTTTGACTGCGAAGGACACAAAGGAGGAGTTCTAATACTTACACGAAATACAATACCTTGCAGCGAAGTATCTGTGATCTCTGACAACCAAATGGAAATTATAGGTGTTGATATAATGATAAAGGATGTGAAAATAAGAATTTACAATCTGTATAGCCCAGCAGATAAGGACCTTACACTCTCAAAAATGAAAATAACTAACACAAACTGCATTATTGTCGGAGACTTTAATAGCCGTTCAGAAAGATGGGGATACCCAGATACTGACAAAAGAGGAGATGAAGTGGAGGACTGGGAAATAGACTCAAATCTCCATCTACTCAACAAAGCAGATGACACACCAAGCTTCTACTCCAGAAGATGGCTTACCACTTCTACTCCAGACTTAGCTTTCTGCACAGGAGACATCCTCCACAAAATCGATCGCCATGTGCTTGACCAATTAGCAGGTAGTGACCATAGACCAATCAAGCTTGTAATGAATATGGAGTATATTCCATAGGAGGAAAAGCCTTTGCCCCGCTGGAATTACAAACGAGCAGATTGGGACAGATTTGCCATCCTAACAAACAAATATTGTGAAAACATAAATACACGATATGGCAACATGAAGCAAATGGTAGAAAGTCTTAACAGAGCAATAATACAGGCGGCCACTGAGTCTATTCCTAGAGGAGCGAGGAAAAATTACAAACCATACTGGACTGAAGAACTACAAATTTTGGAGGACAAAGTTGAAGATGCCAGGAAGACAGCAGAGAGAGAATAAACAACTGAAGTGAACATCTCTCTCAAAGCCATCTCAGCAAAATATAAAAGAACAGTAAATCAAACAACAAGAGATTGTTGGAGGGAAGAAACAGAAAACCTGAACTTTGACAGGGATGGAAACAAACTATGGAAACTAGTGAAAGCCATGAACAATGAAGTACCTAGAAACACACAAATAACAATTAAACAAGGAAATGCCTTGCTTACAGGAAAAAAGGCTGGAAATGCACTAATGGAACACTATGCCAGTGCAAACCACATTGATATTACAACCGAACAGAAGAAAGCAATCAAAGACAAACAGATACATCATAGTAATACAGAGACAGCAGCAGAATATATGATGGCAAATCTAACAATGGAAGAAATGGAACAGGCAATGAATACCCTAAAAAAGAAGAAATCACCAGGAAAGGATGGAATCACAAATGAAATGCTAATAGGACTAGGCACTAAGGCAAAAAAGAAACTACTAGCAGTCCTAAATTACAACTGGAAGAGAGGAATAGTCCCACAGGCATGGAAGGAAGCTATACTAATACCAGTTTCAAAGAAAGGAAAAGACCTGGAAGAAAACAACTCTTTACACCACACCAAGCAGGATTCAGAAAGTAAAGATCCACTGAAGATCAAATAACCTATATAGCTCAGGAAATAGAGGATGCCTTCCAAGAGAAAAAACACACACTAGCGGTCTGGATAGATTTAGAAAAAGCATTTGATAAAGTATGGAAGGAAGGACTGAAAGTAAAACTGCAAAAAATGCATGTTTGTGGGAAAATGTATAAATGGATCAGCCACTTCCTTGAGAACAGAACTGCCAGGACTAAAGTACAAGGACAAACCAGCAAAATGATGCTGTTGGAGCAAGGTGTCCCCCAAGGAGGAGTTCTTTCACCAACATTATTCCTAGCATATATAAATGACATCACAATTTTCCAGCCAGAGTACACACATATCCTCCTTTGCAGATGACCTAGCCATATGGACATCTGAAGAATATATTGGTACAGCTAACAGCAGAATACAGCAAGCATTATTAACGCTAGAGGACTGGTCAAAATCATGGCTAGTGAAGATAAGTGAGGAGAAAACAACATGCACAGTGTTCTCCCTCTCAAATAAAACTCAGCAACCTAAGCTGGTATTGAATGGAAAAATATTGCGTCATGAAGAAAATCCAAACTATCTGGGAGTCACCTTTGATCGTCGCCTGACATGGAAGACACAAGTTGAGAAAAATCGAACAAGAGCAAGGCAATCATGAAAAAGCTTGCTGGTACAACGTGGGGAGCAGACGAGAAAGTTCTCAAGAAGTTATATACTGGACGGATGAGGCCAGTACTGGAATATGGCATTGCAGCTTGGGCAACAGCAGCTAAGTCAAACTTTAACAAAATAAGTAGAGTCCAAAACCAAGGAATGCGAATCATAACTGGAGGCCTGAAGACAACGCCTATTAATGAACTAGAAAAGATCACTTGTTTACAACCAATGCAGGACAGAAGAGATAGCAGAGCCCAGCAACAAGCAGAAAAATTTAGAAGATTGACAGACCACCCTATGTATAACAGGTTTAATGGTTTTGGAAAGGGAAGACTGAAGCGTAGCAACTTTGTAGAAACTGCAAAACGAAAGATTAGGGCAGATCCCATACTTAACATATCAACAGTCAAGCCCATTTACAATGCACACAACATCCCAGCTTGGAGACAGCAGCAACTGCCTGAGATGATGGAAAACATTCCTGGTATTGAGAAAAAGAACACTCAGAATGAAACCGAAAGAAGAATAATAACTCTATAACTACATAAAAGAACATTACACAAGCAGCAATTGGACCCGTGCATATACAGATGGATCAGCCAAAAAATTCAATAGAAAATGGTGGAGGAGGAATTCTCCTAAATTTAAAAAAATGGAATGAAAAAAACACAGTCAGGGGCAACTGGGAAATTTTCAAGTAACTTCAAAGCGGAGGTAGAGGCTTTGAAAACTGCAGCAGAAATGCTCTTGATGGAGGAAAATAAAGAGAAGCAAATAGCTATCTTCACAGATGCAAAGTCAGCTGTCTCAATACTGAAGAGCAATAACAGCACAGAAATAGCTGACCTAAGAGCAGCACTCCATGGTCTAAGCCAGAAATCCAAAAAAGTTGTAATACAGTGGATCCCATCACATTGCAGTATACCTGGAAATGAAGAGGCTGACAGACTGGCAAAAGAGGGCGGACAACTACCACAGCCTGACATAGACATAACTTACAATGAGGCAAAGAGGTTGATAAAAAGCACCTATAAAACCAAATGGGAATCAGAGCATCCAGGCCACCAGAAGGATGATGCATATTACAAACTCGACCGAAGAGAACAAGTAGCAATCTTCAGACTCCGCACGGGACATAACAGGCTGAAATACCACTTGTTCAATAAACTAAAAATAGGAGATACCGATGAATGTAATTGTTGAACTGGAAAAATGACAGCAAAACATTTGCTGCAGGATTGCCCAATATATGCAAAACAGAGAAAGATATTTTGGCCCACACCTGCTTCATTTGAGGACAAGCTCTATGTAGATATCAACAAGCTCAAGTTGACCGCAGCTTACTTTAACTACATACAGGTTGACATTTAAAGGTGTATGAAGAAGTATTCAGACTGCCACACTTCATACCACAGGTATGTCGGTTACAAAAGCCTCCCAGAGGCATGAAATAGAATATTGCTCGGATAGCAAATCCATTACGTGGAAAGTCCGAATCAAAAGCTCACTGTGTGAGCTTCATAAAAGGTGGAAAAAGTGTCCTAGTGGCACGAAATGGAATATTGCTTGGATAGCAAATCCATTACGTGGAAAGTCTGAATCAAAAGCTCACTGTGTGGGCTTCAAATAAGGTGGAAAAAGTGTCCTAGTGGCACGAAATGGAATATTGCTCGGACAGCAAATCCATTGCGCGGAAAGTCCGAGTCGAAAGCTCACTGTGTGGATGTCATCTGCACACTGCATTCTTCTGGTTTCCGGAAGAACAGCCTATGGTGAACGGAAGGCCCAATATACGGAAGTGAGGCTAAGCAGCCATGTGCAGGACGTGACGATTCCTTGGTGAGCCCAGTACCAGAGCGCTGTGTGTTGGCTCTGCAATTATGGAAGCCTCCTTGGATGGCGGGGAATGCCCATGGTCTGCCCCTGCCTTCCCTTGAGGGCTGACCAGGATGTCTTTGGCTGTTCTATATGGGCCAGCTAGGATGGGAGATAACACCACACCAGTGAGAGTCAAACGTCCTAAGAAACCCCCGGGAAGGTTAACCCGGTCAACAAATGCCCGCAGAAGTCGGATGTGTCGGCCTAACGGCGCAAGAACGCAGCTCTGCTGTAAACAGGCACAACGCAATCACATCCGAAAAAAAAAACTCTGGATGAACGAAGAAGAAGAAGACTCCGCACGGGACATAACAGGCCGAAATACCACTTGTTCAATAAACTAAAGACAATAGAAACTGATGAATGTAATTGTGGAACTGGTAAAATGACAGCTAAACATTTGCTGCAAGAGTGCCCAATATGTGCAGAACAGAGAAAGATATTTTGGCCCACACCTGCTTCATTTGAGGACAAGCTCTATGGAGATATCAACAAGCTCAAGTTGACTGCAGCTTACTTTAACTACATTCAGGTTGACATTTAAAGGTGCATGAAGAAGTATTTAGACTGCCACACTTCATACCACAGGCATGTTGGTTACACAAGCCTCCCAGAGGCATGAAATGGAATATTGCTTGGATAGCAAATCCATTACTTGGAAAGTCCGAATCAAAAGCTCACTGTGTGGGCTTCATAAAAGGTGGAAAAAGTGTCCTAGTGGCACGAAATGGAATATTGCTTGGGTAGCAAATCCATTACATGGAAAGTCCGAATCGAAAGCTCACTGTGGATGTCATCTGCAGACTGCATTCTTCTGGCTTCTGGAAGAACAGCCTATGGTGAACGGAAGGCCCAATATACGGAAGTGAGGCTAAGCAGCCATGTGCAGGACGTGACGATGTTTGGGTGAGCCCAGTACCAGAGCGCTGTGCGTTGGCTTTGCAATTATGGAAGCCTCCTTGGATGGCGGGAAATGCTCATGGTCTGCCCCTGCCTTCCCTTGAGGGCTGACCAGAATGCCTTTGGCTGTTCTATATCCCCCATGGGCCAGCTGGGATGGGGGATAACACTACAACAGTGAGAGTCAAACGTCCTAAGAAACCCCCGGGAAGGTTAACCCGGTCAACAAATGCCCGCAGAAGTCGGATGTGTCGGCCTAACGGCGCAAGAACGCAGCTCTGCTGTAAACAGGCACAACGCAATCACGTCCGGAAAAAAAACTCCGGATGAACGCAGAAGAAGAAGAAACCCAACAATATGACTGACTCCAGGTGTGGAAAAGGGCCCATTACTGCATTTTAGTTTTTACCATATGGATAATGGCCTCATGGATATCCTGGTATAGCCTTTTGAGTATATGGACAAGAGAAGTAAAAGTTAAAGACCCTCTCATATAATACCTTAACTCTTAAGGCATATTAGGCATATGGTGCTAGACGGTTATTTTTCTAGACCAATCAGCTCCCAGTGGATGACGTGGTCTCAGTATCACATTGGTCACCTTCACTTTCCATAGATTTTCTGGTACACATTTTAGGCTGGGTCAACCTGGGAGCCTAGGTCAATAAACAAAATTTGACTTGATGCAGATTTGAACTCGTGACCATCAGGCCAGTAGGCGAGCATCTAGCCACTACGCAACCACAACTACACATGGCAAGCATGAAGTAGTGTTATGGACTACACTTGAGTTCAAAGTGAGCAAGTGCAAAAAAAAAAAAAAGCCGCCATTTGCATGCAGTATATAAAGGAGTGTCAAGGTGCTACATAGATCCTATTATTCTGCTGTATACATGTGTCCTTATCTGTTTAATTTATATAATAAAAGCATCATGAGAAAGGTTAGAGGAAATATTGACAAGGTACAGTATGGCTCCGTGGCTATGGGGTTGCGGATGCAGTTCGTAATATCACATACCCACGTTCAAAACACGGCTGCAGGCAATTTGGCAGCAGACCACCTTGCGGTGGTTTTTTACGAAATGGTATGGGTGCCGGTCGTTCAGACAGAAAATACTGAGCATTATTCACAGCGTGCTGCAAATAATACTGAGCGTTATTCACAGCACGCTGCGAATGATAGGCCTACTGAGCATTTTACCCAGCGCGCTGCTAATAATATTGAGAGTTACAAGAAACCCAGAAACATGTATTGCATCCATTGATAGGTCTAGCAGTCCACCACACACTCAACCAGAAGTGATCGACAACACATTCAATTTATATGATTCTTTATTTCAATAAATACATTACACAATATCACTTGCTTATCTTCTACATGTGTACGGGGGAATGAACAGGCTGATAGGCTAGCAGGGAATGCACCTCTTAGTGGTATGGACAAGGGGGAGGTGGTCGTGCGCTTGTGGGACCAGGTGGAGAAGGCGGAGGAACAGATTGAGAACCCATATGTGGAAAGAATGAGATTGCGGGGGATTGGCAGGGGTTCTGGAAGAATCTCAAAACTGAGAGGGAAGACCAGGAGAACATGTAATCAGATAGAGGTGGGAACGATTAGTAGTATGACTTTTCGCTGGCTGTTGAACGAGGGGACTGAACACGTATGGGAATGTCCTGAGTGCAGTGATGTCGGTTCTTGACTCAACTCAACTCAACTTATTCTTGTGAAAGCAATTATATGTCTGTATCTGTAATTAATAAATGCTGTGGCCCCCCAACATATCCCAGTTAATATTCCTCAAATGTATCAACGGTAGTAAACGTCACGTGACCAGCCGTGACTGAATAATACTGAGCGTAGGGAGGCATTATTCACAGTGAGCTGCGAATAATCACTTCAATTTCAAACTACTGAACGTAAACTTGCCAAGAGATCACAACAGCAAAGAATGCTGGTGTCGACTGTGACTTCCTGTAAAGGATATGCAACTAACTTTTTTCTTTTAACAGTATGATCCTTTTGTAATGAAAAAAATATGTTTTGCATATCCTTTACAGGACATCGCTATCATCATCTTTTAGCTGATTGTTGATTTCTTATCAAGATTACGCTCAGTAGTTTGCCATTTCTTTCTGAGCGACCGGCTCCATACTCTCATAAGTCACTGGCGTGACTCGAACTGCTTCCAATTCTCGTGCGCTCACGTCAACCACGAGAGTATTCGGGGTTACAGAGAAAGCTGCTAACTCCTCGGCCAGGGAGACCAGCCTTTTGTAATGAGAAGGATAGAAATACCTGATCTTCAGAATGCTGATGACACATTATTACCACCTGCAACACAAATGGCAGTGGAGGTCAGCTTGGCCGAATGAATACGAGCGCGTGCTCTGAAACTGCCGGTGTGCTGATGCAGAGATAGTGGGTTCAACTATGACTTTCTGGTCAGTTGGACAAAATCTCGACTTCTCATCCTTGACTTGGGGATGCAAATTACAAGTACCTCAGAAGTCAGAGTGGGTTTGCCTGATGACAAGGGACACTTATAATAGGGAAAGCTAATCCACATGCAAAAATCAGTCCAGTGCACTAGAAGCAGTAGAATGTTTAAAGACTATACTTGTGTTCAGAAGGTTGCGAAAAAACAAACCAGTATTGAAAAACTGATGAAGTCAGTACAAGAGCACAGTTATCATTGCAGTCTGGGTGAGATAGTAGGGATCATTTGAAAGGGGGGGGGGGGGGAAGAGGAGAGTTCCAATCAAACATATGTAGTGGCGAAGTTGGATGTGTTGGACGCAACCAGCTTTGTGGTAAATGAGTGCAGAGCAACCATCTTTCAACTGATTCAGTGCCCCCCAAAAAAGTAGGTTTGGACCAAACATGATTCACAACCAAAATGAACAAATATAACGTGAATTTTCGTTCATTGAGCATTGAAATTGCAGAAGTTACATGAAATAAAATAAACAATATGGTGACTCTAGTATGGCGTTATATCTTCTGTCCAAATGGAATGTTACATTTGGCGATATATCTTCTTCTTCTGCGTTCATCCAGAGTTCTTTTTCTGGATGTGATGCCTGTTTACAGCAGAGCTGCGTTCTTGCGCCGTTAGGCCGACACATCCGACTTCTGCGGGCATTTGTTGACCGGGTTACCTTCCCGGGTGAAAAGCTATTTAATATAAAGGAAACACATTCATACAGATCATGATAAAATTAATTTATCCAATGATTACTGTGTATAAAAATATGGTGGATATAAGTTGTCACGCTGAGTGACTTTGCAAGATCTTAGGTTTGCACATGGTCTATAAATTCAGCCCAGGCTTTGTGTTATGGAGACAATTTTACAAACTATTGTCTGTCAAGACGGCAGGGAGCCAGTCAAGGTTTGCACAATGATTGACTGCAACAGTACACCGGCACAATGCCACAAAAAGGTTGCTGGTCTCTGGTGTCTTGAGCAGATCTCTGTCTAGGGTTAGATAGGGGATCTTATGGGAAATTGTGGCCTGTTTTCTGATTCCACAATTTTTTGTACTTTCTCTGAAGTGTCTTTGCTTCTTTCAGTAAGGCACTAGGACAGGATTATGACTTCTAGGTGTCTGTTTCTGCCTGCAGTATCATTGTGTATCATTGTGTATGATTGTGTTGTTGGCAGACTGCTGACTTAGATGTTCATTGCCCGGGAAGGTTAACCCGGTCAACAAATGCCCGCAGAAGTCGGATGTGTCGGCCTAACGGCGCAAGAACGCAGCTCTGCTGTAAACAGGCACAAAGCAATCACATCCGAAAAAAAACTCCGGATGAACGAAGAAGAAGAAGAAGATGTTCATTGGTTGTTCTTATTAGGAGATTCTTAGGTTCTGAGAACTGACTTGCAACCACAAAGGGAAACTATAGTTGATAGTTGAATGTCCTTTACAGGACGGCATATGTTGGCTGTTTGTGATTTACTAGGCAGTTATTTAGTTCACTAGTTTGCTATTGCCTTCTGAACGGCTGATGCCTCTTACCATAAAAATTAATGCAGAATGGCTTCCTAATTTCCTGCAGCTTATTTACAACCCTTGACTCAATTATGTTGAGGAATTGTGAAATGCAGTTTCACCATCCCCCAGGCCACAGTGCCTCTTTGAAAACCTATCTTAAATTATGGTTATCATTAATTGGTTCTTTAGTTATTGTCATGGCAGGGCAGACCAGGCCCCCCAAGCCTTGGTCAGCAACTGATCTAAGATGGAAGCTCCGATAGGTGGACAGTTAGAGCATTGCATTACTGAAGCAACTTCTACAGCTTGTCTTGTTCCAGATGTATTGGTGTTACCTTTCTCTGAAGTGAATTAGTCAGGCCAAGAGAGGGGTCATGCTGCATGGGCAACACATTGTCTCTAAATTCAGCCCAGGCGTTGTGTTATCTGGAGGAATAACTCCATTTTACAAACTATCGTCTGTCTAGACGGCAAGGCGCCAATCATCTTTATTTATTATGATGAACTCTTACATTAATCTTGTAATTTTTAATTACATTTGAAGTATTTTTATTTCAGGAAATTTCACATCGCCAACTGATTTGAACTTGATTATTGCCAAAAATACTCGATTAGAGATTTATGTGGTCACTCCCGAGGGACTTCGACCAATAAAGGAGATTATGATATATGGTCGCATTGCTGTTATTGAACTGTTTCGACCACAGGTGAGAAAACTATTTTCTAAAAATGCTTTAGGTTTTCAGTAAGTGACGAGTTGTTGTACTGGTTATTTCTTACTTAATGTTTTGATGTTCTACATTAACCAAGCCATGTAGGACATTTAATTTGTCTGATTGCACAAACACCAGATTAAGACTATGGCAGATGTGTATATCCCAGAATTTTGTAAGGAATCAAATGCTGGGGAGCAGTGAAATCAGATATTTCCAAACTTTCGTCCTTCCATCATCATCATCATCATCGCCATCATCATCATCATCATCATCATCATCCAGTGCCTTGCCGGCTGGCGTGGGCAATCATGCCTTTCCACAAATTGTGATCTCCAATGGTATGGATCAATTTGTGTGTTCGACTTCCTTCCATGCAATGACATCATATGATCTAAAGTTCATCCTTCCATAATATCTCCAACTTTCATATTTACATACGATCTCAAACAAGGGATGATTATTGGGTTTCAGCAGGCGTCATGTCCCAATCACAAACATAACATCAGTACATCATCAGTCAGGAACATCTCGAAGGCAATGATTACAGAGTGCTATAGTGTATGTATCATGTCTGGATACATTTATGACGTCAGTAGGTACATTGACATGGCAATGGTAGTTGAACCATTATATAACCAAAAGAAAAAAATGATCAAATTCATCAGAAAGTCACCAAAATCTGCTCAAGATGACTACCACCTTATGGACAGACCAGAACAGATTATTATTCTGCGCCTCAGAACAGGACACAATAGATTACGCAACCACATGTAAACAAAATTCAAGATTGGCGAATCAGCCATGTGCACATGTGGACTGGCGCCGCAGACAGCAGATCACACTCTCCAAGACTGCCCAAAATATGACATTTATAGGGAAACCTTCTGACCTGGAGAAACAACAATGGAAAGACCACAGAGTGAACTTAAAAAAAGGCAGTTACATTCATACAAGAGACAACATTGCAGTTATAGACAAATTTCAAATGAATGAAAGAAGATAGTTGAATATCTGTATCTCCTAACATACAATGTCATTGGCATAAACCATGTCCACCCAAGCGGACTATTAGATCACATGTCAGTATCATGTGTTCGCTATACATGTGGTAGTCCTGATCACACTAGCATCATTATCATTTAACATGTGGAGGTCAGCATGGTCAAATGGATAAGAATACACGTTCTTAAACATCTGGTGTGCTGATCCTGAAGTAAAGGGGTTCAACCCCTACACTGGGCAGTTGGACTAAAATGTGGACTTCTTGTCCTTTACTTGGGGATATAAATTACACTCTCAGCACAGCCACAGTGAAGATTCTCGATACTTCACCATTTCCTCTATGTCATTGATTTTCATGCTCAGGGTGTCCTGTGTACACCTCGTGTTGGTTGAACACCGCCTGTCCTTACAGTAACCATGCCTTCCATTACTGTGCTTACCAAACCACTGTGCCCCGGGAAGGTTAACCCGGTCAACAAATGCCCGCAGAAGTAGGATGTGTCGGCCTAACGGCGCAAGAACGCAGTTCTGCTGTAAACAGGCACAACGCAATCACGTCTGGAAAAAAAACTCCGGATGAACACAGAAGAAGAAGAAGAAACCACTGTGACAGGCCAAAGTATTCTGGTTTTTGAGACATGACGTTGTTTATAAGCCAGCCTTCTTTGATGTTCAGATCTTGTAAAACATGTTTAATCTGGCCCAAATATGTCAATTTCTGAGACATGATTCTTGATCTACAGTATGTTTCTTTATCTTGATCTACAGTATGTTTCTTTATCTTGATCCACGTATTTTAGAATTTTTCTGTAACATTTAAGTTCAGAAGCCTAGTTTTTCTTCATAGTGATTTCAAAATAGACAATGACTCACATCCATATATTTCCTCTAGAAAGATGCATGTTCTCCAAAATTTTACTTAAATTCAAAACTGTGACATGATGGAAGAATTTTAAAATGTGAAAACCTATCCACAAGAGAATATTTTTAATATGTTCGGATTCTGGTTTAGACATATTGGTACCCTTGCAGGTTTTACAAAATACATAGAATGATCAAATCCATTAGAAAGCCACCAAAACCTGTTCAAGACGATTACCACCTTATGGACAGCCCAGAACAAGTAATTATTCTGCACCTCAGAACAGGACACAATAGATTACGCAAACACATGTATAAAAAAATTCAAGATTGGCGAATCAGCCTTGTGCACATGTGAATTGGCGCCACAGACAGCAGATCACATATTCCAAGGCTGCCCAAAATATGACATATTTAGACAAACCTGGCCTGGAGACACAACAGTGGAAGATAAACTCTATGAACCACTGAGTGAACTAAAAAAGACAGTGAAGTTCATACAAGAGAGAACATTGCAGTTATAGACACATTTCAAGCGAATGAAATAAGAAGAAGAAGATAGAATTCATGAACTGTGTTAGAAGAGTCTGGATGCAAATGTGCAGTAAAAGTGGTCCTTAACAAGCCTCAACAGAAAAAACAACCAACAAGACTTCAATCAATCAGGTGCTGTCTCCACAATGAAGGTTGGCTGCAATGGACTTAAAATGCTAATAAAAAAAATTGCAGTTTCCTTCATCTTCTGCTTTTCATCTGCCATTGGAGTACAGGCACACAATCAACTCACACAAACTCCTTTGTAAACTTGTTTATGATTGGTTAGATTTTGCAGTTTTCATGGAATTGGGTAGCCAGTTTCATACCAACCTCCTTAGTTGTCTCTTTGGACATGCATGGTAGGTTACAGTGGTACTATTCTTTGCTTCCCTTAAGGTCTTCAGTAGCACAGCAGTGATGCAATTTCTTGCTAGGATAGGATTGAGTTTTAGTTCATTCTAAAGAATGTATACCAAAGATGGCAAAAGGGTATGCTTATATTCTTTTGTGTATATTTCTTGCAGGGAGAGACAAAAGATCTGATGTTTCTCTTAACACATCGATACAATGCTATGATTTTGGAGTGTCAGGTGGATGGGGAGAACATTGAAATCATAACCAGAGCCCATGGAAATGTTCAGGTATTCCTTGAGATTGTTCAGTGTTATAGAAGTGTTGATTTTAGTATCCTTGATGTCAGGTCACTTAAGTTAAGGCACCTTTTACATACTTTGAGGTGTCTTGGGTACATGGTTAAGTTAGTTGCATATCCTTTACAGGACGGCAGTCAACCCCAGCATTCTTTAGCTATTTGTGATTTCTTGGCAAGTTTACGTTCAGTAGTTTGCCATTGATTTCTAAATGACCGGCACTTATACCATTGTATGGAAACCAACGCAAGGTGGTGTGCTGCCCGCAGTTGTATGTTGAACCCAAGTATGCGAGATTACGAATTGTTTGTAAACCCTTTGCCACAGAGTGGCAGGTACATAGTACCAGCACTCTATCTTAATAGACCAATTGGCACTCAAGGGAAGATGTGATATTGTGCTGGCCATATTTGCTTCATTTAAGGCTGGGTCTGCCTGCTAAACCAGGTCAATTAAATAAAGTCTGCTCACCTGGGAAGGTTAACCAGGTCAACAAATGCCCACAGAAGTCGGATGTGTCGACCTAACAGCGCAAGAACACATCTCTGCTGTAAACAGGCACAACGCAATCATGTCCGAAAAAACTCTCTGGATGAATGCAGAAGAAGAAGAAATCTGCTTCATTGGAATGCAAAGACATGACCATGAGACCAACAGGCAGCATACTAGTCTCTGCACTATAGCGATATGCAGTGTCCAGTAGGGAATGGATATTCATATTTTTGTAATGTAAGTTACTTTCTTTAAGGTTTAACTGTGTAATTGTTTAGTTTCTCACATAATAAAATATCTTCGCTGGTTGCTGAGGATGGGGACGGAGCGCTTATGGGAATGTCTCGAATGCTGTGATGTCGGTTCCTAGATCAATCAATCAATCAATCTAAAATATCTGCAAGCATTTCTGGTTGTCCAGTAGTTTATTTGTTCATAACCAAGAAGACTGGAGAAACATAGTTATTTCACTAATTTTTCATCATTAGTGGGGATATTGGTTGTATTTTCAAATGATTTATATATTGTTTATTTTTTTGTAAAATAAACCACATGGCTGTCATCTCTTCTCAGATACAATTTGGATACATAATGTCTATTTTTATTTCAGATAGTGGATTTTACAGTTACAATTAAATTAAAGTAGTCTTGACGAAGCATTTTGTCATTTATATGTAACCAATTTCAAGTGCCTTTCGACATGTTCCTCCATATACCTTATTCTGAAGTTCTATCATCATTTCAACTGATGTTTTTCCGTTTCATGAATGACAGTCTAGGAGCTATGGCTGCACTGTGGCTAGTGCACTTGACTGCTGATCTATCTTCCTGTGCTGAAATTCTCCCCGAGGTGGGACTTTTCATCGTTACACGACTTCAGAATTGACCCAGCCTCTTATTTAAAATAGATGTCTGTGAGAGTATGGGAGTATTGAGATAAAATGGAGTATTTCTGGGGAGACAGATTAGCTCAGATTCCAATAAATGAAGAGGTGAGGGAAGAATGCTACAGCTGGATAGGACAGGACACCTGTTGAGAAAACCTGAGTATAGTATCACTAGAAAACCCTTTAACTGAAAGCCATGGGGCAAAGGAAATAGAGGGAGCCTTAAAGTACACATGGGAACGAGAACTAGAAACAGATGTGAATAAAGTACACATTGAAATGAGAACTAGAAACAGATGTGAATAAAGTACTCATGGGAACAAGAACTAGAAACAGATGTGAATAAAGTACACATGGGAACAAGAACTAGAAACAGATGTGAATAAAGTACACATGGGAACAAGAACTAGAAACAGATGTGAATAAGTACACATGGGAACAAGAACTAGAAACAGATGTGAATAAAGTACACATGGGAACAAGAACTAGAAACAGATGTGAATAAAGTACACATGGGAACAAGAACTAGAAACAGATGTGAATAAAGTACACATGGAAGTGAGAACTAGAAACAGATGTGAATAAAGTACACATGGGAACAAGAACTAGAAACAGATGTGAATAAAGTACACATGGGAACAAGAACTAGAAACAGATGTGAATAAAGTACACATGGGAACAAGAACTAGAAACAGATGTGAATAAAGTACACATGGGAACAAGAACTAGAAACAGATGTGAATAAAGTACACATGGGAACAAGAACTAGAAACAGATGTGAATAAAGTACACATGGAAGTGAGAACTAGAAACAGATGTGAATAAAGTACACATGGAAATGAGAACTAGAAACAGATGTGAATAAAGTACTCATGGGAACAAGAACTAGAAACAGATGTGAATAAAGTACACATGGGAACAAGAACTAGAAACAGATGTGAATAAAGTACACATGGGAACAAGAACTAGAAACAGATGTGAATAAAGTACACATGGGAACAAGAACTAGAAACAGATGTGAATAAAGTACACATGGGAACAAGAACTAGAAACAGATGTGAATAAAGTACACATGGGAACAAGAACTAGAAACAGATGTGAATAAAGTACACATGGGAACAAGAACTAGAAACAGATGTGAATAAAGTACACATGGGAACAAGAACTAGAAACAGATGTGAATAAAGTACACATGGAAGTGAGAACTAGAAACAGATGTGAATAAAGTACTCATGGGAACAAGAACTAGAAACAGATGTGAATAAAGTACTCATGGGAACAAGAACTAGAAACAGATGTGAATAAAGTACACATGGGAACAAGAACTAGAAACAGATGTGAATAAAGTACACATGGAAGTGAGAACTAGAAACAGATGTGAATAAAGTACTCATGGGAACAAGAACTAGAAACAGATGTGAATAAAGTACTCATGGGAACAAGAACTAGAAACAGATGTGAATAAAGTACACATGGGAACAAGAACTAGAAACAGATGTGAATAAAGTACACATGAAAATGAGAAAAACAGCTGTGAATAAAGTACACATGTAAACAAGAACTAGAAAACACGTGGAAATGAGAATTAGAAACAGATGTGAATAATGTCAGGAGGACATGGTGCGAGCTGCCAAAGATAGTAAAGGATAGAATGTTTTGGCATGAGTTGTTTGAGGCCCTATGCTCCAATGGGGGATAAAGAGTGAAAGAAGACAGAACCCAGTTTAATATCATTTGTCTTTGCTGTCCTATCTGTTCTTTTTTTTTTGGGGGAGGGGGGGGGGGGGAAGTACCCTACCAGTACTCTGAGATGTAACAGTTTACTCTCTTTTTGTTGTTGGTTGTCTTGGCCAGTTTTGTGTGTGTGTGTGAGAGAGAGATAAAAGATGTTTAAAAGTCCCTACCATAATCGGAAAATGCTTAATGACACTTGATGAGAGAGAGAGAGAGAGAGAGAGAGAGAGAGAGAGAGAGAGAGAGAGAGAGAGAGAGAGAGAGAGAGAGAGAGAGAGAGAAAGAATGGAAGAGAGAGAGACATAGATGTTAAAAAAAACTTCCTACCATGACGGGAAAATGCTTAATGACACTTGATGAGAGAGAGAGAGAGAGATGTTAGAAAGCTTCATCAAGTGAAGGGAAAAATGCTTGAAGACATAAGAAAACTGTCATCAAGTTATGCTTAAATTAAATGCGCTGACATATTAGCTTATGTTGATACAAATGTTTTAGGATCGCATTGGGAGGTTGTCAGAGACCGGCATTATAGGAATCATTGATCCTGAATGCCGGGTCATTGGATTACGTCTGTATGATGGACTGTTCAAGATTATTCCACTGGAGAAGGACAACAAAGAACTCAAGGCATTCAGCATGAGGTATTGTATTTTGAAGCTCATACATTTTTTCCATGTGTTGTCATTGAAGTGTGCAAATACAGGGTGTATTTTTAATGACTGGAGTTTTTGAAAATAGTGCTGTTCCAAGTTTTATATTTACCTTTTATGTTGCATGAACTCTACAGAGGGTGAATACACAACTTGGAACGTCAGTATTTTCAAAAACCCCACAATCATTAACCCTTTACAGGGCAGACGATTGTCCGTTTTTTAGCTCTGAACGGGCAAGATTTTTTCAGGTTCGGTAACATTTCGGGTTGCGTTAGTAAAAATATCACAAATAAGGTGTTAGTCAACCGATTTTAGTTAAATAAACAACACAATGAAGGGAAAAGCATGCAGAATATGTTACTCACGTGATTGTTGTCAGTAATCCTTCTTCTTCTTCTTCTTTTCGTTCATCCGGAGTGTTTTTTCAGATGTGATTGCGGTGTGTCTGTTATGCGCCCTTGGGCCGAAACCCGTAGGCCAACACATCGACTTTAGCGTGCTTTTTTGACCAGGTAGCATACCTGGGAGACTCTCACTTTTGTGGTGCCATCTACAACCATGCTGGCCAAGTTGGAACGGTCGAAGACAACGGTCATCCCTCAAAGGAAGGCAGGGACAGTCCATAGCATTTTCCGCCATCCAAGGTTGCTTCCATAGTTGCAGGGCTGACACATAACGCCCTGGATCTGGGCTCACCGAGGGAAATCGTCACGTCCTGCTCATGGCTGCTTTAAATCCTCACTTCAATATATTGGTCATTTCGTTTTCCCCGGGCCATTCCCGCACAAACCAGGCAGGTTTGCAGACGGTATCCACTCAGCGAGTTTTTGGACATGTGCTTGTCGTTGCGCCCGTCAGAGCTGTTCCAGGCACGACAGACATTCGGAAAACTACCTAGTCAGAGCTGTTCCGAACCAGAGCGGCATTCGGAAACTAGGTAGTCAGAGCTGTTCCTAGCACGAGAGACATTTGGACGAGACATTTCACTCGGACGTAATTGCGTAGTGTCAATTTTTAGTTTGCCACCCACAGGCGTTCCATTTCGTGTCAATGAGACAATTTTCCACCTTTGACTACACTCACTTCATGAATGTGTTTACAGACTATCGGACGTCTGCGAGACGTACGGCCGAGGTGTTTTTCCACCTTTTGTACTCGCTCACGAGGTAGGCTACATGTGCTGCCGGCTCAGCACCTTACCTCCGTGCGTCTGTGGGCGAGTAACGGTCAGGCCCTTTCATCCGGGGATACCTCATATCCCCCAGCTAAGAGCCATCGAACGAATCTGCTCCGAGAATGTAGTGTTCTCAGCACATCATCACAATGTTGATGTAGGTTTATGTCGGCCAGGCTCTCACTTCCGAGAGTTTATGGCTTAGAGACGTTCAGCCATACACCTCGGATGGGAGCCTTAGAGGTTATGTCCGGACTGAGATTTTAGGGATCGTTTGCCTGATTTTGACTGCTATCCTCAGTCTTACCTGCAGAGCAGCAGGTTGTGTCTCTCTTAGTCTGGTCCCTATCCCATGAGCCGCCCGATATGTAGTTTTCACCCATCGGCAAGCACATGGGGTCGATGGGACACGCAAGCTCCCCCACCACGGCAAGGTGGAGACACATCGGGGGAGGTCGGTAATCCATATATGAACACAAATATTTACGAAATACAGCATATTGTTTGTGAATTTCAGTCATCTATACGGCAATTTACAAACACATTTTCAGAATCATAATCACTTTCTTTAAAGTCCGACTCATGACTGCTAATGCAAAGTAACGCTTTTCACTGATATCTAGCTGCGATTAATAGTAAACTTCGTGCCCTTTAATGTCATTTAAATTGAACCTAGCGAAATCTCGGCTATCACTTGAAGAATCGCCGAAATCCATTTTGAAAAACTAAGTGTAAAAACCCCGAAAACTTTCAAAAAAAGTCTGTAAAAGTCAAATGGCGGCCACATTGTCAAGCTATCAGTGAAAGCGAAAGTAGCCGTCGGAACTATCGGAAAGCCGAGAGATCGCGTTTTTACAATGCATAATAGTATCGGGCGGTTTGGGACGTTTTGCCCGTTTACGGTATCGGACGTAAATGGCCGTTCCACCCTGTAAAGGGTTAACTGATTCACTGCCAAACAAAAAAGTGGGTTTGGACAGAACAGAAATTCGTGGCAGAAATTGGGAAGTAGGGGTGTGTCACAATAATGATGTAAAAATAGTTAATATTGTAGCAGATATATTGTATTATATATCAAATTAAAGTAGTAGCAAGTGTATTGCACAAGGAACATGACAGTGTTATTAATTGTGTGCGATGTTAGACAAATTATAACATAATGACATGTTTTGTAACAATTTAAATAAAAGGGGTGAAAATTATTAAAGATTTCCACTTACCAAGGTGTAATTTTTTATCCTTTGAAGATAATCCTGTTAAATTTACTGAATAATGATAAACACACCACTTTTCTTCACCAATATCACAAGAACTGCTCCAATTCACCAATATAACACAATTAAAACATCATATTTTGAAGCACACCATTTCTCTCAAAATGGAAAATGTCAGGAACATACAAGGCAGATTGTACAATATATACACTATTTCCTAATTTAGTTATAATTATTAATATTATTATTATTATTTTTTTAAAATTTAATTATTTAAATACTCCTTTAATACTTTGTGTTAGGCAAAGCAAATTTAGGGGCACAAGTGTGGCCCATTAGTGCAAGCATAATTCGACATGTACCATCATATTATGACGAACTTTCGCTGTTCGTGTTGTTTTCCATTATGACCACCTGCTAAATAATTTCACTGAATACTGCACATGGTATTAGTTTTAGAATCTTCCACAAAGTCCTTTAAATCAGAATAACTATAATTTAAAATTGTTTAAAATGCTAATTTGATGAAAATCTACGTGGTCGTGAACTAGAAGGCGTTGCCATTTCTAAAATAATGAAAACTGACAACTTAAACACTAGTTTTGTCCTAAAAATCAGTGAATCCGTGCATCTTGTCTGACACTGATCGAAGGGCAATCTATTATGTGTGTAAATTTTTATTTACCAGGCACTACAAATTGCGGAAAATAAGAGAAATGAAACAAATAACGCACTGTCTATACCAAGCCGATGTATTGGTTTCTGGCAGTCCAGAGTCGTTCCACTTCGCCTATGTATCAGCTTCTGGCAGTCAATCAGTTAAAAATATACCCTATAGCAATCCTGTTTGTATTTCTGGTTAGCTCTGTTGTGATGTAAGACTTATAATAGTAAGTAAAGATCCCTTTCACATGTCTGAGGCGCATTGGGCATATCGAGCCAGACCCATAATTATATCAATCAAATGGCACTCAGTGGGGGATGTGGTCAGTGTCACAGCAATTGCCTTTATTTCCTAAGGCATTTCCTGATACCCTTTGTAGGCTGGGTCGACCTGGGAGCCCAGGCCAATTAAAAAATTTGAAAACATTTATGTGTGAATCAAACCCAAGTTCACTGTACAGTAGAGACATATGTGTAATATCAAAAGAATTCTGTGGTTGAGGATCTGTTTGAAAAGTAGCCAAAAATAAAAGGTAGGCCGTCAGTTGTGCACATAGTATTTCTGACATAGGAACCGCAGAGGCATAGTGATCAGTGTGCTTGCCTACCTACCATCTAGGCTAAATCCCCAGCAGAACAGGACAATTTTCTCTGACCAGTATGGCCGCCTATAAAAATGGATGTCGGACAATTTTCTGAATATTAAGGGAATTGCCTGGGAAGGTAGGTTGGTGAGAAAGGGAACTGGCCACCTAAGTTGATGTCTAGAATATGTGAAGGTGTAGCACTTCATGCCCTAACAGTAGAACAGGGTGTATTTTTAATGACTGCAGTGTTTGAAAATATTGCCGGTCCATGTTTTGTATTCACCTTCTGTAAAGTTCATGCAACATAATAGGTAAGTACAAAACCTGGACTGGCAATATTTTCAAACACTGCACAGTCATTAAAAATACACCCTGTATCTGCTATGGGACTACCTTTTATTTCTAACATGGACTCTAGCCGTGTATGTATTTTTGTTGTTTGCTGTGTTGTTGCTAATATCTTCTTCCTTGTTTACTCTCACACCTGCAGGTTAATGTCTGTCTGGTGTGTTTCATTTGTATTTTTATAAGTATTCATGTTATTTACGCCTGTTTGTATTTTTATTAAGAAATGTGCCTTGCATCACACATATTACCACACACTCATGCACACACACAGATGCACATTTTTTTTGTCAGCCAGATTTCACTATATTTCATTGTTTCAGCCAGATTTCACTATATTTCATTGTTTCCAATTTTCAGACTGGAAGAGCTTAATGTGATTGACATGGCATTTTTGTACGGTTGCCAGAACCCAACCGTAGCCCTAATTCACTATGTACGTATTTATCTTACATACATTCACTTATGTTTCCTGTTTATGTGTTAATTTAACTGTAATTTCCAGTAATGAATAACTTATATTTTGCAAAATAATTTTGGAACATATATGTTCTCTTTGACTTTCCTTTTGTATTGTAGCTCTATTCTCCATACACATGTTTGGTCTGCCTGTATTTTTCTTGCCTTGTGGATTTGTGTAGTAGACAATTTGAAGTGTTTATATTGTCTTGAATAGCTTCTGCTGTATACTATCTGGACCGACAGCTTTCCCATCCTTTAGAAGTTAGATAACTTTTGTAACTTCTTCTTTACATGGTTTCTCTCAGTTGATAACCATTTCACTTCTGTTGGTCGGATATCTTTTTTGGGACTGCTCTATTCAGAAGTTTCTCAAAGAATTAGCCAAGTGGGCTCATCAAAAATGGTAATGGCAAAGTTTCATTCGTAACCCATTTGCCAAAGTACTGGAATGACCGGTCTATATCTGGCAAAGATTGAACCAAATCTGCTGTTCATGGCATTGGAATGCCAAGTCTGTGCAGTATCTGGCAGAGGAGACTGAAACCAGTCCACTGTAATGGCAGATCTGTGCAGTGAATGCTAAGCTACAATAGCTATCTAGATCTCAATCAAAGAAAGAGGTAACCCCTTGGCAGATATTGCTGTAGGATTGTTGAGTGTCTGGTTCTTTTCCAGATAATTTCCTGAAAAATCTGAAAATTATTGTATCATTGTACAAGGATGGTTTAACCTTGAGCTGATTTGGTAGAAAAAATAATCCAGCTATTGTGGAGGATTGGTCTGTACTTGACTGGCACCTGGCTGTCTTGACAGATGATAGTTTGTAAAATGTAGTTATTCCTCTCCATAGCACAAAGCCTGAGCTGAATTTAGAGACCATGCCTAGATTACTCCAGTGGAAAGGTAACACTAATACGTCTGGAACAAGACAAGCTGCAGAGCTTCCATCCTAGACCAGTTGCAGACCAATGCTTACGACCTGGTATGCCCTGCCATGACATTTAGACTTTAGGTTGCATTTCCTCGCACTAGGGTAAGGCTTGTATCCCCCCAATTGTGCTCCTCCACCTGAAGCTGTTGACACAATGTGGGGTGTCGGGTTTGGTGAGCACTGCCCAAGATTCTGAGCAAACGGAAAGCAGGTAGTACCATCTACTATCATATGGTAGTTAAGTCATATCTGACTAAGACCTGACTTTCCTAATCTGGACTGTTGTCTTGGTAAACAAGTACATTAACCACTGTGCCACAAAATATTTAAATTTGAAAATTTTGAAAAATCTTCAAGTTTTTCTTTGATATCACTGCAATTATAAAATCTAGCAGCACTTGGATTTGTTTATTTCTCAAACACTCATATACCTGTATCATACTATTAATCTTATTTTATCAAAGGACCAGAGCGGTCGTCATGTTAAGACATATGAAGTACCCCTCAAGGAAAGGGACAAGGATTTAATAAAAGGCCCCTGGAAACAGGACAATGTGGAGACAATGGCTTCAATGCTTATTCCAAGTAAGTTTTGTCATCTTTTTACTTGTTTGTTTGTCCTTAAAAGGATGTTGATTGGTTGATTTGTGTCCCATCAGTTATCATTGGCTGTTGCTTTGTGCAGTACTAGATGTCTGCCATGTGGCTTTTCTTGAGGATTGAGAATTAAAAACCCCTTGCCTGTAAAGATGTCTCTACATAATGCTATAGTCAACCTCTGATAGATTACAAATGCTTGCATTATTAGTGAATTAAACTAGATGTAAAGGAACAACAGGCTGAGCTATCACTTATTTAATAAATTAAATGGGAGGTCGGCCTGTCTGAATGTATAAGAGCACTTGTTCTTAGACATCTGGTGTGCTCATGTTAAGGCAGCAGTTTAAGTCTCTACATTTGTCAGTTGGACTCAAATGTTTACTTCTCGTCATTAACTTGGGGACATTTATTGCAAGTACTTTGAAGTTGGAGTGGGTTTGCCTGATGGTGAGGGGCTCTGGTAAGCTAATCCACACGCAACATTCAATCCAGCACTACTAGAAGTAGTGTGTATGGACTAATCCACACGCAACATTCAATCCAGCACTACTAGAAGTAGTGTGTATGGACTAATCCACACGCAACATTCAATCCAGCACTACTAGAAGTAGTGTGTATGGACTAATCCACACGCAACATTCAATCCAGCACTACTAGAAGTAGTGTGTATGGACTAATCCACACGCAACATTCAATCCAGCACTACTAGAAGTAGTGTGTATGGACTGCGCTTGAGTTCAAAGCGAGCAAGCGAAAAAAAAAAAAAAAAAGAGAGAGAGACTTATAGTACTAGCCATGACTAAAGAGCACAGAGCTGAAGCAGATGTTATGGCCTGAAGAAGACATTGGGCTTTTTCTTGATACCAGGGTTACAGATACGATATGATCAGCGGCGAGAACACTAAAGAAGAAGAAAAATACATATACATGATATATTAATTTCTTTTACATTTTACAGAGAATTGTTAAAACTATTTACATGCCATCAAGGCATTTTGGAGATATAGTCTAGTGAATCTTGGAATACAAATGAACAAATTAGGAAAAGCTTGGAGATGCGGTTTCTGAGACAAATGTTACAGATACTTTGAATGACTGGAGTAGCCAACAATGATTGCATGAAAGAGGCTAATTAAATCATATACACAACTAGAAGAAAGAAACAAACTTTTGTTTAGCCATATAATGAGAAGAAAGGTATTGGAGAACTGTGATTACTGGAAAGATCAGCAGCAGTAATAGAGACAGAGAGAAACAGTAATAGAGGCAGAGACAGACAGAGAAAAATCACGCTTGCTGGTCTCAGACTGGCACAGTGTCAGCAGTAGATTTTATCCAAAACACCAATTACTGAGATCTGTGTGAGCGACTATGCCATTCATCTCCCAGAGGCCCTTAAAACCAACTCATGCCAAGCCCTGCATAGACCTGATCATAATTGACTGGATTCTGCAGCTGAAGTTTTCTTCAGGATGTGGCAGAGCATGCTAACCCTCTTTAGTCACATTTAACTATAAACATCATAGGGTACAGTGTTACTGTTCTTTATTTCTCATTGCTCCCAACACAATGAAATATTTTTTCTCTTCACATGTTGTCCAGTTCCAGAACCTTTTGGAGGAACAGTCATCATCGGACAAGAGTCAGTGACATATCACAATGGAGAAAACTACATAGCCATAGCACCAGCTCAGATTACGGTTAGATATCCATGTTTTCTGTGCCCTGCTTCTTCTTCCTCCTCTGTCTTCTTCTTCTTCCTCTTCTTCTTCTTCCTCCTCCTCTTCTTTGTCCTCCTCCTCCTCTTCTTCATCTTCCTTCTCCTCTTCTTCATCTTCCTCCTCTTCTTCTTTACTTCTTCTTCCTCTTCCTCCTCTTCTTCTTCCTCTTCCTCTTCTTCTTCCTTGTTCACACTCAGCTCAGTCCTCTAAACGAACATCTCTAATAAAGCAGTAGCTAGTTTCAGGTTCATGACATTCCCACCTCTTCTTCATCTTCCTCCTCTTCTTCATCTTCCTCCTCTTCATTCTTCTTCCTCTTCTTTCTTCTTCCTCTACTTCTTCTTCTGCTTCTACCTCTTCTTCTTCCTCTTCATCGTCTTTGCTAACATCCGCTCAGATCTCCACATGAACTTCTTCCTCCTCTTCTTCATCTTCCTCCTCTTCATCTTCCTCCTCCTCTTTCTTCTTCCCCTACTTCTTCCTCTTATTCTTCCTCTTATTCTTCTTCTTCCTCTACTTCTTCTTCCTCCTCTTCCTCTTCTTCTTCCTTGTTCACACTCAGCTCAGTCCTCTAAACGAACGTCTCTAATAAAGCAGTAGTTAAGTTTTAGGTTCATGACATTCCCATGATATAGTTTTTGCTGGAGTCAAGTTGGTTCATGTGCTGTTTGTTGTTTATGTTTGTGGGTGCACAGGTGTGGGTGGGATTGTCTTTCAAGTGTGTTGTGACTGATACACTCACCTCATGAGAAAAAAAGGCATTGTTCTGAACTTTTAAAGGATGCGAGGACAGTATTATGGATTGATATTTCCAGGCATTGGTGATTTGAGCTCAGTAATTTTTGCCTACATTTTTTTGTTTTGTCCTGGTTTCTAAATGTCTCACGTAACCAGTGTATGACATCAGTGCTGGATTCAAGCCTCTGGCACAGCTGATATTTAAACTTTAAAACGTGAAAATCAGAGGGCAATCAGAAGTCTCCATCAAGGCACGGGAACAACTTCAGCTCATTTAAGAGTTAAACTTTGGCAACGATTCTTATAGTGCATTTAAGAAAAAGGCAGTAGGTATTTTGAGGAGAATCCAAGTACATGGAATCATGTGGTTGTTAATTGTAACAAAAGTAGGATGGAAAAATTGTCATTCTGAAAGAGAGACAGAATGAAACATGTTTAAGAATTTTATACAAACTGCATGTAAGAATATGAGAATCATAGATGAGCACTGTATGTGGGTATTTTTGCTATTATTATGTCAAGATATTCTGTTTCTGTGGTGAAGGGTTTTCGGACGCAATTTGTAAACCTGCATACCGTGTTCAAAGCACAAATGCAAGTGATTTGGAAGTAGACCGTCTTGCGTTGGTTTCCATACTATGGTATAAGTGCCAGTCGTTTAGAAAGCAATGGCAAACAACTGAATGTAACATGCCCAGGAATCACAAACAGCCAAAAGATGCTGGAGTTGACTGCAACGTCCTGTAAAGGATATGCAACTAACTTTTAACTATCTCTCACTATGTCTGCATATCTGTCCATCCATCCATCCATCTGTTTGTGAATCTGTGCATCTGTGTGAGCATTTACTTGCTTTTATGTGTCTGTCTATCTCTCTTTGTTGGTCTGCCTCACTGTATTTTTGTTTTTACTTTCTTTCTTTTTGTCTCTGTCAGTATTTGCGTGCATCTGTGTGTATTGTTCCCCCCTTTCTTTCTTTCTTTCTTTCTTTCTTTCTTTCTTTTCTTTCTTTCTTTCTTTCTCTCTCTCTCTCTCTCTCTCTCTCTCTCTCTCTCTCTCTCTCTCTCTCTCTCTCTCTCTCTCTCTCTCTCTCTCTCTCTCTCTCTCTCTCTCTCTCTCTCTCTCTCTCTTTTTCTTTCTTTCTTTCTTTCTTTCTTTCGTGAACTAGTCAGTTTAAAAGTACTCTCAGATAAAATGATGGAAATATTCATTGTCATCCCACAGCTCAGCCCCATCAACTGCTATGGTAAAGTCGATGCCAACGGCTCCCGCTACCTGCTGGGCAACTTGGCAGGAGACTTGCTGATGCTGATTCTGGAGAAAGAGGAAAAGATGGATGGCACTGTTGTTGTTAAAGATCTCAAAGTGGAAAGTTTGGGAGTGGTAAGAGATGACTTCAACTCTGTTCAAACACATGTTCTTACCTGAACTTGTATTTGAAACCCAGATGTTGGGTGGACTGTCTGTCGTCTGGTGTCATTCTGTGCTAAGTGATAATTTGATCACTTAATCAAATTATTTGATTTACATATCATCTTGTTGAAATAGGACATATAGATTCGGTGATTAACGGCAGCAGTAATCACATGATCTTCTTCAGCCCATGTGTCTCCTAGTGAGTACACGCATGCTAATCCCATTGTAAGGCAGTTCACAGTTGGTTGGATGTTGGCTGATTTTGTCTACGGTGTGAGATAGCAGTCTCTGACCAACCTTCTTTGGTCTCTTTTTATGACATGCTCAAGAGGTCTACAGTGTTGCTGTTCTTTACATCCCCTTGAGGCCGTGGTAACACATGGGCTAATCTAATGGTAGGAGGACTAAAATGGTATGACAGAATCACCAACATGGAGCTCTTGGAGAGAACTAAACAAGTCTCAGTGAATCAAAGAGGTGTGGAAGAGTTGCTGCCTTCGGATAGGACGGAGAAAACACGAGAATGGTGTAACTGGAAAGTTAATTGTGTGGAACCCACATGGGAAATGAAATAGATGAAGACTTAAAATGCATAGAGAAGAGAATTAGAGAAATAAATGAATAATATGAGGAAGACACTATCGGGACTATGACACAGCAAAAGATAGGATGGATTGGAGTGAGTTGGTTGAGGACCTTGCCTCAATGGGAGATAAAGGGCAACAGACGTCATCTCATGGCAGATTCTGTTTAGACGATGTCAATTTTAGAGCATTGGTGATCAGAACAAAAATCACATCCTCATCTCATCTCGAACACAGGATGAGGAATGATAGGATGTCATGATAAAGCAGCCTCACTCAGAGTCCTCCATTGTTTTCTGTCCTCAGCAATACACACATGTGTGGAAATACTGCTACTCTTGCTGATTAAACATATCACTGTTTGTTATCTAGTTTATTAACCACTCTGCTGCCAGGGCTTCATTCAGCAGAATATGTGTACAAGAAAACAAGCAATTGATGAGAAAATAGATATGCTATTGGAAAATTCTCTGTCCGTCTGATGAGATGTATGCAGAGAATTAAATACAGTTGGTGAGTTTCGCTGTATGGTACTTTCAAGCCGTAGAGATAGTGAAATTGAAGATAAATTTGAAGAAATATTGGACCTTTTGTTATAAAGAATTTTTGTTCATATTTATCCTTTTGTTTTTTTTAAAATAGACAACCATCCCAGAGAAGATTTTATACTTAGACAACGGTGTTGTCTTTCTAGGCTCACATCTTGGAGATTCACAGCTTGTAAAGGCAAGTATATCTTGTATATCCTGTCAACACGTGTTTTTTTAAACTGACTCTACCAGGGAATTATTAATTTTGTATATCCTATTAACATGTTGTTTGTTTTTTTAAACTCTGACTATACCAGGGAATTATTAATCTTGTAAATCCTGTCAACACAATTGTTTTTTAAAACGACTATACCAGAGAATTATTAATTAACTCTGAACATCGAAGAAAACTGGCTCATAAACCGCATTGTGCTGGAATTACTTTGGCCATATTAAATGTCACTGGTGGCTGGGATACAACCAATGGAAGGCATGGTTCCTGGAAGAAGAAATGGGTCGATCAGCACGAAGATGGACACAAGACATCGCAGACACCTTGGGCATGAGGCAGGAAAGCTGACTAAGCTCCTGGAAACTTCAGCTGGAAAAGGATCTGCTTCATAATGATGATAATGATATGATGTTCTTCTGCAAGATGCGTACATTTGATCCCTGCGAAAGTAATACATGCATGCTTTTTTCTATCTTGCTTTATATTGCTAATCATCAGTTTTCTTTGTATGTGTGGGTCTAAAAAGGGAATTTCTTCAGAATGTAGGTAACATTTAATTTGTTTCATTATGATTAAAAGTGCCTTCCTGGCGAAGATGTAGCTAACATTTAATTTATTTCATTGTGATTAAAAGTGCCTTCCTGACAATGATGCTTCTCCAGCAGCATGTATCAATTCATGCCATGACACAAGGCTGTCAAGATTCTTCTATGGCTGCCTTTCTCTGTCTCTCTTTCCACAAATCTTTCCAGTTGTTGCGACATGTTCCAATTTTTCTTTTCTCATAATGCAGCCCTAAAATGTTGCCTTCCTCTTTCTGATTTTTCTGATAAGTTGTCTTTATGCCTTAACCTTTTTTAAAACATTTAGTAACTCTTTTTGGCTTTCCAAGGAGTTTTTAGCAATCTTCTGTAAAACCACATCACTGAGGCCTGAAGGGATTCTATTTTGCTTGTGTATTCAAGAGTCAAAGCTACATTTTAAAACTGGTTCCTAGTAACGTGCAAGAACTTTTTCTTTTTTAAAAAATCAAAATGTGACCTATACACAATTTAACTGTCACGGATCTGTAGTAGTCCATTAAGTAGTAATGAACCTAACCATTTGTTGCTTCTGCACCAAATTTTAAAGTATGAACTTCTGCATTAAAAACATTATTAACAGATGTGTTTTCATTTACTTTTACTGTCCAGCTGAATTCTAAACGAGATCCAAATGGCTCGTATGTCCAAGTTATGGAAACATTTGTCAACCTCGGTCCAATTGTAGACATGGTTGTCGTGGATCTGGAACGGCAGGGACAAGGACAGGTATATTTATATCCTTTATTCTTAACAAATATGTTCCCCCAATTTTGGTGCAGCATTCTTATTTCTCGTCCAAGCGTAACGGGGTCCATCAGGGAAGCAGAGAAGCACGGGAACCCACCTTGCATGTCATAGGAGGCAACTAAGGAGTGTTGATGTGAGGCTGGCTACCTCGTCCTGTAGAAACAGCTGCAAAATCAAACCACTTATTAAGTCTACAGAGGGCCTGGTATGAGTTGGTTGAGAGCATGTTCCATTAAGCAGGCTTGTTGGTGTAATTGTTAGGAGGTTAAAAAAGTCATAAAAGTCGATAGGATCGACTTCATTGCCCCAGGTTTTATCCCATATGGCTCGTCCTCATTCGGCAGGATGACGTGCCAAAAGCATCGCACAAAGCACGTACTCCGTAGCTCTGGCGACGACCCCCAGGAGTCTCCTAGAAAAATGCACCTGTGAACCGAAAGACGTAGCCCAGAATTTAACCCACAAACTTCGGAGCGTGAGGCAGACGGCTTGACCACTTGGCCATGGAGAGCGAGGTCAGATGTGGCTTCGACACATGCGTTTGCCATTGACCAAGAGAGGGAAAGACTGAGTTGCCTGTTCCAGCGTGCATTTAGGCCTACACGATGTGATGGTCTAACACTTGACAGACCTGTAACAGGTTCCTGCTTGGGGATTTTGTTGTTGTCTATGCTTCATTGGCAGATGGCAGCGGAAGAATTGTTGTCACTGAGGCTGTCGTGTACTGTTACTGTTTGAGTTTAAATTATTATAAGTTAACATAATTATGTAGTGTCATTTATTATATATAACTTTACCTTTATTATGTAGTATCGTTTGTTGTACATAATTTTCCTGTTATTGTGTAGTACTATTTGTCACACACATCTGGTCTATCACAATAATTATATAGTCACATTTATCAGACATGTCTAACAGATTAGCTTTGATACACCAGGTTGTAAACTCTGTCTGTCTGTCTCAACCACCTTTGAACTCTTATCCCCTCTTATGCATACTCATACCTATTGTGACTTAGTTTCTCTCACACTGTCTCTCATTGCATAATCAGTTTTGTAGAATAAAAATAGTATCTAAATCACACTCTCATACTCATCTGTCTGTCTGTCTGTCTGTCTCTCTCTCTCTCTCTCTCTCTCTCTCTCTCTCTCTCTCTCTCTCTCTCTCTCTCTCTCTCTCTCTCTCTCTCTCTCTCTCTCTCTCTCTCTCTCTCTCTCTCTCTCTCTCTCTCTCTCTCTCTCTCTCTGTGTGTGTGCATAAAATATGTTTGTTAATGTTATTATCCTATTTTTTAACCTAAAATATAAACGTTTCATTTAATATTAATTATAGCACATTTTATCGCTGTGCAAAGTATATCTTTACATTATGTATTTTTATTTCTGTAATGTAAAACAATAGCTAGTTACCTGTTCTGGAGCAATGAAAGAAGGATCTTTGCGGATTATCAGAAATGGAATTGGCATCAATGAACATGCAAGTATCGACTTGCCAGGGGTCAAAGGTGGGTTTACAGTTAAACATGTATTATTTGAAAATTAGAGGTTTACCTGGCCATCTCTGTACTAGCCCTACACTTGTTCATTGTAATACACCATAAAATGAGTTTATAGTGCTTTGTCTAGCCTGTGATACAGTACTGACAGGCATTTCCTTTGGGTTTGCCTTTAAATTTTTTGACCTGACCGTCCCCACTTGGCTACAAGGAAAGCACCAGGGTTTTGTGCAGTCCAGTCCCTATCCATTGACCTGTCAGACTTGGGAGACCTCAGTAGCTATACTACAGTCGACACAACTTTTGGGAGTCATTGCCACACGCATACCCCTCTACCACTGCAAGGTGGAGAATTTGTAAAATACAATCACTTCAGTGATATAAATATGCTAATTCCTAATGGGCATGAAAGTTACCCTGATATTTGGTTTCAGAGCGTTTTCTCGTTTCCCATTTCTGTTCATAGTTTAAGTCACTTATATTCAATTCAATGTTATTGTTTTGATCAGAAGTATATTGATGCTATGCATAATTATAAAGGGAAGAGTTTAAAAGGAAATTAAGTATTTGGTAAACGTTATCGATCTGAATATGTCTCCCATCACACATATTTCATACATTACCCCTTTATACTGGCTTCTCATCATTTTGAGAATTAAATACAAAGTGGCGAAAAATAATGAACAGGGCTTTGTGTAAACCAACACACTCACATATGTGTATGGGAGAAAGGGGAAGGGTGCAACACACATATACAAATGCACACACATGCATGCACACACATTTTTTTATTCTCTGTCTCTTACTCTGTCTTTCCCACTCTTTCTCTCCTCTTACTTGCTCTGTCTTTCTCTCTCCCTCTCCTCTGCATAAATATCTTTGTTTAAATGGGCATCTTCATGGTAAAATAATGCCTCACTGGCCATGGTTAAGGAAATCATGACAGTGTAGAAAATTATGTTAAGAATAATAACATACTCTGGTAAAACAGTACACAACAAACCGCACACATGCCTCTTAGCGTAGAAAACGATGTCTTGGTCATGTACACCACATGCCAGATAGATGCCAAAGGACATTTTCCATCGGCTGCTGGCAATCAATCACAGACACATTTGACATCCACAGCTACGATTCAAAAATACATAGAAGCGAGACATGAAAATGTTGGACATTGACACCACAACTTTGATGGAAAAGGCTTTTGGTTGTAACACGCATGCTGGTGCACTGTGAGGAGTTATGAACATGGTCAAAGGAGAGTACTTCAACAAGCAGAGGCAACAAAACTTGCTGAATGCAATACCAGGCTATGCAACTGGAGGTTTCCTGCTTCTAGAGCAAGTCAACCCATCATCAGACTTGATAGACAGAGGTTATTGCTATTATAACAGTACCATAAAGTGGTGGTTAATTTGAAGTACATTTTATCACTGATTAGAGTTGATATGAATGTTTTGGTTAATTTGAAGTACATTTTATCACTGATTAGAGTTGATATGAATGTTTTGGTTAATTTGAAGTACATTTTACCACTGATTAGAGTTGATATGAATGTTTTGGTTAATTTGAAGTACATTTTATCACTGATTAAAGTTGATATGAATGTTTTGGTTAATTTGAAGTACATTTTATCACTGATTAGAGTTGATATGAATGTTTTGGTTAATTTGAAGTACATTTTATCACTGATTAGAGTTGATATGAATGTTTTGGTTAATTTGAAGTACATTTTATCACTGATTAGAGTTGATATGAATGTTTTGGTTAATTTGAAGTACATTTTATCACTGATTAGAGTTGATATGAATGTTTTGAACCTTAATCCTCTTGACCTTCAAATGTCCTCTACCTGAGCTTCTGAAGGAGAAGCTGACATAGTCCATACACGTGCTACTACTTCTAGTGGTCTGGACTGATCTTTGTGTGTGGATTAGCTTTCCCTATTACCAGTGTCCCTCGCCATCAGGCAAACGCACAGGATATGGAATGGGTTGCAGGAGGCAGCCAAGGATCAAAAAGCTTGGTGTGAGTTGGTTGAGGATGTATGCTCAATTGGAAGATAAAAGGCAAAAGAAGAAGAAGCAACTTGCACAGTCTGTTGATTACATCAAGACAAAGTCAGTCGTCATTTTTTGGTTACATGAGAGGTCTGGGGAAGTTTGTGACAACTGGGAAGATCGAAGGTGTTCGAGAGAGAAAATGCTGGAAGAATTGTCTTTGGCTCAAAAGACAATCAGCAGTTGAACATATCAAAGAGCTTGTTGATAGATGTTTTTTGAAGAGTATGATTGCCTACACAGCTCAACAAGGCACACAGTGACAAACAAGTTACAGTCCTTAGACTATGGACAGGCCATAACAGGCTGAAATACCACATGTTTAATAAACTAATGATAGGAGATACTGATAAATGTAACTGTGAACTGGTAAAACTGACAGCTAGACATCTGCTGCAAGAGTGTCCTAAATATGCAGAACAGAGACAAGTATTTTTTGGCTTATACACTCCACATTTGAGGACAATCAACACGCTTAAGTTGACTTCTGATTTCTTTGCATTTATTCATATTGACGTCTGAAGGTGAACGAAGAAGGGGAAGTACAGGGTGTTTGTAAGTCTCACTACACTTTGTATGTAGAACAAATTTGAAAAAATGAAGTACATCTTCTTCTTCTTCAGCATTCCGAGCCATTGAGGCTTCTTTGCTGGAGATACAATCCATCTCCATTCGTCTCTCTGGTTGACCTTCTCATTAAAAAATGTGCTCCACAGTCCATCGTGAAACAGTATGCAGCAAATGGCTGTTGTCTGCTGAAGTAATTCTTTCCACTCCAAACAGAATGGTGTTATCAACGGAAGAAATAATATTTTCAAATTTGCTCTACATACAAAGTTTAGTGAGACTTTACAAACAACTGGTATAAGACATACTTTTTAATAGCCCATAAAAGTGTGTTTAAGTTCATCATCATCATCTTCCACTTCTGCCGTCAAGCGTCGTGGGGAGGAATAATTTGCGTTCCAGCGCCCGGTGGACGGCACTGGATAGTGTCATTCCGTGTGGTTGTACAATGTCTCTGATGTCGTCAATCCATTTTCTTCTTGGACGTCCTCGTGGTCTCGTCGCAGATGATCTTTGGTGTAAGGCCAGTGATGGTAGTTGTTGATGTTGCATTCTAACGACATGGCCAAACCACTTGATCTTCTGTCTTTCAATAAATGTGGCACAAGGTGTTGATCCCACAGTCTGTCTGATAGTAGCATTTCTTACTCGGTCTCGGATTGTTAAGTTGGCAGCTCTCCTCAGGCATCTCATTTCGCAGGTGTTGATTTTGCGAAGGTGTAATTTGGATAAAGTCCAGGTTTGAGATTGATAGCATAGGGTTGGTGTGAATATGCTGTTTATTATCTGTCGTTTTGCGGACATGGGTATGTTTGGATGCTTCAGTAAGGGTGATAGTTGATATGTAAGTGCACTAGCTTTTTGACATCTGATTTCAATTTCTCTGTCCAATCTGCCATCTTCTGTGATCATACTTCCAAGGTATTTGAATTCTTTAACTTGTTTCAGAGGTGTGTTATTTATCTGTATACTTAGTGGTCCTGGCGATCTGCTAACTTGCATTACTTCGGTTTTGGCTGTGTTTATACTCATATTGTATCTGCTGCAGGTTGAACTCAGATTAGTTATATGATTTTGTAGTCTGCCCTCATTGCTGTAAAACAGGCACTGATCATCTGCAAATAGAAGTTCATTTATTCCCTGTGGGTCAGTTGTTTCATCTGGAGTAAAGAGTTCTAAATTTTCTAAATCTGTTCTGTCGAGACTTGCTTCTTTGGAAATTCTGTCCATGTAGATATTGAATAGCAGGGGAGAGAGCACACATCCCTGTCTCACTCCTGTTTTGACTGTGAACATATTTGATATACCTTCTTGTGTTCTTAAGGTGCTTAGTGAAAATCAAGACAGCAGAAGTGGGTTCAAAAGTTAATGTATTTGAATGTTGCACCTGATGGTCACATCTAAAAATGAATATGTTTCTTGAAATAATAATTGCTTAATAAATCCATGCCATGTGTAGTATAATTTGTGAATCGTTGGTTGTATGTTTAAAACAGGAATCTGGCCTTTGCGAGTCAATTCAGACAAGTATGATACCATGATGGTCATGTCCTTTGTTGGTCAGAGCAGGTAAAGCTGATCTTTTTTGTGTGCACATGTTCTTCTTCTGCATTTATCCTGAGTTTTTTTTTTTCCCGGACGTGATTGCGTTGTGTCTGTTTACAGCAGAGCTGCGTTCGTGCACCGTTAGGCCGACACATCTGACTTATGCGGGCATTTGTTGACCAGGTTAACCTTCCCAGGGGTTTCTTAGGACGTTTGACTCTCACTGTTGTGGTGTTATCCCCCATCCCAGCTAGCTCATATAGAACAGCCAAAGACATCCTGGTCAGCCCTCAAGGGAAAGCAGGGGCATACCATGGGCATTCCCCGCCATCCAAGGAGGCTTCCATACTTGCAGAGCCGACACACAGCGCTCTGGTACTGGGCTCACCCAAGGAATCGTCACTTCGGACATATTCTACTTTTGTCTTTCTGCTTTTACCATTGAAGAGTTGACTGACTGACTGGCATCTTGCTGCCTTGATAGATGATAGTTGGTTACATTGTGCTAATAAATTCAGTAATCAGTGGTATTGCTACGCTTGTTCCTAGTTTCTCATTTGTCTCTCTATATTAGTGGTTCTCAACCTTTTTTGGCCCGTGCACCCGTTCAACATATTTTCAGAACGTCATTCCACCCCTTTCGTATTTTTTCCCTATAAATTCCCTATAATTTATAATAAAATACTGGGGGGGGGGGGGGGAAATTCCCCACCGGTTGACAACCACTGGTCTATATCTTCTTGCTTCTCTAGTTATGCCTATGTGATTTTACACCTGTTTGTTTCTAGGACTGTCCGTGTCTGTCATTGGTAACACAGTGTTGGTACAAATAAAGCATCTGTCAGGCTTTGGACATGCAAGTTTTTAACATTTGCAGGCCAATCAATAAACTGAAAGTGACTAATATACAGTCAAGGATTCATCAAAAGTCTATTTCTGTGTTTTTTTACAGTTATGTTTTGTGGCAAGTATGACATTTTGAGATTTTCACTTGTTTACACACATGGCAACTTACATTCATGATATTTTATGCAAAATGGTAAACTAGCTCACTAATTACTATTGCAATGCAACTCTTATATTTAGTGTCAGCAGCAGCTTAACATATAATAAGTTTAAGGAAAGACTTAACATACAATAAGTTTAATGAAGACTTAAAACACACAGTAAATGTAAGGAAAGACTTAACATAACTTAGTGTCAGCAAATACTTAACCTACACTTGGTATCAGCAAATGCTTAACATCCACTTAGTGTAAGGAAATGCTTAACATACAATAAGTGTAGGGAAAGACTTAACATACACTCAGTGACAGTAAATACTAGTTATATAATTAATCTAAACCATTGGATTCTATAAGTTGTGTAATAAATCTGAACCAGTGGATTCTGTAAGCTGTGTAATAAACTTGTAACTACTAAATTGTGTAAATTATGTAATAAATCTGAACCACTATCTGAACTTATGTAATGTAACCACTAGTTTGTATAAATTATATACTAAACCTGAATCACTAGATATATAAGTTACATAATAAATGTGTAACCAGATTGTATAAGTTATGTACTAAACCTGAATCACTAGATAATATAAGTTACATAATAAATCCACTAGAATGTGTTTTTTAATTACAATTGAATGCCTGACTTATATTTATAATGTAAGTAAGACATGTTAAGTACATCTATGACATCAAAGTGTCTGGGTTAATCTTTTATTCAGAGTTCTTCAGATGTCAGGAGAAGAAGTGGAGGAAACTGAACTAGCAGGATTTGATGGTAGCAACCAAACATTTCTGTGCAATAATGTGATTTATGACCAGATATTACAGGTACGAGTTTCAGTAACTAAGGATAAAATATTGAATATAATATGTTTCTTTTTGGTTTTGTTTGCATTTGCTCGCTTTAACCCTTTACAAGGCATAGCGTCCGTTACCGGCCGATCTCTAAATACGAGCGTAGCGTCCGATTCCGGCTGATACTATTATGCATTGTAAAAACGCGATCTCTCGGCTTTCCGACACTTCCGACCGCTACTTTCACTTTTGCCGATAGCTTGACAACGTGGCCGCCATTTGTAAACGCGCTACAATGACTTTGAACGGACTTTTACGGACTTGTTTTGATAGTTTTCGGGAGTTTTACGCTGTTTTTCAAAATGGATTTCGGCGATTCTTCAAGTGATAGCCGAGATTTCGCTCTGTTCAATTTAAATGACATTAAAGGGGACGAAGTTGATTATTAATCGAATCTAGATATCAGTGCAAAGCGTTACTTTGCATTAGCAGTCGTGAGTCGGACTTTAAAGAAAGTGATTATGATTCTGAAAATGTGTTTGTAAATTGCCGTATAGATGACGGAAAATCACAAACAACATGCCGTATTTCGTAAATATTTGTGTTCATATATGGATTACCGGCAATAATCACGTGAGTAACATATTCTGCATGCTTTTCCCTTCATTGTGTTGTTTATTTAACTAAAATCGGTTGACTAACACCGTATTTGTGATGTTTTTACTAACGCGACCCGAAATTTTTACAGAACCTGAAAAAATCTTGCCCGTTCAGGGCTACAAAACGGACAAGCGTCTGCCCTGTAAAGGGTTAAACTCAAGTTTAGTCCACACACATGCTACTACTTCTAATAGCACTTGACTGATTTTTGTGTGTGGATTAGCTTTCCCTATTACCAGTGTCCCTCACCATAAGGCAAACTCACTCTGATTTCTGATGTACTTGTAATTTATGTCCCCAAGTCAAGGATGAGAAGTCAACATTTGAATCCCCTTGACCCGTGTAGGGGTTGAACCCGCTGCCTTTGCATCAGCACACCGGTAGTTTAAGAGCGAGCACTCTTATCTGTTCGGTCATGCTGACCCCCTGTATATGATGTCACTTCTGTGTTTCTGCCTTTTACAGCTTGGGCATTCTATGAAGATACATGAGTGCCTATGTTATCTGACAGGGCACATGATGAATGGTAGCTAAACTGGCACATCTCAATATCCAAAGATGTATACCAATGACTCACCGACTATAACATAGCTTTAAGTATTATTCACTTCTTCACTTCATTTGATACATAAATCTGCAGTATGCACCTGACGAGATGCAGCGAAATATTCCAGGCAATAAATCGTGCAACGTATTGTTTGTGTTTAAATAAATAGAAAACTCAATGTAAGGAAAATACACACATACAATGAAAGTTATATTTTGTGTTCATACAGATTCCAGTACTAACTGGGTAGCAATAATTCCCTTTTTTGAAAGTGTAATAAGTATGTTTAACATAGAAGTTTGTCTCTTGTTGTATAGAGTCACATAGAAGTTTGTCTCTTGTTGTATAGAGTCAATATTCTCTGTCCATTAGATCACACAGTCATCTGTGCGTCTCATCCGTTGCTCACCCCCGGAGCTAACAGACGAATGGCGTCACCCTGAAGGCAAGAACATCAGCTTGGCCTGTTGCAACAACAGTCAGGTGGTGGTCGCTGCCGGAAGTGAGCTCTTCTACTTTGAAATTGAACACGGCAAAGTGGTTCAGAAAAGGTGATGAAGTAAAGAAGTATTCTCTGTTGGCATGGAAGGACACATGTAGTGGCAACACTCAACAGCATTATTCATCTGTTAAATCTTGTGTGAACTGATGGAATTGGGGACTGGATTACACCATTTATAAAATGCTATGCGTGCAGAATTGGACTAAAATGCTCCTGTTTTTTTTTTCTTTTTCCGTTTGCTTGCACACATTGAAGCTCAAGCGTAGTTGATAACCTGCTGCTACTTCTAGTAGTTGCCACTACTAAGGAGTGCATCAGACTGATTTTTGCATGTGGGCAAGCTTTCCCTGTTACCAGTGTCCCTTGCCATCTGGTGAATCCACTTTGACTATTGAGGTACTTTTAATTTACACTGTCAAGTCAAATATGAGAAGTCGACATTTTAGTCCAACTGACCATTGAACTTGTTGCCTCGTCATCGGCCATATGGCCATGCTGACCTCGACTAAAATGTTATTACAGTCACCAATGTGGGACTTAATTAAGAGCGCTTAACAAAATACAGGTGAATCAAGAGGTGGGGAAAAATACTGGTGATGGTTAGGGCACATACTAAACAACATACCCGAGGATAGTATAACTATAAAGTCCTTTGTCTGGAACTGACAGGGCAAACAAAATAGAGAGAGTCCTAAAAACACATGGAGAAGAGGATTAGAGAAAGAGATGAATATTATGGGGAGGATGCAGGCAGGGCTGTAGGAGATACAGTTTGGAGTGAGTTGAGAGCCTGTGCTGCAACAGGGAATAAGTGACAGCGGCAGAAGAAGAAGAGATGGTTGATCCTGTCTGTGTTAAACAGGCTAGTGTTTTACTTTCCAGTTTTACTTCTAGTGGGGAGCTGGCTGAAGAGAGGTCTTGTTTGGTACATCTGTCCTTGTGCATCAACGGCTGTGCGTCATATTAAACAATCATAATAATGAAATATTGTTTAATAAATGGCTGACTTTTCATTGATAATATATAGTTGTAACAACTAGTCAGACAATGATGATTTTGAGCATCCCATGTTGAAATGGATGAACATCAGATTTGTATGAGGTAGGCACAAATACAAGCACAATCAGTATGCTAGAGGAACAATTAGCCTTGATTGTCTTGTTGCATAAACATTATTCTATCTTGAGAAATTGAAAGTATTGTAGATCATATCAATTGTAATCTTTCGGAGAGATTAAAACAAGACTTAGAAAGAAGATGCTGGACTGCTGAACATGATGAACATGATGGTATGGAGAAACATCTATATTAGAAATTATTGACATTTGACGACATGCACAAATATGACATATGTCATTCAGCATAGACTATAAGACATCATGACTATACATTATGACACCTTAGTAATAACACTTGGAGCTGTTATGTCATAGTTGTTAGCTCACTTGCCTGTCAAGACAGTTTTCAAGTTCAGTCCTCAACAGAGGCAGTATTCTTTCCAACCAGTATGGCTCTTTGATTGATCCGGCCTCATAAAACAAGGCAGTAGATGATTTTTCTGGGAATTGTATGGGAACGAAAACACGATGAGTAAGAGATCTCGCTACCCCCACCTCATATGTTGTAGCTAGAATATGTGAAGACTTACTGCTTCAACCATACCAGCAATATTTGCCATGGGACTACCTTTGCTTGATTCTTGATTAAAAGAATCCACATAGCGATTCAGGCAAACTCATAGAAGGCTACCTTGTAACAGGTGTTAATGCTGATTGTTCCAGTAGCATGTTGGTTGTAGACATTGGATTCATCCCCCATACATCAGGCCTGGCTGTAATCATTTACATCCAAATTACTGATAGTTGAAGTAACAATTACAGTTGAAACAACATATTTAAGGGCGCTTGAGTTTTGATTAAGTTCATCATCAAGTGCCATGCCAGCTGTCGTAGGCGTTCATGTCTCTCCACAGATCTCAGTCTTTGGTGTTCTGGATCAACTCTGCTGCTGAAATTCCACCATGCACCATTGCAATCCATCCAGCATCAATTCTCTGCCTCTCTTCCCCTCGATCTTTCTAGTCATCACGATGTTCTCCAATGTCTCTCTTCTCATGACATGACCAAAGAAAGCTGTTTCTCTGATATTTGACTATTCATTAAATCTTTGGAAAATAATGTGGTGGTGGTTTCCATTTGACTTCCACATCCGCAAAGGGGTCTTTTACCTCTGCCTTTGACGGCCATTTCCGGCTGTCAGGACACATGAGTGCCCTGCTCTGCTTAGCTGCAGTGTTGTCCACTTATCCCGGTGGATAGTCAGTCCCCATGGCTGCGTTTGCCACACCATGGTTCGTTTCCCATCCTCTACCACGGGGAGGTGCAGTTGGGATTTTCCATTCTTAAAATGAGATTCCTCGCATTGTAGTTTTCGATTCATTGTTTGTGTAATGCACAAGAACAGGTTGATCATCACTGCTTGCAGAGAATGGTGCTGCAGGGAGTGACCAGAGGATCTGACCGACACACAAAACTCCGAGGAAAGGCCAGGCAGACATAATCAGTCTGTTACTGGCACCATTAGTATTGGGACTCTTTGCTGGCTGTTGTAGATGAGGATGGAGCACGTATGGGAATGTCCTGAGTGCTGCGCTGTCAGTTCTTTACTCAACTCACAAGAGCACCAACTGTTGTAACACTCACAATGTACAATGTCTTTTTAAAAGTATCACATGTGGGGAAAACTGAAATGTTTACCATTGGTGTGTCATTGGAAAGAAATCAGAATTTACGCCTTTCAACATTAGCTGAGTAAGATGGAGCCCCTATAGGATTGCTATAACGTTGAGTCTAAAACCAAGAACTAAGATAATCACATTACTGTACCATTCACTGTCATATTATATTCATTATATGATTTATTACTTAGCCATACAACAATGGAATATGAGGTTGCATGCCTGGACATTACTCCACTTCATGAAGACAAAGAGAGATCAGAGGTGCTGGCCGTAGGTCTGTGGACAGACATTTCTGCCAGACTGCTGAAACTGCCGACTTTTGAAAGTCTCCATGTAGAAATGCTAGGAGGAGGTAAAAGTTCTATGAAACTTATTTAGTGTACTTTTAAATATGATTAGTGTGTTTGTTATATATAGAACTGTGATAGCATAGACGTTAATGTACTTATTCTTGGGGGACTCTGAGGAAAGGCCAGAGGGACACATAATCAGACTGCTACTGGTACTATTAGTATTGGGACTTTTCACTGGCTGTTGCATAGAAGATGGCAGATTGGACAGCGAAATCCAAATCAGATGTTAGAAAGCAAGTACACTTACATATCAACTATCGCCCTTACTGAAGCATTCAAATATACCCATGTCCACAAAACGACAGATAATAAACAGCATATTCACACCAACCCTATGCTACCAATCTCAAACTTGGACTTTATCCAAATCACACTTTTGCAAAATCAACACTTCTGAGATTAGATGCCTGAGGAGAGCTGCCAACTTAACATCCGAAACTGAGTAAGAAATATTGTTATCAGACAGACAGTGGGATCAACACCTTGTGCCACATTTATTGAAAGACAGAATTCAAGTGGATTTGGCCATCTCATTAGAATGCAACACCATCAACTACCATCACTGGCTCTACATCAAAGATCATCTGCGACGAGAGCAAGAGGACGCCCCAACAACAACAAAATAGGATTGACGGCATCAAAGACATAGTACAATCACATGGAATGACACTTTCCAATGCCACCCATCGGACGCTTTAGCGCCAATTTTTCCTCCCTATGACGCTTGACGGTAAAAGTGGAAGATGATGATGATGCTGAAGAAGAGGACACAGCATGTATGGGAATGCTTCGGTCCTCAACCAACTCACAAGCCCTTTGTAGACTTTATGATTGGTTGGCTTTTGCAGCTAAATTTTTCATTTGCAGGAATAGTTTTCTATAGGTTCAGGTAGCTAGCTTCATGCCAAACCATCTAATCGCTTCTCATGTAGTGCATGGTAGGTTACAGGGTTTCTATTCTTTGTTTCCCTTGTGGGCCCTATTAACACAGAGGTGTTTTAATGTATTTAGCAGTAAAGTTGTAGGGGTTGAATGCCCATTCATCGTCATGTGCCGTACAAAGCGACTCAGCACCAAACTTAGAATATTTAACACCAATGTAACATTTGTACTACTGTATGGATCAGAAAACAAGGAAAGCGACTAACAGAATTATTAATAAACTTCAAAAATTCAGTAATTGGTGCCTTCCAGAAAATGGGCTGAAATGGTACGACAGCATTACTAATGAGACAACTATATAAATTTCAGCGAATCTAGAGGTGAGGAAAAGATGCTGATGCTCAAAAGGACAGACATTGAGAAAACTAAGGATAATATAACTAGACACTCCTTTATCTGGAACCCTCAAGGAGAATGAAATAATGGGAGACCTAAAATAAGAGAATTACAGAGAGAGATTAACTATATGGATAGGACATGGAGGGAGTTGCAGGTGATAGAAAAATCGGACGGCTTGTCACGAGTTAGAGTTTCTATGCCCCAGTGGGGAAAAGGACAGAAAAAACAGAAGATATCTATTAACACAGTATATTTGTGTTCTCCAAGTGCTTTGACATTTTCTTTGATAACAACCATTAATGCATGCTATTCTAACATTCTATATATGTTTGTAAATGACAAACATTTTTTCTTATTTTTGAAAATTGTCTATTCTAGATGAATATAACTAACTGTTTGGCATACCTGTAAACATGGGGTTCAGACATTGATGAAGTGTATATCTTTTTTTGTTTTTTATGTTGAGCGTTTGCTCGCTTTGAACTCAAGCGTAATCCGTATACGTGCTACTACTTCTAGCGCACTGAACAGATTATTTATGCGTGGATTAACTTTCCCTGTTACCAGTGTCCCTCGTCACCAAGTGAACCCACTCCGACTTCTGAGATACTTGTAATTTACGTCCCCAAGTCAAGGAACGAAAAGTCAACATTTTAGTCCAACTGACTGGTGTAGAGGTTGAACCCACTACCTCGCATCAGCACACCAGAAGTTTTTGAGCGGGTGCTCTTATCCATTCAGCCAGTCTGACCTATCTGTCTAATAACGCGGTATATTTGTGTTCACCAAGTGCATAGACATTATCTTTCAACAACCATTAATGCATACTATTTCAACATCCTATGTTTATTCGTAAACATCAAACATTCTTTATTTTCAAAAATTATCTGTTCATGATAAATATAGCTATATGTTCAGCATACCTGTAAAGATGTGATTAAGATGTTGATGTGGTGTGTATCTGTTCATATGGAATTTTGTTGGTTGCAGAAATCATCCCGAGGTCCATATTAATGGCAACTTTTGAAGGTATCCACTACCTGCTGTGTGCACTGGGAGATGGTTCATTGTTTTACTTTCTGCTGGATCCAGTTACAGGTAGGTTGACTGTGTCTCGTGTTTGTCCTGATACTGCTTTCTGTTCTTATTAATTGAATACTTTGAAAACCCCTCTGCCGTGTGTCCACCTTGTCGAGGTAGAGGGGCTTGTGTGTTCCAATGACCCCAAGAGCTATGCCGACGGTAGCACAGCTACTGGTAGGGTCACCCATGTCGGACAGGTCAAGGGAGAGGGACCAGACCAAGTGACACACAAACCTGCTGCCTTGTAGGTAGACTGGAGACAGTCAAAGGCTAGGGAAAGCAACCCGAACAAATGCTTGTCGAAATCGGATGTACTGAGCCACAGGCTTGACAAAGCAGTGCAACGTAACTTAATTCATGATGTCACAAATTAAAATTAATCGTTATGGTGCTAATCCCGTGAAGTCCCATCAGGCGGTGATAGTGCCGGGCCCCCTGCCTCGAGGGGGTCCACCCATGACTACTGGTGGTCACCTTCCCCTGTGCTGTGGAGTCAAGGCACAGAGGAGTAGGTTAAGAGCTATTGACCAAACACCCCGGACACTCAACATACTACAGTGGAATGCCGAAGGAGTCCCTAACACAGCGTCTTCATATAGATAGAATAGTTGTGGCATGCATTCAAGAGACACACCTCAACGCCAATCGCAAATTTTCAGTCAAGGGATATCAGGCCACACGTTTCGACCGCGAAGGACATAAAGGAGGAGTTCTAATACTTACACGAAATACAATACCTTGCAGCGAAGTATCTGTGATCTCTGACAACCAAACGGAAATTATAGGTGTTGATATAATGATAAAGGACGTGAAAATAAGAATTTACAATCTGTATAGCCCGGCAGATAAGGATCTTACACTCTCAAACATGAAAATAACTGACACAAATTGCATTGTTGTCGGAGACCTTAATAGCCGTTCAGAAAGATGGGGATACCCAGATACTGACAAAAGAGGAGATGAAGTGGAGGACTGGGAAATAGACTCAAATCTCCATCTACTCAACAAAGCGGATGACACACCGAGCTTCTACTCCAGAAGATGGATTACCACTTCTACTCCAGACTTAGCTTTCTGCACAGGAGACATCCTCCACAAAATCGATCGCCATGTGCTTGACCAATTGGCAGGTAGTGACCACAGACCAATCAAGCTTGTAATGAATATGGAGTATGTTCCACAGGAGCAAAAGCCTTTGCCCTGCTGGAATTACAAACGAGCAGATTGGGACAGATTTGCCATACTAACAGACAAATATTGTGAAAACATAAATACATGATATGGCAACATGAAGCAAATGGTGGAAAGTCTAAACAGAGCAATAATACAGGCAGCCACTGAGTCTATTCCAAGAGGAGCGAGGAAAAATTACAAACCATACTGGACTGAAGAACTACAAATTTTGGAGGACAAAGTTGAAGATGCCAGGAAGACCGCAGAGAGAGAACAAACAACTGAAGCGAACATCTCTCTCAAAGCCATCTCAGCAAGAACAGTAAATCAAACAACAAGAGATTGTTGGAGGGAAAAAACAGAAAACCTGAATTTTGACAGGGATGGAAACAAACTATGGAAACTAGTGAAAGCCATGAACAATGAAGGACCTAGAAACAAACAAATAACAATTAAACAAGGAAATGCCTTGCTTACAGGAAAAAAGGCTGCAAATGCACTAATGGAACACTATGCCAGTGCAAACCACATTGATATTACAACCGAACAGAAGAAAGCAATCAAAGATAAACAGATACATCATAGTAATACAGAGACAGCAGCAGAATATATGATGGCAAATCTAACAATGGAAGAAATGGAACAGGCAATGAATACCCTAAAAAAGAAGAAATCACCAGGAAAGGATGGAATCACAAATGAAATGCTAATAGGACTAGGCACTAAGGCAAAAAAGAAACTACTAGCAGTCCTAAATTACAGCTGGAAGAGGGGAATAGTCCCACAGGCATGGAAGGAAGCTATACTAATACCAGTCCCAAAGAAAGGAAAAGACCTGGAAGAACCAAATGGCTATCGACCTATCAGTCTACTTAGCTGTGTAGGAAAATTAATGGAACGCATTATCAATGGCAGGCTAACATGGCATCTGGAAGAAAACCAACTCTTAACACCACACCAAGCAGGATTAAGAAAGTACAGATCCACTGAAGATCAAATAACCTATATAGCTCAGGAAATAGAGGATGCCTTCCAAGAGAAAAAGCACACACTAGCGGTCTGGATAGATTTAGAAAAAGCATTTGATAAAGTATGGAAGGAAGGACTGAAAGTAAAACTGCAAAAAATGCATGTTTGTGGGAAAATGTACAAATGGATCAGCCACTACCTTGAGAACAGAACTGCCAGGACAAAAGTACAAGGACAAACCAGCAAAATGATGCTGTTGGAGCAAGGTGTCCCCCAAGGAGGAGTTCTTTCACCAACATTATTCCTAGCATATATAAACGACATCACGGACAATTTTCCAGCCAGAGTACACACATCATCCTTTGCAGATGACCTAGCCATATGGACATCTGAAGAATATATTAGTACAGCTAACAGCAGAATACAGCAAGCCCTATTAGCGCTAGAGGACTGGTCAAAATCATGGCTAGTGAAGATAAGTGAGGAGAAAACAACATGCACAGTGTTCTCCCTCTCAAATAAAACTCAGCAACCTAAGCTGGTATTGAATGGAAAAATATTGCGCCATGAAGAAAATCCAAACTATCTAGGAGTCACCTTTGATCGTCGCCTGACATGGAAAACACAGGTTGAGAAAAATCGAACAAGAGCAAGGCAAAGAATGGCAATCATGAAAAAGCTTGCTGGTACAACGTGGGGAGCAGATGAGAAAGTTCTCAAGAAGTTATATACTGGACGGGTGAGGCCAGTACTGGAATATGGCATTGCAGCTTGGGCAACAGCAGCTAAGTCAAACTTTAACAAAATAAGTCCAAAATCAAGGAATGCGAATCATAACTGGAAGCCTGAAGACAACGCCTATTAATGAACTAGAAAAGATCACTTGTTTACAACCAATGCAGGATAGAAGAGATAGCAGAGCCCAGCAACAAGCAGAAAAATTTAGAAGATTGACAGACCACCCTATGTATAAAAGGTTTAGTGGTTTTGGAAAGGGAAGACTGAAGCGTAGCAACTTTGTAGAAACTGCAAAACGAAAGATTAGGGCAGATCCTATACTTAACATATCAACAGTCAAACCCATTTACAATGCAGACAAGTTCCCAGCTTGGAGACAGCAGCAACTGCCTGAGATGATAGAAAACATTCCTGGTATTGAGAAAAAGAACACTCAGCATGAAACCGAAAGAAGAGAAATAACCCTAAACTACATAAAAGAACATTACCCAAGCAGCAATTGGACCCATGCATATACAGATGGATCAGCCAAAAATTCAATAGAGAATGGAGGAGGAGGAATTCTCCTAAATTTAAAAAATGGAGTGAAAAAAAACACATTCAGTAGCAACTGGAAAGTTTTCAAGTAACTTCAAAGCGGAGGTAGAGGCTTTGAAAACTGCAGCAGAAATGCTCTTGATGGAGGAAAATAAAGAGAAGCAAATAGCTATCTTCACAGATGCAAAGTCAGCTGTCTCAATACTGAAGAGCAAAAACAGCACAGAACTAGCTGACCTAAGAGCAGCACTCCATGGTCTATGCCAGAAATCCAAAAAAGTTGTAATACAGTGGATCCCATCACATTGCAGTATACCTGGAAATGAAGAGGCTGACAGACTGGCAAAAGAGGGCGGACGACTACCACAGCCTGACATAGACATAACCTATAATGAGGCAAAGAGGTTGATAAAAAGCACCTATAGAACCAAATGGGAATCAGAGCATCCAGGCCACCAGAAGGATGATGCATATTACAAACTCGACCGGAGAGAACAAGTAGCAATCTTCAGACTCCGCACAGGACATAACAGGCTGAAATACCACTTGTTCAATAAACTAAAGATAGGAGATACTGATGAATGTAATTGTCGAACTGGAAAAATGACAGCAAAACATTTGCTGCAGGATTGCCCAATATATGCAGAACAGAGAAAGATATTTTGGCCCACACCTGCTTCTTTTGAGGACAAGCTCTATGGAGATATCAACAAGCTCAAGTTGACCGCAGCTTACTTTAACTACATACAGGTTGACATTTAAAGGTGTATGAAGAAGTATTCAGACTGCCACACTTCATACCACAGGTATGTCGGTTACAAAAGCCTCCCAGAGGCATGAAATGGAATATTGCTTGGATAGCAAATCCATTACGTGGAAAGTCCGAATCGAAAGCTCACTGTGTGAGCTTCATAAAAGGTGGAAAAAGTGTCCTAGTGGCTCGAAATGGAATATTGCTCGGATAGCAAATCCATTACGTGGAAAGTCCGAATCGAAAGCTCACTGTGTGGATGTCATCTGCACACTGCATTCTTCTGGTTTCCGGAAGAACAGCCTATGGTGAACGGAAGGCCCAATATTTGGAAGTGAGGCTAAGCAGCCATGTGCAGGACGTGACGATTCCTTGGGTGAGCCCAGTACCAGAGCGCTGTGTGTTGGCTCTGCAATTATGGAAACCTCCTTGGATGGCGGGGAATGCCCATGGTCTGCCCCTGCCTTCCCTTGAGGGCTGACCAGGATGTCTTTGGCTGTTCTATATGGGCCAGCTAGGATGGGAGATAACACCACAACAGTGAGAGTCAAACGTCCTAAGAAACCCCCGGGAAGGTTAACCCGGTCAACAAATGCCCGCAGAAGTGGATGTGTCTGCCTAACGGCGCAAGAACGCAGCTCTGCTGTAAACAGGCACAACGCAATCACATCCGAAAAAAAAACTCCGGATGAACGCAGAAGAAGTAGAAGAAGAATTTGAAAACAAGTTCTTAGTCTCTCATTATAAATCTGAAATGAGAAACGAAGAAGATAAACCTGAAATGGCCTTTGCTTGCATGCTTTAACAACTGTAATGATACCTTCAGTGATAACTGTAATGATAACTGCAATGTTAACTGTAATGATAACTGCAGTGATAAATTGCATAACTACTAGCTTTAATGACAGCTTTAATAACTAATGATAACAGCAATAAATGTAATGATAACTTTAATAACTAATGATAACTGCAATAATTATAATACTCTTAAATAATACTGCAATAACTAACAATAACTGTAATGACAACTTTAATAACTAACAACTGTAATGATAACTTAGTTACGTTGAGATGGACTTTTCTTGACATAGTATAGGCCAGAACTACAAATACTTGATGCATCACAGACAGCTCATGGTACCACCAAGGATCAGTTAAAGATCACCAGAAATATATGAAGTTTAAACAAAATGAGTAGCTGCATCAGATCAGTACTGGCTGGATGGTCCTTGGTTCAAATTCCATCTAGGCGAGGATTGCTTAAAAATGAAGAAGGATGGCTACTAAAGACGATAAAACAAAGAAAATTGAAATATTTCGGCCACTTGAAATGTCATGAAAGTTTGGAGAGAACAATAATGGAGGGGTATATACCCGGGAAGAGAAGAAGAGGAAGGCCAAAGAGAAAATCGGTGCAGAATGTGGCAGATAATCTCTAGATAGGTGTATCTTGCTTATAACTGAGAAGTTTTCCGGAAGGTTGTTATGGGAGCAAGGTGCTGTAAAGGACATGCTACTGAATGAATGAATGAATACTATTTAATGACAATTCTTATATTTATTGCAAATGTCACAGGTTATTTATCAGAGAAGAAGAAGGTTACCCTAGGGACACAGCCAACAATTCTGAAAACATTCAAGTCACTGGCCACCACCAATGTCTTTGCATGCTCGGACAGGCCGACGGTCATCTACAGCAGTAACCACAAGCTGGTATTCTCTAATGTCAACTTGAAGGAGGTCAACCACATGTGTCCACTCAATTCTGATGGCTACCCTGACAGGTGGGGCATTATTAATAAATTTTGTCAGAAACTTGTGATGTGTCCACTCAATTCTGATGACTTTTTTGACATGTGGGACATTATTAAGAAATTAATTGTTATTTTTATCATGAACTTGTATGGTGTCCACCAATTATGATGGCTATCCTGTCAGGTGGCGCATTATTAATAAATTAATTGTTATTTTTGTTCAAGAACTTGCTAAGTTTCTATTCAATTCTTGTAGCTACATTGACATTTCCAATTTTGTAAAACAATTCTCTCAAAATCTGGCACATACTTTCACAGTAAGCTTTCAAATTCTTTGGCAGAATTTTTTCATCTTAACCTTTGACTATGTTTGCTGCTGTTGTTAAACATTTTATTTTGTGAAAATTGATGCTTTCCCTTCTCCATAATTGGAAATCTTTTATACAGTATAATGTTATATATTCTCACAAAATGTAGTCTTCTTAATAATTTGTTAAAAAGTTAACACAATTTAAAAAAAAAACCAAAATCCAATATGGCCACCTTATGGTGTTATGCCATCAGACGTTTTGTTATTCATGACTACTGAACGTACAAATTACATATAATTTGCAGTATAGTAGCAACAATAATATGCGCCAAGGGATTGCATTTTTATTTTGTGATTTGTTATACCTCTTTTGTTTTCTTTGGAACCATGGTGGCATATTGGTTAGTGTACTTACCTACCAAGACTGAGGTCTATACTCAGTCCCTAGAAGGGAGCAGGGGAAGAACTGTTGTATTTATCATAAAAATGTGATTAATAATTTTCTGGGAATTGTCTGGAAGGTAAAGCCATGAGAGAGGAAGCTTATCACTCCACTTCATTATGTTTATGGCCTAGAATATATGAAAACCTATCATTTCACACCAGATAGGCCGTATTTACTGTGGGCCTACCTTTTATAGTTCTTTGATCCATTGTATAATAGGCAGCTATTATATTCTTATCATGAAATATTTGCAACACATTTTGTTACCTCAAGAAACACTTGTTTTTATATTTTCAGCCTGGCTTTAGCTAATGATACCACTCTGATGATTGGAACTATTGATGAGATTCAGAAACTACATATCCGTACTATTCCATTGAGAGAGTCGCCAAGGTTGGTATGGTGGACAATACCATATTGAATTTACAGACTTTCTTTCATGACTAGTTTATGTTTATAGTGGCATTAGTATTCCTGTCATATCTTAGATATGACTGAACTACTGTATAGCAGTAGACGGTGCTACCTGCTTTCTGTTAGTCCTACATTGTTCCAACAGCTTCGGGCAGAGGAGCGCATTTAGGAGGATACAAGCCTTGTCCTAGTGTAAGGAAATGCAACCTAAAGACTAAATATCATGGCAAAGCAGTCAGGGCTTGTCTAGGACGGAAGCTCTGACAGGCAGACAGAGCATTGTGATTCTGATCCGGCAGCTGCTTCAGCTTGTCTTGTTCCTGATGTATTGGTGTTATCTTTTTTTCCCTCTGGAGTAATCTAGTCAGGCTGAGACAGGACACCTTGACAAAAGAAGATGGAGCCATTTAAGAAGAACCTGATGCAATGAAGTTGCTTCTCTTGCCTTTAACCCCCTGATAGAAATGTTCTCAGAAATAACCATCAATTAATCAATCATGTGCCATGCAGGAAAGCGTGGGTGGTCATGACTCGCCATTTAACTTGGTCACCAGTGTCGTGTATCAGCTCAGTGTTCCTGTCTCATCCATGCCATGTGGCCAAGCCATCCAGGTATTTTCCTCTCGGCCTTTCTCTTGGTCTGTTCCCTTCGATCTTGCCAGTAGTCACTAAGTTCTCTAATCCATTTCTTCTCATAACATGTCCAAACAATTTTGACTGTCTACGTCTAATTTCTCTAATCAATTTACGATTTTCATTTGTCTCATATAGTACTTGGTCATTGGTTTTTCTATATGTCCATGGTATTCTTTGCATTTTCCTCAGAAACCACATTTCTGCAGCCATCAGATGTTTTTCAGCTTGACTGCACATTGTCCAAGTTACACATCCATATAAAAGAACAGGCTCTATGTATCCCCTCAACACTTTTTCTTGTTTCAATTGACATCTTTTTATTGGTCAGAATGTTTTTCATCTTGCTAAAGGCTACTTTCGCCTTGGCTATTCTTGTTCTAATCTCTTCAAGGCATCTCCCATTAGATGTTAAGACTGTTTCAAGATAATTGTACCGATTCACTTGTTGAAGAATATTCCCATTTACTTGTAAATTACATTGTGGTACTTCGTTCTTCCTAGTGACGACCATAACCTGTCTTCTTACAATTTAATTCTAGCCCCAGTTGCTCACTGTGTACAACAACCGCATCTACTAATTGTTGCAGATACTGCGCATTGTCAGCAATTAATACTGTATCATCTGCATATCTAATGTTATTGATGTTTTGTCCTCGAGTGCTGACTCCATTTATATCTTCTACATTTCTGAAAATATTTTCACTGTACAGGAAAAAAGATCTGGAGACATTACACATCCCTGCCTAACACCTCTCTTAAGAGGCTGATATTGTCCCACTTCATTATCAATCTTTATGGCAGCTTGTTGTTTCCAATATATGTTTTTTATAAGTCTAATGTCTTTCCCATCAATTTGTAGATCTGCAAGCATATCCACCATGTTGACATGTCTAACTCTATCAAAAGACTTTGTGTAGTCAATAAAGCAAAGATGTATATCCTTGTTTACTTCTATAGCACGTTCAATAACTGTTCGCAGCATATACACAGCATTTACTGTACCCTTTCCTTCCATAAACCCACATTGTTCTTCCCCTATTTCAGGTTGTAATTTCTTCCTCACTCTTTGCATGATAATTCTTAGCAAAATCTTTGTGATAAAACTCATTATACTAATTGTTCTATGTTGATCACATTTCAAGGCTCCTGATTTCTTTAGGATTGCAATAAATACAGTTACATAATTCAGAGGGTATATCTCCAGTATCATATAATGTGTTCAGCAGTCTGGTGACTTGCTCTAGTCCATATTCTTCTAAAGCTTTAACCATTTCTGTTGTGATGTTATCTGCACCGGGGGCCTTGCCAGCTTTCATATGCTTAAGAACATTTCGAACCTCCATCTTCAAAATTGGCGGTCCTTCATTATTAAATTTAATATCATACTGTTCCTCTGTTATCCTCATAAAGGTTTTTCACATAATCTGTCCATACATGTATAATCTGATCTTTTTCTATTATGATTTTGCCATCTTTAGTTTTTAGACAGCCTGTTGATGTACTTGTTCTTTTATTAGTAAGTTCCTGAATTCTTCTGTGCACTAATTTGGTATTTTGACTGTTGTGTTGTTTTTCAATTTCTAAGCACTTTTCCTCAAGCCATGCTTCTTTTGCCTCTTTACATAATATTCTGACTTGTCTGTGAATTTCTTCATATTTGGCAGAATTATTTTTGTTGAGTCTTCTTGTTTCCATTAGGTGTAAAATTTCTTCAGTCATCCATTTCGTACGACCCACCTTCTTTAATTTTGGAATAGTTGTTTCTGCAGCCAAACTGACTGAATTGATCATCCACATCCTGGAATAGGATCTCTAAATCAGACAATATATCAAATCTGTTCTGTACTTCTATGTTGAATTTGTTTTGTATGTCCTTGTAATTACTTAATGTACACAAATCATATTTAGTGTTTCCTGTTATATACTTGACTTTCTTCAACTTTATTCTCAATGTTCATATGAGTAATTTGTGGTCGCTATAACAATCAGCACTGGGTACTGTTTTTGCTATAGCTAACGTGTTTCTAAATCTTCTGCTAATCAGAATGTAGTCAATCTGGTTTCTAATCCTGTTATCAGGACTCCTCCATGTCCATAATCTTCTAGGGTGTTGCTTAAACCAGGTGTTTTCTACAATCATTTCTTGATCTTTTGCCCACTCTATGAGTCTGTATCCTCTTTCATTTCTCTCTCCTAAACCATAGTTTCCTACTGTGTATCTATCACCTTGATTTCTTACTTTTGCATTGAAGTCCCCTAATATGATGTTTATTTCTGAATTTTTACATTTCTTTAAGGCAGACTCTATGTCATTATAAAATTCCTCTACACTGTCTTCACTGGATTCTCCTGTTGGGGCATATATTTGAATAACATTTATGCTAAAAGGTCTGCCACTTAATTTAACTAGTAGAACTCTGTCCGACACTGCCCAATATCCTTGAACAGATTTTCATGTTTTCCGGTCCAAAATAATTGCCACTCCCCTTTGTCGATCTTCATAACCATGCAACATGTTAAACATTTTCCTGACTGGTGTGTCATTGAAAATATCCGTGCAACCAATTTTTTTCCTAATAGGCATATTATAGGAAGTAATATAACCATGCAACCAACATATAGTTTTTCCTTATAGACATATAGGAAGTAAAATAACCCTGCAACCAACACATTTTTTCCTGATACACATATCATAGGAAGTAAAATAACCATGCGGCCAACATATTTTTTCCTCATTAACATCATAAAAAGTAATCATGCAACCAACATATCTTTTCCTGATAGACATATAGGAAGTAAAAAAAAAAACCATGCAACCAACATATTTTTTCCCGATAGACATATCATAGGAAGTAAAATAACCATGCAACCAACATATTTTTTCCTGATAGACATCATTGGCACCTTGCCGTCTTGACAGACGATAGTTTGTGCTCTAAAAAGGCATAATAACTTTTAACTATGGCGGTAGCGAGTGTGACTGATAAGGCCAATTTGCGCTGTAAATGTCCGTTCACAGTGGGTGCATGTGAACACGTGGTCATTTCCACCATCATGCACCATCTTACGTCTCAAACGCTTGGTGTGTGACTTTTCTGCAATAATTTTCTCTTTTGACTTTATTCCATTTCTGATATTTGCCCTCCATGCAACACGTTCAGCGGCGACTTGCTCCCAATGTGCATTATCAATGCCTGTATCAATCATGTCCCGCTTACACACATCTTTGTATCGTAGTAGAGGCCGACCCTGAGATCTCTTACCCATCTGTAATTCACCAAAAAAGATATCCTTTGGTATTCTACCATCATCCATCCTCCTAAGATGTCCTATCCATCTAAGTCTACGAAGACTGAGCATGGAATAAACTGTCACACAACCTGATCTTTCCAATACTTCAGTATTTGTGATTTTGTCTTGCCACTTAATACCAAGAATTCTTCGCAGACACCGCACATGAAAGCTGTTTAAATTGTTCTCTTGGTGTGAGTAAGTTGTCCAGGTTTCACTGCCATAGAGAAGAGTACTAAGGACACAGGCTTGATAGACAAGGACTTTTGTTTTGGCAGTAAGCTTCCTGTTCTCCCAGACTCTTTTTCTTAACCTGTTCATTGTTGTTGCTGCCTTACCAATCCGGATGTTGATTTCCTGATCTAGGGATAATTTGCTATTTACCACTGATCCTAGAAATGTAAAATGGTCTACTATCTCTAGTTCGGCGTCGTCAATAAAGATTGATGGTACCCCATGTGCACCTTGTGACATAATCTGTGTCTTCTTTTTGCTAATTGTTAAACCAAATTCAGAACAAGCATTGGAGAATGCAGATAGTAGACATTGCAATTCTTCCTCAGAGTGGGTCGTAACTGCAGCATCATCTGCAAAAAGCAACTCTCTGATCAGTACCCTCCTAATTTTGGTCTTAGCCTTCAATCTCTGAGCATTGTAGAGGCCGCCATCTGAGCGTGAGTGAATGTATATACCACCATCCTGATCACGAAATGCATATTTCAGTAGAAGTGAAAAGTATATTCCAAAGAGGGTGGGAGCTAGTACACAACCTTGCTTAACTCCACTCTTGATTTCAAATTCTTCAGAAGTTGCACCATCAAACTTGATTATACCCTTCATGCCTGTGTGGAACGATTCCACAATGGACAGAAGAGTTGGTGGGCAGCCAATCTTCTTTAGTGCCTTGAACAGACCCTCACGACTGACCAAATCAAATGCCTTTGTGAGGTCGATGAAGGCAATAAACAGTGGTTGATTCTGTTCACGGCATTTTTCTTGCATTTGTCGCAATGAGAATATCATATCAGTGGTAGACCGGTTCTGTCGAAAGCCACACTGTGATTCGGGGTAGACTTGATCTCCTAGGACTTGAAGTCTGCGCAGAACAATTCTGGCAAATACTTTTCCAACAATACACAGAAGTGAGATACCCCTATAGTTGTTACAGTCGCTCCGATCACCCTTGTTCTTGTACAGCGTTATGATGTTTGAATCTTTGAAATCCTGTGGGACTTGTCCTTCACGCCAGCATAGCTCTATTAGCTGGTGGATCTGTAGAGTGTGTGTGTCTTGCCCACTCCTGATAACCTCTATTGGAATCCCATCCTTACCTGGAGCCTTGCCAGATGCAAGTTCATTTATAGCACACTTAACTTCTGTTATGGTGGGAAGTGTGTCCAGGTGGTCAAGAGTTGGTAGAGCCTCTATGGCGTTAAGGGCATCATCCGCTAGTTTGGTCTCACTTGAGTAAAGCTCCAAATAGTGCTCTACCCATCTGTCCATCTGCTGTTTCTTATCAGTGATGACTTCTCCAGTCAAGGTTTTCAGTGGTGCACTTCTTTTGATCACTAGACCACAGGCTTTCTTTATTCCTTCATACATGCTTCTTATTGATAGACATATATATATATGATAGACATATATGAAGTAAAATAGCTATATAACCAATAAAATTGTTTTCCTGATAGACATATGATAGGAAGTAAACTAGCCATGCATTTATGATATATTCTTTTCTTGATATAATGTCATAAGAAACACATAACTTTGCAACCAACATATAGTTTTTCCTGATAGACATATATGAAGTAAAATAGCTATATAACCAATAAAATTGTTTTCCTGATAGACATATGATAGGAAGTAAACTAGCCATGCATTTATGATATATTCTTTTCTTGATATAATGTCATAAGAAACACATAACTTTGCAACCAACATATAGTTTTTCCTGATAGACATATCGTAGAAAGTAAAATATCAATGCAACCAACATACGTGTTTTCCTGAAAGACTTATAGTTAGTAAAATAACCATCAACCAACATAGTTTTTTCATAGTAGACATATTGCAGGAAATGAAATAACCACGCCGTAATGTACATTATTTCCTGATAGACATACTATAGGAAATAAAATAACCAATCAAAAAACATACATTATTTCCTGACAGACATACAGGAAGTAAAATAACCATACATCCGACATAAATTGTTTTCACTGATGACATTTTATAGGAAATATACAAGCTATACAGCCAACATACACTATTTTCACTGATGATGTTTTATAGGAAACATGCAAGCTATACAACCAACATACATTTTTGCTCAACAGACGTATTGCATATCAGGAGGCCACACAGACGTTTGGAGTGATCAGCCAACGAGTTGATGTGGGAGAGCGCAGTGTTCAATGTTTCGAACCCCTGCCTGCACCAGCTAGTTTGACTGCACTGAACACCTCCGCTGCCACATCCAAGCTGTTGTCAGGAGGTGGAGGAGCCAGCGCTGGCGGAGAGCAGGCTTTGAGTGATGAGCAGGATGTGTTTTCCTTGCTTATCCTCAGGCAAAGTACATTTGAAGGTAGTGGCATTTATATTTTATTTCTTTGGTGACTAGCAGCTTGACTGTTGTGGTTTTCACATGTGTGAACTTTACCTGTTTGTTAAAGTTTAAAAACATGATCATTAACTATGTTGGACAGCTATTTAAATGCTCCTGTTTCTTAGTAACATTTTCTGAGATAATATTCTTAATATATCATGAGGTGAAAGTAAAGGTACTTTAAAAGTACAATTGTGTGATAGGTGTGCAAAATACTTAGGATTTCACAGATAGGAGGTCACGATTGTATGGAGTGGCATTCAGTTCTCTTCCTCATCCAGTTCGCACCATAGTCAGACAGCCTACAGTTCTTTCAAGTAATTCCACCAATGTTTTTCATCTAGCTGTTGATATTAGATAACTTGAAAATAAACATGTAGGCTTGTCCATGTTAGGCCATCACATACACAAAGACATGTCATAAGGATGTGTGACCAGTTCCCTTCCACATTGCCCTTTCTTTTCTGACATGTTAATAAAATTATAAAAATGACTTGTGTGTCTTTTTTAAGAGACAGTTCTGATCTATATTATTATATTAGGCACACTCATAATTTCATATAATGATGTTGCATTCAGACAACATTATTCTTTATGTTCTGGCAGTCTACACAAGAAGTCTTGTGTTTAAATGTATGTTGTTATAATTGACAGCTCACTGAGACTTCCAATGACTTCCATATATTTACTATCCTGCTATTGAAATCAAACGGACTGGTGAATGATTTTTGAAAATGTTTCAGTTCTGCATGCTCACACTCTCTTACCAAACGAGTGTGCCACCAGCCTTATTTCCACCACCCTTGGGGAGGACCAAACTCCATACTACATTGTTGGTACTGCCTTAATCAGCCCAGAAGAAGCTGAGCCAAAGTTAGGAAGGATCATTGTGTTTCATTATAATGAAGGTAGGTTTGTTGGTGTTGTCGATACACTTGTACTGTATTGTATTTGCATTTTAAATGTGATAAAAACTCTGCTGCAGTGCAAGCAGGACAGGAGGCTTCTGAATAACAGAAGGAGTCCCCCAGTGTCAAATGTTTTGGCTCATTACTTCTGTACACTCTCAGGGGGTGGGCCCATCTGGGTCATGACTCCTGAACGTTTTTCTCGTTGTGAGTAACCTTTAGGAAGTTCGTTTATCATGCTTATCCTATATTAACATCGCTGAATGTGTCTACCCTAGGAGGATGAACATTAGGCACCAGGTCCATCTACCATCATCATCACTACACCACACTTGGCCATAGGAAAGCCACCTTCTTTCGCCAGCAGTTTGCCTCAGCCTTCCATCTCTGCCTCGGTGGCTGGTTATGACCCAGTAAACATCGCTGCCATTTGCCTTCTTCGTACCCCATTCACGGCTTACGGCTCCGCCCTCGTGCATGCTTTCAATGGGAGCCGACTCTTCCTCTGGGCTACTTTTATTAAGGCTTAAGCCCCTCCTTGCCCTCAGTGTATTTGCGGGGTGTGGTCTTTGCAAGATGGCCTATTCCACCACAAGCGGCCATTGCTGACACTTGGCTGCAGAGGTTTGACTTCGGACATTTCCAGACCAGGTGACTGCAACACATTTAAGAATTTTAGCTGTACTCTCACATTCACTATTATCATGTACTATACTAAGATAGGCAACCATGGTTTGCCATCCTATATGAAATCTTGAGTGGCGGATAGGGTCTTTTTTGTTTTCCTATAATGCAGTTTCTCTCTCTGGCTGAGGGGTTACAACACTTTCTCCGTAATCCCGTTTGTCTAGTAGCGGGAGCGAGCTGGGAGCGGTTCGTCCCCCGCTGGTGACTTGCAGGACACTGAGCCGGCCGCCCAGAAAGCAATGGCAAACTACTGAGCGTAATCTTGCCAAGAAATCAACAGACAGCTGAAAGATGCTGCTGTTGACAGCGGATGTCCTGTAAAGGATATGCGAATATAAAAAAAAAAAATAAAGCAGTTTGGTCAAGTCATTTAGGTATTTATCTCTTTGTTGTTCTTTTGCACTTTTCCCTATCAGGTTTGCTAGTTGTCACGCTTTTCAAGTTTATCTGTCCTCATAACATGCTAAAAGTATTTTGACTGTCTACAGATAATTTCTCTAAATATTTGTGGTGTGTTGCTTCTCAAAAGACTGTCTTATTTGTTTCTTGTTTTAGCTCACATCTTAGGAAACGGCTGATCACCACCTTCATTGATTGGCCAGTAGTTTGATCAAATTCTCTTTGATTTATCAGTAGTGTGATCAAATTCTCCATCCTTTATAAGTGTGCCAAAGCAGAAATTGACATAAATAATCATCAGATTGCGACCAAAGATTCTAGAACTCGGATATGCAGATGACATAGTCTTCCTCTCCAATAGTGCTTAGGAATTAAAAGAGGATCCTAACTGTCAGGAGATTGAAAATAAAAATTGTTTCCTGAACTTAAAAAAATGTATTTTGACAAAACTGTGCACTAACTGAACATCACAATCAACTTTAAAGAAAATGAAAATGTCACAAGCTATGAATAATCAGCTCCATAATAAGCAACAGTGAAGTCACATGCACACTGGGCATAGCAATGCATAGGTTAAACAGTATTAAGAACCTATGGCACAACCACTGCAAACAAATTGAAGCCACATTTTTGAGAACATGCATCTTTTCTGTGGCAACGCATGGATGTGAGCCATGGACCATTTCTCAATCCCTAAAGAAAATTGAGAGTCTCGTAGCGGGCGAGAACTGGGAGCGGTTCGTCCCCTGCTGGTGACTTGCGGGATAACTGAGCCGGCCGCTCAGAAAGCAATGGCAAACTACTGAGCGTAATTTTGCCAAGAAATCAACAGACAGCTGAAAGATGCTGCTGTTGACAGCGATGTCCTGTAAAAGGATATGCAAATAAAAAAAAGAAAAGAAAATTGGGGATTTTTAACTTTCGTGTTACAGAAAAGCTCTTAGAAGACTGTGGACTAAAGAGAGAACAAATACTGACATTCTCCAAGATCTGAACATCAAAGAAGACCAGCTCATCAACAGCATCATGTCTCAGAAGCTGAAATATTTTGAGCATATTAAACGTGACAGTGGTTGGGAAAGAACAGTGATGGAAGGCATGGTGCTTGGAAGAAGAGGCAAGGATCAAAGCAGCATGAAGATGGACACAGGACATAGCAGACAACTTAGACATGAAACTGACTGTGGCTGTGGCAAAGGATGGTGAATCTCTATAGTAGGCCATGATGAGAACGATCTTCAGCAGAGGATCTACTATATGATGATCACCAAAGATCAATGGCATTTAGATACAATGGAGCCAGACCTGCAGGCTGACTCTGCAGGATAAGCAGAAGCAGTACCTACTTCTTTGTATGCAGAAAACACACAGACCAACAGTCTGATGCTGAAGGGCATACTATAAACGGTGGAAAATCAGAGGAATGAGGTTTATTAAATTCTTGGATGTTGGCCAGCATGGCCGAATGGATAAGAATGCATGTTCTTAAACATTCGGTGTGCTGAGGCCAAAGTAAGCGGTTCTGCTTCTTCTTCTTCTGCGTTCATCCGGAGTTTTTTTCGGATGTGATTGCGTTGTGCCTGTTTACAGCAGAGCTGCGTTCTTGCGTCCGTTAGGCCGACACATCCGACTTCTGCGGGCATTTGTTGACCGGGTTAACCTTCCCGGGAGTAAGCGGGTCAACCCCTACACTATACAGTTTGACTAAAATGTAGACCTCTCGTCCTTGACTTGGGGACATAAATTACAAGTACCTCTGAACTGAGTGGATTCGCCTGATGGCGAGGGATACTGTTAATTATCATCAAGTGCCATGCCGGCTGGCATAGGCGTTCATGACTTTCCACAGATCTCGGTCTTTGGTTTTCTGGATCAACTCTGCTGATGATGCCACCGTCTCAATCCATCCATCTTCATTTCTCTTGGTCTGCCTCTGCCTCTCTTCCCCTCGATCTTTCCAGTTGTCACAATGTTCAACAATACTTCTCTTCTCATCACATGACCAAAGAAAGCTGTTTGTCTCTTTCTTATTGTTCTAGTTTCTTTAGCCTCTTTCAGGCAGTCGTTAGACATTTTGGCAGTCCAAGGAATTAGCAACATTCGTCTTAGGAACCATATTTCTGTTGCTTCCAAGTTCTTCCTAATTTGTTCCAGCGGAACGACAAAGGAAAATATTCTAAACATTCCAAGATTCACGGTTAATAGGGAAAGCTAATCCACATGCAAAATTCAGTCCAGCACTACTAGAAGTAGTGTGTATGGACTACGCTTAGAGTTCAAAGCGCAAAAACAAAATAAAAATGCATGAATGGGCAGGCGGTCAGATGTCTCTGGATTGGTAGTTACAAGTACAAAATTATATGTTTGCTGTTATTTTTGTCTGTCGTGTGTATTTCTGTTATGTCATGGTACAAGTGTCATAGTTTCATACATTCGTGTCATTTGGAGTGATAATTCCCCCTTGTTTTACAGGAAAGCTGGCTATGGTTGCTGAGAAGGAAATTAAAGGAGCAGCATACAGTATGGTGTCTTTCAATGGAAAGCTTCTTGCAAGTGTCAATAGCACGGTAAGATGTCCTTGTTGTAAGTCCTTGTTGTAATCTTCAGTTGCAAATAGAAGCCACTAATCTGCTGATTTGAATCTTTTTGTGGGGCTGTGGAATCTTCTCTGTAGGGCTGTGGAATCTTCTCTGTGGGCCTGTGGAATCTTCTCTTTGGGGCTGTGGAATCTTCTCTTTTGGGGCTGTGGAATCTTCTCTTTTGGGGCTGTGGAATCTTCTCTGATGGGCTTGTGGAATCTTCTCTGATGTGCCTGTGGAATCTTTACTGTAGGACCAGAATCTTCTCTATGGTATGTGAAATCTCCTGCTGTCTAATTTTAAAATTGATTTTGGGCAGTTGCCTGTTTGGCCTACTTTATTTGATTTCCAGCTGCCAACAAGATTTTTAACCTGCACACAGGTCCCCTTGAGTATTTGTATACAAAATCCACATCATAAAGGTCATGAATCGAGCCAGAGGCAGGGACGTGACCTCTAAACCACAGAGCCCCCCCTGCTGGGAAATTAATATGTCCAGTTGATACTGATTATATTTTTAAAAAAGTCTTAATTAAAAGTCGAAAGGATCGACTTCATTGCACCGGATTTTATCCCATATGGCTCAGTCTCTTTCTGCAGGGCGGCTGCCGAAAGTGCAGAACAGAGCACAAACTCCATAGCTCCAGCGACAACCCCCAGGAGCTTGAGAAAAATGCACTCGTGAACCAAAAGACGTAGCCCAGAAATGAACCCACAACCTTTGGAGCACAAGGCAAACGGCTTTACCACTTCATCATGGAGACTCCCGATTGATTATATTATTGCTCAGTATCTCTTGTCTCCAAGTGGGTACCAGAGATGAATAAAATTAATGTATGGCCAGTGTGGTACAGATTGGGAAATGTAGTAATACAGTGGCTAGTACGCTTGCCTGTCGATTCGGTGGTTTTGTGGTTGAATCCCCACTGTGGTGGATACAAAAGAATTGACTTGGACTTCAGGTCGACCCCGCCTAAAAATGGGTTTCAGGAAATGCTAAAAATGGGTTTCAGGAAATGTCTTGGGAGGTAAGACAGACTCTGTGATATTGACCACATCCCCATCAAGTGCTGATGGGTCTACAAATGTGAGCCAGCACCACATATCCAGAATGTTCCTGGCGTATTGTCATCATCATGTGCCATGACGACAAGCATGGGCTCATGTTTCGTTATCTCACTTGATCACCAGAGTCGTGGATCAGCTCAGTGTTCTTGTCTCAACCATGCCATATGGCCAAGCCATCCAGGTATTTATTTCTCTGCCTTCTCCTTGTTCTCCGCCCCTCGATCTGGCCAGTTGTCACCAAGTTCTTCAATTTATCTCTTCTCATAATGTGACCAAAAAATTGTTCCTGGCATGTATAGTGGACTTAATGAAAGAATAGCAGAAGTAATACAGATTATGTTATCCTAATACAGATTATGTTATCCTTCATATGTTGTTCGGCCATCAAAAATAGGGATCTAACACAACTCCAATATATTCTATTGCAATTTAAACGGTATTACTTGACTGACTTCTCTAGTATGCATCTATTTTTGTGCACTCTAGGTTCGCCTCTTTGAGTGGACTAGTGAGAAGGAGTTGAGATTAGAGTGTAGCCATTTCAACAACATTCTAGCGCTCTACCTGAAGTGTAAGGGGGATTTTGTCCTTGTTGCTGATTTGATGAAGTCCATTGCCTTGCTGGGGTACAAGCCTTTGCAGGATGCCTTTGAGGAAATTGCCAGGGATGGGAATGTTAAATGGATGACTGCCATCGAAATTTTAGACGACGACAACTTTCTGGGAGCTGACAATTTTCATAATCTATTTGTGTGTCAGAAAGATAGGTAAAACTTTTGTGAATACTGTATTGAATTGTGTGAATATTTGTCATCCTGCAAGTATTTAAATTGTTATGTGCTCTAGGAAAGAGAGAACCCAGATATTATATCAAACCTGTTCTTCTGTTTGGCAGTGAATCCTGGAATGTGAACAAGTAAATTCGGAAGAGTTTTGAGGTATTGGAGATACGGGTTTTGATGTGAATGTTGTGAATACCTTGGATGGCCAGAGTAACTAACAATGATTGATTGGAAGAGGCTGATGAAAGTAAAACATTACATGCTACTATAAGAAAGAGTCAGTCAGTGTTCTGTGCTCACATACTTAGAAGAAAGGCATTGGAGAAAATCATAATGACTGGAAAGATCAGCGATACAGAGGCAGGCCGAGAGAAATGTTGCTGTATGGTCTAGACATAGCATGGAGGAATATCATCAATAGAAGTTAGGTCAGCATGGCAGAATGGATAACAGCACTTGTTCTTAAACTTCCGGTGTGCTGATGCTGAGGTTCAACCCTTACATCGGTCAGTTGGACTAAAATCTTGACTTCTCATCCTCTGATATGGGGATGAAAATTACAAGTACCTCAGAAATTGGGGTGGGTTCACCAGATGGCAAGGGACACTGGTAATAGGGAAAGCTAATCTGCGATGAAAGTCCAGTGCACTAGAAGTAGTAGCACTTGTATGAACTATATTTGAGTTTGAAACAACCGAATGCAAAAACACACACAAATCAGTAGAATTGATCTGAAACATCGAGAGACATGAACTTCTGTAGCCACTTAGCCAGGCATTTGATGATATCTTTTGGATTACTTGTGTTGTATGTGAATGTAATATTTGTCAAATAAGTGTTTTCAATTCCTGTTTTCTATTAATTGAAACAGGCTTTGATCAAAATAACATATATTACAAATATGTCCTTTGTTTGTCAAATTACTTATTCATATTTTATGTTTCATTGTGTAGCTTAATATCAGCCGCTCATTTATCTGTACACTTTTAATATTTAACTTGTTTTAAATCTTAATAGCAGCCACCTGTCTTCCAGTACCATTATGTTTAGTTTATTTTTAAGTCTTAATTTGATGGTATTCAATCTATCCATACCATTGTTTTGTTTAGTCTGAGCTTGATATTCAGCGATTTATCAGTACCATATTTATGTTTAGTTTGTTCTGTTAAAATAAATATTTATTACATCGATTATTGACTCATTTAAATTAAAAATCCTGTATTAGTTTGTATAAAATAATTTTGTATAAAGAAACTGTCACACTTGGAGACGTTAAACTAACTGTAATGAGAAGTAAAAGACTGGATAACAGTTCCCAACCAAACAAGTAGAAATGGAAAGATAATTAGACCAAAGAAAACAGTTGAAATGTACACATTTGAGTTAGGGATTAGTATGTTACAAAAAGAAGCTGTAAAAAGAGAAAAAGATATTGCTAGAGGTTGTGATTCATTGGGGGGGGGGGGGGGGGGGGGGGGAGAGCAATAGCGAATGCCATAATCTTCTTTTGCTATCTTCTGTTGGAACATAGATGCCAAGCCATCCTATCTTTTGCTATCTCCTGCAGCTTCCTCCAGTTCTCCCCATATTATTCACCCATGTCTTTAATTCTCTTCTCCTTGTGGGATCTAAGTGACTGCCTTGATAAGGCAAAACAATTTGTAGCTTGATATAAAGTTTGAAGTTATGTTACGTACGTTAAAAAAAAGAAGTAAATGTACTTTCATGACATCAGTTAAAAATAGTTCTGTGCTAGTGTCAGTCCACTTTTATGATCTTTTTCTTCAGCGTTCCGAGCCATTGAGGTTCTTTTCTGCAGATACAATCTGTCTCCATTCGTCTCTCTGGTTGACCTTCTCTTGCCAGTCATTGATTCCAAATGCTTGTAGGTCTGTATATATATTATCCCTCTACCGTCTTCTTGGTCTACCTCGGGGTCTACGGTCATTTATTTCCTGAGTGTAAGAAAGTTTTGTTTCCCTATTATCTTCCATTCTTTCTATATGCCCCAGCCATTGTAGTCTATTAGCCTTCATGATACCAGTGATTAGCGGGGACTTAAACAGATCATAAATGTCTTTGTTTCTTCTTCTTTTCCACTCTCCACTTTGTGTATCCCTAATGGGTCCAAAGATGCATCTTAAAACTTTGTTCTCAAAGGTTTGTAGCAAGGCTTCGTCTCCTTTCGTTGTACTCCAGGTTTCAGAGCCATGCAGCACAACTGGTCTGATCAGTGTTTTGTATATTGTGATCTTGGTATTATGAGATAGCACATTTGATTTTAGTAAATGTTGTAGTGCATATCTTATTTCCAGAATTGATTCTAGTTTGTATTTCTTCCCTTATTATGTTGGAGCAGTTGAAGATTGTACCCAGGTATTTGTATGTTTCCGTTCTTTTAATGGTCATGTTATCTATTTGTATGTGGCCAGAGTTTTTAGCCATTCCTTCTCTTGAAATTACCATATATTCTGTCTTATCTTGGTTGATAACCAGCCCCATCTGTTGGGCTTTTTCCTTTAAGTGAGTCAATATTTCCAATGTCTTTTGTTCATTTTCCCCTATAATATCTATATCATCTGCATAACCAAGCAGCTTGGATGTTCCTCCAATATCACATTCCTCCTTTACCCTCCTTACAATTTTCTCTAGAGCCAGATTGAAGAGTAGCGGCGATAGTGCATCACCCTGTTTCAAGCCAGATGTTATTTGGAAAGGGTCTGATTTCCTGCCTTTATATGTTACTATGTTATAAGTATCTTCTATGCATAGTCTGGTCATGTTGATCAACTTCCTTGTTATTCCAAATTCCCGCATAACATTCCATAGACTATTCCTATGGACACTATCATAAGCCTTTCTAAAATCCACAAAAATGTTGTGGAGATCTCTTTTATATTCCCAATTTTTCTCGGCTATTTGTCGTAAGATAAATATCTGTTTTGTCTAAAATCCGCCTGGTAGTCACCTAATATGTATTCTGAATATGGTTTTAGTCTATTTAGTAATACTGCGGATAGTATCTTATAGCTTACGGACAGTAGTGATATTCCTCTATAATTTTCACACTGGAACTTGCCTCCTTTCTTGAAGATAGGTATCAATAATGACTCTTTCCAGTCATGGGGTAATTCTTCTGTCCTCCAGATTTTTATTATTAGTTCGTATAGCTTTAGATGTAATGCATGGCCGCCTGCCTTTATAAATTCAGCATCAATTCCATCAGCCCCTGTTGCCTTGTTTTTAAGTCATGTGATTACATATAGTATTTCTTCAAATGCAGGTTCTTCAATTTGTGGTTCACACGTTAGAACCTCTTCCTGTGGGAAAGTGTTACTTGGAGCTTCACGATTTAGTAATTCAACAAAATATTCTTTCCATGTGTTGCACATTTCCTCATTGGTATTTATCATATTCCCATTTTTGTCTTTTAAACCATAAGTGTTGTGTTGGTGCCCTCGTTTCATTGATTTCAGTTCTTTAAAAAACTTTCTGGATTCGTTTTTCTGGTGATTAGTTTCCATATCTTTGATTATATTACTCATATATTCTCGCTTCTGCTGTCGAACTATTTGTAGCCTCTTTACATTCATTTCTATATTGCTCTTCCTTTTGGATGTTGCTGATATCATTTAGCCATAGCTGTCTGGCATTCTTTTTCCTAATGACTTTTATGATAATTGTTAAAATATTTACTACACTATTCATTTTCTTTCTTTCTTTTTTTTTTTTAAAGTGCTGCCACAACAGATGAAGAGAGGTCACAAATGCAAGAGGTTGGCCTGTATCACTTGGGAGAGATGGTCAATGTCTTCAGACATGGTAAAGGATTTTAAAAATTTTAATGTGTGAAAACTTGCCTTGTTCTCTTTCATACATTTTTCTGTTTCTACATCAAGTAAACTGATTTTTTCTTAAGTTCAAAGTGTAAACAAAAATTATAGGTAGTTAAATCAGAAAAAAAAACAATGGGATATTTAAACAAACCAAACTAATTTTTTTCCACTTAGTCTTCCATTATTAGTGTTAAATGGACAGCTGTAATGTTTGGTTAGTTTTTGTCTTTCATAATTCTCTATACGTCTCTAACATTTTGCTAAGGCACGTTATTTGTTGTGTTTTAGTCTTCGTTTTGCTTCAAAATTTGAATAAATGTACCAGATCTTTAGTTTTAATTGCACTTACGAGTATTATTCATAAGAAATCTTGAGGTGTGTATAATTGTTAACTGTAAGCTTCAGTTTGTTTGATTCTGTTTCAGGGTCACTGGTCATGCATCATGCAGGAGAAAATACAACTCCAGTACAGGGATCTGTTCTCTTTGGCACAGTTAATGGTGCCGTTGGTAAGTTTGTATGCATTTTAACAATGGATATGTTGTGTTACTAAATGTGTATGCTGTACTGTTGATAAATGTACATATTCTGGTGGTGTGTATAGTGTTCAGTGAAAAAGTTGTTTCAGTTTTGTTAGTACCTATCCTGCTGTGGGTAAGTGTACATGCTATCTGTTGGTGCGTGCAATGTTCTGTCTTCTGTTGTTTACTGAACGTTTGAAGGGGAATTGTTGTCATGATAAATATTGTGTGTTGGTGTGGTTTTTAAAGTTGAAAATGCAAGTGCTGCAGGATCTGTATGTTTTACTTTGTAATTGTTATGCATGTGTTGTTGCATTATATCTCATAATTGTTCATTACAGTTTTATTTCTCAGGAATTAATATTCAGTGATTTTTACTATCAAATGGTAATTTTGCAATGCTTTATTATATTTTGCATATATTCAGATATTTTGAAGAGCACAACCCACTACTGGCAACACTGATCGTACTCCGGTACAAACCTTGGGCCTTGTCCACATCAGATTGGAAGCACTAGACTCGAGTTTCACTCTCATTTGAGCTCATCAGTAATGCATATCCCTGACTGGATCTGGGAATGAACTCCGGATCACTCGCGTGTGAGGCGGGTGTGCAGCCACTTACAACGTGACTCACACTAGACGCAACAAAATTATCATACTAGAATATCACGTCACCCATTGTAGAACTATAGCTAATAATTTGCCCGCTCGCCACGACTGACATCCGTCAATCAATGTGGCCCCAATCTGGGGCTTCTAATCTGACGCGGACAAGGCCCAAGGTTCATATCGGAATACGATCAGCATTGCTGGTAGTAGGTTGTGCTCTATCTTCAAAACCCAAATCTCGAAACAACCAAATATTCAGATATTGTTGACCGTTTTGATTGATTATATTGATACATTCGTCTTTCATGATTGTGTTTTCTAGTTTTAGGTAGAAGTTGAGTTTTACAGCACAAATAGGTATACAATGTGTATCTAAAAAGCCATGCGATAAAATCCTGGCTTGAAAACTGGCAACATTATAACCACACCCCAAATGCCAACCAAGGCGTATATTCCTATTTGATGTACAATGCAAATTTCAACTTGCTAGCGTTAACACAACTTATTTGACAGAAAATTTTGTAAATGTATGTAGTAATGATGTGTTACAAACAAGGAAATATTACATCTTTAGCAGCTTTACAATATTAAATTGTGCGTTAAATCTGACAAAAGTGTCACAGAAACTTACGAAAAAGATAAAATGAGCTTATGAAAATTATGCTCTATTGATGGACAGATGGCGTAGTGTTTTTTGGGATGACTGTGAGATGGGAATTATACGTCTTGCATACTGCATCACGACAATACTCCCTATCACACTACTGTATCCATGACAATTTTTGTGATGATGGTGCTGCAGTCCCCATACTCCCCTGATCTGAGTCTGTGTTATGTTGAGAAAGTTTAAATTCCATCTTAAAGGACATTATTTTGAAATTGGAGCCCATTCAAAATGTTGTGACAGAGCAGTTAAAGACACTTTGAGTTGAAGACTTCCAGGACTGCTACCTAAAGTGGGAACTGGAAATATACAAACTGATGTACTGGCTGCTACTGCTCCTTTGGTCGGTGAACTAGATTATCACAAGCCTGATATGGTGAAGACTCTAGGATCCAGTGGAAAGTGCTGCCAAAAAACATAGACCACATCTGGAGAGGCAGATTCAGCGAGGTTTGAGTAGATGGTTTGAATGACACTGAACATGAAGAAGGAAATGCTAGTGGACGTCAGCCAGGCTGGTGCATGAGCATGGAAACTCTTTGTTACTATTGAAGAAGAGGACAGAGATAGTGTGGGAATGTCCCGAGTGTAATGATATTGATTCTTGATGTGATGTATGTTTCATATTTACCCGGAGTAGTATCAATGTCTCCGGCTGTTTGGCACTTCCCAAGAAAACTACTTTGAAGGGAACAATAATTAGTAGTTAAGTGTTAATCAACATATATATAGCTCCAGTCAAATTACCCTTCAGTTATTTCTTTCTTGATTTAATGGGATGTTTCATATTTACTGGAATAGGACCAGTGTCTCCGGGCCGTGTGGCACGTTCCAAGAGAACTACTTTGAAGGGAATAATACGAGGTGAAGTCAATAAGTAAGTCACTAATGGCTGTAGAAAAATAACTTAATATGATAACAACTTTAACCAGTTTATTTTTGTACATACATTGTCCCTTTATTTCTCAGCATAATTTCCACCAGCATTGATGCACTTATTCCCATCGTTTTATCAGTCCTCCCAAACCGGCTGCACAGAACTGCATTCTCTGTTTTCTAAACCACGTTTTCACTCCACATACAACTTCGGCGTCATTCGTGAAATGGCTCCCGCCAAGGTGGGTTTTCAGTGGACCAAAAAGGTAGAAATTGCTAGGGGCTAAGTCGGGACTGTAAGGTGGATGTTCCAGAACTTCCTACCTTAGTTGATGTTCTACTGAGTGTGAAGTGAAAATGTGGTTTAGAAAACAGAGCACGCAGTTCTATGCAGCCTGTTTGGGAGGACTGATAAAACGATGGGTTAAGTGCATCAATGTTGGTGGAAATTATGTTAAGAAATAAAGGGACAATGTATGTATAAAAATAAACAGATTTCAAGTTGTTATCATATTTAGTTATTTTTCTACAGCCATTTGTGACTTGCTTATTGACTTCCCCTCGTAATTTGTAGTTACGTTATTAATTAACAAATATATAGCCTGCCTAATTACCTTTCACTTATATCTCACACCTGTTATAGTATTGTTTTGTGATGCTGATTGTGGCATTGGATTATTGCAGGCATGGTGGCTCAGCTTCCGCAGGAATTTTTCAACTTTTTACTGGATGTACAGAACAGACTGAGCAAAGTCATCAAGAGTGTGGGCAAGATTGAGCACAGCTTGTATCCTTGAGACATCCTGCTGGCTTGTATGCCTGCACGACTCCCTCTGGGTGTTGGGTTGGCATCTGTTGACACTGAAATATCTCAAACCCATGGGGAAAACATGACCAACTTAGGCTTACACCCTGCCAGTTTGTGAGTGCTGTGCTGAATCATCTCCTGGTTAAATACTAAAATTCTTCTCTACAGATGTGATGTTAGTCATCATCATCATCTTCTTCCACTTTTGCCATCAAGTGTCGCCAAATGGGTGGCACTGGATAGTGTCATTCCGTGTGATTGTACAATATCTTTGATGTTGTCAATCCATTTTCTTCTTGGGCGTCCTCTTGCTCTCGTAGCAGACCTTCTTTGATGTAGGGCTGGTGCTGGTAGTTGATGGTGTTGCATTCTAACCAGATGGCCAAATCATATCTTCTGTCTTTCAGTATATGTGGCACAAGGTGTTGATCCCACTGTTCGTCTGATAACATCATTTCTTATTCGGTCTCAGGTAGTTAAGTTGTTAGCTCTCCTCAAGCATCTCATCTCTCAGGTGTTGATTTTGCGTAAGTGTGAAGTTCAGTACGTCTTATTCACCTCACTAGTTTCTGAACTTAGAGAGGGGAAGGAGCTGTGCAGCATAGTTCTGTGAAGATAGTACTGTGGTACTGGGCATGGGTGAAGGTCACTCCATCAACCTCACTCTGTAAATCCTTTTCAGGGCTTTTATGTCCTGAACCGAAAGCTCATTGTGTGGACGTTTCAAAGGTGGAAAAAGCTTTCCAGTGGCACAAAATGGAATATTGCTTAGCTAGCAAATCCATTACGTGGAAATTCCGAATTGAAAGCTCATTGTGTGGGCGTCATAAAAGATGGAAAAAGTGTCCTATTGGCATGAAATGGAACATTGCTTGGGTAGTAAATCCATTACATGGAAAGTCCTAATCGGAAGCTCACTGTGTGGATGTCATCTGCAGACTGCATTCTTCTGGTTTGCAGAGGAACAGCCTGTGGTGAATGGAAGGCCCAATATACAGAAGTGAGGCTAAGTACCCATGTGCAGGACGTGACAATTCCTTGGGTGAGCCCAGTTACAGAGTACTGTGTGTTGGTTTTTTTGGGTTTTGGAAGCTTCCTTGGATGGCGGGGAATGCCCATGGTCTGCCCCTGCCTTCCCTTGAGGGCTGACCGGGATGTCGTCGGCTGTTCTAAATGGGCCAGCTGGGATGGGAATAACACCACAACAGTGAGAGTCAAAGGTCCAATGAAATACCTGGAAAGGTACCCTGGCCAACAAATGCCTGAAGAAGTCGGATGTGTCGACCAAAAGGTTCAAATATCGCAGCTCTGCTGTAAATAGGCACAATGCCATTACGTCTAAAACAACATTCCGGACGAACGCAGCAGAAGAAGAAGATGTCCTGAACGTCACGGATCAGACCTAGGAGTTAGAAGAAGATTCTTTCAGGAGTTTCACCCACCAACTAGACTTGCCCTCATATAAATTTGTATAAATATGTTGAGGTAAGGAGTAAAGCTAAAATATAATTTTGATTATGATGGTCATGATTAGCATTAAAAATTGTAAAATTAATTCCATGGCTATTCCCTCTTAGTGATGTGAAGTATTGCATCTTTGCATGTATTATGTCACAACATAATGAATTTGAGTGATCAGCTGGCTCATTTCCTTGCTGCCCTTCTGACCCAGACCATTTCCATAAAATTCTATAGTTGTTTCACAAGGCTTCAGAAGTGTTAAAAGCAAGGACTCCTTGCCATGCCATGAGTCATATTGGTTGTATGGTGTTTGCCCCATATTTTTAGACCAGTCGGTGCTCGGTGGGTGATGACATATCATGCAGGCCGCCTTAACCTCCCAGGAAATTTCCTGTTACCCATTTCAGGCCAGGTCAACCTGGTAGCCTAGTTCAGTGGAACAAACTCCCTGACTCAAGGGGAATTTGAACACATGACCACCGGGCTGGCAGGCAGACATGTTAGCCACAGCTTCTGTTGTCCGATAGGGCCAAGCTATTATAGAAAGTGTACTGGTCCGAAGAAGAAAACACTGCCTCAACCGAGGATTGAACTAGGACCACTGTCATGACAAACAGGCGCACTATGTATACTGTATATTAATAAGTTGGTTACATTTTTGTTACAAGATGTTGCAGTCAACCTCATCATTTATTGGAGTTTTGTGATTTTCTTGGTAATTCTTCATTCAGTAGTTTGTCATGGTTTTCTAAACAGCAAACGCTCATACTATTATGGCAAACAACACAAAGTAATCTGCTTCCAGATCGCCTGCGGCTGACCTCGCACCTGGTATGTCAGGATTGTGGACACTTCACTCACTACCCCCAATCCATGGATGCCGACTAACAATAATAAGTGACAAGTAAATGTAATCTTATAGCAGACAATGCTGAAAGAGGAAAACTAAAAGATTTCAAAAGTACACGCCCATTGCTATTTTCCATAACATGTTGATTGATTGATTGATTGATTGATCTAGGAACCGACATCACAGCATTCGGGACATTCCCATAAGCGCTCCGTCCCCATCCTCAGCAACCAGCGAAGAGTTCCAACACTAATAGTTCCAGTAGCAATCTGATTATATGTCCGTCTCGCCTTTCCTCTGAGCGTCGAGCGTCGGCCAGATCCCCTCGTCACTCCTCGCTGCCTCATTCTAACCAGACTATGGTGATCCATTTGCTCCTCCGAGGTGTACACGTGCTCCCACAAGGCCGCAACCACATCTGCCTTGTCATGCATCAATACTCCACCAAGTTCTGCCGAGCCATAACATGTTGATGTTTTTATAGTATTTCTCATAGAATGTTGCAGTTCTCTATGTCATTTCTTTTATCAAATTACTGTTTATGGTGTTCCTCATTGAATTTTGCAGTTTTTTATGTCATGTCTCTTATCAAATTACTTTTTTCCTTTTTTTAATGTCATTTCTTGTAGTATAATACTGTTTTGTTATGTTATATCTCAATCTCATAGCGGTTATCTGTTTCCAAAGCATATTGCTGTTTTCAGTAGTATGTTACGGTTTTCCACAGTGTGTTGCTGTTTTTTGTCATCTCTTTCAGCATGTTTGCTGTTTTATGTCGTACAACAGCATATTGCTGTTTTCAATGGCATGTTACCATTTTCCATAGTCTGTTTTTTTCTTTGTGTGGCATGTTGCAGTCTCTCTGGCCTGTTTTTGTTTTCTGTAACCTCACTTTTTGTTTCCATGTAGATTGAAGAGTTCCTTCGGTTGTTGCTTTCTATTGCCCCTTGCTGTTTTTTTATTGTTGTTTCTGTTGTTGTCTGCTACGAGTGATTTGGCAGCAGACCGCCTTGCGTTGGTTGTCGTACAATGGTATGAGTGCTGGTCATTCAGAAATCAATGGTAAACTACTGAAAGGAAACTTGCCAAATAATCGCAAACAGTTTAAAAAAATGCTGGGGTTGACTGCAACGTCCTGTACAGGATATGCAAAAACTTTTCTGTTGTCTGTGACCTCTTATTTGCTGAACAGTTCCTTGACCAGATTTTCTCAGCTGGAGGTCTTACTTCACTGAGCAGAAACGTGATGCTTCCATGGGTTTTATTGATGGTGATTTGATAGAGAGTTTCCTGGATTTGAACCGTGACAAAATGCAGGAGGTGGTTCAGGGTTTACAGGTAAGGAGAAATATTTGTGTTGTTGGCTTTTGTTTCTTTTGTATTGTTTTTCTGTTTTCTTTATTTTCAGCTTCCTGAGCCTGCAAGGCTCTTTTCTGCGAGCTTTCCCTGCTTCTTTCTGTCTGTTGATGCTGCTCCAGATCTTTTAGACTTTTTCCACACTGACTTGATTACCCTCTTGTTCATTCACCTTTAATATGCTCAGCATATGCTCTATGTACTTCTATCTGGATCTGTTCACTGAGCAACCACTCAGATGAATTGGATGCCATGGCATTGATTGTTGATGAGCATTGACAATAGTTGCATTACAAGTGCATATCCTGCACACACGGCCAACTATTTTTTATTTAAAAAAAAAAAACAACACATTTTCAAAAGTTCCTGATTTATCTATGTTTATTGCAATCCTAAAGAAATCAGGATAAAATTTGGTGGAACTGCGATATAGCTGTGGAAATGTAAACAGTATAAAATAACACAAAGTAATGCAGCTTTACAGAATAGAATTATGAAACATACAGGACGTTGCGACGACTAGCCTTCATCAGCAAACAAATACATACACAAAACACAACATATAATCACAGAGAAGACTCTCAAGTGACTGTATTATGGCACAAGAAAGAGATGAAAAGAATAAAAGGATGAAAAAAAAATGAGAACTATGAAGAGAAAATGAAAATTAAAAAAAAATATTTGCTACTCATCTCAGAATGCCAGGCTGTGATACTGACATGAATTGGGCCTTGCTACAATTAGCTATTCTATATTCTTTATTCTATATTATATATTATATAGAAGACAGTCGTGGGGGGAATGCGAGTCATGGGGACCAGGGTAGGGGATAGTAAATAAGGCAGGAAACTGGAAGCAATGGAGATGCCATGGTTGTCCGAGAGTGAAAACTAAGGAGTACTCTGGTGGCCGTCCGCACCATGCATGAGTGGGTACCAGTGAAAGGTTGGCCCTAGTGGACAAATATTAAAGAGCAATGATGTGTGCACCTAAGTATGATGGTAATAGTAACAAAACTAATTTTCTGTGCTCCTTTGTGTGTGTACCAACAAAATCATAAAGTCTGGGTGGATTGATATGTGTAAGCACATATACATACATCTACACATCACCAAACATTCATATCACCGTAAACATACATATGTAAATGGTATATATGAGAAAGGAGAAAGAGAGGGAGAGGGTGTTGGTACAGTACCTGTGATATGCCACATGGGATATGCAGAATTAGAAGGTATAATCTTATACAACCCCAATAACACTATGCACTGGGACTTTTGATCCTACAATACGTGGTATAACAACCCTACTGGCCCTAATTTATATGGAACAGTATGAGTGAAGCCTCGTATTTCAGACCTTCTAATTCTACATATCTCATGTGGCATATCACAACACCCTCCCTTCCCCCCCCCCCCCCCCCCCCCCCCCCCCCCCCCCCCTCTCTCTCTCTCTCTCTCTCTCTCTCTCTCTCTCTCTCTCTCTCTCTCTCTCTCTCTCTCTCTCTCTCTCTCTCTCTCTCTCTCTCTCTCTCTCTCTCTCTCTCTCTCTCTCTCATATATACCATATGCATATGTACGTTTAAGGTTGTATGAATGTTTGGTGATGTGTAGATGTATGTATATGTGCTTACACATATCAATCCACCCAGACTTTATGATTTTGTTGGTACACACACAAAGGAGCACAGAAAATTAGTTTTGTTACTATTACCATCATACTTAGGTGCACACATCATTGCTCTTTAATATTTGTCCACTAGGGCCAACCTTTCACTGGTACCCACTCATGCATTGTGCGTACGGCCACCAGAGCACTCCTTAGATTTTCACTCTCGGACAGCCATGGCATCTCCATTGCTTCCAGTTTCCCGCCTCAGTTACTATCCCCTATCCCGGTCCCCATGACCCGCAGACTCCCACGGCTGTCTATATAAGAGTAGTAAGTTCCTATTCATGTCAATATCAAAGCCTGGGATTCTGAGATGAGTAGCAAATAATTTTTTTCATTTTCATTTTCTCTTCAATGTTCTTATATTTTTCATCTTTTTGTTTTTCTCATCTCGTTCTTTTAGGCGTATTGTAGTCACTCGAGGGTCTTCTCCGTGATTATATGTTGTGTTTTGTGTATGTATTTGTTTGCTGATGAAGGCTAGTCGCCGCAACGTCCTGTATGTTTCGTAATTCTGTTCTGTAAAGCTGCATTACTTTGTGTTATTTTAAATTGTTTAAAGAAATCAGGTGCCTTGGAATGGGATTGATATCAAACAATTAGGATAATGAGCGACATCACAAAGAATTCTAAGAATTACCATGCAAAGAGGAAGAAAATACAACCCAAAATAGGGCAAGCAAAATGTGGGGGAAAAAATGTGCTTGGAGATCTACAAATTGGTGAGAAAGATCTTAGACTATTAAAAGCATATTTTGAAACAGAAGCTGTCATAAAAATTGATAATGAAGTAGGTCAATACCAGCCTATCTAGAGAGGTGCATGACCTTGATTAGTGTCTCTAAACCTTTTCTTATGTATGTAATTAAAATATGGCTTCTTTATGCTAATTGTTTAACCAAATTCATAACTGGCATTGGAGAATGCTGATAGTAGTCATTTTTCCTCAGAATGGGTCATAATTGCAGCATCATCTGCAAAAAGCAACTCTCTGATCAGTACTCTCTTTATTTCGATCTTGGTCTTCAATCTGTGAGCATTGTAGGGGCCGCCTTCTGGTCATAAGTGAATGTATATACCATCATCCAGACCACGAGAGGCATATTTCAGTAGAAGAATCCAAAGAGGTTTGGGGGAAAGTACACAAACTTGCTTAATCCCACTCTTGATTTCACTCTTCTGAAGATGCACCATCAAACTTGTGTGAAATGATTCCACAATAGACAGAAGAGTTGGTGGGCAGTCAAGCTTCTTTAGCACCTTGAACAGACCCTCAAATGCCTTTGTAATATCAATGAAAGCAATAAACAGTGGTTGATTCTGTTCACTGCATTTTTCTTGCAGCTGTCGCAATGAGAATATCATATCAATGATAGACTGGTTCTGTCAAAATCTACTCTGTGATTCAGGGTAGACTTGATCTTTTGGGAATCCATGCAGAACAGATCTGGCAAATACTTTCCCAACAATACACAGACGTGAGATACCCCTATAGTTGTTACCGTCACTGCAATCCCACATGTTCTTGTACAGAGTAATACTTGAATCTGTGAAATCCTGTGGGGCCTGTTCTTCTCGCCTTCATAGCTCTATTAGCTGGTGGATTTGTAGAGTGAGTGTGTCATGTCTAGTCCTGATAACCTCTAGGGAATCCTTACCCGGAGCCTTGCCAGAATCAAGTTCATTTATGGCACATGTGATATACTGATTTGATTGTGATTTGAAACATTTGATTGTGGTGAAAAATGTGAATTAATCAATCATGCAGCTTCTTCATTTTAAACTTGATATTTTATCCCTGTTCAGCTTGATGACGGAGACATGAAACGGGATGCATCAGTGGATGACCTGGTGAAGATAATTGAAGAGTTAACGCGAATCCACTGAGTTGTTGAGAAGTTTGAAGTGTTAAGCAAGTTTCTCTTGTAATTATTTTGTAAATTGTTTTCTTGTCCAAGAGTAGTAGAGTATTTTTATTTCTAGTTGATTATATAGTTTTTCACTGAAACATGTTGCTATTAATTAGAGGATCACGTCACTGTGTATTTCTTTACTTCTTTTAGTTGAACAAAGCGGATTTGATCATGCAGGTGTTCATTGTGCATGTGTGCTAAATATATCACTTGTGCCACAGCAGTTAAACAGATTATAATGTCTTATGTTCTCATTTGTTTAGCATTAGTTTTATCAGAGAATAAAGGGCGCAGGCTTTATTCAGTGTCATAAGAAAACAAAGAAATAGACTTTATCCATTGGCAGACATTTGTTACATGACAGTTTTGTAAAGAGAATAAAGATTTATTCTGTGGCAGAAACTTGTTGTGTGGCAGATTTATGAAGAGAATAAAGATTTATTCCTTTACAGAAATTTGTTACACAGATTTATTAAGAGAACAAAGAGCACAGACTAATCCATTGCCAGAAATGTGTTAAATGCAGTTTTATTAAGAGAACAAAGACGACAGCTTTATTCTTCGGCAGAAATATGTTACTGAGCAGTTTTATTAAGAGAATAAAGATTTATTCAGTGGCAGACATTTGTTTAACATTGGTGTTATGAAAAGAATAAAATGCACAGACTTTAACCAGACAATATATATATATACGCGTACACATGTTTTAATTTTAATACATGTATTAGTTTTTGTCTACTTTATTGCATATGGTTTAAACGGGTCATTTCCTGTTCAATCTTCTGGCTTACAATTGGAATATTGTAGCCTCTTATAGTTAATAAGAAGACAGAGTATTCTCAGTGGTAATCTCAAAACGATGGATCTTGCCCAGATATACTTTGGAAGTCAGTGGTTTTAATTTGGGACAAAGTACACAAATTCAAATATTTAGGCACATGGTTATCATCAGAAGGAAGATGTTTTACAGATAGAGAAAAGAACAGGACAAGGAAAAACTGCATTTGATAAAATGAACATCTCATGTAATAAATCCTTGTCACCGGAAGTTAGAAAATTAATTCTTGCATGGTTCATAGTATCAGTTTTAACACATGGTTGTGAATCCTTGATAATTTGTAAACAAGTACACACAAAAATAGTAAAAATAAATCCATTTTTGCCTCAGAGATATGGCTTTAAAGAATGCTGAAAATTTTTTGGTCAGCGAAAATGAGTATTTTGTATGTTTTGAAAGAGATCGAGACACAAAGACAGCTATCACAGTGAGAACACCTGGAACATAACAGTTGACAACATTCAAGTAAAAAATGTAAAGGAAAACATTGAGAGATGATTCTTGGCAGCCTTTCTTCATGACATGTGAAAATATCAGCTCATGAATTGATACAACCTGTTGAAGACTGCAACATTTGGAGAAGCATGATTGTCCACACTTGTTGGTGAGACATTTGAGGATGATGATCACCATGTCTGTAATTCAGTATCTAATGAAAAAAACATCATAAAGGGCCTCATTTTCATGCCATCCTGGCATACTGAGAATAAGGCGCTACACCCATGTTTACTTGACCAAACAATATTTGCAGGGACAGTGTGGTCAGCCATCTGACCGTCTAGAACATTTTCTAGTACCCACACGCAGCTAGGTCAACAGTGCAGCCATGGAGTCATGAAGAAATCCCACCTCAAGCTATGAACCCAGGATCACTGGGGTCTGGGAGTACACTAGCTACTATGCTGACCAGCTCGTATCAATGTCTGTTGGAATTTTGTATACACAGCCTTAAGCAGAACCTTCTGCATGAAATCTTTTGAAATCACCTTGTGTAGTGATCTGAGGCCTTTCTCTTGCATTTCTGATTCTGTTTCCATTTCTCTTTTTGAAATCACATCCTGCCTGTATTTTTTACTTGAGTCTTGAAAAGTAGGGAAGGTGGAATATGATGTAATTCAGTATATAAAGTAAAAGTGAAGAGCTCATTTCCACACCATAAGGCGATGTCTTCCAATGCCTCTCTTCTTATATTACTAAAGAATGTTTGTCTTTTTCTTATAGGTATATGTAATGTTCTTTTTCTTTAGGTTGCATTTCCTTGCACTAAGGCCTGTACCCTCCCAGTTGCACTCCAAGATCTGAAGCCGTTGACATAATGTGGGGTGTCAGGTTTGGTGAGTGTCACCAAACATTCGGCACTTACAGAAAGCAGTTAGTACAGTAGCTCAGTCTGACTGAGACCTGACTTTATTGTGCACAGCAGACCAGGCCCTAAGCCTTGGTTGGCATCTGGTTTAGGATGGAAGCTCAGACGGGCGAACAGTTAGAGCTTTGCTTTACTGATCCTGCAGCTTGTCGTGTTCCAGACGTATTGGTGTCACCTTTCCTCTAGAGTAAACTAGGCAGGCTGTATCACATATCAAAGCCGGCTTCCTGGCCTAGAGGTTAGCAAATTTTCTCCGTAATCTCATATACTCTCGTAAGTAACATGATGATGGTGAGAATCAGCAGTGGTTCGAAGCGCGTCGGTAACTTAGGGGTATGTGAGCCCAGAAAGCAATGGCAAACTACTGGGCGTAATCTTGCTGAAAGATGCTGATGTTGACAGCGATGTCCTGTAAAGGATATTCAAACATTTAATTTAATTCAAAACAATGTTTTCCCGTGATGAATTTGAATGACGAGAGAGAGAAATTACCTGACGAGATGCAGCGAAATATGCCAGGCAATAAATCGTGCAATCTATTGTTAGTGTCTTTGTTATTCAAATTTAATTTAATCACATATCAAGGATCAGTCATGTAATGTTCTTCTTTCGTTAGCCTCTTCCGTTGTTCATCAGTCTCTTCAACTTTCTTTAGCCTCATACTCCTGCAGTCTTAGGTATTTGCAACATTCTGTTGCTTCCAAACTCTTCCTAATTTGTTAAATCACATTCCAGGATACATTGCCTTACAGCAGATCAAGGTTCTTTGACCTCAGAAGTCAAAGTGGCTTTGCCTGGTGGCATGGGACACTAGTAATAGGAAAAGCTAATCCATGTGCACAAAATCAGCCCAGTGCACTAGACTAAGCTTGTGTTCTATGAGATTCTATCTAAAGAAATTGTTACTTCCACTAAAGCCAAATCAGTTGAACATAGAAAATAAAAGCTACAGCTGATGCATACTAGGCACTGTTGCAGAGAGTGAGAGCCCTTGTGATGATGGTTCAGTATGTTTGTTTTTTGTTTTCTTTGTTTCAGTTGTTTGTTTGTATTTTAATGTAAGGGTGTTGATCCAAGTTAGAGATTATGTATGAAAGAGATACGAGATAGAAATATGGAAAATGCATTTGCTTTCATTTCTTGGGTTGTAGACCGTTTGGTTTGTATTATAAGGTTACAGTACAATTTTATGGAGTGTTTTGAAATAAAATCAAGTCCAGCATGTTCCAGACAGTTTGTGCATTTGTATTTGTCAGCTGTTGTTTCTGAAAATCTATTCTTACAGGCTTAAAAACATGTTTACAGATTTACATTGGAGAGTAGACTGGTATCATTATGATGTGGCAGGTCTTGCGTAGAACGTCGCTTCCATCACAACCCGCCAACATTTTTTTCTGGATGACTTGTCTGTTCACCCGCCTCATGTTTTTTAAGTTCAACATGTCTTCAGTATCCTGTATCCATCTGTTTACTGATTGATACCTGCCTCAAGTGTTTTCAAGTTCAACATGTCTTAAATGCCCTGAATCCATCTTTGTACTGGTTAACACTTACCTCTGCTGTTAGGAACCATGCTTCCTATCAATGTTCTTTCCAAGTCACTGTGATGTTTTATATGGCCAACCTATTTCAATTTCTGAGACATACTGTTTCAACGTTCAAATCTGATAGAATATCAGCATTTTTCTTCATTTTTTGGTCCCCGGTAATCTAAGATGGATTGATTGATTGATTGATTTAGGAACCGACATCACAGCATTCGGGACATTCCCATAAGCACTCCATCCCCATCCTCAGCAGCCAGCGAAGAGTTCCAACACAAATAGTTACCAGATTATGGTGATCCATTTGCTCCTCTGAGGTGTACACGTGCTCCCACAAGGCCGCAACCACGTCTGTCTTGTCATGCATCAATACTCCACCAAGTTTTGCAGAGCCAGCCAATCTGTCCGCCTGTTCATTCCCCAGCACACCGGCATGCCCTGGAGAAAAGATCCAGGTGATGCTTGCTACCCGTGACCTCCGAAGCGAAGCAAGCCACTCTGCACGAAGCTTGCCTGTTCTCACCCTCCTCAGCATGCTTTCTGAGTCAGTTACAATCACAATGTGTGTATGTATCGTGTTCTCTATCCAGCGGAAAGCTGCACTGACTGCCTCCACCTCCATTCTTAAGCTAGATGTTGTGTCATTATACAACAGGCTCTCCTGCACCAAACGCCGACCATTAGCTTTTGCTAAGAACTTCCAGGCACTTCTTCTACCTCTCAACATGGACCCATCCGTGTAGATAATCACATCACCCGGGCGAGAATTATCCTGAAGTAGTTGCTGAATTTCCACTTCCATGGCCCCTGCTGGCCACTCCCTGCACTCCTCGCTCAATGTGATGAGGTGGAACTACAAGAAAGCAGACTGGGCAATGTACAAGCTTCGCACCAGCATACTGGTTAGAAACCTGAACACTGAGAAAGACATAAATTAAGTAGTTGAAGAGTTTGGGAAATGCATACTACAGGCAGCGCGAGAAACAGTACCAAGAGGAGCCCGTAAACAATATAAACCCTACTGGAGTAGTGAACTGGAACAGTTGCATAATGATGTGGAAGTATGTAGAAAGCAAGCAGAGGCCACACCCAGCCAAGAGCACCACAATAAATTCCAGCATGCAAAAGCCAAATTTCAAAGGGCCAAGCTGCAGGCTAGACGGAAAAGCTGGCAGGAAAAAACAGTCTCTGAACTTTGAAAGAGACACAAGGAAATTGTGGAAGCTAATAAAACAACTTAACGATGAGGGCACAGGGAGAAACTCAAAAATTGCACTACATAAAGATGGAAACATCTTAACAAGAAAGCAAGCAGCTGACCATTTTGCGGACTCATTCGCACAAGATAACAATATCAAAATCAGTCCAGAGAAACAAGAGATTCAAGAGAAACGGCAACATACAGGACAGAAGGAAATAGTACATGAGGTTCTGGAGGCACCCATCACAATCAGCGAACTGGAGCTAGCCATATCAAAACTGAAAATGAGAAAGTCACCAGGAGCTGATGGTATCTCCAATGAAATGATCAGGAACCAAGGAACAGAGGCCAAAGCAAAGCTGTTGCAGATCTTCAATAACAGTTGGACCTTAGGCAGTGTTCCACAAGCCTGGAGAGAAGCAATCATGATACCCCTCCTAAAATCAGGGAAAGATAGTTCCATTGCCTCTAGCTACAGACCAATTAGCCTCACCAGCTGTCTCTGCAAAACACTGGAGCGTATCATCAATCACAGACTGCAGTGGTACATTGAAAGTAAAAACATCCTTGTGCCACAGCAGGCTGGCTTTAGGCAGTGCTACTCTACGGAAGATCAGACAACCTACCTCTCTCAAGAAATTGAGGATGCATTCCAAGAGAAGAAACTGGTGCTTGCGGCATGGATATATTTGAAGAAAGCCTTTGACAAAGTCTGGAAAGAAGGTCTGATGAATAAACTGAGAAACTGCAAAGTCAATGGAAGAATGTACAAATGGGTGAAAGCATACTTGCACAACAGAAGAGCCCGAGTACAGATAGACGGACTAAAGAGCAAGAAAGTACTACTGCATCACGGAGTTCCCCAGGGCGGAGTATTGTCCCCCACACTCTTTCTAATCTTCATCAATGATCTCGTTGCTAATCTACCGCATGGAATTAAAGCCGCAATGTATGCCGATGACCTGGTTCTATGGAGCACAAATGAACATGCATCAGTGGCCACCAGATTACTACAAAGAGCTGTAGATACATTTGTTGCATGGGCAAATAGATGGTGTGTCAGCATAACACTGACAAGTGCAGCACCACCCTATTTACCCTCTCTCCAAAACAAAAGGCAGGGACCATCCAGATAAATGGAACACCCCTACGAGAAGATAAAGAACCAACATACCTTGGAGTAACATTTGATGGCAGGCTGACATGGAGAAAGCACATCAACAAAGCAGTAGCAAAAGCCAGAAGGAAAATAGCCATCCTGAGAAAGCTAAGTGGAACCACATGGGGAGCCAGTGGGAAAATACTTAGCAAAGTTTATCAACAGAGCATACGACCACACCTGGAATACGGGTCAACTGCATGGTGTTCGGCAGCAAAAACCACACTACAAGAGCTGGACAAAGTGCAAAATCAAGCACTTAGAGTCACCACAGGAGGGATGAGATCAACCCCTATAGTGGAAATGGAGAAGATGGGGAGGACACAAGCACTGAGTGAGCGCAGAGATACGAAAACACTAATACAAGCAGAAAAGTTCCTCAGCTTGCCAGGCCACCCTATGAAGAACAGATTTGAAAACCTAGCTATGGGGCGGTTGAAAAGAAGTAGTTTTATCCACCAGGCCAAACGACTCTGCAGAGAAACCACCGATCTGCCCACAGTTGGTATCCCCCTAACAACTATTCCAGAGCGAACTCCATGGAAAGATGAGCATAGACTATCATTACAAATCCAGACAAAAGTGAGAGGAATATTTGACAAGGAAGATCAGAACAGTGTGCAGCGCAGAACAGCCACTCTCAGCTTCCTTGATGAAGAATACCCACAGGACCTCTGGATCCGAGTCTACACAGATGGGTCAGCACAAAATGCTGTTCGAAATGGAGGAGCGGGAGTGTACATAGAATACCCAAATAATACCAGGGACACAGCTAGAGTACCGACAGGAAAGTACTGCCATAACTACGATGCTGAAATTGAGGCAATCAAGATAGCAACAGAGAAATTACTAAATACCAGCAATGGTACACAACCTGTGGTGCTATTGACAGATGCAAAATCAGTACTCGAGGCGCTCCTGTCTGGGAAATTGCCAGTACTAAGGACACTACTTTCTGAACTTAGCAGTCAGCATAAGGTCACCATACAGTGGATACCATCCCACTGTGGAGTACCCGGGAACGACAGAGCTGATCAATTGGCTAAGGAAGGAGCCAAAGAAGAACAGCCTGATGTGCCTGTAACATACCACCAAAAGAAAAGAATGATCAAATCAGTCAGAAAGCCACCAAAACCTGCTCAAGATGACTACCACGTTATGGATAGACCAGAACAAGTCATTATTCTGCGCCTCAGAACAGGGCACAATAGATTACGCAACCACATGTATACAAAATTCAAGATTGGTGAAACAGCCATGTGTACATGTGGATTGGCGTCGCAGACAGCAGAGCACATACCCCAAGACTGCCCAAAATATAACATATCTAGGCAAACCTTCTGGCCTAGAGAGACGACAGTGGAAGATAAACTCTATGGACCGCTGTGTGAACTGAAAAAGACAGTTCAATTCATACAAGAGACAGCTCTGCAGTTATAGACATATTTCAAGCGAACGAAAGAAGAAGAAGATGAATGCAGAAATGAGGGAACAGTCAAAACAGTGGATGCTACTCATTCTCCAAACAAGCCCCAAAAATTCAAGCAAAAATAAGTTACAGTGTTCTTCTTCTTCTGTGTTCATCTGGAGTTTTTTCAGGACGTGATTGCGTTGTGCCTGTTTACAGCAGAGCTGCGTTCTTGCGCCGTTAGGCCGACACATCCGACTTCTGCAGGCATTTATTGACCGGGTTAACCTTCTCGGGGTTACAGTGTTCTGGGACCATAAGGGCATTTTGTTGATGGAATTTATTACACTAGGGACCACAATAATACCAGAAGTTTATTGTGAAACACTGAAGAAGCTTCATCGGTCGATGCAAAACAAAAGGCACTGCTGAATGCTCACCAGTGGCGTCATTATCCTGCACGAAAATGCACAGCCCCACAGTGCTGCTCGCACAAAGTCTTTACTGGAACAGTTGAACTTGTAAATTGTAAAAAAAAACCCCCCCCCCCCCCCCCCCCCCCCCCCCCCCCCCCCCCACACACACACACACACACACACACACACAGTGCCCGGACTTGGCATCAAGCGATTATCATCTCTCCAGCACTACGCATTTACGTCCGAGTGAAATATCTTGTCCAAATGTCTCTCGTGCTAGGAACAGCTCTGACACACTAGTTTCCAAACGCCGCTCATGTCCGGAACAGCTCTGACTAGCTAGTTTTCCGAATGTCTGTCGTGCCCAGAACAGCTCTGTCCAGGCATAACGACAAGCACATGTCCGAATCGAAAACTTGCTGAGTGGATACCGTCTGCAGACCGGTCTGGTTTGTGCGGGAAAAGCCCGTGGTGACCGAAATGCCCAATGTATTGAAGTGAGGAATTAAAGCAGCTAAGAGCAGGACGTGACGATTCCCTCGGTGAGCCCAGCACCAGGGTGCTGTGTGTCGGCTCTGCAACTGTGGAAGCCACCCTGGATGGCAGAAAATGCCATGGACTGTCCCTGCCTTCCCTTAAGCATTCGACCATTCCAACTTGACAAGCTGGGATGTGGATGGCACCACAAAAGTGAGAGTCCCACAGGAATGCTAACTTGTCAAAAATGCACGCTGAAAGTCCGATGTGTTGGCCTAAGGGTTTCAGCCCGAGGGTGCCTAACTAGACACACCAAAATCACATCTGAAAAAACACTCTGGATGAACGCAAAGAAGAAGAAGATCTCTCCAGCAAGATGAAGCTCTGGCTGGCTACCCAGGACTTCAACACAGCAGAGGAGCTCATGGGTGGAGTCAACTGACTAAGTACCCTGGTGGCACCATTCCTTGACAAGGGGTTACAAAAACTCGTGCCAGGGTATGAATTTATGTGGTGACTATGTGGAAAAGTAATGCAGTGATGTAACTTTTGTATGTTATTGTCAATTTGTTTAAATTGTTACCATCCAATCGGATGTTGGTTTTGGAATAGCCCTTGTATATTCAGGATTGACGTCTGGAGATGTACAAAGCAGAAATAGTACAACCCACATAAAGATGCAACACACAAGTTTAGCATGGGTGACTTGTAATTAATCTTTATTTTCATGAAATCAATCATAAATTCATTGTATGATGTGTTAAAACATTCTAAAAATCTATGTATTGAAAGAAAAAAAAAATCATTTCACCTAACACCCTCAACTAAAGCTGATAAACAGTTGCATGAAACAAAAACAAAAATATATATATGGTGTCTTAATGCAAAACAGACATACTTGGTACCAAATAAAAATGTAAGTTTACTTTTCTGAAACAAACAAACAAACGTTGAAAATAAACTACAATATCTGTGTATACAACACAGCATAGGTACCACAAAAGTGGAATATTTATTGTCGTGTACAACATATTTATTTTTTATGCATGAAAGAGTTCACTAAACAAGTTCACTAACTCAAGCCAGTTAATTCCCCTACAATATAGTTTTAATGCTTAAACAAAAGGAGACTTGTATTTAGGGTCAATATTCGCCAATTATCAGGTCAACCCAACCTAAAATGTGTACCAGGTAATGTCTTGGAAAGTAAAGGCATCAACGTGACGCTGACTACATCACCCACTAAATACCGAATGGTCTATACAAATATAGGTCTAGCATCATACACCCAACGTGCCTTAGGAATCGTACAATTGACCTTTGACTTAGTTCAATTTTAGTTGCATATCCTTTACAAGATGTAGTAGTCAACCCAAGCATTTTTTGGATGTTCATGATTCCTGGATCAGTAATTTGCCATTGCTTTCAAAACGACTGGCACCCCATACCATATCATAGAAAAACCAGCGTAAGGCGGTTTGCTGCCAAATCACCCACAGCTGTGTCTCGAACGCAGGTATGCAGGATTACGTACCTTAGTCCGTAACCCCTTCACCCCGGATCCGGCTTAGTTGGTACACACACTCGAAATCCAACATTCATGACTAGTCAAATGTAATTCCATGGCAGATGTGAAGTGACAGACTTTTACATATACTGGGTATAATGATGTAGTGAGACCAGTACCTTGCACTGAGGGTCTTTGCCCATTACCTCTATCCCGTTCAACCTCAGAAGAGAAGTTATAATTAGGGCCCATCCCAGCCTCAGATTAATCATACTGTGACACATTTCGGATATTAATTTAAGAGGCACTGTTGTCCATAGGAGGTCATGGCTATTTAATACAGTGCAGACCTATTATGGCGAACTCACCTGGGACCCAAGAAATAGTTCATTCTTATCAGAAATTCATCTTACAAGAGACAAAGAAGAAAAATTGCTGGGGATAAACAAATTGTCCTTCACAAAAGAAATTCACCACATCTAAGATCGCCTTAAGCGGTTTACACTTTATTGGTACATTTGCATTGTTAACTTTCCCTCCAAGATAATTTCCAGGAAATGACCTGGTACACATTTGATGAGTTTGAGCCTGCCCCAGAGTCAAAGGTCAAGGACCCTTCCATGCCTCGAGGCACACTGGTTATATGGTGCTAGCTTTATAACTGTAATGAGTCGCACTGGCTAGAAACAAATCATGCCACACCTGGGCATTGAACCTGCACCACTGTCTTGGCCAGCTACTTTCTTGTCCAGTACCTACAAGTAAATTCAAGGGCCATTCAAACTGATTAGTTGTTTACCTGTTAATTTTAACCAAAATTAGCATTTAATTAACAAACCAACTACAAGATTCAAGACAAAATACAAAATAAATCAGCCAAATGTAATTAAAATGCTTGATCTTCAACTATAGTGGTTCCTGAAGAACCAGCTGAGGTAGCTCCTGGTAATATTTGCTAGAAACGTGTGCCACCTGAGGTGGCATGTGTACACTAACAGCTAAGATGCGTTTTATTCAGTTCAATTTAAATTACACCTTGAATACTGTTATTGCTTTGGTGATACAGAAATGATAAAGTGATAGTTTCCTTCGCCCGCAAAAATCCTAGTAACATTATTTTAGGAAACAATGTTACAGAATGTGAATAATGTAATAATAATAATAAATAATCACGGATGATAAGCAGACAAGAGAGGTATTACGTGAAAGATATGTAGATGTGGTTTTATAGAGGAATGATAAGAATACCGATGATGGATAGAAAGAGCAATGACGGAATCTTGAAAGAACTGATCATAAAGAGAACTGGTTACCTGCATCAGAGGGCAGTCCACATTCTCTGGGCATGTCATGAGAAGGAGAAAGCTGGAGTATGTCATCATTACCGGAAATCTGGAGGGGAGAAGAGGTGGGACAGACCAAGAGAGAAGATGTTGGACAGTCTGACATCAGTACAAGAAATGAATTGTAGCACATGAGACAAGAGTGCTGTGGACAGACATAATCACCAAAGCCCCATAGTATGGACTATAAGAAAGAAAGAATGCAACAATGAATTCTGAACACATCATTCCATAAATATTACCAATTCATATTAACAGAAGTGAGTGGTTGTAGGATAGTAATAGTAGGATAGTAATGCCCATACTTATGATGTGAGTTCTAATGTTCAATAAGACGGACAATTTTTATGTTTCGAGACAGGCCACTATGTTTACTGTTTATATTGTGATTGAATAGGATCAGAGCTTTCGTAAACAGACAATTATTATGTATCAGAGATCAAATAAACATAATTTTTAAAATGTAACCTAGTCTGTAAGGTAATATGGAAATGCCTAAACAAGTAGCTTTCAGGCCTCAAGGACATCCAACAGTTATACAAAATACAAATTATACAAAAGTAACAGTAGCATTGTGAACATTTGTTTATTATGTTCTGATTCATGTATTTGTCTTCACGGTAACCACATAGTTTCATACTATCCGGATGATGGCTACCTGGCGAGACGTGGGCTCTTCCAGAATTGAAACTTGCAACTAATTAGAGACATTAACATGCAGGTGTGAGTGCAAATGAGGAAGAAGAAGCAGAAGAAACTGCCTACAATACACACAACCATGGAACAATACAGGAAACAGAAAAAAGGGGAAGACTAACAAACTGTGCTGCATAGATAACATTCAGAAATGGATAGCAAAATTTTAAAAAAACCTGGATGTGAAAACAGGTCATACACAGTGCAAAGGAAGGGAGGGATGTCTTGCAACCAATCAACTCCCTAAGTTATGGAAGAAAGCAAGATACTATTTGTCCTCACCTGCAAAACATCACAACTAGTACCACCTGTTTGTATGTTTTAAATAGCGTAAACTATATATGATATACGATTCTATTGTATATATGCTGTACAAACATAACCCAATGTATGAGGCAAGCTGTCCAAAATGTCGAATTTGCACGCACATTGCATTACAAAAAAAAATGCATTAAATATTGCAGGCATTCATGAAATTAAATAAGGCTAAACTAGATATCACAACAACATTTCACAACACAAAACTGGCAATTTTCAGGTGTGTACATTAAAATTCCAATTTGTATAACTGAAAAAAAAAAAATAATTAAATTAAGTAAAGGATCCTTGTCCACACCTTGAGATGATTGCGTATATAGTTCTGTCCCCATATTTGTAAAGACCAATCGGCACTAGAGTGATGATGTGGTCAGAAACATGCAAGCCGCCATTACTTTCCACATTTATAGGTGCCTATTTTAGGCTGGGGTCTCTTAGGGAGAAATATGCAGCATGGGGACATATAGATTAATATAGACAGGCCAGAAGACAGGGTGAGGTTGGAATGATGATCGATGGGAAGGCATGCGTATTGTTTAGAGAAAACTCTCTCCAAGCAGATGTTGAATAGATGGATCAGCTACTTGGGTCGACTTGGGAGCCGAGGTCAGTTTACAAATCCATGCCCCGGTGAGGATTCAAATATATGACCACTCGGGCCGGCAGACAAAGGGTGACTACTGCAGCTTCCTAACTAAAGAATGCCATTAGTAATAATATAAAAGGTAATACCATACCAGATACTGGCATTAGGGTGTGAAATGTTATGCCTTCACATACGAAGACAACGAGACTGACCATTCCCTTCATCCTTCCTGCTCAATTTCATGAAGACTGAATATTATCTGATACCAATTTTGTGAGGTTGGGTCAATCTCAGGGTTATGCTTCTTCTTCTTCTTCAGCTTTCCGAGCCATTGAGGTTCTTTGCTGCAAATACAATCCGTCTCCATTCGTCTCTCTGGTGGACCTTCTCTTGCCAGTCGTTGATTCCAAGTGCTTGTAGGTCTGTATATGTATTATCTCTCTACCGCCTTCTTGGTCTACCTCGGGGTCTACGGTCATTTATTTCCAGAGTGTAAGCGAGTTTTGTTTCCCTATTATCTTCCATTCTTTCTATATGCCCCAGCCATTGTAGTCTATTAGCCTTCATGATACCAGTGATTAGCAGGGGCGAAAACAGATCATAAATGTCTTTGTTACTTCTTCTTTTCCACTCTCCACTTTGTGTATCCCTAATGGGTCCAAAGATGCGTCTTAAAATTTTGTTCTCAAAGGTTTGTAACAAGGCTTCGTCTCCTTTCGTTGTACTCCAGGTTTCAGAGCCATACAGCACAACTGTTCTGATCAGTGTTTTGTATATTGTCTCAGGGTTATGCTGGTCCAAACAAATTCTTATCATTGGTGATGTATGTGAACCAGGAACATTTATTTACCTTTAGTTTAATAGCGTGATAGTGGCCCGTCAGCCAGTTGTTGATGTACGTCCAGTACAGTCAAGGCACATGTAGTGCACATTGCGATTGTTACATGTTCAGCAATGAAAGATCTTGAAGAAAAATAAAGCAATGAAGGATCTTGTAGAACAATAAACGCACTCAAATTTCTATTTCAAATTAGGTAAAGCTTTTAATGAAACTTTTCAAGCACTGCAACAGGTCTATGATGACAACTGTCTGAGTCAGACATAATGTCAAGAGTTGTACCAGCCTTTCAAATTGGGAATGAGTTCTGGATTGAATGACATTGAAAAAGTGAGTTCTCTGATTCATGCAAATCGGCACCTGACTATTAGTACAGTCTTCGAGGAAGTATGAATCTGTAAAAGTGTGTGTCATATGATTTTACAATAAAAACTTCAACGCGTTGTGCTGATGCAAAAATTGTTTCAGGAACCACTGGTCTCCAACAATATCACATGCCTCTAATCTCTTAGGTGTTGAGATCAGATACATATCCTTGAATAATGGTTACAAATAAGTTATGAACATTAACCATCCCACGGTAGTTGGATGTGGTAGAGTAACCTGTGAGGCTGCTGCCCTGGCACAATTGTTAGCAATGACACCATGGGTAGACTGAGGAGGAGGACACTTCCTCAGGGATTCCTCTAGGACACTACACCTGTGATGCCTCAAGGACACTTCATAAGTGATGCCACACTTCCTCAGTGATGTCTATAGCACACTATACGTGTGATGCCTCAAGGACACTTTCTCAGTGATGCCTTTAGCACACTTTACCTGTGACACCTCTTGGACACTTCCTCAGTGATGCCTCTAGGACACTACACCTGTGATGCCTCTAGCACACTATACATGTGATGCCTCAAGGACACTTCCTCAGTGATGCCTTTAGCACACTATACCTGGGATGCCTCTAGCACACTATACATGTGATGCCTCAAGGACACTTTCTCAGTGATGCCTTTAGCACACTATACCTGGGATGCCTCTAGGACACTTTCTCAGCGATGCCTCTAGCACACTTCCTCAGTGATGCCTCTAGCACACTTCCTCAGTGATGCCTCTAGCACACTTCCTCAGTGATGCCTCTAGGACACTGTACCTGTGATGCCTCCAGCACACTGTACCTGTGATGCCTCTAGCACACTTCCTCAGTGATGCCTCTAGCACACTTCCTCAGTGATGCCTCTAGCACACTTCCTCAGTGATGCCTCTAGGACACTGTACCTGTGATGCCTCTAGCACACTGTACCTGTGATGCCTCCAGCACACTTCCTCAGTGATGCCTCCAGCACACTTCCTCAGTGATGCCTCTAGCACACTTCCTCAGTGATGCCTCTAGCACACTTCCTCAGTGATGCCTCTAGGACACTGTACCTGTGATGCCTCTAGCACACTTCCTCAGTGATGCCTCTAGCACACTTCCTCAGTGATGCCTCTAGCACACTTCCTCAGTGATGCCTCTAGCACACTTCCTCAGTGATGCCTCTAGCACACTTCCTCAGTGATGCCTCTAGGACACTTCCTCAGTGATGCCTCTAGGACACTTCCTCAGTGATGCCTCTAGGACACTTCCTCAGTGATGCCTCTAGCACACTTCCTCAGTGATGCCTCTAGCACACTTCCTCAGTGATGCATCTAGGACAATTTCTCAGTGATGCCTCTAGCATATTATACCTGTGATGCCTCTTGGACACTTCTTCAGTGATGCCTCTAGCACACTATAACTGTGGTGCCTCTAGGACACTTCCTCAGTGATGCCTTTAGGACATTTCCTCAGTGATACCTCCATCACACTACACCTATGATGCCTCAAAGACACTTCTCCAGTGATGCCTGTAGCACACTATACTTGTGATGCCTCTAGCACACTTCCTCAGTGATGCCTCTAACACACTATACCTGTGATGCCTCTTGGACACTTCCTCAGTGATGCCTCTAGCACACTATACCTGTGATGCCTCTTCGATACTTCATCAGTGATGCCTCTAGGACACTTCCTCAGTGATGTCTCTAGGACAATTTCTCAGTGATGCCTCTAGCACACTATACCTCTGATGCCCCTGGACACTTCCTCTGTGATGCCTCTAGCACACTACACCTGCGATGCCTCTAAGACACTTCCTCACTGATGCCTCTAGCACACTATACCTGTGATGCCTCTAGGACACTTCCTCAGTGATAACTTTTGGACACTTCCTCAGTGATGCCTCTTGGATACTTCATCAGTGATGCCTCTAGGACAATTTCTCAGTGATGCTTCTAGCACATTATACCTGTGATGCCTCTGGACACTTCCTCAGTGATGCCTTTAGCACACTACACCTGCAATGCCTCTAGGACACATCCCCTGTAATGCAGACATGGTAGTGTAGAATGGCTGTATGCTTGCATACCAACAGTAGCCTGGGGTTCAACTCTTGGGAGTGATGTTTCAATGTTTAAAAAATCAATACGGCTTTGGGGTCGACCAAGAATCACCATAGAATAAAAGGGGTTAAGGGAGGAAGCTGGTGAGCTTGTAGATGTTCTGTTACCTAATAAATGTGTCCTCTTGGTGGCAGAGGATGGGCAACACACAAGAGGGTTGCAAATGCTGGTCAGTGTATCCATCAGAATAAATTGACATCTCTGCAGGTGAACAAAGCAGGGCATTCATTTGTCCTGACAGCCGCAGATTTGTTGCCAAAGGCAGATGTCACAAATCGCCCATGCAAAATGTGGAAGACTAGAGAAAACCAATACATCATCTTCACAAGAATAAGTTTATCAGCATGTTACAAATCTGGAATGGGGAAGTCACATGTTCAGACCTAATAACTTGACATACAGTATATGTTAAAAAAAAAATAATCCAAATATCTAACACCCTAACAGTAATAATTGCCCTGACCAGATGTCTCATAGTTATCTTCAAACTGAATACTTGAAATACAGTGTACATAAACAACCAAATATTTCACACTACTACAGTAATAATTGCCCTGAGTAGATACCTCATAATAATTTTTAGACTGAATAACCCAACATACAGTATACGTAAAAAAAAAATTACACACCCCATACAACAATCATAGCCTTGACCAGATATCTCATATTAATTTTTAGACTGAATAACCCTACATACAGTTTATGTTTACAAAAATATATACTTTATATCCCTACAACAATCATATCCTTGACGAGATATCTCATTTTAATCTTTAGACTGAATAACCCTACATACAGTATATGTTTACAAAAATATATACTTTATATCCCTATAACAATCATATCCTTGACGAGATATCTCATATTAATCTTTAGACTGAATAACCCTACATACAGTATATGTTTACAAAAAATATATACTTTACATCCCTACAACAATCATAGCCCTGACCAGATATCTCATATTAATCTTTGAAATGAATAACCCAATATACAGTGAAGTGAACAACCAAATATTTCACACTCTTATATTAGAAGATATGACAGAAATCACCATTGGGGGCGTAACATCAATAATATTAGATGCGCAGCTGATACAGCCAGTCTCGGTGGCCAAAGGCTTGTGAATGCGGTCCGTGAGCTGCTTACCAGGTGTTTGAAACGCAGCCGCGACCGATTTGTGCAGCAGACCGTGTCGCATTGTGTTATAACGTGTTGGTATGGGAGCCGGTTGTTCAGAAAGCAATGGCAAACTACTGAACGTAAAAACTTCCCTAGTACATCAACAGCAGCTGAAAAATGCTGGTGTTGACTGTAACGTCCTGCAAGGGATATGCAACATTTAAAAAAAAAAAGCTAATACAGTACTGATTGCAGACAATGATGAAGATCTGCAACATTTAATAGATGTGGTTGTTGCACACAGTGAACAACTAGGATTAGAATTAAATTGTAAGAAGACACAGATTATGATCGTCTCTAGGAAGAGGGAACACCACAATGTAATATACAAATGGCAATAGTCTTAAACAAGTGAATCTGTACAATTATCTGGGAACAGTCATAACATCTGATGTGAGATGCCTTGAAGAGATTAGAACATGAATCGCCATGGCAAAGGTCGCCATTTGCAAGATGGAGAACATACTGAACAATAAAAAAGATGCCATTTGCAACGAGAAAAAGTGTTGAAGTGCTACATAGAACCTGTATGGATGTGAAGTGTGAACAATGAGCAGACAAGCTGAAAAACATCTAATTGCTGCAGAAATGTGGTTTCTGAGGAAAATGCAAAGAATACCATGGACAGACAGAAAAAAACCAATGACCAAGTCCTACAAGTAACAAATGAAAACCATAAAGTGACTAGAGAAATTAGACTTAGACTTAGTCACAATTGTTTGGACACGTAATGAGAAGAAATAAATTGGAGAATTTTGTGACAACTGGCAAGATTGAGGGAAAAAAGAACAAGGGGAAGGCAGAGAAGTAAATACCTGGATGGCTTGGCCATGTGAAATGGTCCAGATAAGAACACAAAGCTGATCCATGACTCAGGTGATCATGTAAGATGCCGAAACATGACCGCCCACGCTTAGCGGCATGGCAAATGATGATGATGATGACAGTAGTAATTGCCTTGATTAGATTGCTTATACTAACCTTTGGATTAAATATCCAACATACAATATGTGTTAAAATCAAATAATTCACACTCCTATAGTAATAATTGTTGTGACCATATATCAAGGTACAACTCATCCTTAAATACTACCCCAACATGAGTGCAAAATGGGTCTACTCTGAGCATAATTTCCTCACCTACCATTTGCTTTACACTGTTAGCGCTAAATCTACCTTTCTCCCATGTGTATTTAAGAACCACACCAATGACAGCTCTCACAAGTCTATCAGTTTTAAAATTTAAATCAATAGCTTGATTTCAAAGAAGACAAACATTAAAACAATTTTGCAAATACAAAGTACTTTTTACATTGTTTGTTTACAAGCTCAAATGTATAAGCTCTTTGGTTATTTAAAATGAAATATTTTAATTCAATCGACACCAAGGAACGCACCATGTGTTCATTTTTTACACCAGTCACATACATTTCTTAACTCTTTCTGTCTCAAATAGTCATCACTTTGCAGTTATAAATGTACAGAATAGCTGGGGTTAATACCTGACTAGGGCTGATGATGCTTGGTAAGAGAGGGACAGAAAGGGTTGACTTCACTAAAACTCAGTGGCTAATGTCTTAAAAAAAGTTTTATAAGTCGAGATGATTGATTTTATTGCCCCGGGTTTTATCCCATATGGCTCGGTCTCTTTCCGCAGGGCGGCCTGCACACAGAACAAATTCTGTATCTCCAGCAACAATCCCCAGGAGTCTCAGAGAAAAATGCACTTGTGAACCGAAAGATGTAGCCCGGAATAGAACCCAAAACCTTCAGAGCGCGAGGTAGACGGTTTGACCACTTCACCACGGAGACTCCCAGTGGTTTTTTTTTAAAAAGTGGGTAATGTGAACTGACTAAATAACTAGAACCCAGTAGGTGATTTAAACTGACTAAATAAATAGAACCCAGTGGGTATTGTAAACTGACTAAATAACTAGAACCCAGTGGGTATTGTAAACTGACTAAATAACTAGAACCCATTGGGTATTGTAAACTGACTATATAACTAGAACCCATTGGGTATTGTAAACTGACTAAATAACTAGAACCCAGTGGGTATTGTAAACTGACTAAATAACTAGACCCCAGTTAGTATTGTAAACTGACTAAATAACTAGAACCCAGTGGGTATTGTAAACTGACTAATTAACTATAACCCAGTGGGTACTGTAAACTGACTAAATAACTAGAACCCAGTGGGTATTGTAAACTGACTAAATAACTAGAACCCAGTGGGTATTGTAAACTGACTAAATAACTAGAACCCAGTGGGTATTGTAAACTGACTAAATAACTAGAACCCAGTGGGTAATGTAAACTGACTAAATAACTAGAACCCAGTGGGTATTGTAAACTGACTAAATAACTAGAACCCAGTGGGTATTGTAAACTGACTAAATAACTAGAACCCAGTGGGTAATGTAAACTGACTTAATAACTAGAACCCAGTGGGTGAACATAACTGTCTGGGACAGAATGACCTGCTGACTGCAACATTCTTTTAAAAGCGCTGACACAGAAGAATACTAAGCAACCTTCACCAACATGAGATTTGAATATAAGAGGTGTTGTGTGGTGACTTGGGTCACAGACATGGGGGAAAGTTAAGGCCGCTGTGATGCATACAAAGGGACACCCTGTACCATACCTGGGGTGGCAGCGAGCTTTACGCTGGTTTTACTGAACCCCTTGCAAGACTTCTGCCATACGTCCGCGTTGTACACCACGGATAAATGGCCATCACTGGTCTACACCAAACTGGCAGCGGATCTCGGAGTTGGTGGCCCCTAGAGATGCAGTGATCAGAAACTAACCTGACGCTCATCAGTGCAGACGTTTGGGAGTCATGACCTGGGCCGGCCCATCCCCTGAGAGTGTATGGAAGGTAAAGGGACCAAAACATTTGGCGAGGGGGGAACTCTTCTGATGATAGGAAGCCTCCTGTCGTGCTTGTTCCATGGCGGAGTTTTAACCACTGGTGTGAAGTACACTCTACATTATTATATGACTGACACCTTGCCTGATCGTCTTGACAGAGAATAGTTTATAAAATGGAGGTACAGCACAAAGCCTGTATTTTACATTATTATATATTATGATGTATACTCTCTATTATTATATAGTGTGATTTGGACTATGCATAAGCTGTTGGAAGAAGATTGGTGGCTGAAATATCCTCTGGCAGACTGGATTTAAAATGTTAGAATCTGATGTATCTATGTGTCAGGTCATTTGAGCTCCTAAAAGGACTCACATCTGTCGGGAGTCAAATTGATGCAGACTTTCCTTACAACCTAACACTGAAGCATCATCTCCAAGGGAACTATGTTGAAGAGCTCCCCTTTCCCCACTCCAGGGGCTCAGAAACCAGCATGGGGTACAAGACCTGTACTGGAACTGCACAATTGTAGCCAGGCAGCTTAGGATGCAAGCAGGTCATGGTTCAGCACAGCAAATGCAGACTGGCTGGGAATTAGGCCTCAGTTAGTCATGTTCCTTCCATGTCATTGTCAGCAGACTCCATCCAACACACAGGGAGTTTGAAGACAGAACATGTGGGTATGTAGATTCATTTAGTCAACATCATGAAAAGACACAGTTACAAGTAAAGAAGTCCTAAGCAAACTATGAAAAGAAAATGTGGATAGATTAATTTAGTCAACATCATGAAAAGACACAATTAAAAGTAAACAAGTCCTAAAGAAACTTTGACAAGAAAATGTGGATAAAAACTAACCATAAAAAGACACAATTAAAAGTAAAGAAGTCCTAAAGAAACTTTGACAAGAAAATGTGGATAAAAAGATTAATTTAGTCAACATCATAAAAAGACAATTAAAAGTAAAGAAGTCCTAAACAAACTATGACAAGAAAATTACTACACTTGATCACCCCTGTGTTGCGACTCCATCTTAAAGGAACTTGCATGTTTCAATGACCCCAGAAGTATGCCGGCAGTAGCATAGCTACTTGTAGGGCATTCCATGTCAGACAGGTCAAGAGATAGTAACCAGATAATGTGTAACACAAACCTGTGGCCTTGTACGTAGATGAGGGACAGAACAAAAACATGCTTATCTAAATAGGACTGAGAGTCAAAGGCTTGATGAAATTGTGCAAGTTAATTGGGTTTATGCGGGACATGATTGCTTACGACCGAGAAGTTTTCCGGAAGATTGTTATAGGAGCAAGGTTCTGCAACGGACATGCTACTGAATGAATGAATGAATGAACTGGGTTTATGATGAATTTGATAAAGGTCAGACTGAAACTGTTTTGACACATAAAATCGATAATCCTGATGAAAAAGCAAAAGAAAATGAGGAAAGACAAACATAAAAGGGAAGACAAAGATTTAATGGGAAGATTCTTCTTTCTTCTGTCTTTTATCTCCCAATGCAGAATAGGTTTTAACCAACTCCTGCTAAGCCTTCCTACTGTTGCCATCTGCTACTGTTGCCATCTGCTACTGTTGCCATCTGCTACTGTTGCCATCTGCTACTGTTGCCATCTCCTACAGTTGCCATCTGCTACTGTTGCCATCTGCTACTGTTGCCATCTGCTACTGTTGCCATCTGCTACTGTTGCCATCTGCTACTGTTGCCATCTGCTACTGTTGCCATCTGCTACTGTTGCCATCTCCTACAGTTGCCATCTGCTACTGTTGCCATCTGCTACTGTTGCCATCTGCTACTGTTGCCATCTCCTACAGTTGCCATCTGCTACTGTTGCCATCTGCTACTGTTGCCATCTCCTACAGTTGCCATCTGCTACTGTTGCCATCTGCTACTGTTGCCATCTGCTACTGTTGCCATCTGCTACTGTTGCCATCTCCTACAGTTGCCATCTGCTACTGTTGCCATCTGCTACTGTTGCCATCTGCTACTGTTGCCATCTGCTACTGTTGCCATCTCCTACAGTTGCCATCTGCTACTGTTGCCATCTGCTACTGTTGCCATCTGCTACTGTTGCCATCTCCTACAGTTGCCATCTGCTACTGTTGCCATCTGCTACTGTTGCCATCTGCTACTGTTGCCATCTCCTACAGTTGCCATCTCCTACAGTTGCCATCTGCTACTGTTGGCATCTGCTACTGTTGCCATCTGCTACTGTTGCCATCTGCTACTGTTGCCATCTGCTACTGTTGCCATCTGCTACTGTTGCCATCTGCTACTGTTGCCATCTGCTACTGTTGCCATCTGCTACTGTTGCCATCTCCTACAGTTGCCATCTCCTACAGTTGCCATCTGCTACTGTTGCCATCTGCTACTGTTGCCATCTGCTACTGTTGCCATCTCCTACAGTTGCCATCTGCTACTGTTGCCATCTGCTACTGTTGCCATCTCCTACAGTTCTCTCCATGTTCTCCCTATATTATTTATCACTGTCTCCAATTCTCTTCTTCATGTGATTTTATGTCTCCCTCTATTTATATTTTCCCAGTGGGATCCAGAAGAAGGACATTCTAGTTATTTAACTATTATCTAGTTATTATACTATGAACAGATGTTCTCACTGTGTCCCCCCATTCAGTGCCAGTGTCTTGTCCCCACTTCCTGAAATGCTGACATTTGTTGAGTTCTCTCCATAAGCTTCACATGAATCATTCTATCATACCAATTGAATCCTCAGGCACCAGTCAATGCATGTTTGTGGTTTATCAGCAACTAGTTGAGTCATTCTCCATGTTTGTGGTTTATCAACAACTAGTTGAGTCATTCTCCATGTTTGTGGTTTATCAGCAACTAGTTGAGTCATTCTCCATGTTTGTGGTTTATCAGCAACTAGTTGAGTCATTCTCCATGTTTGTGATCCATACAGCAGGACTTATTTGACGTTAGATTTAAATATTTAAATATTCTGTTTGGTACCAGATTTTATTTCTGTTGACTTCCACAAATTTACTAGCAATATGAAAATTCTTCTTGCTATTTGAATTCTTTTAGTTGGAAGGTAACACCACAAAAAGAACCGACGAGATGTCAGACCATACCAACAAGAACATGCTGGGGATCCACTGCATCCAATCTTTGTTATGGAAGTAGTAACTTATGTGATCTTAATTTTCCTATTCCCTTTATTTCTTAACACACAATGTTAGTAATCAACCAGGTGCCGTCTCCACAATGAAGGTTGGCTGCAATGCATTTCAAACACTGTCTTTCTCTCGCCTTGATTGTACATTCTGTCAGGCTGCTATTCATCCATCTCTTGATGTTATCTTCCCACTTCTGTAACATTATGTTATATTTATCTTCAAATGCTGTTCCTAAATCAATCAATCAATCAATCTCTGAAAGAAAATAACTGCACTGTTCTTCAAACTTTTTTTACAGTTGAATTGATCAACCCTCACAATGTGCGTAGAATAACCATAACATATAAATAAACTACATAAACACATGAAAGAAATAAAAAAAAACAATGTTGTATGATCACCCATACATTATATGTTAATAAAAGTACAACAAATCTGCACAAGTACATCCTTCTTAATATCCAACATGGAGTAAAACTGCACACACTGTAAGCAAAGCCAGTCTTCTGACAATAAAAACTGCACTAACAACCATGAATACACACAAATAATGTACATAAATATACATATTTAAATTGGTAGATTAATTTTTCTAACCATTATTATAATTCACAGGAAGATAGGAACGAATCCAGTGAGGAAGAAATAAAAAGCATAAGTAGAAATTTATGAAGAAAAGTAGCTAATAGAAAACAATTGTACATCATTTATATTAAAACCAATGAAATAAAAATCTCTCAAATGTAATATCATCCCTTGCAGCACCAGTTCTTGTCTGCAAAAAGCCATGCTCAATTACAGAACTAATGCCCACAACACCAAATTTCATCTACAAAAGCCAAACTTAATCAGAATCAATGCCCACAGCACCAATTATTTATTTACGGAAGCCATACTCAAACACAACCAACATCACAGCACCAATTTTCATTGACAAAAGCTATACTCAAGCACAGAACAAATCTGGACAGCACAAATTTTCATAAACAAAATCTATACTCAAGCAGAGAACAAATCCTGATAGCACCAGTTTTCTTCAACAAAAGCTATACTCAAGAACAGAACAAATCCTGACAGCACCAATTTTCATTGACAAAAGCTATACTCAAGCACAGAACAAATCCTGACAGCACAAATTTTCATCAACAAAAGCTATACTCAAGCACAGAACAAATCACAACAGCACCAATTTTCATCAACAAAAGCTATACTCAAGCACAGAACAAATCCTGACAGCACAAATTTTTATTGACAAAAGCTATACTCAAGCACAGAACAAATCCCAACAGCACAAATTTTCATCAACAAAAGCTATACTCAAGCACAGAACTAATCACAACAGCACCAATTTTCATCAACAAAAGCTATACTCAAGCACAGAACAAATCACAACAGCACCAATTTTCATTAACAAAAGCTACACTCAAGCACAGAACAAATTCCAACAGCACCAATTTTCATCAACAAAAGCTATACTCAAGCACAGAACAAATCACAACAGCACCAATTTTCATCAACAAAAGCTACACTCAAGCACAGAACAAATCCCAACAGCACCAATTTTCATCAACAAAAGCTATACTCAAGCACAGAACAAATCCCCACAGCACTAATTTAAACTACAAAAGTCATACTAAAGCACAGAACCTAACCCCACAGCACCAATTTTCAACTACAAAAGCCGTACTGAAGCACAGAACCAATCCCCTGCAGCAAAAAAATTTCTACAAAAAGTTATACATATGGAATCAATCCCTTCATCTTTGGCCTTTCATACATCAATGGCATACTATCCCTCAGCCAACTCATGCCAAGCCCTTTGTAGACTTGTATCATCATTGCTTGGGTTTGGAAGCTAAAGTTTTCTATCGGTTAAGATAGCAGTCTCACACCAACCCTCTTTGGCTGCCTCTTACATCATGCATGGTAGGTTACAATGTTACTATTCTATGCTTCCCTTAAGGGCCCTGGTAACATGGATGAAATCAATCCCCACAGCGTGAATTTTCCATTTCAAAATGGAAGACTTCAGTAACTTCTCTCTCTGCTTTCCCTTTATCTCTTTTTTTCTCTCTAGTCTTACTGAATGTCACAGCGGCATTTTCTCTTCGCATTTTGTGATCAGAGAAGGTCGTTTGTCTCCTCCTGATGTCAGTTGGAAGTTCCGGGTGTGTTACACGATCACTATTATATTCTGGAATTTATACAGTATAATTTTAGAACATGCAATAAATAAAGGTGAAACAAACAAGGGCTACTATGGTAAAAGGTCCTGAATTCAATAGAGGACCAAACTATATGCTGCCTTTCTGTAACTGAGGCGAGGGAAGGCACCACTTGAACAACAATACAATTAATGTAGCAGTCTAATAAATGTGACACCACACCCATTCAGCTATTAACTATTACAGAAGTAGTTTAGACAGCCAGACATGCTTCACTCTGTTAACTCACTAATGATATAAACTGTACTTTTATCGTACCCATATAAACGTCACTATATTGACTCACTCATTTAATCTAACTTTATGCTGGTAACTCACCCATTCTATATAACTTTATACTGGAAACTCACTGTATTCTATTAATCCTTCATTCTGTTAACTCGTCCATTTGTATAACTTCATTCTGTTAACTCACCCATTTTACATGTAATGAGAATACTCAAGATCAGAAATGATATCAAGCAGCAAGGTGGGAACAGCACCAGCTGTTAGACTACATTAAAGGAGACATATTCAAATGGTTTGGCATGTATAACAAGATTACTACCAGTTTCCCATTTAAAAAAAAAAAAAAAAAGCAATTTTGGCACAACAGAGTTAGTTTAGTTTAGTCGACGGATGAACATCACGGCACATGGGTGCAACCCATAAGTGCTCCATTCTACTCCTAACTCAAGCCTGAGTCTGGAGAATCTCAGCTCAGTGCATCGAACTTCGTAGCACCGGCGAGGATCCTGGAATACTTTGGGTAGATTTTTAACTCAAAATTTTTCCCGGGCAACGCCGTTAGGCTACAACAGAAAATGGCACAACAGAAATTGAGCAAATGGTCACTCCCCAAAAATCATAGATTGATGGGATATCTGAGACTGAAAACATGACAGGATGCTGTTTTGTATACTTTTTAAAGCACAAACTTTCACGTTTTCTGGTTGTTGCATTTGTTTACAATCTCTCAATCTGAATAGCAGACATGACAGTGACTTTACTTTCTAAAATATCATGGAACGGCATCAATCATAGATGGTATTCTTCTAATCTGACTTTCTTCAACAGGGAATAATCTGAACAATAAACATGAATTCTAACACGTCCTTAAACATATGAAGATGAAGGAACTATTCTAGCATCCCAATAGCTAGGCTTCAACATCAACTGATCTGTTATATTCTTAACACAAAAATTCAGCATTACAAAGTGTATTTATTGAATGATCTTGTCTCAAACAGCTATTTTACTTTATCCCTGGTTCCCCCAGCTTACTTTATCATGGGATTTACAAGTCATTGCCTCTCCAACCAATCCAGGTTTATTCACTCACAGTTGCCCCAAGCATAACTCCACATTGACCCCAACCAGTCACATAAGCCATGATCTATTAGATATCAAGGGCCATTACATTAGAAAAAAAAAACTAAAGACAACCAAAATGTATGCAGCTTCATGTTTGGTGTTTCACACTAGAGCTCCTTCCTCATGTCTCTTAATCTGACACTGAAATTCAAAAACAAGAATTGAGAAGATGAATGATTAACCATTCAAAATTATATTACAGCTGAAATCACTATTTCCTAAGTGATGAGCAAACAACAAGCACCTTTATTTATGTGGCTTGAAAAAACATATTCCCAACTATAAGATTACATCTGCAGAGCTTTCTGTCTGAACTGATTCTTGGAAAACATAGTCAAGATGCAGAGCAGCTTAGTAGGTGTAGCTAGGTTTTGGGTAATGCAGTGAGCATATTATCCACTACAATTGTTTATTGCAGCAATTGCTCTCCTGAAGTTGTGAAATGTTATGAGCAAAAGGCCTGTTTTCTGTGTTACCAACATTCAAGTTGTAAGTGAGCTAACATTTGACTAAGTGAGTCAACATCTGACCGTCTAAGCCAGTCAACATTTGAAGCAAAGTGAGCCAAATTTTGACTGTCACATATATGTTGTTATAACTCTGCTTTGTACACAGAGCCAAAAATATGTGTGCTAGGAGATAAACATTGTATGAGCTTAGAGGGTAAGTTGTATAGGAGATGTATTGTGGCCTAACTGAGAATGCATCTAATATAATTTTGACTTAAAATATGTGGAATCTGCAGCTCTTCGCACAAATAATGAAGTACGGGATTACAATTATAGTGCTAGTTATAAATGTGAGATGAGAAGAATAAACTGAACTGAAAATACAAGACAAATGATATCCTGGAAGAAACAAAAATGAAGACAAACATTATTCAAATGAATACAGAAGAGAATGCTGTCTGACTTGGTTACAGCTTACAGCATGAAGATCCTTCAACGAGAGTAACAAAAAGGGAACCATTCATGGCAAAGGAAAAAGCTGTCACTGAAAAAATGCGGCACCACCGGAGCTTAAAAAATATCGTACAGGCACAAGAGCATTTACAGCATCATATGGGTGGACCGTTCATTTAATGAAGTGACATAGTCTACTTCTGTTTGTTATTATACTTTCAGTTTTTTAAAACACGTTCCATAAAATAAAACTGAACAATTATGGTGTGTCATATACAGGAATTCTCATTTTACCAGAACATGTTGGGCTAAATGTAGCATGTGTATTATACACTAGCTTGTTTTATAGGTAAGATTTTACAGTATGTGTTGTAAATATGTACAGCAATGGAACAGTTACACAAGCAACCTTCACACATGAAACTCCTATTATTACACGTCAATGCATACAGAAGTGGTCCTCAAGTGGTGCAGGAAGCCACGCTGTTGTATTGTGGGAGGAACAAGAAACAGCTTGGGAGCCAATTTCATACAGTTACACTTACAATTACAATGAAATCTTTACTCTCAAAGCAATAATACTGTACAAATGTGACAATAACTGGGATGGTGTCTCCATGAATATTTTCTCAACCACATCCACGGAAACTGTATATCATGGAGCACTGAATGTATAGAAAAACCCACTCCACTACTTGAATACTCATACCCAGGTTACTATCCACATGATTGTAGTTAAAAATTGTGTTCATAAATGTGTCCATAGGTTTAATGCCAGTTGACTTGTGTGAAGTCCCCTGTGTGCACCCGTTGACGAGGTCGGTCACCGAAAATGTAACGATCTCGTTCCTGAATGCTCTCTGACAAAGCTTGCATATTTCGTGGAATATCGTCAAACTCTGCAGACTCCTGAAACGGGAGAAACAAAATGATATCAGAGATGAGAAAATGACAGATTTACAATAAGAAAACAGTTACCCACATTAGAACATTTACAGTATACTTGGAGAGAAGATGAGAACCAACAGGTATAGTTCCTGCCACTGGAAATATATACTTGGAGAGAAGATGAGAACCATCAGGTATAGTTCCTGCCACTGGAAATAATATGGCAGCCTAGTCAGTGGTTCTCAACCAGTGGGGGGGGGGGGAAAGAGAATTTAAGATTGTTTCTTCTTCTTCGTTCATCAGGATACTTTTTTCGGACGTAATTGTGTTGTGCCTGTTTACAGCAGAGCTGCGTTCTTGCGCTGTTATTCCGACACATCCGACTTCTGCGGTTAAGATTATTTTAAGATCGCTTTAATACAAGAACAAATTACTTGATTGAAATTGTTTTTCCCTCCATACTTTATACTGTATAGGGGCAGGGGGAGGGGGGATTTATAGGGAGTAAAGGTGAAAGGGGGAGGGGAATAACATTCTGAACATATGGTGAAGGGGTGCATGGGCCAAAAAAGGTTGAGAATCACTGGTCTAAGTCTATACTTAATGTTGATGCTTCCGTCATGGGTTCCCTACGTGAAATAAAGAATTAGTCTACATTGAGTGTTGGTGGTCCCATCATGATACTCTGATGTCAAATACAATGACAGTTAGCTAACATTGGGTGTTGATGGTCCCATCATGAAGCTCCTATGTGAAATACCATGAGTTAGCTTACACTGAGTGTTGATGCTTCCATCAGGGCATCTTTAGATGAAATCCTATGACAGTTAGTCTACATTAAATACTGATACTTCCATCTTTACATGTAATAATATGACAGCCTACAATGAGTGTTGATCTTTCCATCATATCTCAGTGGCTCCATTGAGTGGTGAACTACTTTATGATAATACTAACATGGTGAAGGGTCACATGAGGTGCAGCTACTTTATGACAAGACTGGTATGGTGAAGGGTCACAGGTGAGCTACTTTATGACAAGACTGGTATGGTGAAGGGTCACAGGTGAGCTACTTTATGACAAGACTGGTATGGTGAAGGGTCACATGAGGTGCAGCTACTTTATGACAAGACTGGTATGGTGAAGGGTCACAGGTGAGCTACTTTATGACAAGACTGACAGGGTGAAGGGTCACAGGTGAGCTAATTTATGACAAGACTGACAGGGTGAAGGGTCACAGGTGAGTTACTTTATGACAAGACTGGTATGGTGAAGGCTCACAGGTGAGCTAATTTATGACAAGACTGACAGGGTGAAGGGTCACAGGTGAGTTACTTTATGACAAGACTGACAGGGTGAAGGGTCACAGGTGAGTTACTTTATGACAAGACTGACAGGGTGAAGGGTCACAGGTGAGTTACTTTATGACAAGACTGACAGGGTGAAGGGTCACAGGTGAGTTACTTTATGACAAGACTGACAGGGTGAAGGGTCATAGGTGAGCTACTTTATAACAAGACTGACGTAGTGAAGGGTCACAGGTGAGCTACTTTATGATAAGACTTACATGGCTCTGAAACCAATTAGAAAGTTCAGCAAAACAGATGGGATGATCCACACCTGGAGAGACTGATCCAGAGGGAAGTAAGCAGTGTCTTGCCGGCACTCATCTCATAGGGAAAAATGCAGGAGGATGTTAATCAGGCTGCCACTGGTACCACCAGCATGGGAACACTTCGGTAGCTATTGAAGAAGGCAGTGGAACACGTGTGGGAATTGTTCCCAAATTCAATGATTTTGATTCTTAAACTCATACTCGTCTATCTCTGACATTAAACAAATTTGGAACAAAACGGCAACAAATGAAAATAACCTCAAAGCTGTCATCAAGGTGTGAGTTGACTCTCATGTTCCGAGCATGTGCTGGCATGGATATTGGCACAGACGTGGACATTAACGCAGTGTCGTCCTGTCCTGCACTGGCTTCATCAGTTGTGTCCAGGTCATGAGTTTGTCTCCGCCCAAACTGCTGCACATTTGTGGTGTTGTTGTTTTCTGATATCTTTCTACTCTCTAAACAGGTAGTGAACACAAATGGAAAAGTGATTAATCATCAATTATATTAAATGTGCAACATGGAATATTACTGGACATGCTTGTAGGAAGAATGCTTCTGTCATATTTGGGGTTTCTGAGAAGTATCACTTATTTTATTTTATTTCATTCTACTGATTAAAAAAAAAATTTCATAACATTTCATTAAAATGTTGCTTTATAGTAGTCCATGTAGTGTCATTTCCATGCTTTGTGCATGTTTTCATTCTCTTGTTGTTATTTGCCGGCTCTGCGGCGAAGGAGTTATGCATGCAGTTTACAGTCCCGCATACCCATGTTTGAAACACAGCTGCGGGCTGTTTGGTAGCAGACCGCCTTGTGTTGGTTTTTATTAAATGGTATAGATGCCAGTCATTCAGAAAGCAATCGCAAACAACTGAACGTAAACTTGCCAAAAGATCACAACAGCAAAACGTGCTTGTGTTGACTGCGACGTCCTGTAAAGGATATGCAACTAACTTTTAACTTTTTATTGTTATTTGCTGATGAAGATATGTTGCCACAACATCCCTAGTTTTCTGTAGTTGCATTTTAGAAATAATTCCTGTTTTTATACTATTTACATTCCCACAGCTTTACCGAAGATTTAATCCATTTCATTTAAGCTTGTAAGAAGAACGTTGCTGAACTGTTATTTGAAATAAATGATTACAAATTAATAATTTCTGCACTAAACTAATGACATGATAACAGTAGCATAAAAACCAGCTTGTGAGTATATCAAATAAGTTTTAAGATATATTCTACACAAGATTTACTTACACTGAAATCTTTCTGAACTGCAGCAATTTGAAAATGGGGTGCTCAGAATGGTATTTAGTCTTGTCAAAGACAGCCATATAAGTAAGTAAAGGACCGTTTCACATGCCGTAAGACATAATTGGATATATGATACTAGCTCTATATTTGTAGACCAATTGGTAGGCATGGGCGAGGTCAATATCATGCCTGCCACCTTTATTCTCCAAGACATCACTGGTACCCATGTTAGATGATCAACCAGGGAGCTCAGGTACATAAAAAACAATATGCTTTGATGGGGATTTTAACACATGACTACAGGCAAGCATGTCAGCCACTGCGTTACTATAGTTCTCAAGAAATATTAGCACCGTCACATTATTTAGATCTAAATTCATGGAGCAATAGATAACCAGCCTTTTCCTGCCACGACGAACAGCCAGAGCAGGCATTCAACCTTCATCTGACAGCATACCCACTGCCAGCGTAACTTCCTAACCATTATACTACTAAATGAAATGCACTGAATAACAACAAGCCAATTTAATGTCAAACAAGAAGTGAATTTAAAAAAAAAAGATGATGGTGACATACATTAAGGATGTAAAGAAATAACAAAGACAACCTCGGAATCCCCATGGTAAAAAGACATCAAACAAATCGCACACAGAATAGAGAATTGGAGATAGGCATAAACTATACTGAAGAGACATACAACAGCTTCAAAGTACGGTAAAGGACAACAGGGCTTGGTTGAGTAGGTGAAGACCTAACCTCCGCAGGAAGATGTTGTCTAAAGTCTAAAGAGTAACAATAGGATATAACCTCATTGTAATCATTTAGTCCTGATATCACTTCAGTTTTTTTTTTTCTTCAATATAACATAGTTCATTTACTTCTGTAATACATTCTACATCACTAATGAGGTTCACGTTCTCTTTATACAATACATTTTACATCACTAATGAGGTTCACGTTCTCTTTATACAATACATTCTACATCACTAATGAGGTTCACGTTCTCTTTATACAATACATTCTACATCACTAGTGAGGTTCACTTTCTCTTTATACAATACATTCTACATCACTAGTGAGGTTCATGTTCTCTTTATACAATACATTCTACATCACTAGTGAGGTTCATGTTCTCTTTATACAATACATTCTACATCACTAGTGAGGTCCATGTTCTCTTTATACAATACATTCTACATCACTAATGAGGTTCATGATTCTCTTTATACAATACATTCTACATCACTAATGAGGTTCACGTTCTCTTTATACAATACATTCTACATCACTAATGAGGTTCACGTTCTCTTTATACAATACATTCTACATCACTAGTGAGGTTCACTTTCTCTTTATACAATACATTCTACATCATTAGCGAGGTTCGCTTTCTCTTTACACAATGTACTCTATCTATATCACTAGGTTTTTTGTGTGTGTTTTTGTTCCCTCTTTGAACTCAAGTAGCCCACACTGAACTGATTTTTGTGTGTGGGCTAGCTTTCTCTATTACCAGTGTCCCTCGCAATCAGGCGAACCCACTCTTGACTTCTGAGGTACTTGTAATTTATGTCCCCAAGTCAAGGATGAGAAATCAACATTTTTGTCCACTTAACACCAGGGTAGGGTTAAACCCGCTACATCATCATCAGCACATCGGAAGTTTAGGAGCGAGCACTCAAATCCATTTAGCCATGCTGACCTCCCATATCACTGGTAAATAATTGATGTATGAAAGGTGAATGATTGGACGGGCCAAATGTAAGACGGGCCTGCATGCCCAATTTGTGACCCTTTGAAAATAAAGTTTGTTCGTTCGTAAAGCTTAGTTTCTCTTTATACAATACATTTTACATTACTAATAAAACCACCTCTGAAATCGGAGTGGGTTCACCTGATGACGAGGGACACTGATAACAGAGAAAGCTAATCCGCACACAAAAATCAGCCCACTTCACTAGAAGTAACAGCAAGTGTATGGACTGTGCTTGGGTTCAAAGCGAGTGAGCACGCAAATAAAAACAAATAAAACTGATTTTCTGTTTATACAATGAATAAACTAAAACATAGAAAGTAGAAGCAGCCAGCTTTACAAGAACACAATCACAGGTGACAGGGAGGACATTGTGGATACACAGCCATCACCAGCAAACAAATACACAATGAGAAGAGGACACTAATACATCTATGAAAATATGAAAATACAAATGGAGAGCACTTGTGTAACAAGAAAATAAGCCCTATTCTAGACAATCCTGTCAGCCTACATCCGCGCAAAATGAGAGAATAATAGAATTGGCAGACAGGAAATGACATGTCAGAAGATATGGGGGACAAAAAAAAGGGGAGTAGAGTGAAATGAAAGACAGATCTACAGCCTACAGATTAGCTAAGGAAAGGAGGAGAGGGAGTGTCTCCATGGTGGGAAATGAAAGATAGATCTACAACCAACAGATTAGCCAAGAAAAGGAGGAGAGGGAGTGTCTCCATGGCGGAGTGGTTATGCCATCTGCCTCGTGCTCTGAAGGTTGTGAATTCATTCTCGGAGACCCCTGGGAAGATGTCAACAGAGCTTTGTAGTTTGTTCTCCGTGTGAGGATTTTGGCAGGCAGTTAGCTGTGCTGCAGACAGAGATCCAGCTACATGGGATAGAACCCAATGAAATGAAGCTGAACCTCTTGCTTTGTAACCTTTGTTGAATGAATGATAGCATATGTATCAACATGGATAGAGAAATAAGTGGAGAGAGGTGAGTGAGTGGGATTCCTCTTTCTTGTCCAGTGCATTTTCAAAGGTAAACCATGCTGCATTTTGTTGCTGAGCCAAAGTGACCTACTTTTTGTTTGTATATATTTTAATAGTTGTTTCCCCACGTCTTTAAAAATGTGTTCATTTTATATCTTTTTCTGTCCGTCTCAAATTTTGCATCCTGCAAAGAGCTTCCAAGTTCTTTTTACTTTTCACTTTTAATAACAAGCAAACAACATGACCAAGTATAAAAAAAAAAAAAAAAGCCTTACTAACCAGATCTTCTTGCAGATGTAGCACCTGCTACATCCTCTTCTCCCCCGTCAAGGTCAAGTTCATCCATTGCAAAAACTGTAAGCACACACAACAAATCAATCTGAATGACTTTGGCCTAAACATGTCCAGGATAGCTAAATTCATTAGTCAAATTCAGTCAAGTGTCTTAGTCATCAATTTCAAAACACTGTATGTGCCCTCTTCACTTGCATGTGAAACATTGTATGTGCCCTCTTCACTTGCATGTGAAACATTGTATGTGCCCTCTTCACTTGCATGTGAAACATTGTATGTGCCCTCTTCACTTGCATGTGAAACATTGTATGTGCCCTCTTCACTTGCATGTGAAACAGTAGCGTACAAGGTGCAAGTAAAGGACACTTTGACATGTCTCGAGGAGGTCCATAGGGCATAGGTGTTAGACCCATATAACTGAAGACCAATCAGCAGGCCAAATACTCATTGGGTGATGTAGTCAGCATCACGTTGACCAGTTACTTCCCAAGACACTGTGTAAAATGCAGAACAGTCACTCTTAGTATTCTTGATCATGAATTCCCACAGGACCACTGGGTTCGAGTCAACACAGATGGGTCAGCACTAAATGCTGTTTGAAATGGACAGCGAAAGTGTGAATAGAATACTCAAGTAATACCAAGGATATGGCCAGAGTACCAACAGGCAAGTTTTGCCATAACTAAGATGCAGAAATCCAGGCAATCAAGACAGCAACGGAGAAATTACGGAATATCAGTTATGGTACATAACCCCGGGAAGGTTAACCCGGTCAACAAATGCCCACAGAAGTCGGATGTCTCGGCCTAATGGCGCAAGAACGCAGCTCTGCTGTAAACAGGCACAACGCAATCACGTCCGAAAAAAACCTCCGGATGAACGCAGCAGAAGAAGAAGAAGTACATAACCTGTTGTGCTGTTGACAAAATCAGTACTTGAGGCACTACTATCTGAACTCAATCAATCATGTGCCATGCCGGAAAGCGTGGGCGGTCATGACTCGCCATTTCACTCGATCACCAGTGTCGTGGATCAGCTCAGTGTTCCTGTCTCGTCCATGCCATGTGGCCAAGCCATCCAGGTATTTTCCTCTCGGTCTTCCTCTTGGCCTGTTCCCCTCAATCTTGCCAGTTGTCACTAAGTTCTCCAATCCATTTCTTCTCATAACATGTCCAAAAAATTTTGACTGTCTACGTCTAATTTCTCTAATCAGTTTACGATGTTCATTTGTCTCCTGTAGTACTTGGTCATTGGTTTTTCTGTCTGTCCATGGTATTCTTTGCATTTTCCTCAGAAACCACATTTCTGCAGCCATCAGATGCTTTTCTGCTTGACTGCTCATTGTCCAAGTTTCACATCCATACAAAAGAACAGGCTCTATGTATCCCCTCAACACTCTTTTTCTCGTTTCAATTGACATCTTCTTATTGGTCAAAATGTTTTTCATCTCGCTAAAGGCTACTTTCGCCATGGCGATTCTTGTTCTAATCTCTTTAAGGCATCTCCCATCAGATGTTATAACTGTTCCAAGATAATTGTACCGATTCACTTGTTGAAGAATATTTCCATTTACTTGTATATTACATTGTGGCACTTCTTCCTTCCTACTGACGACCATAACCTGAGTCTTTTTACAATTTAATTCTAACCCCAGTTGCTCACTGTGTACAACAACCGCATCTACTAATTGTTGCAGGTCCTGCTCATTGTCTGCAACTAGGCAGTCAGTATATGGCCGCCATTCCGTGGATACCATCTTACCATGAGATGATCAACTAGCTATCCAAGATGCAATAGAAGAGCAACCTTATATACCTGTGACATGCCAGTTTATTTAGTAGTTTGTGATAGACAACAAGAGAAGATTCTTGACAACTGTTATCATGGCATGGGGAAATATCAGCACTTGAACTGATATACACTGTTGGCAATCGCGAGATGTGAAGAAACATGATCACCCATGGCAGCTGGCAAAGCACTTGATGATGATGAAAGGACATGATGATGATGATGACTTAAGTGAGAAGTGAGTGAGCATGCTTTGCATGTGACTATATTTTGACATCACAGAACTCTTTAAACCAGGGGTTCTCAACTTGCACCCATAGGGGTATGAGATTCAAAATATAGAAAAGGGGTGGGATGATAAGAAGACAGGATTGCTGAATAATTTTTCTCATAATTTAAATTATCATCAACATCATCACATGCCTCACACAGTGGCATGCCTCTCCATACACCTGTCCTTGATATTATGGATCAATTCTATTCATGATATTCCTCCATGCTATCACCCTAGACCACCCAGTAAAATTACTCTACATCTGCCTCTTCTACCACAGATCTTTCACTATGTTCTCCAGTGCTTCTCTTCTCATTTTGAAAACGCAGTCTCTTTCTAATAGTTGTGTATAATTATCTACTTTCATCAGAGTCTTTCAGACGAACATTGTTAAGTTACACTGGCTGTCCAAGGTATTCGTAACATTTAGTTACACTGGCTGTCCAAAGTATTCATAACATTTAGTTACACCGGCCATCCAAGGTATTCGTAACATTTAGTTGCACTGGCTGTCCAAACTATTCATTACATTTAATTACACTGGCCATCCAAGATATTCGTAACATTTAGTTACACTGGCTGTCCAATTATATTCATTACATTTAATTACACCGGCCATCCAAGGTATTCGTAACATTTCGTTACACTGACCACCCGAGATATTTGTAACATTTAGCACCATGTGGTTCTCGTAACATGAATGAACCCATTTGTCCTGTTTTATTTCAGTGTTACTTCACATGCAGCAGACACAAAAGCTTTATCCACAGAACAGACAAACACTGTCTAGGAGCACTAACATAACTAACAGTTGCTACACAACTGCACTATTGTGAAGTCAAAACAAAAAGAAGAAACATCAAGCCTAAATAAATACAGTAATAACAACTTATAAACAAAACATCCAAAAATACTCAGCAACCATAAAACTGCTAAAATTAGATGAAAATAAGGATGATTACTATGAAGCTAATGCTGATAACAAATGAACGCAAGATATGGCTGGAAAGCTTGACAAAAGAAAGACACCATAGCAGGAGAATCCAATAAAGGAACAAATGCACACTTCACATGTTCAGTGCAAATATGAGACGATTTGAATGTGCCTAGTTCAAACGTTCTCCCGTTATTCCTTCACCGTTAGGGTAAAGACCCTGGGTCATCCCAGTATATGTGTCTATAAGTGTATCTTTCATCTGTGAAGTTCCCAGTTATATTTTGCATTCATTCATGCTCACTACAATTATATACTCATATAACAACATACATAATATTATTCCAACAACCAGTAATAAAAATAAAGCATAATCACTTAATATTGCAGAGACAGACACGTGAAATAAGACAGCCACTAAAAGTATTATCAACATAACTATAAAAAAAAAGCAATTGCTTATAATATTTATGTAACTACGAAAATGTAGACAAGTGTGAAATTATTCTAAGACCATTCAATTGCAGAGTAATACAAAAGTATTCAACCATTAAAAGTGTAAAACATGTATTCCTGCAATAATGAATAGCCAGCATATCACAACATTATTGACACAACGTGCAAAATCTAACAACTTTAACAGATGGTTTCATGGTTTTTCTAAAAGACAAAAATTAAATAAGACAATTCAGGCAGGAAGTCAATACCAAAAAGAGACACTCTCACATAGAAACAATAAGGATAGAGAAGAAAAGACAAAAGACAACTTATTACATTTGCAGCAAAGATAATCCCACGGAAGACAATACTACACAAGTGTGTTGTGGCATGACTTCACAGATAGTAAGTTTTATGATGTGGGGTGATAAGTTCCCTTCATTGCTCCACTTTCATCCCTTGCAAGACATGTTCAACATTGGATGTATGTGCAGCTGGGAAAAAATCCATCCGTGCACTAGAACCAAATAAAGATAATCATTAAGGGTGTGTAGAGAAAGGACTTGCCCATGTGTCACCAGGATCCACAAGGGACGCAAAGTATAGTCACAATGTAACCTGGAATGTCATAACAGGCCATTAAGGAGGGTTGGCATGAGACAGACTAACATACCCCGTAGAAAACTTTAACCGCACAATACAACCAATCGTGAACATGCCTTAAAAATGCTTGGCATGGGTTGGTTTTTTTACCTATACTTTACTGGGAGACGGAAAGCAGAAAAAAAGACAGGACTACACATATACCATATTGCAGCAATCTGTGGTGAGGTAATCAACTTCTTTCATTGCTAGATTTCCTTCCCCTGAGAGGTGGGGTCAACTTTAGAGCCGTGTTTGGTCTGGTTTATAAAGGGTCACTTCACTGCACCCCCGGGAAGGTTAACCTGGTCAACAAATGTCCGCAGAAGTCGGATGTGTCGGCCTAACGGCGCAAGAACGCAGCTCGGCTGTAAACAAGCACAATGCAGTCACGTCCAACAAAAAAATCCGGATGAACGCAGCAGAAGAAGAAGAAGACTTCACTGCACTCAGATAACTCCACATGCGTTCCGGTCTCCTGTCACAGATCACAGAAAGATTCTCAACATTGTGCACACACTCTGTGACACTGGCAAGGATCTGATGCTGTAAATCCAATCCAATCAAAATTTTGGTACGAGTACCCCCTTTCAGCCTTCGAGTTTTCGACTTGGCTATGTAGGGGTGTTTATGGTGTAACTTGTAATTTCTTTCATACCTTGGGCTGCTTGTTGTCAGCTTCCAGGCTTCTGATGGATTGATTGCATTCGTTACTTTCCTGATGGCTATAAATATTCTTTAAGTGGGCAAGTTTTATCATTTTGAAACTTAGCCTGAGCAGCGACCTGCTCTACTTTACAACTAATGAACTCACAGGTCCTTGCAGTTTTTATGATTATCTAAGAAGGCTAGCCGAAATTTGGTCCACTACAGCAGGCTCAGGGGAGAGTAGGTAATTTTCAGGTTCATTAATTTGCAAATTCCATACATGCTTTATACAGTCCTCTCAAGTTAGAGACAGATTATGTATCTGTAAGCAACTCCATCAGTTGGGAAAAGATCCATCCTGAACCCAGGATTCAGCAAAGACCGCCAAGGCAATTCAAGTTACCAATTATGATTATAAACATGTAGCAAGTGAAGGACACTTTCCCATGCCTTTAGGCATACTGGGTCTATGGTGCTTACCCCTTAGTTGTATAGGACAATCAATGAGTCAATGAGTGATATGATAAATTAACACAAGCTGCCTTGGATGAGTGATTGTTGGTGGGAAATGGGACGGGTAGAGGATATGTGAGTGGGTGGGGAGATGTGTGTAGGTGGGGGATGTGTGGGTTATTGAATGTATGTGTGCTTGGGGTGTGGGTGGATGGGATGTGTGGTGGGTGAGAGGTGTGTGTGGGCGGGGAGATGTGTAGGTGTAGGGATGTGGTGGATGGGTGGGGGAATGTATTGTATGTGTGTGTGGTTGGGTGGGGGAGTTGGAGTGAATGGGGGATGTGTGGGTGGGTGGTGGATGTGTCTCATAACATAGTAATATGCATTGTTTATGTTTACAAAATTCACGTGACAATGTTTTTTTCCTATGCACTGTTGATGAAAGAAAGATGAGTGATTGGAAGGGCCGAATGTAAGACGGGCCTGCGTGCCCAATTTGTTACCCTTTGAAAATAAAGTCTGTTCGTTCGTTCGTTCGTTCGTTCTACTCTCCAGTACATTTCCAGGTACCAATTTTAGACTGGGTCGACCTAGATGCTCAGATCAAAAGAAAAAATTACTTGTCTTGATAGGGATTCAAACACATTACCAAGCCAGAGGACAAATGTATACATGCATAAACTAGTCGTAAAACCCAGAAAGAAGAAGGTACAGGTTTGTCTATCAGACCTGGTGTCTACAGCCTGAGACGTGTGGAAAGGAGCCCAACAGATGCTGCCCAGTAACAAAGGTAAGAGAAAAGTGTTGAACAAACCATCAGGGCTGGATTCCCTCATCCTCATATTCTTTCTTCCATTACCCATGAAGTTTGATTTTCCACTCTCATAATCTGACGCGCTTTTGGAATGACTCAGAGCTGCTAAAAGAAAGAAACACAGGTTGATTGTTTGAACATTTCGGTTATTTAATCACCACTTGGTTTCTTATTTAGGCTACTTACTGATGAGCTGACTGTAATTTAGGGGGATAGTGAGACATGTAGTTTTATCATTCAGAATGGAGGGTTTGAAATCAGCTGCGGCCGATTTGGAAGCCAACCACTTTGCGTTCATTTCCATGGTATGAGCCATCAGCCACTCAGAAAGCAATGACAAATTACTGAACTAACATTGCCTAGTGAATCACCAACATACTACTGTACTAACATTGCCTGGTGAATCACCAACAGCCAATAAATGCTGGGTTTGACTACAATGCCCTGTAAAGGACATGCAACTAACTTTATTGAAGAGCTGACTGTTGTTCTTTAAATTCTGGGTATTTATTGCTAAACTGGTTTTCAAATTCTGCAGTTTAGCTAGATGTAATGTTGCTAATATATAAATCTCCCACTTGTCATATTGTATTTGTTCCATACATGGATCTGAAAAAGCTTATTCATCTAGTTTGTTGTCCTGTACAGAACTTTTCCCTCCCAAAACAGGCTTTCTCCGTAATTTTTTTTTTAAACCACTACAGTTTTCTAGGTATCTGCCATTGCTTTCTTTCTTGGCAGTAACCATACTGGACAATAACCAAAGCCACGGTGACCAAAGCCACTGTCTCTTTAAAGAGATCCTCTGCCTATCGTCATGAACTTGAGAACATAACTTTGAACTATCTGTGGGCTGTGCTCGAGCCCAGTCTACCACTTGCTCACATGGTTTCACATCATCCTATTTGGGGAGCTAGAAGGTACTTCACCTTGCCCAAAGATGTCCTGTAGACTAGCAGAGGGAAGGAGGTGCCTTATTTCTCCTTTGATGTGGGATACCCTTAATAATTTCATAATTACCTAAACAATGAAAGCTTAAATAGAATAAAACGTGAAAATTAAACTGGCATGTAAACAAAGAAAAATAGCACATGTACTTTTCAAACATCTTCAAAATATGCTGATTTGAAATTAAAGAAAGCCATATCAGAAAACATCAAATAAATTAAGTAAACGTATTTTGACCCAATAAATACTGATCATAAAATATGCAAGCAAGAAACTTAATTTAACTAATAATGATTTTAACAGGAAAAGCATCTGTACAGCCCAACTTGAGTAACAGGTGACAGAACATACCATGTACACGTGTGGAGCCTCTGTCCTGTGTTGACACAGTGTGGGTGTTCTCAGAGTTGTGAAAGAGCACACTGAAAATTAATAACAATATATTCACAATCAGAACATAGTTATTATATCATGACTCAGGACAGGATGGAAGCTGCAGTAGCGAAAGAGCTAACTGCCCACCAGATGGTCATGGATTTGAATACATTTCGAGGATGATTTTTTATATTGATCTGGTCTACCAGGCTGACCCAGTTTAAAAAAGGTAGCAAGAAATGTCTTGAGAATTGAAGGCAGCTGGCGTGATGCTGACCGCATTACCTCTGGAATGGTGATCAGTCTATAAAAATATAGGTCTAGCATAGTTTGCCCAATATGACCTAAGGCGTGTCAAAAGGTCCTTTATGTACTTTTAATGTTGTATATTCCTTACAGGACGTTGCAATCAACACCAGCAGTTTTCAGCTACTGTTGATGTACTAGGCAAGTTTTACATTCAGTAGTTTGCCATTGCTTTCTGAATGACCAGCTCACAACCCCCTGTAAGTTACCAGTGCAGCACGAACTGCTGCCGATTCTCGCAGCTGCTGTTTTCCCCACGTGGATATACACGATTACGAACAATGTCGTTAACCCCTTGGCCAGGGAGACCGGCTTTTTAAAAATTTACTTACAGAAGAGAAAACATAGCATAATCAATACCCACATTTATCCGTGTGAAAAGGTCCTTTATTTAAAGTTTTAATTGATTCATGCCACTGTGCACAAAGCAAGCCTGTCTTAACTCTTCGCAACACGCTCTGTGAATCTGTCACAAATCACCACATGTGGGTGGCATGTCCTCTAGCCAGCATAACACCAGTGACTGCCTCCACCTCCATTCTCTGTCTTGGTATCATATGCCAGGCCTTCCTGCACTAAACACTATCCATTAACCTTCGCTAAGAATCCCCATACACTTCTTTAGTCTCTTAGCACTGAGCCACCCTTACTAATTAACAGTGATAAACCCAACTAGACAAGTATAAAAATTGATGCAAGGACTTACCTTATAAGTTTTGTTTTCTCTTTCTGTGCCCTTTCTTTCAGCTTCAGAAAATTATTCCTTTGCTCTTCCTCGTAATTTCTATAATTAGAAAAGAATAGCTTCATTAAATATTCAGGTAAGAATATAGAAACCACTGGGTAGCAGACACAGATATTAAATGAAGAATACAAGAGGCAAAAGGAGTTCTCATAGCACTAGGAAATGTGCAAGTAACAAACACATTCAATCTAATACCAAACTTAGAATATTTCATTCAAGTGTCAAACGTCATTAAGTTTTCAAGCTTATTTTTCTTATCTTGTGCCCCAAAATAATCTGGACTATCTGTGATGTGGTTTAACAGAATGCCAAACCTTTCTTGGACACACAAAATGAGTAACTGAAATGTTGTGAAAGAGGCTAAGACACAAAGACTATATCACAAACATCAGAAAACGGCAGTGGTCATTTTTAGGCAACATTATGAGAAGAAACTAACTAGAACATGTAATAACTGAAAAAGATTTGTGAAAATAGAGACAGAGGAAAACAGTCATAAGATTCTTGACAGCCTTGTGTCATGGCATGAAAGAATGTCAGCACATGAATTGATACACCCGCAGAAGTCGGATGTGTTGGCCTAAAGGCGCAAGAACGCAGCTCTGCTGTAAACAGGCACAACGCAATCACGTCCAAAAAAAAAGTCCGGATGAACGCAGAAGAAGAAGAAGAAGAAGAAGAAGAAGAAAAAGAAGAAGAAGAAGAAGAAGAAGAAGAAGAAGAAGAAGAAGAAGAAGAAGAAGAAGAAGAAGAAGAAGAAGAAGAAGAAGAAGAAGAAGAAGAAGAATTGATACACTGTTGGAGGTCGCAATATGTGGAGAAAAATGATTGCCCTAGCCAGTCAGCAAGATACTTGCTGATGATGATATACGTCTAATTTCTCTAAACAATTTATGTTTTAATTTGTTTCTTGAAGGGCTGCCTCATTGATCTTTCTGTCCGTCCACGCTCTTCTTTGCATTTTCTTCAAAAACCACATATTTACTGTCATTAGATGTTTTTCAGCTTGTCTGCTTATTGTCCATGTTTCACAAGCTTACAACAGTGTGGGTTCTATATAGCATTTTAATATTCTTTTCCTCATTGTAATTGACAGTTTTTTAAAAATTGGTGAGTATGTTTTCCATCTGGCAAAAGGCTATCTTTGCCATATTATTGTTCTAATGTCTACAACTTGTTCTAATCTCTACAAGGCATCTTCTGTCAGATGTTCTGTTTTAAGATAGCCATACCAATTCACCTGTTTAAGAGTGCTCCCATTTATTTAGCTGTTCAACTGTGGTATTTCTTATTCTTGGAGATGATCATTTCTGATTTCTTACAACTGAACTCTAACCATAGTAGCACAATAACAGCATCCACTAAATGAGGTAGATTCTGTCCATTGTCAGCAATCAATACTGTATCATCTTCACATTTTTGCATGATGATTCCTCTCATGTATTTGAAATTTCTCACAAGATTTTCGATATTTAGGGAAAAAATATCTTGAAACATTACATACCCCAGTTGTAAAACTCCCATGTTAAGCTGGCATTTACCTACTTTCTTATAAATCTTTATGGCAGCTTGTTTCCAATGTATGTTTTTTAAAACAAATCTAAGGTATTTCGCATCAACTTGCATCTTCATTATATTGACAGTCTTACAAAGGTATTTCTGTCAATTTTAAGAACATGTATAGTGAATAAAGCAAAGAAGTAGATCTTTGTTTACTTCTAATGAATGCTGTTAATGTTCTCAGCCAAACAATTCAACCTTTTCTACAAATGCACACTGTTCTTTCCCTATTTCTTTGCTTGATGATTTCTAGCAAAATCTTTGTGACATGATTCATTATGCTAATTGTTTGATGTTGATCACATTCTAATGTCCCTGATTTCTTTGGGATTACAATAAACACAGATTTATTAAGTCAGGAGGTATGTCTCTGTGGCAATTGCAAGGTAAGTCTATCATCATCATCATCATCTACAACAATTGTATACACTGTGAACAAAACTAGAGTAACTTTCTGTGACTTCCACTCAAATGTAGATCAGGAATAGTGTGTTTTGGAATTATGTAACTGTGAACACATACTATACTGCAAGTACACATGCCAATGGCTCCAAAATAAAAGAAAGATTTGATGCTACAATGATAAGATGTAGAAATTAAATGGTGAAAATAACATGCCAGGTTCACAAAGAATATACAAGAACAAACAGATAACCCAAACATAATTACTATCAGGATGAAGAACATCTTTGTGATGTCCGTAGCAGGTTCTTGACAAAATGCAGCACTCATCACAGATGGAAGTCTACGGTCTCTTACAAATTATCCCACTTCATGCCTTTTTATGCTCAAGTTCTCCCACCTCATGAGTTTTTATGCTCAAGTTCTCCCACTTCATGCCTTTTTATGCTCAAGTTCTCCCAACTCATGCCTTTTTATGCTCAAGTTCTCCAACCTCATGCCTTTTTATGCTCAAGTTCTCTCACCTCATGAGTTTTTATGCTCAAGTTCTCCCACTTCATGCCTTTTTATGCTCAAGTTCTCCCAACTCATGCCTTTTTATGCTCAAGTTCTCCAACCTCATGCCTTTTTATGCTCAAGTTCTCCCACCTCATGCCTTTTTATGCTCAAGTTCTCCCACCTCATGCCTTTTTATGCTCAAGTTCTCCCACCTCATGCCTTTTTATGCTCAAGTTCTCCCACCTCATGCCTTTTTATGCTCAAGTTCTCCCAATTCATGCCTTTTTATGCTCAAGTTCTCCTACCTCATGCCTATTTATGCTCAAGTTCTCCCAATTCATGCCTTTTTATGCTCAAGTTCTCCCACCTCATGCCTTTTTATGCTCAAGTTCTCCCAATTCATGACTTTTTATGCTCAAGTTCTCCCACCTCATGCCTTTTTATGCTCAAGTTCTCCCACCTCATGCCTTTTTATGCTCAAGTTCTCCCACCTCATGCCTTTTTATGCTCAAGTTCTCCCACCTCATGCCTTTTTATGCTCAAGTTCTCCCACCTCATGCCTTTTTATGCTCAAGTTCTCCCACTTCATGCCTTATTATGCTCAAGTTCTCCCACCTCATGAGTTTTTATGCTCAAGTTCTCCCACCTCATGCCTTTTTATGCTCAAGTTCTCCCACCTCATGCCTTTTTATGCTCGTTTTCCCACCTCATGCCTTGTTATGCTCAAGTTCTCCCACCTCATGAGTTTTTATGCTCAAGTTCTCCCACCTCATATGAGTTTTTATGCTCAAGTTCTCCCACCTGATGCCTTTTTATGCTCAAGTTCTCTCACCTCATGCTTTTTATGCTCAAGGTGTCTGCAATGTCTTGTGTCCATTTTTATGTTTGGTGCAGTAAAACTGGTCCAAAAAAAACAAAAAACAAAACTGCAGCAGAGCAAGCATGACAGGTAGCTTCTGATCATCAGAAGTGGTTCCTCCTTGTTAAAAGTTTCAATCCCTTTACCGTCATTACACTCAGAGAGGAATGGGAAGTGAAAGGTGGGTGGGGGGGGGGGGGGTGGGGGGGGGGGGGAGAGAGAGAGAGAGAGAGAGAGAGAGAGAGACGAGAGAGAGAGAGAGAGAGCGAGAGAGAGAGAGAGAGAGAGAGAGAGATAGAGAGAGAGAGAGAGAGAGAGAGAGAGAGAGAATTGTAGAAACAGTAACAACAAAAGAAAGAATAAGTCAGACCTTATCCTACTTTCCATGGCTTCCTCTTCTTCCTTCAAGTACTTTGAGAGAAACTCCTGCAAGTCTCCCAACTGTTTCTGCAAGGTCTCATATCCCTGGGGCTGAATGTCACCTGAATTTGGGCAGACAGCAAAATAATTCAGCAACTCATATGAAATCAAGAAAGATGCTTTCAACAAAATGTTTTTACCACAGTAAAACTGTTAATGTTTGAAACAACAAGATCTTTCACACAAAGCAAAAATAGTTAAAACAACCTAAATTACATTGCCACATGAAAAATTGGGGATGTGAAAACTTCAAATGGGGGTATCAGATTTTGACTTGAATGTTTAAGTAGGATGGGGCCATTGTATTACAAAAATGAGAATTCTTGTTGTTCCCACGGAAATTTTACGAGGGCAAGTAAATAAATAAGTCACACAGTTCTGTGGGATGGCAGGTAAATGTAGTTGGTGTTTTCTACAGGTGTCATTAGGTGACAGCAACATCAAACTTTATATTCCCGTTCGTCAGGTGGCGCTAGGTGTCTCATGCGCATGCGCAGAGCATAAACAAAATGGTGACTGTACTTACGGAGTGTACAACCAAAGAGCAACATGCTGTTGTGCGTTTTTTGTGGGCAAAAGGACTGCCTGCAAAGGACATTCATAAGGAAATGCTTCCTGTTTATGCTGACAAATGTTTGTCCCGTAAAGCGGTGCATAGCTGGGTAGAAAAATGTTCTCAAGGACGCTCTAAAATTGTTGATGAAACCCGATCTGGTCGTCCTGTTGAGATTGCAACAGAAGCATCCGTGCAGCGGGTGGAGGAGATGATTAGAGGTGACAGGCGAGTAACGATAGACTCTGTAGCATCTGCAATAGGGTGCTCACATGGTTCAGCATACAGCATAATGCATGATCGATTGAAATTTCCAGGACTGCTGACTAGAGGAGTGTTGCTTCTTCATGACAATGCCAGACCACATATGGCTCGATTAACTCAGGAGAAAATTAAGCAACTAAGGTGGGAAGTTCTGGAACATCCACCTTACAGCCCCGACTTAGCCCCTAGCGATTTCCACCTTTTTGGTCAACTGAAAACCCACCTTGACAGGAGACATTTCACGAATGACGCGGAAGTTGAAGTGAAAACGTGGTTTAGAAAACAGAGCACGCAGTTCTATGCAGCCGGTTTGGGAGGACTGATAAAACGATGGGATAAGTGCATCAATGTTGGTGGAAATTATGTTGAGAAATAAAGGGACAATGTATGTATAAAAATAAACTCGTTTCAAGTTGTTACCATATTTAGTTATTTTTCTACAGCCATTTGTGACTTACTTATTGACTTACCCTTGTAATTGACTACCACAGTAATTTTACACTGACTATCTTGTCTTTTGTTTAGAAAGCAAAGGTTTAGTCATTCGAATCACAACTACTTCAGTATATCGTAACATTTGTCCAATGTGTTTGTTAAACAACACAGATAAGCATTATCTCTATCAATTTGACTGGATTCAAGCAGATGCATGCAATGGTGTTTTGGGTATCTTTATGAAATAGCGAAATAAGCCAGGCGATAAACTGTTGAATCTACTGTTTGTGTCTCCGTGGTTAAAATTCTTGTTTTTGTTTATAAAAATTATGTGTCTGTTGCGTTACATATGTAAGTCACAATGAAACAAGTAAATGACTATGCTTCAAGAGATTTGCCACTTTTGTCTTCAGGCACTCACCATTACAAAGTAAAAATCCCTTGAAGTTAAAGAAATTTGATTTTATATTAGAATGCTGAAACTCCCTCGGGCATCCATAAAAAGAGGTATTAAAATGTGCTGAAAGTGGGTGAGAGACAAAGGCAAGTTGTTACAAATAGCAGAAAGAGGCAGTCAGTATGTTTGGTTACATAATAAACAGATTAAAAACTGAACATTTGTAACACTTGGAAAGATAAATGGAAAAAGAGATGGAGAAAGATGGTGAGAGAAGATGCATGACAACCTTGCAGTATGGACTGGGAAAATATGAGCATACGAGTTCATACGAGTTGGAGATTGTGAGATATGGAGAAGATGCTTAGGCCACTGGTGAGGGTAATCCCAAAGCATTTAATGATGATCAAAATACACAGGCATGAATGGGAAAGGGGATTGGGGGCACAGATTTATAGATACAGATAGGAGGTAAAGGAAAGAGACATAGAAAAAAAAAACAAAAAACTAGAGGCCTACTTGGCATGAATTAGTATAGGCTTGCGTTTCTGATGAAATTAAACAACAGCAGCCTGGGAATGAAAGGAATGGATGGATAGCATGAGAATGAGAGAAATAGATGGGCAGTATGAAAATGCGTAAAATGATGGACAGCATGAGAATGAGAGAAATAGACAGACAGCATGAGAATGAGAGAAATAGATGGACAGCATAGACAGCATGAGAATGAGAGAGAAATGGGTGTTCAACATGAAAATGAAAAAAAAATAGACAGCATAAGAAAGAGAAACAGGTGGACAGCATGAGAACAAGAGAAGTAGATGGCAACGAGGATTTCAGTCCCAGTCACTATGACATAAGTAGCCTTTTGCAAAGATGGAAAACATACAAATAAAAAGCTGTCACCTGCAATGAGAGTAGACCGTTTAATTGCTACATGGAGCCTAGGTAATGAGTATGTGAAACATGGGCCATTAACAGACAAGCCAAGAAATATATAATGGCAGTAGACGTGGTTTATGGGGAAAATGCAAATACCATAGGTGGACAGAAAAACCAATGAGTGAGTCCTTCAAAAAACAAATGAAAACTATAAACTGATTAGCAAAATTACACATCTGCAGTCAAGATCTTTTGGGTACGTTATGAGGCAAAACAAACTTGAAAACTTAGTGACAACTGGCAAAGTTGATGGCAAAAGAGCAAGGGAGCAACAAGAAGATAAATATTTAGATGGTTTGGCCACATGGTGTAACCAGTACAAGAACACAAGATATAATTTGAGACAGATGATAGGGTGAACTGATGTAGCATGACCACCCACATCTAATGGCACGGCACATGATGATGATAGCACCCAGAGAATTTTGCAGCAGACGTACATGGGGGTGATAACCACTATGAAGAAACTTGAGCACATGACATTCAACAAGGCAAAATACACAGCAGAAGTGATTACTGAAGAAGCTAGATTTATTTCATGTGTTCTTTACCGAATATAAAAACTACAAGAACATTACATGATGGAAGAGATTCATAGGAAGGAACCAATTACACATCGCACATTGCTTCATCACCATGTCCTCTGGTAAATGGTGTAGGTACTCATGTCTCTCCACAGATCTTGTTCCTTTGTGATCTGGTTCAGATCTACAGCTGAAATTATCCCATCTTCTTCTTCTTCTTCTTCGTTCATAAGGAGTTTTTTTTTCCGGATATGATTGCGTTGTGCCTGTTTACAGCAGAGCTGCGTTCTTGCGCCGTTAGGCCGACACATCCGACTTCTGCGGGCATTTGTTGACCGGGTTAACCTTCCCGGGGGTTTCTTAGGACGTTTGACTCTCACTGGTGTGGTGTTATCTCCCATCCTAGCTGGCCCATATAGAACAGCCAAAGACATCCTGGTCAGCCCTCAAGGGAAGGCAGGGGCAGACCATGGGCATTCCCCGCCATCCAAGGAGGCTTCCATAATTGCAGAGCCAACACACAGCGCTCTGGTACTTGGCTCACCCAAGGAATCGTCACGTCCTGCACATGGCTGCTTAGCCTCACTTCCGTATATTGGGCCTTCCGTTCACCATAGGCTGTTCTTCCGGAAACCAGAAGAATGCAGTGTGCAGATGACATCCACACAGTGAGCTTTTGATTCGGACTTTCCGCGCAATGGATTTGCTATCCGAGCAATATTCCATTTCGTGCCACTAGGACACTTTTTCCATCTTTTATGAAGCTCACACAGTGAGCTTTTGATTCAGACTTTCCACGTAATGGATTTGCTATCCGAGCAATATTCCATTTCATGCCTCTGGGAGGCTTTTGTAACCGACATACCTGTGGTATGAAGTGTGGCAGTCTGAATACTTCTTCATACACCTTTAAATGTCAACCTGTATGTAGTTAAAGTAAGCTGCGGTCAACTTGAGCTTGTTGATATCTCCATAGAGCTTGTCCTCAAATGAAGCAGGTGTGGGCCAAAATATCTTTCTCTGTTCTGCATACGTTGGGCAATCCTGCAGCAAATGTTTTGCTGTCATTTTTCCAGTTCTACAATTACATTCATCGGTATCTCCTATCTTTAGTTTATTGAACAAGTGGTATTTCAGCCTGTTATGTCCTGTGCGGAGTCTGAAGATTGCTACTTGTTCTCTTCGGTCGAGTTTGTAATATGCATCATCCTTCTGATGGCCTGGATGCTCTGATTCCCATTTGGTTCTATAAGTGCTTTTTATCAACCTCTTTGCCTCATTATAGGTTATGTCTATGTCAGGCTGTGGTAGTCGTCCGCCCTCTTTTGCCAGTCTGTCAGCCTCTTCGTTTCCAGGTATACTGCAATGTGATGGGATCCACTGTATTACAACTTTTTTGGATTTCTGGCATAGACCATGGAGTGCTGCTCTTAGGTCAGTTAGTTCTGTGCTGTTATTGCTCTTCAGTATTGAGACAGCTGACTTTGCATCTGTGAAGATAGCTATTTGCTTCTCTTTATTTTCCTCCATCAGGAGCATTTCTGCTGCAGTTTTCAGAGCCTCTACCTCCGCTTTGAAGTTACTTGAAAATTTTCCAGTTGCCATTGAATGTGTTTTTTTCACTCCATTTTGTAAATTTAGGAGAATTCCTCCTCCTCCATTCTCTATTGAATTTTTGGCTGATCCATCTGTATATGCATGGGTCCAATTCCTGCTTGGGTAATGTTCTTTTATGTAGTTTAGGGTTATTTCTCTTCTTTCGGTTTCATGCTGAGTGTTCTTTTTCTCAATACCAGGAATGTTTTCTATCATCTCAGGCAGTTGCTGCTGTCTCCAAGCTGGGAACTTGTGTGCATTGTATATGGGCTTGACTGTTGATATGTTAAGTATAGGATCCGCCCTAATCCTTCGTTTTGCAGTTTCTACAAAGTTGCTACGCTTCAGTCTTCCCTTTCCAAAACCATTAAATCTGTTGTACATAGGGTGGTCTGTCAATCTTCTAAATTTTTCTGCTTGTTGCTGGGCTCTGCTATCTCTTCTATCCTGCATTGGTTGTAAAGAAGTGATCTTTTCTAGTTCATTAATAGGCGTTGTCTTCAGGCTTCCAGTTATGATTCGCATTCCTTGGTTTTGGACTCTACTTATTTTGTTAAAGGTTGACTTAGCTGCTGTTGCCCAAGCTGCAATGCCATATTCCAGTACTGGCCTCACCCGTCCAGTATATAACTTCTTGAGAACTTTCTCATCTGCTCCCCACGTTGTACCAGCAAGCTTTTTCATGATTGCCATTCTCTGCCTTGCTCTTGTTCGATTTTTCTCAACCTGTGTCTTCCATGTCAGGCGACGATCAAAGGTGACTCCTAGATAGTTTGGATTTTCTTCATGGTGCAATATTTTTCCATTCAATACCAGCTTAGGTTGCTGAGTTTTATTTGAGAGGGAGAACACTGTGCATGTTGTTTTCTCCTCACTTATCTTCACTAGCCATGATTTTGACCAGTCCTCTAGCGCTAATAAGGCTTGCTGTATTCTGCTGTTAGCTGTACTAATATATTCTTCAGATGTCCATATGGCTAGGTCATCTGCAAAGGAGGATGTGTGTACTCTGGCTGGAAAATTTTCTGTGATGTCATTTATATATGCTAGGAATAATGTTGGTGAAAGAACTCCTCCTTGGGGGACACTTGCTCCAGCAGCATCATTTTGCTTGTTTGTCCTTGTACTTTTGTCCTGGCAGTTCTGTTCTCAAGGTAGTGGCTGATCCATTTATACATTTTTCCACAAACATGCATGTTTTGCAGTTTTACTTTCAGTCCTTCCTTCCATACTTTATCAAATGCTTTTTCTAAATCTATCCAGACTGCTAGTGTGTGCTTTTTCTCTTGGAAGGCATCCTCTATTTCCTGAGCTATATAGGTTATTTGATCTTCAGTGGATCTGTACTTTCTGAATCCTGCTTGGTGTGGTGTTAAGAGTTTGTTTTCTTCCAGATGCCATGTTAGCCTGCCATTGATAATGCGTTCCATTAATTTTCCTACACAGCTAAGTAGACTGATAGGTCGATAGCCATTTGCTTCTTCCAGGTCTTTTCCTTTCTTTGGGACTGGTATTAGTATAGCTTCCTTCCATGCCTGTGGGACTATTCCTCTCTTCCAGCTGTTATTTAGGACTGCTAGTAGTTTCTTCTTTGCCTTGGTGCCTAGTCCTATTAGCATTTCATTTGTGATTCCATCCTTTCCCGGTGATTTCTTCTTTTTTAGGGTATTCATTGCCTGTTCCATTTCTTCCATTGTTAGATTTGCCATCATATATTCTGCTGCTGTCTCTGTATTTCTATGATGAATCTGTTTGTCTTTGATTGCTTTCTTCTGTTCGGTTGTAATATCAATGTGGTTTGCATTTGCATAGTGTTCCATTAGTGCATTTGCAGCCTTTTTTCCTGTAAGCAAGGCATTTCCTTGTTTAATTGTTATTTGTTTGTTTCTAGGTCCTTCATTGTTCATGGCTTTCACTAGTTTCCATAGTTTGTTTCCATCCCTGTCAAAATTCAGGTTTTCTGTTTTTTCCCTCCAACAATCTCTTGTTGTTTGATTTACTGTTCTTTTATATTTTGCTGAGATGGCTTTGAGAGAGATATTCGCTTCAATTGTTTGTTCTCTCTCTGCTGTCTTCCTGGCATCTTCAACTTTGTCCTCCAAACTTTGTAGTTCTTCAGTCCAGTATGGTTTGTAATTTTTCCTCGCTCCTCTTGGAATAGACTCAGTGGCCGCCTGTATTATCGCTCTGTTTAGACTTTCCACCATTTGCTTTATGTTGTCATATCGTGTATCTATGTTTTCACAATATTTGTCTGTTAGTATGGCAAATCTGTCCCAATCTGCTCGTTTGTAATTCCAGCGGGGCAAGGGCTTTTGTTCCTGCGGAACATACTCCATATTCATTACAAGCTTGATTGGTCTGTGGTCACTACCTGCTAATTGGTCCAGCACATGGTGATCGATTTTGTGGAGGATGTCTCCTGTGCAGAAAGCTAAGTCTGGAGTAGAAGTGGTAAGCCATCTTCTGGAGTAGAAGCTCGGTGTGTCATCCGCTTTGTTGAGTAGATGGAGATTTGAGTCTATTTCCCAGTCCTCCAATTCATCTCCTCTTTTGTCAGTATCTGGGTATCCCCATCTTTCTGAACGGCTATTAAAGTCTCCGACAATAATGCAGTTTGTGTCAGTTATTTTCATGTTTGAGAGTGTAAGGTCCTTATCTGCTGGGCTATACAGATTGTAGATTCTTATTTTCACGTCCTTTATCATTATATCAACACCTATAATTTCCGTTTGGTTGTCAGAGATCACAGATACTTCGCTGCAAGGTATTGTATTTCATGTAAGTATTATAACTCCTCCTTTGTGCCCTTCGCGGTCGAAACGTGTGGCCTGATATCCTCTGACTGAGAATTTGTGATTGGCGTTGAGGTGTGTCTCTTGAATGCATGCCACATCTATTCTATCTTTATGAAGACGCTGTGTTAGGGAGTCTTTCTTCTTGTAAACTCCTTCGGCATTCCACTGTAGTATGCTGAGTGTCTGGGGTATTTGGTCAATAGCTCTTAACCTACTCCTCTGTGCCTTGACTCCACAGCACAGGGGAAGGTGACCACCAGTAGTCATGGGTGGACCCCCTCGAGGCAGGGGGCCCGGCACTATCGCCGCCTGATGGGACTTCACGGGATTAGCACCATAACGATTAATTTTGATTTGTGACATCATGAAATTATCCCATCTGAGACCATCAAGCATCATTTCCCTCAGTATGCATTTGCTACCACTGATCTTTCCAATCATTTCCATTTTCTCCAATGCCTCTTTTGTCATTAAATGACCAAACAATGTATGTCTCTTTCTTATAGTTGTGTATAATGTTCTACTGTCATTAGCCTCTACCAGGTAATCTTTCTTAGTTACTCTGGCTGTCCAAGGTAATAAAAACATTTCTCTCAGAAACCACATCTCTGCTGTCTACAAGCTTTTCCTAGTTTGTTCATTCCCATTTCAAGATTCGCTACCATACAGCAGGACCGGTTCTATCTAACATTTCAAACAGACAAGACAGACAGACAGAGGGGGAGGGAGGAAGGGAGGGACGGAGAGAGAGAGAGAGTGTGTGTGTGTGAGAGAGAGAGAGTACTTTTTTGTTAGTGCGTTTGTGATTATGAGTGAGTATATGTATGCAAGGGAGGGAGGGAATGAGGGGTGGGGGGGGGAGAGGGAGAGAGAGAGAGAGAGAGAGAGAGAGAGAGAGAGAGAGAGAGAGAGAGAGAGAGAGAGAGAGAGAGAGAGTGCGCGCGTGCGTGTGTATATCTGCCTGCCTGTCTGATAACATGGTAATATGCATTGTTTATGTTGACAACATTCATTTGACATTTTCCCCCCGTGTGAATTAACACGCACAACAGATAATTAATATGTGAAAGATGAGTGACTGGAAGGGCCAAATCCAAGATGGGCCTGCATGCCCAATTTGTAACCCTTTGAAAATAAAGCTCGTTCGTTCATTCTCAACCTGACATGTATGTTGATTGATCTATACATTTTCCTGACAGGCAACAGCAATTGCAGAAAATGAAGTAATTTATTTTGTTTAAAAGAATTCCTAATATTAACCAGAACACATAAACAGCAACTATACCTTCGTCTTTCTGTCTGCTGTCGAGTGGTCCCAGCAGCAAGTTAAACACTTGAGAATAATCTGGGTTGTTTTTCATCTGTTCAATAACCTCACTGCCCCTCTGTACAAAATACATGCAAATAATCTTGATAAGATACTCCATTCCAACCACTCTCGACTTATCTCACAGTAGGGGATCAGTCGGTGCATACCAGCATGGAGTTTGGACAGGCAATCTAAGGATGGCACTCGAGATAAATATGAAGACGACAGCAGAGAAGTGTCAGTAAGTGGGAGGTAAATAAGGCTTCATGAGATGAACTGGAGTGTTGTTTACAAAATTACAAAAAGGATGTGACAGATACAGGTAGTCCCACAGCAGATACTCCTGTTGGGGGTGTGAGGTGTCAGGCCTTCACATTTTCTAGGCTGTGGCATATGAGGTGGGGTGGCTGATTCTTTTTCTCATCACCTTTCCTTCACACACAATTACCCAGAATATTGTGCAAATTATCTGGTATCATTTTTATGAGGCTTGGTTGACCTGAAAGCAATGCTGGAAGAAGCAAAAACATAATCCTGTCTCTGCTGGAGACTGAACCCGAACCACAGGCCTGGCAGGCAAGTGCCTGTCAGATAATGAATGCAAAATGTAGTACAAGATCATAATGCACTCTAAATAGATCACTGTTTCTGGTGATAAGACAAATCGGGTGAAGGAAGGAGAGAGAGAGAGAGAGAGAGAGAGAGAGAGAGAGTGAGTGAGAGAGAGAGAGAGAGAGAGAGAGAGAGAGAGAGAGAGAGAGAGAGAGAGAGAGTTTTGAGTGTCAGTCAGATCCTCTGGTCACACCCTGCAGCAACATTTACTCCAAGCTGTGATGATCTACCCATTTTTCTGCACTATACACCACTATATGCCTTATCATGCACCAATATTTTGTTTGTTATTCCTTGTATTTATTTACATCACCATATTTCAAATATATTATCTTTGCTGTCCATCTTTATGAACATCATAATTAACAATTAATTCATAGAGCACTTATGAATGCATGCAGAATCAGTTTTGGACAAGTAATATTTTCAGACTCCTCTGGGTTGACACTGGGGCTATGTAGTTCATGCTCTGTGGCACTTTTTGCTGCTGTGCAGAAAGAGACCGTGCTATACAAGAAAACATGTGGTGCAATGAAATTGAACCTCTTGTCTTTAAACTCCTTTTTAGAATATACAGAATTAGAAGCAAGTACCTGGATGGCTTGGCCTTGTGGCATGGTCGAGACAGAAACACGGAGCTGATCCACGACTCTGGTGATCGAGTGAGATGGCAGAACATGACCGCCCACGCTTACCGGCATGGCACATGATGGATGGATGGGAGAATTAGAAATTATGACATTAGAAACATCACAGGTACCACGCCTTGCACTGAATTAATAGAACCAACATATAAAGCATTCTTGACATCTTGTGAAGAGGCAGCCCAATCAAATCTTGCTTTGTGCCTACAACCAAAGCTCTGGCTGTATAGATTAAATCAGAAGGATACATTTTATCAAAGTTATACACACACACAAACACAGCGTAGTCCTGACAAACATTTGGCTTAAGACTGAAAACCTCATCCCCCACCTACGCTTAACAGCAAATGTAAAACACGAGTCAATAAACAGATAACAGGCAGACAAAAGTAGTGTACATGTCTTGCCCACTGAAGAAGCCAACAGGCAGTTATAAACACACAACATAATGACGACTGAATGGGGGAAGGGGGGGGAGGATACAGCAGAAGTCAGCGAGACAGCTGGCCATGAGTTATATTGAAAAATGGAAAGACAGAACCAGCGTGAATTACATTTTACAAGTAAAACCAATTTATTTTTATAAGGAAAACTTTTCCCTCTATTCACCCGAAGGTGCACCCATATCACGAGTTCCCTTCCTTGCTGCGTCTCCTTCCCATACAATTCTAACAAAATTCTGAAAATTACTTGGCACTCCTTTTATGAGATTCTTGGGACACAGATTAGCGAAATTCAAGATTTTTCCTTCAATTTTGAGACAAATGCATAAGCCTGTGACTGACTGAAGTTACTACATCGTACATTTGTATTTGACATCCCATGATCACTCGCATTTATAACAGCAAACAATACTGATTATATCTGTAATATTTTTAGTTTTATTTAAGTCTTACCTTCATTGCTGAGCTGACGGCCACAAGCCTGGCATTAAGGTTTACAGCATGTGTCCGCATACGACATGGGACACATACATACACAGTCCAATCTCCATCTTTGATACGCTGGACGAGGCATTTATGACTCTAACAATGGAAAATAACAATTATGACTCTTCAATGCTGAAAGATGATAATTGTGCAGATGATAAACAGAACATACAAATGTGCAAAACATATACAGTCCAGTGTTCTTCTTGTGTATGTTAAAACAGGCATTTTTTATGACTCAATGAAGAATGGCAACAGCACAGTCTGGCAGCTTGGTGGATGGAAAATGCCCCATTTGTGAATAAGCTGATTCTCAATGCTAATGAGTAGAGCAGTTGCCAAAACAGGATTTTAGGCAGTGTCAGAAATATCCACTTCACCTAGGTGGTGGGTACTAATGAAGTGAAGAGGGATGGGTTTGGGAGCTTCCTCAAGATTGTTCATGAGAAGCTCACAGAAATGATCTCTAGTGCCCTGCCTGCAAATGATGACATAAACTAGACTGCGGGATCTTATATGAATGCAACTGTAATTTTAAATTGGTAAGCTCACTGAATTGGTCTAAATGACAAAACATCTTTTACATCTAGTCCGGTTGCATCTGGTAGTACCGACAGGAGGTGCTACATGGATCACCTGCCTGTTTGTAACACGTATGTCATTCAGATGTTATAAAGTCTGTAAATAGGGAGATCTGCTCGCAACTTAGACGAGCAGTAACTCCTGTGGGCAGTTTCTCGCCTCATGCTTATGTGTGGTCTGTTCTGGCGGTCAGTCCGTCTTCGGTGAAGGAAATCGTGTTGATCCTATAAGTAATCATACGCTCATTGCTGGTCACTACGTTTGTCTTAAAACTGAAAATTAAAGGAATTGACGGAAGGGCCCGAGGCTCCCGAGAGCCAATATAAACAGGGATAACTGGCCGTGGCAGCCTAACGTCCACTGCATCTGTGTCCGTCTTCCAGTCGTCTTGCCATGCTCGCCACTGGAGCAAGACGGACACAGACGAGGGAGCGGGGGCGAAGGTTTTGCGCGACCACTTCCTCGCTATACAAAACCAAAGCGCAAGTCATTCGTTCCTCATCAAATCAAAGATGTAGTGTAATGAATGGTCATCGTCAATGAATGATCAACGTCATTCATGATGGACGAACATCGCATAAAGTCTGTAGGCTACTTCAGGGTTGTCCTTAAAGTTTTGTCTCTCATCCAGGACTTCATTTGTTTGTTTTCGGTTAGTTTTATTTCAATGTCAAGTTCAGATAACGGTCTGTGAATGAATCGAAATACTTCTGCTTCCTAGCTAAATATTATTGTTTTCCATTTCTTGTTTGGTGAGAAAAGACTAGTCAAAATGTTTGTTTTTGTATCTACTTGCATCTTTCAGCTGTTTAGCTTTTCAGTCCCATGTTACATTCATTCAGATGTTTGTGACAACGTTCTTTTACATGTTAGCTTTTTGTCAGAATCTTTATATTGAACAAATCTGGGCTAACCACAGTATTTGTAATATACTGCTGTAAAACTACCTGTCTGTGGCTTCACAGAATTTCAGATAGAATATTGCAAACTGAGTGCTGTGGCATGTTTGTCTGATCTGGTGGTCATGTGTTGGAGCCCCACTGACGCAGCAATGTTTAAAATTGACCTAGACTCCCAGGTCAAAGCAGCCATCAATGAGAAACAGGAAATGTCATGGGAAGTAAAGACATTTGGTGTGACATTGACCATGTCACCCATCCAATGCCAAGTTGTAGATACCAATACTGGGCCAACACCATCTACCCAATACATGTCAAGATGTGGAAAAAGGTCCTTTACTTTACTTTTTACTTATTAAAATGTTAAAAAACTAAGCACATTGCTTTGTGCTAGTAAATAGTTTTGCTTATGTGTTGACTTAGCGCTCTTTTCTGTAAGCTCTGGAGCCCACAGATTTGCGGTTTTATCAGGTGTGGCCAGGGTTACGAGAGTTTATTTCTGTGCTGGACACTTTTCTCAACAGAAGGTACAATGAAAATTAGGAAAACTGAGCACAATGAGGTCAGAATAATTAACATTCTACATGAATTAAGTGAGCAAATACATCATGTTGCACATGCGATTTTAGGAAAAAAGAAGTACAATACAAATTGAGGTCAACTGGCCTGGAAAGAATGGCAGCAGGGAGAGACCAGAGTATCTGGCTGATCCTCGGCACTTTGAGGAAAGGTCACATGGTAATGTAATCAGAATTCAGCTAGTACCATTAATACTGGGACTCTTTACTGGTTGTTGAAGATAGGGATGAAACACATATGTATATATAGTTACTTGGAGGTTCCAAATGTTGCTGTATGTAGCCGGGGCACAGTGTTGGGGTGAGCGCCCAACTTTGCTTAAATACCCCAATGGCTCGTGAATACATAACCTATGCAGCAAAAGTCCAACTCTTGGCCTTCACGTGGCGGAACTGTTTCCACTAACAGGAGAAAGGGCGACGGCGAGTATCTGGCGCTGGAAAATAACCAGTGTGCTCTAGATGTGTATACACATACATGCATGTGCAGACACGCGTGTGCGTGTGTACACATCTAAACTCGAGTGAGACCACAGTCTGCTAAAGCAAAGGAAAGGTGCTGAAGTCGGAGGCAACCAGCCAGGAGGCGCACAACAGAAATCAGGATGCCACGCAATTACGCAAAGTGGAATATGTCAACTACTGCTAAAAGTTATGGTGCTCGCCCTGCTTTGGACCCCCAGGCAGGTGCAGTGCTGGGCCCTATGTCTCGAAAGGGTCCAACCCCAACTACTGGAGGTCCTTCTCAGATGTCCTGTGGAGCCAGGGGACATGAGAATAGAACGGCTGGCCATACTAAACAAAGACTTAAAATAATGCACTGGAATGCGGAGGGAGTCAGCAACAAAAAAGTAGAATTAGAAAACATCCTGGACCAAGAAAAAGTAAGCATATGTTGCTTGCAAGAAACTCACCTCAACGAAAATATAGCCTTCACCATCATAGGCTACCAGTGTTACCGATCTGACCGAAAGGACAGGCGAAAAGGTGGGATACTTACCCTTGTAAAAAATAACATCACTGCTTCCCAAATCGAAGTCTATATGGAAGAGGCTGAGTATCAGACACTTAAACTTTAAACAGGCTATACAGATCTACATCTGATCAATTACTACTGCCCAAGTGACCGCCCACAGGCACTGGACACACTACCATTAACAGAAAAAATGATTGTGTGTGGCGATTTCAACAGCCACTCTCAGAGTTGGGGCTATGATTACATGGACCAGAGAGGAGAGAGACTGGAAGACTGGCAGGATGAGAATAGATTCATCTTGGTTAACAAGCCGTCCGACCCACATACTTTCTACTCGAGATCATGGCACTGTACAACTACACCTGACCTGGCTTTTCATTCACCAGACCTGGAGTGGAACATTACACGAATTGTTGGGAAACAACTTGGTGGCAACGACCATCGACCAGTCTTTCTAACTGTAGAAAATGAGGTTGTAAGTGAAAGCAGCACCCTCTCGAGGTGGAACTACAAGAAAGCAGACTGGGCAATGTACAAGAATCGCACCAGCATACTGGTTAGAAACCTGAACACTGAGAAAGACATAAATAAAGTAGTTGAAGAGTTTGGGAAATGCATACTACAGGCAGCGCGAGAAACAGTACCAAGAGAAGCCCGTAAACAATATAAACCCTACTGGAGTAGTGAGCTGGAACAGTTGCATAATGATGTGGAAGTATGTAGAAAGCAAGCAGAGGCCACACCCAGCCAAGAGCACCACAATAAATTCCAGCATGCAAAAGCCAAATTTCAAAGGGCCAAGCTGCAGGCTAGACGGAAAAGCTGGCAGCAAAAAACAGTCTTTGAACTTTGAAAGAGAGACAAGGAAATTGTGGAAGCTAATAAAACAACTTAACGATGAGGGCACAGGGAGAAATTCAAAAATTGCACTACATAAAGATGGAAACATCTTAACAAGAAAGCAAGCAGCTGACCATTTTGCAGACTCATTCGCACAAGATAACAATATCAAAATTAGTCCAGAGAAACAACAAGAGATTCGAGAGAAACAGCAACATACAGGACAGAAGGAAATAGTACATGAGGTTCTGGAGGCACCCATCACAATCAGCGAACTGGAGCTAGCCATATCAAAACTGAAAATGAGAAAGTCACTAGGAGCTGATGGTATCTCCAATGAAATGATCAGGAACCTAGGAACATGATACCCCTCCTAAAATCAGGGAAAGATAGTTCCATTGCCTCTAGCTACAGACCAATTAGCCTCACCAGCTGTCTCTGCAAAACACTGGAGCGCATCATCAATCAGACTGCAGTGGTACATTGAAAGTAAAAACATCCTTGTGTCACAGCAGGCTGGCTTTAGGCAGTGCTACTCTACGGAAGATCAGACAACCTATCTCTCTCAAGAAATTGAGGATGAATTCCAAGAGAAGAAGCTGGTGCTTGCTGCATGGATAGATTTGATGAAAGCCTTTGACAAAGTCTGGAAAGAAGGTCTGATGAATAAACTGAGAAACTGCAAAGTCAATGGAAGAATGTACAAATGGGTGAAAGCATACTTGCACAACAGAAGAGCCAGAGTACAGATAGACGGACTAAAGAGCAAGATAGTACTACTGCGTCACGGTGTTCCCCAGGGCGGAGTCTTGTCCCCCACACTCTTTCTAATCTTCATCAATGATCTCGTTGCTAATCTACTGCATGGAATTAAAGCGGCAATGTACGCCGATGACCTGGTTCTATGGAGCACAAATGAACATGCATCAGTGGCCACCGGATTACTACAAAGAGCTGTAGATACATTTCTTGCATGGGCAAATAGATGGTGTGTCAGTATAAACACTGACAAGTGCAGCACCACCCTATTTACCCTCTCTCCAAAACAAAAGGCAGGGACCATCCAGATAAATGGAACACCCCTAAGAGAAGATAAAGAACCAATATACCTTGGAGTAACATTTGATGGCAGGCTGACATGGAGAAAGCACATCAACAATGCAGTAGCAAAAGCCAGAAGGAAAATAGCCATCCTGAGAAAGCTAAGTGGAACCACATGGGGAGCCAGTGGGAAAATACTTAGCAAAGTTTATCAACAGAGCATACGACCATACCTGGAATACGGGTCAACTGTGTGGTGTTCGGCATCAAAAACCACACTACAAGAGCTGGATAAAGTGCAAAATCAAGCACTTAGAGTCACCACAGGAGGGATGAGATCAACCCCTATAGTGGAAATGGAGAAGATGGTGAGGACACAAGCACTGAGTGAGCGCAGAGATACGAAAACGCTAATACAAGCAGAAAAGTTCCTCAGCTTGCTAGGCCACCCTATGAAGAACAGATTTGAATACCTAGCTATAGGGCGGTTGAAAAGAAGTAGTTTTATCCACCAGGCCAAACGACTCTGCAGAGAAACCACCGATCTGCCCACAGTTGGTATCCCCCTAACAACTATTCCAGAGCGAACTCCATGGAAAGATGAGCATAGACTATCATTACAAATCCAGACGAAAGTGAGAGGAATATTTGACAAGGGAGAACAGAACAGTGTGCAGCGCAGAACAGCCACTCTCAGCTTCCTTGATGAAGAATACCCACAGGACCTCTGGATCCGAGTCTACACAGATGGGTCAGCACAAAATGCTGTTCGAAATGGAGGAGCGGGAGTGTACATAGAATACCCAAATAATACCAGGGACACAGCTAGAGTACCAATAGGAAAGTACTGCCATAACTATGATGCTGAAATTGAGGCAACCAAGATAGCAACAGAGAAATTACTAAATACCAGTAATGGTACACAACCTGTGGTGCTATTGACAGATGCAAAATCAGTACTCGAGGCGCTCCTGTCTGGGAAATTGCCAGTACTAAGAACACTCCTTTCTGAACTTAGCAGTCAGCATAAGGTCACCATGCAGTGGATACCATCCCACTGTGGAGTACCCGGAAACGACAGAGCTGATCAATTGGCTAAGGAAGGAACCAAAGAAGAACAGCCTGATGTGCCCGTTACATACCACCAAAAGAAAAGAATGATCAAATCAGTCAGAAAGCCACCAAAACCTGCTCAAGATGACTACCACGTTATGGATAGACCAGAACAAGTCATTATTCTGCGCCTCAGAACAGGGCACAATAGATTACGCAACCACATGTATACAAAATTCAAGATTGGTGAAACAGCCATGTGCACATGTGGATTGGAGTCGCAGACGGCAGAGCACATACTCCAAGACTGCCCAAAATATAACATATCTAGGCAAACCTTTTGGCCTAGAGAGACGACAGTGGAAGATAAACTCTATGGACTGCTGTGTGAACTGAAAAATACAGTTCAATTCATACAAGAGACAGCATTGCAGTTATAGACATATTTCAAGCGAACGAAAGAAGAAGTAGTAGTTACTTGGAGATTACCATGCTTGCCTGCAGGTCTGGTAGTCATGTGTTTAAATCCCCATCGAGGCCGAGATTTAAAAAAAAAAAACCTGGGTTGCCAGAACCGACTACAATGGTACCAGGAAAATTGTAGGAAGTAAAGGCAACCAACGTGATATTGATCACATCACCCATTGAGTCTTATTAGATTAGCACCATACACCAAATAGGTGTGGTAAAAGGCTCCTTACTTAGTAAACAGCCTAGATAAGGTTAGACTTTGACTCACTTTTCTAAAGCAAACATCCAAACGTTTTTGATGAAAACACAAACTGCCAATCAAAAAATTGAAAACTGCTGATCAAATCAATGAAAATTGCTGAATTTTTTTTATGTTTGCCATAGATACATGGAAAACTAGGTAACTTAAAAAATTTTTAAATTGTGAGGGATTATGAGGCAGAGTTACTGCAATGACATAGATGACAGAGAGCCATACACAACTGAAAATTTGTGAGATGTACAGAAAGCTTAAAAAGATGGTCTTAGAAATGTATTACATTATTTCTCTTTGTATGAACAACCCAACGGCATAACGATCAACAAAGAATAACACTATTAGTAGCACTTACAAACTGGAATCCCTGATCAATCAACTCAACAGCTTCACAAGACGGTCCTAAAGGACAAGCTTGAAAGGTATCTGAAAGAATGAAAGGAAGATTTATGTACACAAATAACAAATAGTTTTTAATGACTTCTGACCCTCCCAATATAAGCTAGATAAAGGTAGATACTCTCATAGGGGTGTCAAGTGTCAGGTCTTCACACATACCAGGTCACAACATAGTAAGTGGGGTGATCAGTTCCATTTCTAACTACTTTTTCTTACAAGAAAAATATGTTACTCACTTCACAAGCCTAGTATTAGCTGAATTCTTCTTCTTTCCTTTGTTCCTCACTAGAGCTTAGGTTCTCAACCAGCTCACTTGAAGCTGTTTTATATCTTGCTATTTCATGCTGCTCTGACCATGTCTCTCTCTCTCTCTCTCTCCCCCCCCCCCCCCCCCCCCCCCCATACTATTTATTTGTTTCTAATAATCTTTTCCTTGTGCTTTTAGATATTCCTTTATTTCATTTGTCCTGTGCATTAAAGACAAAGGATTTTCTACTTACCCTATTCTCAGGTCTTCTTCTACTGGGCTTTGTTTAGTTCTCTATGTGAGCTCTACATCAGTGATTCTATTCTGATACATATAGTAGAACTGACTTAATGTTAAGAGTGTCCTTACTGCTTTCAAATAAACCAGTCAAAGTTTAAAAAAAAAAAAGATTTATCTTTTCTTTGCTGCTTTTGGCCTATTCAAATGAAAACAACAGAATGGCATCATGTCACCCTAGGCATAAATTCAGGTCGTTATAGCTCACGAAAATAATGTCAATTATGTGCTAACAAGGTGGGGGATCTTGCAAAGTTTATAGTGATCTGCGTTGGTAATGCCATGAGCACGGCAGATGCAGGTTTAACCCCTTCGCTCATCACATACAAAACAGAGAAAGATTGGCCACCTATTCCTCCTTGCTCTCAGGCATAACAAATTTAAGGCGCTATCACATCACAGACCCATAGCGGGGAAACTGCTTTGGGACAATAAAAAAACAATGCTAACAAAAAGAGGCTTACCACATTTTGACTTTCCGTCAACTCTGTCTGCAAATATACGAACATTGAGACAGCAGCATGTGTATGCAACCATGGTCGACAAATGGCGTTGGTGCCTTCAGTAATAATAACCCCTGTTAAGATAAACAAAATATTCACAATTGGATATGCAGCAAATATGTGGGACTGAAATATGTATTTAAGGACATTTGGAAATTTAACGAACTTATTTGCGGAACTACCTTCTTTACAGATGCCAAGAAAATCATGTTGTGTGACAGCCAAAATTTTTTGGGCATGTTATGAGAAGAAATGGACTGGAGAATTTGGTGACAACTGGTAAGATCGAGGGGAACAGACCAAGGGAACAGACCAAGGGGAAGACCTAGAAGCAAGTACCTGGATGGCTTGGCCTTGTGGCATGGTCGAGACAGAAACACGGAGCTGATCCACGACTCTGGTGATCGAGTGAGATGGCAGAACATGACCGCCCACGCTTACCGGCATGGCACATGATGGATGGATGGATTTGCGGAACATACAGCTTAACTCATTTTTAAAAATGGATATTCAAACACATGACCACTGAGTTGGCAGATGAACTTGCTAGCCACTGACTGCAATACCATGGCTCCCCAATGCCCCAGTTTTAGCAAGAACAAAATGTGACTTGACATTGCACTCAAGAGTAGGAGTGGGACCTATCCGACTTTTGACATTTGGTTGATGGTGAAAATGCTCTGGACAAATGGAAATGGAGAATTTCAGTGTTGATGGAAATTGTGAAGGCACAGAAAGCAGGGTCTGGAATTTACAGAGAAAACTTGGCTACAGAACTGAAAAATGAGGAATACAACGTAAGCTCCATTAACTTGCTTCTGCGAACCTCTAAGCATAATGATCTTCTTCAGAGCCAAATAGAAAAGTCACCAAATCAATGGCCCAACAGTCACAGAAAGACAATTCCACTGCATCCTTTAGGCTGAAGATGCCTGCAGCACAAGCCTAATCTTCAACAACATTCAACCAATATTACTTTATAACCAAGGTCTTAACATGGAAGCTGATCCCCCCCCCCCCCCCCCCCCCCCCCCCCTTTGCACCATGCAAAAAAGATTAGCCAAGGGGATAACATCCTCCAATTGAATATAACCGACTTTTAGAACAGGGGTAGAAAAATCCAGATGCTGGTTGCAATGGCGACAGACATAAGCTTCTAAAGGTGCTGCTAGATGAACATGAATTTCATGCCATCTTTAAGCAAGAAATCATACTTCCATGGAATGAAATAAGAGTCAAAATGTGAAAGCCTTAAATGCAAAGATATGACTTTGGTTAAAAACAATGTTCAAGCAATAACACCATGAAAGATATTGACCATCAGATAAAATTATATTGTACAAATATCAAGTATGCCTTGGACAGAATCCACTGCCCTAGAGCCACAATAATTTTTTATGCCAATGGATGGGTCTTCAAAGACTCAAGGAGCTATGCTGACAGTGGCGCTGCTACTAGTAGTATCTTTCATGTTGGACAGTTCACAGGACAAATATTCTAATGACCCTAAGAGCTATGCCGGCAGTAGAAATCTACTGGTAGGGTCTGCCATATCAGATATATCAAGAAATAGGGACCAAGCAAAGCAAAATACAAACGTCTGCCTTGTAAATAGCTGAGGACAGTTAAACGCTAGGGAAAGCAAACACCAAAAACTGCTTGTTGAAGTCAGATGTCCTGAGCATCAGACTTGTTAAATCAGTGCAAAGAACTCGATAGTGTTCTATCTCTGTAAATAAGAATCTCTGGGATGCCAACAATTCAACAACTGAGGGATAGACCTCGAGCAGCTACACAATGCTACAAACTTAATACTACTTTACAAACTCATTTCCACAAAACACATCGTATGACCAGCTGATCTAGATAGATATGGTTACTGGCCCAGATGGGGGAGTTATACAATCAAGGCGTCAGATTGGTGAAAATGAGATGGGAAAAGCACACAATCTTGAATAATGAATACATATGTGACTAGTTTACACACATTTACAGGTAAATGCTTCACTAAATACTTTAATGTAAAAACTTTTCAACCATCCCTAGTATAAATACATAATTAGAGTAATTTGCCTCTCTCTCTCTCTCTCTCTCTATATATATATATATATATATATATATATATATATATATATATATATATATATATATATATATATAATCTCTCTCTCTCTCCTTAGGAAAGTACTTTTCTTCAATTCTAATTGCCAGTTAATAAGAGGTGTGTGGTCACACAAATGGCACATAGCAATATTAATATTGATAATTCAATAATAATTGTACTAAGGCATTATACGAACTCACATACAACTTTCATACAGATATATGTACCTACATCAACAGCATATATGGAGGATGAAATTGAAGATTTTTACAGCCCACTGTAAGACACATTAAATAAGATGTGCAATAATGATATAACAATAATAATGGGAGATTTTAATGCTAAAGTAGGTATAGGAAGAGCTTAAAATGAGAGACACGTTTTAGGAAAATTTTGATTGGGAAATGTTGTTTGTCCATCTTAGAATGATGATGACCATTCATTTCATCCAGTGAGGTTGAAAGTATGGAGCTGTGAGTTCTAAGATGGCTAATAAGGCCTATTTTGGCTCAAAATGTTCTTTGACAATGTGGACAAAGAATGCTTGACGTTTCTGGAGGAGGATTTCATGTAGTGGATTTTCTGTCCTGCCTTTTCTTCACAGCTCTTGCAGTCCTGGTTGCCTTACACGTGACTGCACCCTTGCATAATGATGCCCTTGATGGTAATGATTACCAACAATGGTGACACAATGAAAGAAATTAAACAATGACTATCAATTGCTCTTCAAAGACTAAAACAACTTAATAAATTATGGCGTGGGACAGATAGAACTACAAAAATTAGATTTTTAAGAGCATGCATCTTTCCTATTGCAACATACGCCTGTGAGACCTGGACACCCGCAGAAGTCGGATGTGTCGGCCTAACGGCGCAAGAACGCAGCTCTGCTGTAAACAGGCACAACGCAGTCACATCCGAAAAAAAACTCCGGATGAACGAAGAAGAAGAAGAAGACCTGGACACTTACTAAACAAGCTGAACAGCACATAAATGCTTTTGAATATAAATGTTACAGACGGGTTCTAAGAATATCTTGGGTAAAGAAAAGAACAAATGCATCCATATTTCAAGAGCTGAATACTGAAGAGGGTTGGTTATTAAAGAGGATACACAAAGAAAAATTGATATATTTTGGTCACTTTGAAACGTCATGAAAGTTTGGAGAAAACAATAATGGAGGGGTATATGCCTGGGAAGAGAGGAAGAGGAAGGCCAAAGAGAAGATGGGTGCAGGATGTGGCGGATGATCTCCAGATGGGTGTATCTGACGCGGGACATCTTGCTTGTGATGGAGAAGTTTTCAGGAAGGTTGTTATGGGAGCGACAAAGGACATCTGACATGCTACTGTTGAAAGAATAACGAACTCAAGAGTCTCACTGTTAACTTATTGCTCATCACTAACACAATGACAACGAAAAACGTGTTAACTGTTATTAATAATATTATTAGTAATATTAATATTACTGTTATTATTATTAGTGTTATTGTTAAATGTTAAAAAGTTAAAAAAGTATACAGGCTGCAAAGCAAATGGAATGGTCTTCTCTTATTCTATTCTTATCGCAGAAGCACTGATTTAAACAATTCAGTAGGTATTTATTATAATACATATTCATACGTATTACGCTTAAATGTGGGTAAAACCAAATGGGCTCACAGTACCTGTTGAAGAACGAGTAAAATATACAGTAAGTGACAACAAGAAAGACACACAGTGCCCAATGACGACGTACAGGAAAGTAGTTGAAATCAGCTGAGTTTTTATTTTTTGTTGACAAACTTTTTCATTGGCCACCGCTTAGTTTTATCTTATCCCAAGGCCTGTCGACCACAAATCTATAAAACTGTGCATAATAGCTTGCCAGCTTCGACAAGTTACTGCATGTACACAGCTCTTAAAACCCAGACAGTAATTTGCACGGGCAACAGTTTTAAAATCCAAACAAGGGAGAGAGAAATGAGAGATTTGATCACTCACAAAATGCAACCATCCACTCTGCGACTCCACGGTCTAGAAAGTCGGTCACGTGTGTCGGGTTTCATCGCGACTGTAAGTTTATTTGATAATAACAATTTCAGGAGTAAAATTATGACACACATTTCACACACACAACTATATATATATTTAAAATAAACATATCATTTCGTTAATAAACTTCTTCCATAATAATGTAATTTAAAGGCAGCAGATAATGGTGATGCCTATGTGCATAGAAATTTGGTTCCCAAATTTGATAACTGGCATTCTAGATCTAGCAAAGTTGGCACGTAGGTCTGCACTGCGACCTTTAACCGATTTTCTCTTTACTGTCTTTAATAGTGTAAGATGAGACATGTTCATGTTTTGTAGCCTTACTGACTTTCCGTACAAAACTAAACAACAATTCTGTTATTCCCAATAGCTGCTGATCATATTATTTAATGACATTTACTTCTTTTTGTCCCATAAACCTGTTTACACTGTTTTCATAGCTGTAAGATATCACACCTGAAACGGGAAAGGGGGGGGGGGGGGGGGGGGGGGGGGGGGGGGGGGGGGGGGGGGGGGGGGGGGGTTAGTTGCGCATTTCCGTTAAGTGTACAGAGAATTGGCTGTTATGTAGTGCATTGTCCACGTGATAATAATAGACAATCTAAGTCTTTCACACACTTCACGAAGAGGTAGTGATCACCACCGGAACGCGTGTGTTGTCTACCGAAATGGAACTAAATCAAATCATCACTAGCATCGTACAAAGCACGATCTCCGTAACGCCAGCGACACCCCCCCCCCCCCCCCCCCCCAACCCACGTGAAACGAACGACGGGCTCCGGAATCGAACCCACAACCCTAACAACAGCACGAGGTAGGTGGCCTAACGATTTCGCCATGGAGACCACCAATCCCAAAAAAGTACTAATTATAAATTGAAACATTCTCGCAACCCACCCACCAACACACACACACACACACACACACACACACACATACACACACACACACACACACACTCAGAGTGAGAGGGGGGGGGTGAGGCCACAGCATTGCAGAAGTAAACAGCATGCAGGCCTTTCCAGACACTGAGCTGGAGTCCGCTGACAATGAAATATCTAAACCTATCGAGGAAACAAATGACCAACCTATGCTTAATCCCAGCCTGTGCAGTGCTGAATCATAGCCTAGTTACATACTAACATGCCACTCTACAGATGTAAAGTTTCACTATGGGTCTTGCACACCCTGTTGATTTCTTGACAAGGAGAGGGGAAGGAGACCTTTGGAACACAGGCTATACACAGCTCGGAATTCTGAGGTAAGTAGGAACATTTTTTTTCATTTTCATTTTCTCTTCATTGCTTTCAGTTTTTAATCTTTTTATTCTTCTCATCGTATTGTCACGTCTTAATGTAGTTACCGGAGATCTTCTCCGTGACTATATGTTGTGTTTTGTGTATGTGTTTATTTGCTGAATAAGTCTAGTCGCCGCAACATCTTGTATGTATCGTAATTCTGTAATGTAAAGCTGCACTACTTTGTGTTATTTTATATTGTTTACATTTTCACAGCTGTACTGTTCATATCAAAAGCTAATGGCCGACGTTTGGTGTAGGAGAGCCTGGCATATGATACCATATCTAGCTTAGGAATGGAGGTAGGCGGTCACTGCAGCTTTCCGCTGGATCGAGAATACGATACACACACACACACACACACACACACACACACACACACACACATCGTCATTGTAACTGACCCAGAAAGCATGCTGCGGAAGGTAAAGACAGGCATACTTCGTGCAGAGTGGCTTGCTTCGCATCGGAGGTCACGGTGGCAAGCATCGCATGGATCTTTTCTCCGGCGCATGCCGGGGTGCCGGGGAATGAACAGACGGACCGATTGGCTGGCTCTGCAAAACTTGGTGGAGTATTAATGCATGACAAGGCAGACGTGGTTGCGGCCTTGTGGGAGCACGTGTAGACCTCGGAGGAGCAAATGGATCATCATGGTCTGGCAAGAATGAGGCAGCGAGGAGTGACGAGGGGATCTGGCCGACGCTCGACGCTCAGAGGAAAGGCGAGACGGACATATAATTAGATTGCTACTGGTACTATTGGTGTTGGAACTCTTCGCTGGCTGCTGAGGATGGGGACGGAGCACCTATGGGAATGCCCCGAATGCTGTGATGTCGGTTCCTAGATCAATCAGATCAATCAATCAATCACAGCTTTACTGCAGTTCCACCAAATTTTATTCATATTTTTTCCATGATATAGTGAGGCAGTTGCATCAGGCGGCCAAGCAAGGAGCCGTGCCGTGCTATGATATAGAGAGGCAGTCGCACCAGGCGGCACCGTTATGGGGCTTAATAATAGGCGGCATTTTAAAAGAAGAAAAAAACAAAAACATGTAAGGGACGGCATTTCGAAGACTTGCATCATACTGAGAAAATCAACGGTGCTGGGTTGATTGAGGATTAGGCTCGTTGTGTTATTGCAGTTCTTCTTACCCTGGCGTACTCGCTCGCTGACAGATGCATGATTTCATGGGTCGTAAGAAAAGTCTCTACACACATTTCACTCCATTAGATGCAAGCTCTGCTTAGAGCTTAGAGGACCCAAACGCTAATGCATCAGATTTAAACTTAGGACAGTTATAACTTATTGTCTTACATAAAATTCACAACCAACCAACCAACCAATCAACCAACCAATCAACCAACCAACCAACCAATCAACCAACCAACCAACCATCCAACCAACCAACCAACCAAATAACCAACCAACCAATCAATCAATCAACCAACCAACCAACCAACCAACCAATCAATCAACCAACCAACCAATCAATCAATCAACCAACCAACCAATCAATCAACCAACCAACCAACCAATCAACCAACCAACCAACCAACCAACCAACTAACCAGACAGCATTAAGAACCTATGGTACGACACAAATAAACAAAGAAAACATGTTTTGTTTCGTTCGCTCGCTTTGAACGCATGCATAGTTCACACATTCTATTATTAATGATTGCACGAGACTGATGTTTTACGTGTTGGTAAGACGTCACTATTATCAGTGTCCTCTGCCCCCCTAAGTCAGGCGAACGCGCTCTGATATCTGAGGTACTGGCATTAATCTCTACAGGTCAAGGACGATATATTTTGAAAAACTGCATCTTGTTATGGCTGCATGTGGATGTGAATCAAACCCCAGCTCATAAACGCTGAAGAAGAAAATCAAATTCTCTTAACTTAATTGTTACAAAAATATTGTTATAACAACATGAATAAAAAAGAAATGCATACTTTCTGCAAGATCTGAATGTCGAAGAAAACTGGCTCTTAAACTTTATGATAGGCTACCAAGCAAAAATGGTTGGTGGAAATGGGAAGTAGGGGTATGTCAGAGTTTTGACTAAAAATTTGTTAATGGTAGCCGCCATGTTGTTAGTTGTTGTTGCACATCCTTTACAGGACGTAGAAGTCAAACCCAGCAATTTTTGGCTGTTTGTGATTCCTGGGCAAGTTTACATCCAGTAGTTTGCCATTGATTTCTGAACGACCTGCGCCCATACCATTTCATAAAAACCAACGTAAGGCGGTCTACTGCCAAATCGTCCACAGCTGTATTTCGAACGTGGGTATGCGGGATTACGAACTGTGTTCGTAATCCCTTCGCCACGGAGCAGGGAAAAATTAGTTGCATATCCTTTACAGAACGTCGCCATCAACACTAGCATTACTTTGCTGTTGTGATCTCTTGGCAAGTTTACGTTCAGTAGTTTGCCATTGCCTTCTGAACGACCGGCACCCATTCCATTTCGTAAAAAACCAACACAATGCGACCTGCTGCCAAATCGCCCGCATCTGTGTTTCGAACGCGGGTATGCGGGATTACGAACTTCGCCCGTAACTGCTTCGCCACGCAAATTAAAAGAGGTTGCATAAGGAAAACTCAATCAATCAATCATGTGCCATGCCGGAAAGCGTGGGCGGTCATGACTCGCCATTTCACTCGATCACCAGAGTCGTGGATCAGCTCAGTATTCCTGTCTTGACCATGCCATGTAACAAAGACATCCAGGTATTTACTTCTCGGTATTCCCCTTGGTCTGTTCCCTTCGATCTTGCCAGTTGTCACTAAGTTCTCCAATCCATTTCTTCTCATAACATGTCCAAACAATTTTGACTGTCTACGTCTAATTTCTCTAATCAATTTACGATTTTCATTTGTCTCCTGTAGTACTTGGTCATTGGTTTTTCTGTCTGTCCATGGTATTCTTTGCATTTTCCTCAGAAACCACATTTCTGCAGCCATCAGATGTTTTTCAGCTTGACTGCTCATTGTCCAAGTTTCACATCCATACAAAGAACAGGCTCTATGTATCCCCTCAACACTCTTTTTCTCGTTTCAATTGACATCTTTTTATTGGTCAGTATGTTTTTCATCTTGCTAAAGGCTACTTTCGCCATGGCGATTCTTGTTCTAATCTCTTCAAGGCATCTCCCATCAGATGTTATGACTGTTCCGAGATAATTGTACCGATTCACTTGTTGAAGAATATTCCCATTTACTTGTATATTACATTGTGGTATTTCGTTCTTCCTAGTGACGACCATAATCTGTGTCTTTTTACAATTTAATTCTAACCCGTTGTTCACTGTGTGCAACAACCGCATCTACTAATTGTTGCAGATCCTGCTCATTGTCTGCAATCAATACTGTATCATCTGCATATCTAATGTTATTGATGTTTCGTCCTCCAATGCTGATTCCATTTATATCTTCTACATTTCTGAAAATATTTTCACTGTATAGGGAAAAAAGATCTGGAGACATTACACATCCCTGCCTAACACCTCTCTTAATAGGCTGATATTGTCCCACTTCATTATCAATCCTTATGGCAGCTTGTTGTTTCCAATATATGTTTTTTATAAGTCTAATGTCTTTCCCATCAATTTGTAGATCTGCAAGCATATCTACCATGTTGACATGTCTTACTCTATCGAAAGCCTTTGTGTAGTCAATAAAGCAAAGATGTATATCTTTGTTTACTTCTATAGAACGTTCAATAACTGAACGCAGCATATACACAGCATTTACTGTACCCTTTCCTTCTACAAACCCACATTGTTCTTCCCCTATTTCAGGTTGTATTTTCTTCCTCACTCTTTGCATGATAATTCGTAGCAAAATCTTTGTGATGTGACTCATTATACTAATTGTTCTATGTTGATCACATTCCAAGGCTCCTGATTTCTTTGGGATTGCAATAAATTCAGAATTACATAATTCAGAAGGTATATGTCCGGTATCATATAATGAGTTCAGCAGTCTGGTGACTTGATCTATTCCATATTCTTCTAAAGTTTTAATAATTTCTGTTGTGATGTTATCTGAACCGGGGGCCTTGCCAGCTTTCATATGTTTAAGAACATTTCGAACCTCCATCTTCAAAATTGGCGGTCCTTCATTATTAAATCGAATATCATACTGTTCATCTCTGTTATCATCATAAAGGTTTTTCACATAGTCTGACCATACATGTAGAATCTGATCTTTTTCTATTATGATTTTGACATAATTAGTTTTAGACAGCCTGCTGATGTACTTGTTCTTTTATTAGTAAGTTCCTGAATTCTTTTGTGCACTAATTTGGTATTTTGACTGTTGTGTTGTTTTTCAATTTCTAAGCAATTTTTCCAAAGCCACGCTTCTTTTGCCTCCTTACATAATATTCTTATTTGTCTGTGAATTTCTTCATATTTGGCAGAATTATTTTTTGTTGAATCTTCTTGTTTCCATTAGTTGTAAAATTTCTTCAGTCATTCATTTCTTACGACCCACCTTCTTTAATTTTGGAATAGTTGTTTCTGCAGCTAAACTGATTGAATTCTTCAACATTTCCCATTGATCATCCACATCCTGGAATAGGATCTCTAGATAAGATAATATATCAAATCTGTTCTGTACTTCTATGTTGAATTTGTTTTGTATTCCCTTGTCGTTTCTCAATGTACACAAATCATATTTAGCGTTTCCTATTTTATACTTGACTTTCTTTAACTTTTTCCTCAATGTTCCTGTAAATAATCTGTGGGAACTGTTTTTGCTATTGCTAGCGCATTTCTAAATCTACTACTAATCAAAATGTAATAAATCTGGTTTCTAATCCTGCTATCAGGACTCATCCATGTCCATAATCTTTTTCCATCCATCCATCATGTGCCATGCCGGTAAGCGTGGGCGGTCATGTTCTGCCATCTCACTCGATCACCAGAGTCGTGGATCAGCTCCGTGTTTCTGTCTCCACCATGCCACAAGGCCAAGCCATCCAGGTACTTGCTTCTAGGTCTTCCCCTTGGTCTGTTCCCCTCGATCTTACCAGTTGTCACCAAATTCTCCAATCCATTTCTTCTCATAACATGCCCAAAAAATTTTGACTGTCTACGTCTAATTTCTCTAATCAATTTACGATCTTCATTTGTTTCTTGAAGGACTTGTTCATTGGTCTTTCTGGCTGTCCATGGTATTCTTTGCTTAAACCAGGTGTTTCCTACAATCATTTCCTGCTCTTTTGCCCACTCTACAAGTCTGTATCCTCTTTCATTTCTCTCTCCTAAACCATAGTTTCATTCTGTGTATCTATCACCTTGATTTATACTTTTGCATTGAAGTCTCCTATTATGATGTTTATTTCTGAATTTTTACATTTATTTAAAGCAGACTCTATGTCATTATAAAATTCTTCTACACTATCTTCACTGGATTCTCCTGTTGGGGTATATACTTGAATAACATTTATGCCAAAAGGTCTGCCGCTTAATTTAACTAGTAGAACTCTGCCTGACACGGCCCAATATCCTTGAACAGACTTTGATGTTTGCCGGCCCAAAATAATTGCTAGCTCCCCTTTGTCGATTTTCTCCTCCAGAGTAAATAATCTTTAAATCTTCACCTATCTTGATGCCTGCTGATGTCCATCTCGTTTCGCACATCCCTAAAATATTAATTGTCTCTCTTTCCATTTCTTGTTTGATGTTATCTAATTTTTCGTCGTCGTTTAACGTCCTAACATTCCATGTTGCTAATTTTAATGTCTCTGTCCTTGTCTTGCGATGGTCTGTCTTTAAGATAATCATAATGAACTAGGCACTTTTAAAGAAGGTAGTTTGCCGTTGCTTTCCTTCTTGGCAATGACCATACTGGCTGGGTGACCGAAGCCATTGTCTTGTGAAAGAGATTTTCTGCTTACCGTCGCGAAACTTGAGACCATAACCAACAACTATCTGTCGGCTGCCCTCATAATTTCATCCACCCCCTACCTTCCGTGGCTTCTTTTGAACACTTCCAATAAACGAATACGAAATAACACCACATAATCCACAGGAAAACACTAAAACAGCGTCGTCCCGAAGAATAAACGCATCACGTCATCGCCATTTTACCGGAAGGAAAACTACTGTAGTAATATTTTACCTATAGTTTGAATCATAAGCCCGTGGCACTTATGGGGAGTTTGAATAAGATGATGTATCCCCTCATGACACTTAATCAGCTAAGAAACAGCAGTAATCAAAGGCATGTTGCATGGAAGATGGAACAAAGGTCGACCAACTCGGCGATGAACACAGGGAATATAAGACACCCTAGGCATTACAATTTACGAGGTGGGGGACTTGGAGAAATTTTACATAACTATTCCCCCCCCCCCCCCTTTTTTTTCATTTCGATATTTTCAGACAATTACCGCTGTTAATCGATAGAGTTTTGTCAAAGGCTAACAAAGATGGACTGCTCGCCCATAGAAAATCAAAATCACCATTGATAGCAGGTCATTACAGAACGTTGCCCTCATCACGGTTCGCTGGAAAGACTCTCGACATGTCGTCAGTTCCCATGCCTCGTGCATCTACTTCCCAGATCATCTCCTGATACTTATTTTAGCCTGGGTCAAACTGGGAGCCCAGGTTAATTTGTTAACTGATCAAGTGCCATTCATGGGATGATTAATCGTCTTAAGCCACTTCCCGTATCTGCCATGGGCTTATATTTCGCTGAAATTCTGTTATTGCATTATAATACAACATGTCTGCTGCCATATTAACAACTTTGAAGTCAACCGTGACACACTCCAACTTCCTATTTGTCGTCTTTCATTATTGTTTGACACAAACCTACGTTTTGTTTGGCACATAATCTGTTTAAAATCCCATAGGAGGATTAGAAAACATCGACCCTCTCAATAACACGTAAATAGTGCTAATTCGAAGAAAACGAAGTAAAAGCGCAAAGAATACCACAAATTCAAATTCATGTAAAATAAGCTAAAATATGTTGAGGTTGTACACTAAGATTAAAAATGACAAGACAAACAATTGTCAAGAAATTGTTAACTTCTTAATTAAATTACAACAATGACGTTTGGTAGGCCAAATAAATTGAGATTGTATGTGGCAGCATATGGATGTCAGTCATATGCACTTCGCAACCACTAAAGAAGAAAATCTGGGGTTGTGATCTTCCATGTTACAGAACATATGTTAGAATTTCGTAGACTAAGAGTAAGAAAAGCACTGATATTCTACAACAGTGCCCCCTCCACCATATTTTCAGAACGTCATCCCCCCTTTCGTATTTCCGCCCTAAACATCCCCTCCCCCCGCCCCTACACAGTATACATAATAATGGAAACTAAATTTAATAGCACATACTAAAACAAGTCTAGATGTCTACATGAAACGTGATTTGCGGGTCTACTTACGTTATAAAATGAATTTCAGAAGGGTGAGACGTACAGAACCGTAAAGTATGAACAGTATCAAATAATCGGTTCTTGTATCGCGATCTTGAAATAATCTTAATTCTCCCCCCCCCCCCCCCAACCCTAAAATTCCCCCCTAGGGGGTGGGGGTGGGGACTTCCCCACCGGTTGAGAACCACTGTTCTACAAAAATCACAAAACTGGAGAAAACTGGCGAGTAAGCAATCATGTCTGGGACACTGAAACCCGTTGGCCATATTCAACCTCACAGTGGTTTGAAAAGAAAAGAGACTTTTTAAACCTTAAATTAAATAGAGTTAGCATTGGGAAAATTGCTGTAGTAATATTCTAGCTAGATAAAGTTAGTTACATATACTTTACAGGACGTTGCAGTCAACACCACCATTTTTTGCTTTTGTCATCTCTTGGCAAGTTTACACTCAGTAGTGTGCCATTGCTTTCTGAACAACCGGCACCCATACCATTTCGTAAAAAAAAACAACAACGCAACGTGGTCTGCAGCCAAATCGAGCGCAGCTGTGTTTCGAATGCGGGTATTCTAGATCACGAACTGCGTCGGTAACCCCTTCGCCACGGAGCTGGCAGTAATATTCTTTTTTTTTTAAATCCGCGTTTCCATCCTGTTTCAGGATATTGCGGTCAACACCAGCATCTTTCAGCTGTATGTTGATTCCTAGGCTAAATTACGCTCATCAGCATGCCACGACTTTCTGAGCGACCGGCTCCATACTCTCATAAGTCACTTTTGCAGTTTGAACCACTGCTAATTCTCGTCGCGTCACGTGACGAGAGTATTCGGGGTTAGCGGAGAAAGCTGCTAACTCCTCGGCCATGGAGCCGGCTAACCATATATTCTAACCATTCTAAAAATTCTAAAAATTCTATTCTAAACATATTCTAACCATAAATTAATATATAAGCTCAAGGCAATTACGGGAAGTTCGAATAAGCCGATTTATAATCTCATGGCACTTAATTAATTAACAGATTCAGTTCCAAACACAGAGTAGGTTTTGACCAAACAAACATGCATGACGGAAAATGGGAAATAACAGTGTGTCAAGTTATGACTTTAAAGTTGTTAATATGGTAGCAGACATATTGTATTATACTGCAATGACAACTTTTCGGCGACATATTAGCCCACGGCAGATACGGGAAGAAGCTTACGACGATTAACCATTCCATGGTAATTAATCAGTTACTGTCGAAAACACCATCATCAATGTGTGGCCTTAAGTTCAACTTCCGGTGTGTCTATAGCTCTCTATGTTTATATTGTCTAGTGTGTCCTCTAATCTCTACTTCATCCCACTACTTCTTTGAGCATCTCTCAAATCCCTATTCGTGTCGATGTATTTCTCATGCTATTTCAGTGGTTTAAAGAGTTCTCACATTACATTCTGTATAACGCAAACAGCAAGGCATTATCTGAAGATCCCTGATTTAGAACAAAGTGTCTCTAAAATCCCGTGATAAATAAAACACAACACATTTTGCATTTATAAATTAGCTCCATTAACCGTAGAGCTAAAGTAAACGCTGGTGTTGTCGCCTATTTCAGTTAAACCAACAGATTTACCATTCCTGGTTACACATAGCCATCCGGAACAAAACAACTAGCTTCGCGTAATCCTGATTTTGTCATCAGCTCTCAAGATTGATATCTGGAAATGACTCAGTCTTTCTATGTTGGCTAATTACCGCGCTTTTGTTCTTTGAAGATCATTACTTTGATAATAAACTAAATACAGTTGTAAATTTAAATGCAGAGGGAAGGGTGTTGAGGAAATTGTCAGAATATTAAAATAAATGTTCACTGGTTTAAGTCAGTCTTCTTTTTGTTTCGCTGGCAGTCGCAAACGACTAGTATTGAAGCGTTACTGTTTAATTGGTAAGCGTTGCTGAAAATGTAAGTTATAATGTTTTTATTGTTGCTGTGTGTGTGTGTGTGTGTGTGTGTGTGTGTGTGTGTGTGTGTGTGTGTGAGAGAGAGAGAGGGTGAGGTGGGGGGGGGGGAAGAGATCCTTTGTTTGTTATAAATATTGATTTTGGAAAGAGGACTTAAGACGAGGGAAAGAGAATATAAGACGTGGGATAGAGAAGGTAAGATAGTGGGGAAAGAGAATGTAAGGAAAGAAAATGTAAGTAAATAGAATGTAAGACTGTGAATAAAGAGAATGTAAGTAAAGAGAATGTGTGAGACCGCAGGAAAGAGAGCGTAAGACTGTGAGGGTAAGGTGGGGGGGGGGGGGGGGGGGGAGAACGTACGTCTGTAGGAAAAGAGAACGTAAGTGAAGAGAATGTAAGATATTAGGGAAAGAGAATGTAAGACTATAGAGAAACAGAATGTTACTTAGTCAATTAGCCGCGATTCCAACTTCACGGCAAAGAGTCGCCCCGTTATGCTCCATTCCTGTGCCAGTGGATATAACATAAAATACTCCTCACTGTCCCATGTGAACAGACAGGAGTCTAAACAAACCAATAACCCGCACACATTTACCATGCATAATGCCGCTGCCAGAATACCAACACAAAAATCCGCAACGGAAAATACAGTTACTAGAAAACCAAAAGCCACACATTACTCCATAAAGCAACCCAGTTAGTTCAGTGACCGGCCGCCAGCGATTTTTCTGAACATGCAGTTCACGCTTAAAACAACCGCGGACAAATGTGAAAGCACTCCTAACGAAATTCACAGTTCACAGTGTCACTCCACGCACTCAACTCAGTAGCAGGGCGACGGAACCATGCACTACCAGTCCAACACGAGGAAAATGCGTAAGCAAACAGTAGCCACAAGTATAAACACGCCAGAGGCCTTAACAGCTTAATCGTCTATCCTCTGTGTCTGAGACAGAATTTTAAGTTAGGCGTAAGAGCAATGGTAAAACCGTAGGGGCAATCGAGTATGTTAAGACTGTAGGGAAAGAAAATGTAAGACTGTAGGAAAAGATAATGTAAGATTGTAGGGAATGAAAATGTAAGTAAAGAGAATGTAAGACTGTAGGGAAAGAGAATGTAAGTAAAGAGAATGTAAGATTGTAGGGAAAGAGAATGTAAGTAAAGAGAATGTAAGACTGTAGGGAAAGAGAATGTAAGTAAAGAGAATGTAAGATTGTAGGGAAAGAGAATGTAAGTAAAGAAAATGTAAGACCGTAGGAAAGACAATGTAACACTGTAGGCGAGACAAATCTATGTAAGCTCAAACGAGAATGTGAATCGACTCCTGTAAGGAACAGGGAATGTAAAACACTGTGTAGGATAACTGGAACGTTATGACGCTGTAGGAAAAGAGAATGTAAGTAAAGAGAAAGTAAGACAATAGGGAAAGAGAATGATATAACGACTCCACCTCTCTGAAGGAATAAGTGTACTCCGAAGACAGTCTGTTTTTTTTTTTACTTCTGTACGTGCCTATTAATACTGTGACTTTACTTGATGAAATCAAGTTTTTCTAAGGTATCTCACAGCCGGTGCTGTGTCAATTTGTTGTACGTGAAAGTGTATTTATCTATCTACCAGAGCATGCCGAAACGTCACGGTTCCGGCTCTATTTCCCGCCCTGATGAACTTCCAGGACCCAAGGGACTCCCTTTAGTGGGATCTTTGTTTCAGCGGAGGGGCCCAAAGACATACTTAGCCTGGACGCAACAGTACGGCGATATCTACCGGGTGAAACTGGGCAGCAAAAACCTTGTTTTTCTGAACACTTTGGATCTAATAGAGAAATACTTGGAAGGAAGAAACGGTGAATTATTTCTGGATCGTCCAATGATACCCGGAACGACTGGGCACGGTGAGTATTCTTCTGTTTTTTTTTATTTTTTTTTGGTCACTGTAAAAACATGAGCTGTTAATTCTATCTGTGCAATATAAGATTCCCAACTTGCTTTCAATTTATGTACCTACTGTTTATTGTTAGTTTATG